>JACCHW010000056.1:0-1200000 GCA_018907185.1 Platyscapa corneri
TACACTTGTGGTTCTGTTTGTGGCGATTTCAAAGTTGGCAAGGGCCAGGGGGCGAGTGAAACAACAAAACAGCAGGTGAATTGAATAATTAAAGATGCAGGTGTATTCTCCCTTCCATCGGAGTTTGGCAGAATAGTTTATATAAGGTTGAAAAAAAACAAAAATGTGTATTAGTGTTCAACGGCCGTTCCCACTCAGAACAAAAAAATTCGTTCGGTGAGTACGGGCCGGGCAATAATAAAGATAAGAAGAATTCATATTAATGGATAAGTTTCAATCGTCTGATCATTCATAAATAAAAACCTAGAATAAAAATCTAAGTTTTGAAAATATAAAAAATCTAAAGAATCAGTAATTCCTCTCATTATGGTTTAAATACACTAAAGAGTGGGACCATAGGAAAGAGTTGGATAATGATCGAAAATAAAAGAGGTTAGTGGTTGCCATCTCATATGGACGAGGCAATTTTAGTTTATTGTATAAGAACTCGATTGTTTCTTCAGCAAAAAGTTTTTTTGTCTAATCAAAAACCGGACCCCCATATTGTCTTCAAGTTTAGGGCAGAATGGAAACAACACTCGAAATTTCAAAGCTACAGGGAGGAAATCAACATCCAACGTAACAAGTTAATAGAAAACTACGAATGACAATTGAAATACATCAGCCGTCAGAAGATTAACTTAAGACAATACATACGGAAAAAAGGTAAAAGAGCCTATTAAAAATATGATCAAGATTGAGAACGCAAAAGTTAGGAAATAAATACATGGCGAAGAATCCACTTTAGGAAATGGAAAAATAATTAAGAAGTATAAGGAAGACGGATAAAGTAAGTTAACGAGTATTCGAACTTTTATGCAAGAGAACGTTGCGAAAACAACATTCAAAGAAGATAAGATTAAACACTTAGCACGTTAAAATACTAGCGTCGGGTGTATATAAAAAGATAGCGGAATTTAGGTCTTTTCTTTTAAACTAATCAAAAAGCCTTGAGACAATCTTTTTAAAACGTAATAGTCGTCAAATTTCGGTTGTAATTATTGCTCGAACATTAAATGCAACTACAAGCGTTATAACGAAAACAAAAAAGAAAAACGTTGAAGTCGATTAATTAGAGCAAGAAACGGTGGTAACAACCCGAGACACAAACAAAAAAACTACTCGACAACAGGAGTCAGGAAAAAAGACGCATGAGGGCCCGGGCCCCTAAAAAACGAACCTGAGCTCAAAAGAGTCGGCTTAACCTAGCCCCCCGCAGCCGGGAGGAAAGATACAACGATGGGGGGGGTAAAACAAACTGTCTCGGAACAGGGGTAGAAGTTCAAGAAAAATAAAGAAGCAGAGGACACCCCGGGGCCTTTTTTATTTAATCAAGGGAGTGTCCCAAAATCAAGCCAACAGGAAGAAGAAATGGAATCTTTGACAAACGTCAGAGTAAAGGGGTGAAATGACGGGGGGTGTCTAGGGGAGGCGTTTGAAAGGGGCGTCCAAGGGCATGTAGCGGGAAAACGGGAAATAGAAATGTATCTTTGTCCGCGCGGTGTTTTTTTCGAATCGGTGCGATTCCCCTCTGGAAATGTGATATTAGTGGCAAAGTGATGCGAATTAGAGGAGCCGGATACCGGTTGACCAAAAACAAAGCCCAATGCGGTAGGAAGCCTCCCAGACAGATTAAGGTACCCGTGCAAGTCGTCCCAATGTTTATGTAAGCCGAAAGCCCCGCTGGGTCCCCGCTGTCCCTAGCGGTTTAAAGGCACGCGCGAAGGCAAAACGGAGGGCGAGGGCACAACGGAAGTCGTACCCGGGCCCCTAACTACTAGACAACGTCTGTGGCCGGGGGGCGTGGGGTGGGCGCCGGCATGGTCCCGGTGTAATCGGAGGGTGACGGCAAAGGGTGTTGTTGTGGCGAAGTGAATTGCGTCTGTGTGCGGGGGTCGGGTAAAACCCAACCGCGCGGTCCAAAGTGGGGGAATTAATTTGCAATTCTAAGGCGAACCAAAAGGAGGAAGTAACTCGGGAAAAAAGAAGACGAGAATAACGCAGGAAAGGAACTAAAGAACGGAGGGGGACCCACGACGCAAAATGAATTTGAAAGTGGGAGCAAGAAAAAAGAGATGGATGCGGGCAGAAAGGGGGGGGAAAGAGGGGGAAGGAAGCGGGGAAAAAAGTTAGACGGTGCAGGAGAAAAGAAGTTGTATAAATCGGAAAAGAAACACGACGAAAAAGCACGACGAAAAGCCATATAAATGATAAGTAGGAAATTGTAAAAGGAATCCCCGGTGCTCGAAAACTACGAGGGCGCAAAAAGAGCGGGAAACGAGATGCCAGGGGGGTGGGGCAACACGGTGAAAATTGTGGAGTTGGTTGCCAAAGAAGTAAGTTCCAAAAGAACTGGCGGACAGCTAATATCAACAGTGAACAAACAGCAACTCTAGGCTGACCGCAGAGAAAGCGTCTTATTAATTCACGTGATATTCTTCAAAAAAGCTCGGAAAATACAGTACAAATTTAATTTTAATAGGCTAGATCTATTTATAATTATCAACTTCTTTTTCCTTATATCTATAAGAAAACAAAAAAGAAAAAAATGTAAACATAATAAATATGAAATATCAAAGAACAATAAATTCAACTTCATCGCCAAACATTCTTCGGGAATTTTCTAAAATGAAGACACAGTTGAAGGCCTGCATACATGCACTATATACACAAAGTAACAAGAAATGTAAGAATCTTGATAAAAATGAAAAGAAAGAGCTAGACCAGGATGTAGGTGATATAAAAGAGAAAAACAGAGAAACATAATGACACAATTCAAGTCTTACTGCAGACGCGCGCGCGTGTGTGTATTTGGTTGTTCCGTACTCGGATTGATCGGTTCCGTTTTTGATTTTATGTCTTTTGTCTTTCCCCACCAAAGAAAGTATTTCGCATTTTAAGGTTTTTTGCTCTTTCGCTTTTCCGACAATTCAATAGTACAAAAGAAACTCCGACAAAAGTTGATTCAGTCCTTATCACTTTCCGATTTTCACAAATTATGTTAATTTGAGTTAATTGCCTAATTATGTAAACTATCCTAAATATTTATTTTATTAAACGACACTCGTTCTGTTTTTGTTGTAAGAACACCATGACTGATATAAATAAAACTGTTTTTATTTTATAAATCGCATAAATAATCTAAGCAATATTTTACTTGAAATTAAATTCAATAATAGAATTCGAAAGGTATATCTTGATCATATGTTTTTTACAATTAGATATTCATTATATTGTATTACCATGTATTCCATTAAAAAAAAACCAACATTATATCGGCATGGGAAATTAACGCCAGTATCAATTTCAGTTTGAACAATGAAAAATCATTCGAGTTTGGCGCATTGATCGTTCGCATTAGTAAGTAAGAATTTGAGATAACAAGTAGACTCTGATCCCCGCTGGCCAAAGGAAACAGGTAATTTTGATCACGAAGGAAGATGTGAAAGAGTTGCTCCTCTCAAAAACCACATTAAAGAAAGTGAAGCCTCACCCGGTTCTATCTGACTCTAAATATTGGTAAGAGTTGAACTTCCGAAAAGTATTATATTGAGACAAGAGATCTCGGATTATCATACAAGAGCAAACACTTTTGAATTTCAAATTCCGACGCTTAACAGCTTCTCTTAGTACTAAAAACAGCGGCACTTTAAACGCGTAATTTTATCAAATTTCGGGAGTTGCGAGATAACCAAATCATATATTTTTCCAGTTTTTATGTATATCGCGCTGCTCCTTAATCTTCTATCCATCTTTTTTCCATCCTTGCAGAAGGAAGTTATTTCGCTCACAAGTAAGTGTTGCATGATGGTTTTATGGCAATTGCTTCATATGGCAAAATTTTTAACGACTTAAGCTTAACTTTTTAATAAGAAATACGAATTACACGAGTAGTTGTTATACATTAAATAAGAAAAATCACTTTCAAGCGAAGCTTTAAAATCTTCTGTTTCAGCTAAAAATCAAAATGAAATTATTTATTCTCTGCGTATTCTTTAGTAATTGCTTATAAGTTAAAATATTTTCCTTTTCGTAAAATAATGTTTTAAATACTTTGAATACGAAATCAATTAATTGAGAATCACGCTTTTAGCAATGGAATTTTATAATTTAAAGTTGAAATTTAAACTTTAACGTTTTAAGAATAAATATAATTTTAATGCAGTTGACGAAAACGTTAATAAATAAAACTTATTAAATATTACAGCATGCTAATATATTACAAAAACTTAATCTATCTGAATACTTGAAGTAACGATTAAAATGTCAGGAAGTTCTGTTTCCCTCTAGTTAATTGTGGTAACGAGTTTCCCAACTAAACAACCTCAATACCATTGTTGTGAAGCAACTCGTAGTGTAAGAATAAACATTCGGTCTCACTACAATTCTTTTTATTAAAAAAGAGAAATTAAAATGAAAAAATGAATGGAAAAATAATAAGTACCGAAATTAAGCCCTTAAAAAATCAATCTGCCCAGCTTACCTCTTTTTATAAAAACTGTAAAGTTTCTTTTGACTAATCTTTCTCGTTCTCTCTCTCTCTCTCTCTCTCTTTTCGAAATTAGCATAAAAAACTACTTCCTACTATTTTTGTCATATGGCTTTCAATCATTCTGCTAGTGCTTACATTTGCAATCTCTTTCCAATTATTCTCTTTTCTCTTTTTCCCATAAATCCGCCGAGAAATCGAGGGTAGATCCTGAACGACGTCATGCTAGACGACAATATTGATTGCAGTCCCTGCACTGCTTTAAAGGTAATATGCTGACGAGTATCGGAAACTAAGGCTTGGGCTCATTCATTAACAACCGCTTTTAAAGGGCATGTTTACATTTAATATGTTTGAATCCAAGTAATAAATCACATTAAAATTCTTTCTTAAGTAATTTAAAATTAACAAACGAAATTACAGTTGAAGAAATAAATGTGAAAATTTTGAATATTTAAGCTCACAATGATTGATTTTCTATACTAGATAAATTTATAATAACAACGCATAATATTATTGTAATAATCTTTTAAAATATGTTCCTAAACTAAGCAATAAAAAATACATGACAACGAAATACTATCGTTATAAATAACTTATCATCGTAATATTTCCCGTTGTTTTATTTAAATTTAATGTGTTATTTATATTTATTACACACGCGCGCGTGCGCGCACACAAACAAACAAACATTATATATATATATATTTATAATCTACAAGTGTAAATGTGAAAAATTATTGCAGTCAATGATTAAATTTACAACATTTTACACTCTTTTATTCGATAAAAAATTAGTACAAAACTAGCATTTTATGTATTATAAAAATAAAGTTAAGCACAACGTATTCACATAAATGTAAATCCAAATTGAAATTGTATCCGATACTAAATAATCATATATGTTTAGCTTTAATGTACGTGAACTAACTGAATTGTTTAGCGAATTCTGCATTTGTAGACGAAGTGTGAACGAGAAATTTTAGTATTCAAAATTTGTTTAAGATTATACAATGATTTGGAATTTTCATATCTTATATCTTACGATTTTTCGTTGAAATGGATTATTATTTTTATTCCATAAACGGCGTATGTACAAAGATAGGGAAAACCAGTGGTACTTTTTTAATTTTTTATACGTGAAGAAAAAAGCAGAACAAAAAAGAAAGAAATTTAAATGTCCAGAAAGTTTTATATCTAAGTTTCTTCAAAAAATATTTTTTAAGTTTAAATCTACTTAATTTTTAAATTTTAACTTTACTATTTTTACCTGTCAAAGTCTACAGTATTATAAAAGCTTATACTTATTTCATAAAATAAATACTTACAGTAACATTTACTTCATTTATGATAACAGTTTCATATTTTTAAACTTAAAATGCTTCATAATTAAAAACTTTTCCCAATCTTTCATAAAAAAAATTTTAATCTTCTTTAACCTAAAAAAGATTAAAAATACTTCTAACGCAAAATTTTGAAATTGAAAATAAAATTTATTTATACAATTTTTAAATATTTTTCTCAACAATTAATAAATATTAGCCACTATATAAAAATCTTCTTTATTTAAAAAAATAATTTATTGTAAAAATTGAAATTATTGTAAATAGATTCGTATTTTTTATACTGATAATTTTTAAATTTACTTAATTTATAAGCAAATGTTGACTAACTTTATATTATGATTTATTTTACCTATTTATTTATTTACCTAATATTCTATGTACCTTCAATAAAATATTGATTAATTCAAAACAAATAAACTTTTATACTGGAAACAGAAAATACCAATTCTATTTGATAAAATACACTAAAAATATTCTTTGTAAGATATAACATAAATGCAATAAATTTTTAATTCTCTATAAATAAAAAAGACATAACTAGATTTTTTAATAATTTATCTTTGAAGCATTCCAAATAATTCAGGTAAATTGTATAATAAAATTTATTCCTTCTCTCTTTCTCTCTCTCCTTTCTTTCTCTTTTCAGTAATTTTCATTTTTTCACTATTATTATTAATAATATAATGTTAAAAATAAATTATCTAATAATCCATATTAAAATTTATTTTATAATAAATAATATATTTAATTTCAATCTTAAACACTATAATGATTATCGTGTATATTAATTTAATAACCTTTTTCAATAACTTTTTTTGTTTTATTTTGCTTTGGTATTCGTGGGTTACAGACGGTCCGTGAAGTTGTCGAGTGAGTTAGAAGTGAGGAAAAAGGACGAAGAACGGGTTTGCAAGCTGATAATCAAACCAGCATGAAAGAAGAAAGAAGCAAAGGAGAGAGGGGGGAAGGCAGAGAAAACAAAGACAAAGGAGAAAAAAGGCCAAAATAAAAACAAATAAAACAGCATTTTCAGAAAACAATTGAGTTTGAAGATATTTCAAAAATACTTTTTGCACATAATAAATCAATATAAAGAAAAGTATAGACTGGAAAAATATGCAATAAATATCAAAAAATTAATATTAAATTTTTGAGTTTTAGTTTTTGTATATATTGAATGCATCTGTTTATTCAAAATTGTAAATTATATTTTGAATACAAGTCTTGAGTAATACATTTTGCGAAAGGTTATTAAATGTTCATAATATATAAAATATGGAATAATATTTGAACTTTTAAAAAAATTATCCAACCTGTAATGATTTTAAATACTACTCATTTTAAACTCAAAATACATAAAATTTTGCAAATTATTCTCACAATGCTTTTTTTGAAATATAAGGAAGTTTATAAATAATAATTTCGTTTATACACTATTCAAGGTCCGGGAAAAATTTGTTTTATTATTAGATTAAGCACTAGCACATGAGTGATTAAGCCTTAGTATTAGGCTTAGTACAGGAACATTTACATTTAACGTAACTGAAAGTTATGATCAGAATCAGTTTAATTAAAAAAAAGAAGAAACGCTACCGATTTATTATGTCTATCGATGTTGTTTGTTTATAAATTATGAATTACCCTCAGAATATCAAATATTCTTGAAATAAAAGAAGTAACAAAATTAATATGCAGACTCATCGAGCATGACATTCACCTCAATTTCTTCTCTTTTTCACAGGAGTTCGTCTATTTATGATACCCTATTTTTAGGTCTGCTGAACACAATTTCAAGGGGATGAAATTTATCTGATAATACTATCGGAGTTCCAATTAGTACATAGCTGCCTTACGCCCTGGCTTTTTCCGTCCTTTCCTTTTTTGCCATCTTCTATTACTTTTGCTCGGACCCAACAAAAATACGACTAGGGAAAGGGTAGCGAGGAATAATTAGAAAATAAAAAGAGAAGGAGAGAAGAGACAGAGATAAAAAATTGCAATTGTGTTTGTCGGGGAATGAAGCTATTTCAATCAATTCATTCATAACTTTTTACACTATTTTTTTTTTAATGATATAGTTACTAGTAATAATGATATCTAATGACTTAATTTACACAGTTTTAAAATTTCTTACAGTCTAAAAAAAGTAGTTAGTACTTACGATAGTAGTCTAACAAAAATTTGTTTCTTCAAAGTATCAAATTTTAATGATAAGCACATAAAAATTATTTTAAAAAAAAGAATGCAATATTTATTGATTTTGTCACGAGACTTTGTGTGAAATAGAAAAAATTCCTAAATTGAAATAAAACTTGTACTATTTGCTCGATTGAACGCTTAAAAAATAAAAAAACACGTTGAACGTTATAATGTGCTTTTCACCTTGAAATTAAATGCAATAATAGCTAGTTATAGAGCCCATAGAATGCAACCAACGGGAGTAAAAAACAATATCATGCATAATATATAATACATACATTTAGAAGACCTCACCGTTGCAAGTGCGTACAAAACAAAAATTTGCAAAATGTTTACTGCTCTTTAGGGTATATTTATCTATTACCCTTTTTGTTACATTTTATGTTCATAGAATGGAAATAAATAATTAATAAATACAATAGTATTTAGAGTTTCTTTACTCAAACTAAAATTAGCTGCTTCGATACTCTGATAAACTTTTTCGATATTATATTTAACCAGTTTAAGTTCAAAATTTTTAAATTTTCCAAGATTTCTTAAATGTTTAATTTCAAATCAAATAGTAATTAAAGTATTTTAAATATTTAATATTCACTTCGATATTTTAATTCCTATGAAAAGTTAATGACTCTAGTATATTATTGTAAAAATAAAAATTTACTATTTTTCAGAAATTCTGAACGTGTTAGATTCGATAATATACAATGTGAGTTTATGCCTTGAATAAAACACGCTATAAATGGATAACCTGAAAGAAAAACGTGACCCATAAATTTTGCAGTACACTTTCGCGCTCCATAATTGTCCATGAAAAATTTTACAAAAAATATACATAGGTGTTATGTACATAAGAGAAAAAAGAGGAATCAATTATTATTTGAGGTAATATGTTAGTTAATACTGAAGTAGAAGAAAGGTGACTTAATTTATGGGGAATATATAAAAGAATATTAAAAGATAAATAAGATATGTTTGAAGTTATAGAACCAATGAAGAATATTATGAATTTAATTTAAATAGAAAATTAGTATCATTTGTGGCTGACTCCATGTTTTAAATGAAAAAGCAGAAATAAATACAAAATGTATAAAAATTAAAAAACAAGAATTAGACTAAGGAAATCACGTTATACCTTATTCTTTTTTACTACTATCTAATAATTAAAATTACTTGAAAAAAGTGAAGAAGAATTGCACACAATAGAAAAAATAAAAATATAAACTGAACAAAGAAATAAAAGTTTTTAAAAGAATTCAAAAAATTCATATAATAGAGAAAGAGAAAGATTTTAAAATTAAAATGATTAGTCTGTAATAAAATAGAATTTATAATAATAAACAACAAAAACAATAATAATATAATAATAATGATTATTATTATGCTAAAGAAGACATGATAAATAAAAGATTATAAAAAATATTAGAAAGAAGAATATTGGAGAAAAAAATGAAGAGGAATATACATCAGATTACAGAAAGGTCAAAAAGAAGAAGACAGAAAAAAGATAATATTATAGAGTTATAGTAAAGATTAAGAAAAGAATAAAACAGAAAGTAACATAGAATAAAATATGATAGAAAAGCATTTTAAAAATAAATAAACAAAGAAAGCATAGGATAGCATATATCTATTTGAGAGAAGTATACGAAGAAGAAAAAATAAAAAAAACCAATATGCATAATATAGAATGCTCATTTAGTGAAAATGTTAATAAAAAAATAATAAGTACCAAAAAACTAGAATAGAAAAAAAAGAAGAAATAATAAAAAAATATGAGAGAAGATAACAAATGCAATATGAAAAAATTTGATTACAAATATATTAAACTTATCGTTAAAAAAGAGAGTTTATTCGAAAATTTTAAATTAAATATAATTTAATTTAAATAGGAAAAAAGAAAAGAATTATTACAATACGAAGTGTATGAGTATTAATTAATTGCAAAATTTATGTAGAAAATATTAAAAAGAAAAACAGACAGGTACAAAATAAAAATAATTGATGTAATTTATGTATTAATAAGTGTTCTATATAAATAAAAAGAAAAAAACTATGAAATTTTTGACACAAACAACATACTCTAAAATCTAAAGAGAAAAAATATGTTCAAAACACGTACAGACATACATGTGCATATATGCATATAAATACGAATATACACATATGCATATAAATCTAAATACACACGCATGCATACAGATACAAATGTAAATGTACATATGCATGCACACATATGCGTAAAAAACGTGGTCGGAGTATGCTAGGATCATCTATTTATGCCCCGCGCAATCTGAGACGATACCGTCGCCCTGTGGGCGGTCGATGCGCTTGGACTCGTTTGAACGAGTCCGGGGCATGGCCCAAGTGCGTCATCGGATTAACACACCCACTGACCCGAAGCCTCCCGCTGCGAGAGCGAGTCGACAGGCCCTAGATCCCTTGCAAGGCATCCAGCCATCTGGGAGCGTATAAGGCGCCTGGAGACAAGTGAGAGGAGGCAGAAGCGCGGATAGCAGCTGAGAGAAGAAACTCGGACAAGGAAGGAAAACACTAGCCGATTCACGTGATAAGCTTCAACACATCGCTACGCCGCGCCATGGGCTTGTCACAATGGCTAATGTTTTTATTTTATCCATTCTTGCTCGTCTACCCCTATCCCATTCAATTGACGCGAGATTTTTCCCACTTAAGTCAATATTTAAGATATATATTAAATAATAAAATTAAACTATAAAGTATTTGGCTAAAAAGACTATAATCGTTATTGAAAAGATGCAGTACGGGGATTTTTAAAAAGAAGTAATTAATTCTGAATTTAAGATAATTCTGAATTAATAATAATGATAGACTGAAGGAGTATATAAGAGTAAGAATGAAGGAAGTGAAAGAGTGTAAAAAAGGTATCGAAAAAATGGGAGAATAAAATTAAAATATCGAGAATAAGGTCAAGACTGAAGTTGAAACATACTGGATGGTCGTATAAATATTTTAAAGAAAAATGTTTTGGAAAGAAGATAAAAATTATTAACACGTACAAAAATTGCAAGAAAGTTTAAAAAATTCAAAATTACAATTAAAATCAAAGAAATTATAATGAAATGAATAAATGAAACAAATGTATATTCGTAAAAAAAATTAAAGAGGAATAAAAATTTTAGTTAAAATTTAGAATGATTAACGAATTTAGGAATAATAGATTTTAGAGAAGAGTGAAAAACATACGATGAAACATTGAGGAATAATAAAAAAACACATGTTAAATAAAAAAATTTATGAAAGGAATAAAATCATTAGAATTATTTAGAACTGTTTAATAGAGTAAAAGAAAAAATATAAAAACAGAAAATATATAAATATATAAAAAAAATTCAAAGTTCATAAAATACTAGTATAATGTTAAGAATATAAATAATTATATATAGTGGATTGAAAATACGTGTTAACGTATATATTGTTTAATTAAGTAACAACAATAAGAATAATTATGAGGATAATGTATTATCATATTTTTAATTTAAAACCAAATTTTTGTTATAATGAAATATCTTGCATTCACACGTGCATTTACAAAGACATTTTTTTTATTATTTAATATTTAAAAACTTAATTATAAAACTTTCCTCCTAGCTATAAACTTTTAAGAGTTGAAATATAAGTAGCGCTCATTTCTTCAAACTTTTTGTATTAATGTTCGAAGTTCGCTATTACTGAATATACATGATATAAGAGACTTGTTTCTGTCTTTAACAGTGGATTAGCGAAAAAGACAACTTGATAAAATAAGCAAGTAAAAAAGACATACAAGGAGGGAGGAGAAGTAAATATTCCTTGTACTATTGCTTTTTACTTGCTTTAATAAAATTAAGCTTCTAGAAATTTAAGAATACAAAATTTTATTTCATGTCCACTTTTTTTTCACTCTCTTTCAAGCTGCTAAATTGCTTCTGTATTCACCTACAAATAATTACTTGCTGAAATAATTTAGCAAATCAAATGTTGGTCACTGCTTTAATTAAAACTTGACTATTTTTTTTTCTTCAAAAAATGTAAAAGACGTTTGTCCTTGGATTCATGGGAGATTCTTTTTATTTCATAATAACAATAATACTAGAGCTTTTTCGATAGGGTGTTTTTTTCACAGCGATTTAACAATTGAAATATAATTCACTAATAGAGAAAATATAAGCGTGGCCAAATAAAATATTTACATCAATAACGTCGAAATGTCGCTTCAATTTAAAAACTATAAAAAAAATTTCGAGCGAACAAGTGCCGGCAATGAATACATAAATCACGTAAGAATAAACAAATATCATTGCTTGACAATTTATCAAAACAGATGTTAGAAAATGCAGGGAAAAAAATCGCCAAAAGTCAACTTTCCGAATTCTCGTCTTGCTTTACAAAGTAATGTAAAATGCCCACAAGCATCTTACCAGTTCGTACCATCGTAAACATGTTAATTCGAAGCTCACGGAAAAGCAGGATTCTGAGCCAGCGTTACTGCACGTCAAGAGATCAGATACTGTATCTGGAGCACTTCATCTTCACCTTTGTCTGGATTGTCGTAAAATCACATAAATAATAAAAAAAGCCCGGGTTAACAAAAGAAAAACTTTTGAAATACATCAGATGGAAATTTAGCTCGTAGATTTTGCAATTGACACTTGATAAATGAAAGCTACACTGTAAGAATCTTGCGAAGAATATTGAAGGCCAATGATAAGCATTGGTCAGTTGCTGTCATGTTTTATCTGAGCGGAAATAATCCGCTACGAACGTTCACAAAAAAAAACACTACATAAATTACTCAAAAATGAGGATAAAGTTAAGAATGATGCATAGTTAAACATTTTTATACCAAGTTTCTTATTGTAAAAAGTTCAAGAGGGAAAATAGAAAAATAACTGATTTAAAAAATGTCTAAAATCATTGATAAGCCATTATAAATGTACTGAATAAATTTTAATTACTACTTGTTTGGTTTATATAATACGGTTAGGATGTTTATATTATTTATTGCTTGTGTATATACATATATAAATTTATGAATAGAACCAGATTGCCAACCAATTATGTTAGAACTTTTAGAGGAGACAGAAGAAAAAGAAAAATTAACGAGTAAAATAAAAACAGTGTGAACTGAAAAAACTGTAGGAAAATATAGAGGAAATTTAAAAGAAATAAATAAAATAAAAACATGGACGGAACCAAAGGAGAAGATGAAAAAATCGATCGAAATTAAAGAAATATCTGGAAAATGTAATAGAAAAAACACTTTTGGTGGGAGGAAGAGTGTTGGATATATAAAAAATCATTGATGGGAGTGTATAAAAGATGGAGGGATAGAAGTAGAGAGACGAACGGTAAAACATACATAATAGAAAGGAAAAAATATAAGGACTTAATCGAAATAAAAAAAGACAAGAAAGAGAAGAAGTAGTAGGAAGGGAGATGAGATAAAACAGGGTAAGCGTTTTGGAAAATTGTGAATACAGGTAGAAAGCGGAGGGTTCATTTTGAGAGTAAGACGATGAAATGATAAAAAACATTGAATTGGAAGAGTTGAACCAAATAGTAAATAGTACGAGATGGAGAAAAATTCCGGAGAAAGTTGAAATAACAGATGAAATGTAGATCATGGAGGTATAGACATAGCCATATGCATGGTGAAAGTAATGGATAGAATTATGAACGGAGCAAGTTTTTGGACATGGATGTAACATGGATGCACAGGGATGTAACCTTAATGGATACTGGTTACAAAATTTTTACAGACGTACTGAAAAACAAAATCGAAATACATGGAGGCAAACAGTAAAAACAGTGACATATAATTTAGGTTTAGGCGGGGAAGAGGCATTGCAGAAGTTATCTATGTTTTAAAATTTACCATAGACGCTCAGTTAAAGAAGGAAAAAGAAGAAGTATTCATCTGTTATACATGTTAAAAAGAATTTCGATATAATAAAAAGAAAGCAAATATGGGAAAAGATAAAACAGAAAATATTTAGTTAATTGCACAAAAACATATACAAGGAAACAAACTCTAAATGCAAAATTTATAATGATATAGTCGAAAAGATTGAAATGAAAAGAGGTGTAACGCAAGGTTGACCTAGCGAAAGAAAAACTATGAATGCGTAGCATGTAAGATGCGATTAAATATGTTAAAGTTTATTTGCAAATAAAGTGTGCAAAAAAAATCTTGTAATGTATTATAACAATGTAACGTATTATTCAATAAACTAATGATAATAATACATATTTTTATGGTTTCTATGAACATGATAAAAATTTAAATAAGAAAGCCTTTTCAGTTTTCAAATTAATTATTATTTTAATACACCGTATCATCACTTCACATAATATAACATACATTAATGTCATTAAGTAACGACATCTTAACACATGTAATACTTTACTTTTTAACAGTTCGATTAAATAACTCAGTTTTTATTAAATTATAGATAAGTATAAATTATTTATGTGGAATGAAAAGAAAATATTATATTATAAAAAAGTAATAAAATCTTAAGGGTTAATTTTTATTAATTTTATTTTTAATTGCCGACAAAAAAATAAAAAGCACTAATAACACATTGCATATTCATCAATGAAATTTTAACATACAAAGTATCCTTTAATATGTAGTTCTTATTCGTACAGTTTTTGGGTTTTACTCTCGAAAGAGCTACAATTGTTTGACAATTTAATGTTCACGTACTAATCATTAACTATGAAGCTTCTATTACAAATATTATGTGAGGTTTTATGTAAATTAACGAACCGACAAATCAGATCATTTAATTACTTACGTTTTTTTTATGCTTGTACAGAATTATATGAAAATGATGTGAGAAATACCTTATTTAATAGTTATTGTACTATCATTCTAAATTCAATAAATTAGGAGATTTTTTCTCTATAGTTGTTTCAGATATGAATACTAATTAAAAGTTTGATAAAAATATACACTCACTTAATAATACCTAATCTTGCATTTGTAAATGCACGTACTTAATAAATGAATCATATAATAATAAATAAATAATAAATGAAAATCACGAGTACAGATTGAGTGCAAATAAGTACAAATTATAGTACGTGATTCGTCCTCCAATGTTAAATAAACTTTCATAAAAAATATAATTAAAAAAAGAAAGAAAATCAACAACCCATAATATTAATAAAAGTCCGAAATAATAGTATTCGACAATGTCATTTGGAACAAACTACGCATACAATTTAATATTGTAAAATTACAACATCCGTGTTAATATACATATCGAAATGCAAGATCACATTCCCCTGATTTTAGCCAACATGTATAAGTCTACAAACGAGGATGATATACATGTTGTGCAAATATGCAAATTTTAAAGAGATAGAGGAGATTCCTTAATTAGCTGTAAATCTGCATGCATGTACTAAATAAAGTTTAGTTAAGCAGAAATCACGATGTGCTATAACATGCTATGAGAGGTAATTTAGTCCTGCGGTTCAACTTATGCAACTTTGTTAATGTTCGAAGATTGAATGATTACCGAGGAGTTTAGTACAAATGGCAAATTCGGGTAAAAAAACTTCGAGGTCTTCTGATCTCTGACTTTTTCTGTAACTTTGAGAACATTTCTAAAATAGATTAGTTTATGATTATTAAAGTTTTCAAAGTATGTAGGTGAAAATAAAATTCATATTCATTTAAAATATATGTTTATGAAAAAGACGTCTACATAATCATATAATAATAAAATAATTTTTTGTAATGAAGTTTATCTTGTTTTCGTAAAATCATTGTTGCAAAGTAAAATACATAATATAATAAAACCAAAAAGTTGCATAATCTCAAAATTCTACTAGTTATTAACAATTTATCGATTAGATTGTAAGTGTGTAATTTAGGTAACTCTGAGATGCTAACTACGATGATTAATATTAAAAAAAAACATTCTTTGTATGCGATAAAATTTTTTTAAACTAACTGCTTAGATCCTTATTGATATTTTGTAAGACTTTGTTAAATAATGAAAACTTTGAATCTATAATAACCTGAAATATATCATGCACCTCTTCTTCAAATTTATTTACTAATTCCTTCGTTTAAAAAAAAAAACTTGAATTTTTGTTTTGCTTGACGTTAAAAGCGTCAGACTAATAAAAATCTACATTGGGTCACCTATTCGTTGAAGTTCATTATAACCCATCATATTCTCTTCTAAAAATAAGATTTAAACAAGGGAAATATGCAACCTCTGTTATTTTTAAGAATTATAATTAGGGTAACTAAGATTAATAATAAAATGAATAACTATCAAATATAATTAACAGTACAAGAAAGAAGTCAAAAGATAAATTTTTATAAAAATATATTAAAATTTTAACAATTTATGTTATATTTTTACAATTTCTTTATTTTTTTTCTAATTAACTCTTGTAAATATTACAAAAAGTTTCATTTTTAGAATACAATAAAAAACTTTTTAAAAGTATAATAAAATATTTGTTCTTAGAAGTAAGATAACAAAGTAAATAATTAAAAGTAAAACGTAGCAGGAATAAACTTAAAACTTTTGGAATATCTCAGCATTACTTTTAATTATGTTTGTAAATTCGCGTTTCGATGTAAATAAAACAAAATTTAAATAAAATTTGCATTATTGTTTATTAGGATATCTACTTAAACACTTAAATGTAATCAGATCCATAAATTTCTAAAAAGTTATTCTAAATAAATCTTCGTTATTCATTGCGCTTTGTCAATTTTTTTGAAGCGAGAGACGAGTAGAAAAATGAGAACAAGTTAATCGTGCGTTGGAGCGACAGTTTTACGGGACAAGAAATAATCGATGCATATTAGTTAAGATAGAGACCTTGTGGTTATTTGCCGGCATGATGCAACTGGGCTCAATTAGACGTTATTTGCTTGTTTTCACTTACTATGTATTCTTTTTCTTTTAGCTTTTCGTTACATAGTTTTATTTATACATTTATTATAAAAGATAAAACTTGTTTGAATTAAATATATTTTTTACATCCGAAATTTATTCTTTATTGATTTATCTACATAAAATTTATAACGTAACGTCTTACACCTTCTACGTTTTGTATGCAATAACATGCGTATTATAAATATTATAAAATCTTACGTTATATTTGATAGTAATTGTAATAGTTGTGTACCTGCACATCTTTCTGCAATAAAACGTATTTAATGTATTTTCTTGTTACTTAAAATTGTTTAAAAATTCACAATTAGAAACGCGTTTATTAGTTGGAAATGTGAAAAAATATAATTCATTTACGCAAACATATGCTGATTACAATTTCATTGACTACCTTTATCTATTATATGGTTGTATTATTTTCAAAAAATGAAATAAAAATTAAACGAAACAAATTATTAAAAAAATATTCATACAATTATTGTATACCGAAAGTACTAAATTATCAAAAGTAATCATACAAAAAAATTTAATGGATATGAATTTTCTTCAAACAATTATGTAAAATAATTATTTTACGACAAAAAAGTGAATTCATAAAAAATTTTAAATATAAAATATCACGACTATTCTTTGTAAATGAAGGTCGCGAGATACTGATTGGCAAAAGTGAGAGCCGATTACCTTTTTCTAAAGCTCGATAAAAGCAAAAGAGAGAGAATAGAAGTCGAAAACCGGTCGAACAGGTCAGCAACACTATCCAAAAGGACAAGTTACTTAAGTTAAGTCTGTGTCAGTACTAGTGCTTTCTTTCTTCTTATCTCTTTTCTTTCCTCGCCCACTGTGCTACTCTTATTAACCTTTTCTTTGTCTTTGTTACAGAACAGCAAAAGTCAGAAGCAGTAGTATAAGATGAAAGACTTGGACGGAAATGAAAAAAAATTTATGAAAGAAAGGAAAAGGAATAGTAGATTTAAAAAACAAAATATCTTTGAAGGCAACATCTCAGGCAGTTTATTATCTGTTACAATTCATGAATGTATTTTTACGCAGTAGTATTTTGAATAAATTTTATATAGTGATAATTTCTTCCCCTTCTTTTAATCTTTACGAATACCATAACAATTATATCACGTTAAAATGATCATTAAAAATTAAGATTTTATTGATATTTTTAAATTATTCGAAAATAATAGATAAAGCATAAAAATGTTTGTAACGAGTTAAGTAAGAATGGCGGTTAGGCATGTAAATTAATAAAACCAAAAAGGTAAGAATTATTTTTAAAAGTATTTATTAATTACTAGCATATAAATTATTTTATAAATAATCTCAAATAATAGTTTTTGTACTAAAGTTTAATATTGCCGGATCATTTTTAAATAAAAAAAATATTGTTGCTTATTTACATATTTCTTAAAAAAGAGCAATAAGGCGTTATTTTCTACGGATACGGTTAATTATATACGTGAAGACAAATACATAAAAAATATGATTATATCAATATATTACTAATGAAATCAATAAGAAAGTGGTTATATAATAAAATAAATATTAATGTATCTTAAGTTATATAAATTCGATAGTTAACGTGAATATTGGATAAAATTATGGTAATTAATTATTTTTATTAAAATCCGTTCAAAATTTTCTTTTGCTCCTAGGACAAATAATAGACGATAATAAGAAAAATACGAGGAAAGCGGAAAAACAAAAAATCTATTTTGTACAGGAAGTCGTTTTTGTTTGTTGCCTAGTTATTCTATATGCAAGTACAGATTCCATGAATACTATTTTATTTCTCTCGTCGTGTTAGATTTTATCCTATTCTCATTCTGATGCATTTCTCTATTCCTGTAGGTTACGTTTTTCTCTTTCGTGCGTTTTTTATTTATTCGCTTTACAGGAAACGTTAAAATATGTTTTGGTCAATGGAGCAAAGGATTGGGACGAAAAAATAGTGAGTTTTTTTTTATAATCAGATAAATTTTGAAATAAAATATCCAGAAAATTTTTAAATCAATCAATTAGAAAAAGTAAATTTATAATCTATTAACATTTCTTTTTCTATTGATTAAAATAGCAGTTTCTAGAAAAAACACTTTTATATATTAAATATAATTTTAAGAATCCAATTAATTAATTTCAGAAGTAAAATTTACAGTCAGATTGTACAATGTAATGGCCAAACGCATAATTAGGTAAATAAGTGGGTTTGACTCGGTATGTAAAGATCACTGAACACGTATGCATAACCATCTGATACCATAAGAAGAATGAAATACGATTAAAATGGCAAAATTAGCTCGCAATAAAAAGACTCACTGAGTTAAATTAAAATGACGATTCTTGAATGAATTAACCCCGATTAATAGGTGAGAACTAATCACTTAGATTCATTCAAGCGACTCAGTTTAACTTTCATCTTGTAAAAGTGAATGGTGTTGCCTTTATTGCACTGTTTTCCTAGAATTCATTAAATTTCGAATATCATTGATTTACATCTTTTCTGTATATGTAAAAAAACAAAAAATTGAAACGAAAAAGATTTAAATATACATTGCGTTTTGTACGTGTGATAATCGAACTCCTAGAAAATATGGAATCGAGTAGAAGAATTTTACAATTAAAGGTAAGAAAAAAGTGAAAAAAGAAAAAATACACAAAGAAAATGTATTGGAAGTGATGGGGTAATGAACAAAGTTTGATGATGAAGTGAAACCCCATTAGAAAGAGGAACAGGAGATTTAGAATATATATAGATAAAACTATTTAACAGAAAAAGCAGTGTATGTGTGATATCGCTTTGTATAAACATTAAAATAATATATTAAAATAGATAAACTGTACAGGATTAAAACTAATAATTAGAATTTTTCAAAAGAAGAAAAATGAATAAAAGTAAGAACACTAGGCAAGGTGGAAAAGATAAACTTCTCCTCCGAAGAGTCAGAAATAAGGAAAGGAAATAAGATGATAAGAAAACAAAGAGATAGACAAAAGAAAGCTTTATGGATAACTAAAGAAAAATTTATTTTGCAAAATTTAAAAAGGGGATGAAAGAGAGAATAAAGTTAGAGATGGAAAAAGAAATGAAGATACCAGAAGAGATTAAGAAAGAAATACAAGAGGATAAGATGAACTAGATAAAAAGGAAGTGCATGAAGAGAATGAATGAATCGAGATACAAAGAAAAAGGAAAACAAAGAAATAAAATTGATATTAAAGAAGAAACAAAGGAAAAATGATTAAAATATTGTATTAAAAAAGTTGAATGGCAAAAATAACTCAGTTAAAAGCGGGTAAAATTGTATTAGATTAGAAATAATTTGAATTTAAAGGCAAAGCTGAAAATCTATGATGCTTAAATAGAGGACTTAAATAGAAGAGAAAGAATACTTTTTTGTAGGATTTGTTATTATTTTCAACTTTTTCAAACTTTTCTATAACATTTTCTATTACATATTCTACTGTTTATTTTTCTCTCACATACTTTACATGCATTCTCTTCTGCATTATTCTAAAATCTTTTTGCTCTGACTTAATTTCTCGTTCCGAATCAGACTAGGATTTCCTTTTTTCTTTGGTTTCTCTTTCTATAATATAGTCATATAATATTTTTTCTTTTATTTTATTGATTAATTATCTTATATTTTTTTTACACATTTGTAAAATGCAAATTAAAAAATTTTTAATTTCTTGCTTACTTGCATTAGCAAGTACTTAATACATATTTAAACTTTTCTTCTAAATCGACGAATTTCGGACATAATTATTTTATTTAGTAAAACATACATAGACTTTCTATTACGTCTTTTCCCCTGCTTTTCACCGTTTTCTACTATTATATTTCCATTTCTTTCCTAAAACCAAATTGTGTTTCGTGCTACCTCTTGTTATTTTCCGTATCATGCTTCGTATTTTTGTAAAACTTCATTAATTATTCATTCCATGTTCATATTATTATCTCTCTGTAATTCCTCGTATTTTTCTCCTCACTTTTTTGTTTGTTAGCACTACAACACATGTTCTGAACGATTTAAAAACACTCTATCATCTTAACAATTTATTTTCCATTTTTCAGTAACTTTAATAAATTTATTCTTATATGATCTACTTACATTATATTATTGTGAAGAAATAATAAACTTATCCTGTTCTTTCTTGCTTCTTCCTCGGTACTCTCTTTTCTTTTTTATCTTTTCTTCATTTATTATACATCTGTCGTTTCTTTCTTTTTCCTCAATATTCTTCATTACATCACTTTTGTTTATTATATTTTTTTACTTACAAATTATTTCTTCTTTTTTTCACAAATTCATACATTTTGCTCTCAAATTTTAAATTACAGTCATCTCAATGCGTCTTTTAACATTTCTTTCCCCCCCCCTCATATTTTTACCATTTTTCTTATCTTCTTCTTTTTTCTCTCTTCTCTTGCTACTTTCTTCTATCTAATAAATTTAATTGCAAAAGTTGTTGATAATTCAATTTTAATTTATATATCAATTCTAAAGGCTTAATAGTGCAATGGTGAAGAGCCTAATTTACTATTATGTGTATTTGTCCCCTTTTTTATTATATCTGCGATCGACAACTTGCTCAGGCCAATTCTGTAGTTGCTCCAGCTGCACTGCTGATCGACAAGGCACGGGGTTTGAACGAAAGCTCTCAGCTTTTCGTACTTGCTAATGATCGTTATCGATATCTCGTGCAAGTTGGGCTTGATCGTCGATTTTACTCTTACGCCTGCCCAATAAATCTAAGCACGAAATTGATTCTGACCAGTACAAGACATTTTTATTCAAAATCAATGTTATCGGTCGAAAGCTTTTGTACGTATATACGAGCTAGTGTACATATTAAATATTATTTAATTTCATACATAAATTAAAAAAATATCTCGGTAACTTCTTTCTTCAAGTTGAAAGTTAATGATAGTTAATACAAATGTTAATCTTACTGCTTCGTTAAGAAGCCTCGTTTCCTTCAACTTTCTTCAGTAAGACTATAATTAAAATTGTAGCTCTAAAGTAGGTTTATTTTGTAAGTATAATTACTCAATTATGTACGTATCAAAATTCAAATAATCTTTCTGAATTTTCAGTTACTCTAAATATTTCTTCACCAACGTAGATATGAACTAATTTAAACGCAAAAATTATTGATCCATTTTGTTTATATTAATCTTGTTAAGTTGAGAATAATTAAAAGCATTCTTTAAGTATTACGATCACAAAATTTTCTTTCATATTTGATAATTTTTATCTTTGATTAGACGTAATTTGTAAAATTTTAGACAAGTTTAGTTTTAGAGCCCAAAGACATTTTCTTAAAAATAAAATTATGCACCTATAAAAAATGATATTTATGTTGTTTATCATTCAACGCGTTTCAACGCATTGATTAAATTGTTAATTACAAAACTATGAAAATTGATTCTATCGAATTATTAATTATTAATCAATTAATCTAATGTGAAATTATAAATTAAAGTTATCCAATAGACGAGATGCGTATCAAAGTAATAGTTAAAACATATCAATCAAAATCAATTAATACTACTTACAATCTAAAATTGATTTTGTTTGCAACGATAATAACCAGAACAAGTATTAAGAAATAAAGTATACATTTTTTTGGATCCAAGTCTCGACAATAACTGAGTCCTGATCCCTGAAATACGAAAGTATACAGATCTACTATATATTCCAAGTATAATACGACGCGGTCGCCAGCGCCACGTCACATGCCACGATGTATTTCAGTAACACTGGTTTAGCAACTAAAGCGATTCATGTCTCCTATATCGAGACGTTTGTGCGTACATAACTGGCATCGCCATCGTCGTCGCCGACCTTCCCAACAAAAAGAACGTTAACAAGGTGCGGTGCAGATAATGCACCATATTCGATTCCGGCTAATGATGCAACGGGAAACCAACAAGGCTCTTGTGCAATCTTCAATCAGCTACTAAGGGAATAGCAGCGATGGAAGAAAGATTACTCGGTTTTTCTGCCAGCATTAGACGTGTAAATATTAGTTGATTTTAGCGGCAGTTTTGCTGCACTTGCAGTTTTACTAATTCGAATAAATAATGCATAATTTCGATATAATTAACAAGATTACTGACGGGAAAAATATTTGATCGAGCAATGCTTTAGAATCAACTTGTTATATCATCGATATAACTGTTATTCGCGGTAAATACTGTATCCAATATTTTAAAATGCATATTATTTTATTATGAGGTAAGTATATTTCACATGATTATATGTACGACAAAACGTAGTATATCTTTTGATACCAAGTTTTTTTCACATGATTCCCTCTGTGTTTAAAATATTTTTAGAATATTCACACGTGATACGTTTCAAAAACGTTTGTAAACAAAATTCAGGGATAGAGTAAAAGCTCAAATTGACATTTAATTCTCCTCTAAAGATGTATTATAATATATAGACTTTACATGTTTGTAACAGTAGTAGTAAATAAAATATACACAAACATTTTGTTTATACGTGCATTTATAAAATGTAATTTATATTTAACTTTATACATGCATCGGTTGAATATAAATGTTTATTTATTACTATTAAATAATTTTTTATTCTAATTTTATGCTTCTTTAAAATGTATTAATTTGATTTTTTCTTATAACATTATAAGACACATGTGCGAAATATGGGTGTAAAATGTGCTCGTTAAATTTATGAATAAATTTTTGTATTATTTATTATCAGATAAAATGTATATTGAAAAAATATGTGGCTTAAATATCACTTTAATATATCAATTTTAAATATAAAGTTGTAATTCTACAATACATTTAGTATAGCATTAAATTTCACAAAAAATTTCCTTCAATAAGTGCAAATAGTTTTGTCGCAATATATCAGCCGAACCAAAATTTAATGGACTAGCCCTTTTCCACTTTTTATAGACATTCAATTTTTTATGTTCAACTGAAAATGAGTACAGCCTAAGCAAATAAGAATAATTATAACTTTCAATAAAGAAGATTTAATTTTACATTTTACGAATAAAATATAGAAAATTGTTGATTCAAGATCTCGTTTTTCACAATCATTCTCAATAATTATATTAAGTGACGTAATTACTGTGTAAATCATTGTTTTTAATCATTTTTGTCCTTTTATAATATTTTTTATCATATTTGTCTAGAAAATAAAAATTTAACTTAGAACTCTTTCTACATTATTTTTAATTTTTTATTTTTTCTTTTTCAAAAATAAAACATATAATTAATATATACAGATTAATTTCATTGAATACGGAAATTATAACCATGTTAGTGACTATTTAACAAGAAAATGTAATTTTTTTAAAATCTTAAACAAATAATTTACAAATTGTAATTATGTTTCAATTTATAATATCTTGTATACTTTTAATTAAATACTTCTGTTATTCGAAAACTCATATAATTAGATTAAAATCAATTGATCACATACCTTTTCCAATTTGTTGAGAAACAAGACTATGTGACCTTAATGTTGTCTGCAACTGAGTTGCGTTACCAGGACGTCCTCGGGATCTTCTTCCAGTTCGTGGCTTTAAGAAAAAATTCAGTAATGTTAAAAATTATTCTCATAATAAAAATAAAGATCGACTAAATCTTTTAAAGTTTTTTAATGCGAATTTCTTAACTAATTGTAATAAATTGTAAAAAAAGTTAAATTGTAATAAATTATATTCACCTATGAACATTTATAATTTAAATTTATAATAATTTTGATAATTTTATTAACATTTGATTCATTATTATTATAAAAAATAATTTAATAATTTTATGTCCTAAACATAAATTTTTAATTGAATTTATATTATTTATTATTGAACTATTGAATTTATATTGAATTTATATTGAAACTATATTATTTATTATTGAAATTATAAATATTTATTATGCATTGGAACGAGATACATAATATTTTAGAAGATTATCATATTGCATTAAATTACTCGTTTAGTCTTCGTAAAATATTTGTAAGTTAAAAAGAAAATAGGAATTATTATCATTTCAAAAAAAAAATTATATATTTCAATTCTCAAAACCACATCTCAAACAATAATATGTATTTATTAATGAGGACAATCCGTATAAGAATAATAATCAAATATAAATAAATTTGATAACTATGTTTAGATATATTACAACAAGAAAAAAATAACTATACTTTGGTTCAATAACATTAATCGCAGTTTTTTAATTATTCTCAAAATATTAGGTGTAAAATGAATATCTTAAAAAAAAATTGGATTCACCAATGTTATTAAAATATTTTTTCAGCTTACAAAAGTGAAATTACAACAATAATTGTACAGCCAGTAATTTTTTGTTAAGTGCATTCGATAAAAATATAAATAGATGCAAGCAATAACTGAATTCTGAAATAGCTGGAGATAGATTAAGACAGAGAAAAGGAGAACAAGTAATTTAAGTGCAGTAACTCTTCCCTATTTTTATTGCCTTTTTTGCTTATTTTCGTGTTAAACTATCCATTTACAAGATAACTGCACAGAGCTTCCCTATTTATTTATCTTATTAATTGTTTTTTATCGTATTGTGGCATCAGAAAGTAAAACAAGCACCCGAAAATGCGTCGACGTTTTTTGACGTTCCGCCGCGGAGACCATCGACTGCTGCCCGACGAGTGAAGTCATAAAGGTAAACAGCAAGTAGGCAAATTCGACACTTTTCTCCACTTTCCTCTTTATAAAAGCTTCTTATTATTTCAACTTTTACCTCGTGCATGAAGTCTATACATTTTAAAATTAGTTGTTTCACACCTCTCAATACAAGAAAATCGAGTAGTACTTGAAATAAAAGGCAAGAGAGTGCGCCAAAATAAAATTACGAGTCTAGTTAATTTGTAGAGCTATTCAAAACTTGGTAACCTACAACATATTAGAAGAAAATTTTAGTTTTAGCTTTTAAAAAGTGAAAAATTAAAAACTCTTCATAAGCAATTCAGAAATCAATACAATAATATGAACATTTAGTTTTATACTATACTTTATTTTACTTTTTATATTTGGATTGTTGATTTGTTGTATATGATGATAAATTCGGATACGATCATTTACTTGGATTGCATTTAGTTGGAATTTCAACAGAACGACAACTCGGTCAAGATGAAACAAAATTCGCATATGAACTACTGGAAGATCTACCACAAGTGAACGCCTTTTATAAAGCACCGCCCACAAAAGAACGCTTAAGAACACAAGAATCCAGTATAGAAAAATTGATGGTAATGATCAATCAATTGTCATTTGAAGTAAAAACTGAGAATTCGACAAAATCGACCATTTAGTAGACAATCTTCAAGCATCTCAATAAATCTCTCTATTATATGAAGATCGCAGTCAAGAGGATCAGACAGGACAGACAACAACATCTGGTATTAACACAAACGTTGGGGGGCGGTAGGTGCAAAAGTAAAACCATTCACCATCTTTGCAGCTTCACTTAAAACACCAAGGGAAAAACTAATAAACCACCAATGGTAATTGTTTCAAAGAAAATCACCTCCTAGTATTTCACAATCGATCGGACCTCGAGTTCCTGGTTAACTGAGATTCAATTGCGTCGACGGCACAGTAAACTATGCGACCAAAGGCTCGAAACCGACAAATCAGTATTTACATCCTGCTAGCACGTAGCATTATTCAACCATCAGTTAATGGACTAGTCTCATTTATCTTGTACGCAAGGATCATGGGGGCTGGCGTGTTATAGTATCCTACCGATGCCTCAATTCTATCACACAACTAGACGGATTTCCCTTGCCCATCATCGGAAACCTCCCGTACGTTAGTAAAGTCTGCTATATCATAGACTTAGAGATGTCTTATTACCAAATAAATACCGGTAAACGAAGAAGATAGCCAAAAAATCGTAATCAGAAGACGTATTTGAATTTTTGAGACTGATACTGGTCTTGAGAAATTCGGTCTAGTTTTTGCCGAGATTCATCGATAATGTGCTGCACGACGGGCTGTTTGTGAGATGCTACATAGATGAGTCGACCATCAGTAAACACATCAAGCATTTTAAACAACTTCTAGATCGTTTAAAAGAATCGAATTTCGACATCAACCACTGAAAATGTAGCTTTGAAAGATAAAGTGTGACATACCTACGTTACTCTGTCTTCGAACATGGCTGCAAACCACTCCCACACAAAATTGAAGCAAAACAAATCGGCTGCGATGTCGTGCAAGGAATCATGTGACCTTATTTACCGTTGACACTCCGCCAAAGAGCCTTCCAAGAATTACACAAGTTATCCTATTCAAGTGTCAGAACCACAAAAAAAAACTAACAAAAAAATATATGTATTCGGGAATCAATAAGAGGCGCACCAATGGACTAGAAAGTATGAAATCTTGTATCTTGTTATTCTTGCTATCTCTGACATGCTACACAACCGTTTCGACCACGTACGTATGGTTTTGATCCAATTACCATGCGTCGACGGTTGGTGGTACTGCCTCACAACACAGAGATTCTCGTGTTATCCCGTAAGAATCCGGTTGAAGAATATACTGACAGAAATAATTTACCTTACCTCACTCCTCAATGTTAATACACCAGCAACTATTATATGTATGTAGACACATAAAGACCAAAAATTACAACAGAAGACCCGAGGCGAATCAAAACATGCGCGCACTTTATTACAAATCGAGGTGAAATCTTTTAGTGTGAGGTCAAAATATTTATCTACACGGAAAAGTGCACTTCGCGTTTTATAAACTTCTCGGCTTTATAGGTAGGGGTCAAAGAGAAAATTAATCTTATTTGTATCCTGTTTTTATTGAAACTATGTGCTTGTACCCGTTTTTTTTACGAAATCGTTAAGATGATATATCACACAACAAAATCATTTGTATTCGTAACTTTCAAGATTTCATAAAAAATGTTTATCTTTTAAAAGTTCTTATAAGAGCATCTTTAAAAAGATATATAATTGAATTTTTTTACTATTTTTATTTCAATTATTACTATTTATAATTATATCCAATTATTAAATATTAATTGATAAACTAATGATTTATATATTTTAAAAGCATTGACATAAAAGGATCATATCCAATACTTTTTACAGATTTAATGTGTTCTCGAAATTAATTGTAAATTAAGCACATCCATTGTAAAAAAATATATCTGAAATCAGAAAATTGTAAGATACGGTTTTTCCATTATAAATAAACATAATTATAAATAAATATTATAAATAAACATATATTTAATTAAGAACACATATTACTTAAATATAGCTGATTTAATAATTTATAAGATTCAATAAAAGATATTTGTCTCGTTTCACCTACAACATTTAAGATTTTTTTAATAAAAGAATAAAATACTTACTACTACTACCGCAATAAATGTATTTAAAAGAGCGAAATAAATTCAGGTTATTCTAAATATCAGTTGTGTAAATTAAAAATTTGTGTTGGAACGTTGGTCAAGTCTTATGTACCTTGATTTGAATAATTTCAAGTGATCGAATGAACGAACATTTTAACATTTTGAAGAATGGAGTTAGCCCACAATGAAGCATCAGCAAGATAGAAAAATTTTCTGAAATTAAGGTCCTATTTTACCAATCAAAGACTTTCTTAATAATTAAAATCTATTTTACTTAGGTATGCATATATCCCCAAGTTGTACTCAAGATGCTAAAAATTTCAATACGAATGGTTGTCTAGTACGAGGAAGACAGTTCACATCTTAAAACTCGAAGATCAATACTATTTTTTCAAAAAATCAAATTAATTAATTTGATTGAAATCTTAATGAATATTTCATCTTGTGTTTTTTTAATGATTTTACACATTTAAAATATGAACATTGAAAAAATTATTAATTACATTTAAAATAAAACCGAAAGAAATTACAATTCTAAGGCTAGGTTTAATAATTAATATGTATTAGTTATTAAAATATTTATTAACATATATTAAATAATTTGAAATAACAAACCAACATTTAATACTTTGTATATGGATTAGATAAAACCAATTAAATTTTAATTCACATAGAAAGTTTAACGTTTGTATTTGCATTCTTTTTTTCCATCAATTTGATTTTTAGAAATCTTATAACAGGTAAAATATTAAGTTACATGATTTATTTTAATAGGGACAGATCGTTATCAATAATAAAATTGTAAAGAACAATATTTCAATCATTTATTACAATTAATAACTTTACAAAGAAATAACATTTTATATTAATTAATAGCGATTATTTCAAAACATATGTAACAATTAGCTCATCAATTTATATTTATTTTCAACCCAATTAATTTATATTAAAAACGTTTACAATGTACAATTATAAGTGTTTGCTATACATTCAACTAGACATTACTGTTGATTTCCGTAAAGAAAATTTTATTATCTACCAGTATTTAAATTTTATTTAATAATTTTAATTAATAATCTCAAAATATTTTGATAATTAATTATTTTTTAAATCTCTAGAAGATCAATTTTACATTTTATTTTAATATCATTTCTTTGACATTTAATTTTTATTAAATGCCATTGAACGATTAAAGACTGAATAGTTTATAAAATGTATTTTAAAAAATTGAAAAACAAAAAATATTTCCTTATGGAAAAATTTCGAATTTAATTAAGTTCTTTTTAAATGTTTTCATTATTTATTTTAAAGATAAAAGTATGGTTTGATACGAAATAATATTCCTTAAATAAAAGTTATTTGTATATTTTTTCAGAATGTCATGTTTTATTGTATTTAAAAAACTTAACTCAATATATAAATATAATTTTAGTTCTAATAACAGTTAATCTGAAAAATTATTTTTATTTATTAGATTAAATTAGAAATTAAATTACAAGTTTATTACGCTTAGATTACTGGATGATTGTTCATTTAAAGATAATTTATCTAAAAAACCTTTTACAAAATACTTTCATATGAAAAATAATTTTTAATATTTTGTAAGTACCCGTGAGCTTTCATTTTCATAAAATCAAAAGCATTCTTGAATGCTTAAAATGAAATTAAAAAGGCAGTACCACTAATCTTCTACTGACAATGACAACAAACGTTTTACGATTAATCAGAGTGCATCGACGATGTAAAGTAGTTATCTGAATCGTTAAAATGGATCGCGATGACACTCGCTTAGTATTCGAGCCTCGGTACGAGTGTATAGATAATAGCAGAGCGAACGGGCTCTTAACCTCTTCTAAAGAAATGTCAAGTAATTTATTTAGTAGCAGATGTTTTCGTATCTACAGCCAGAATGTATATAATTTCGTATATGCTGACGAAAAATATGGTCTTTCGATCAAAAAGTAGTACTCGAATGATCGCTGAGTTGATGAAAAATGCATTGGATTTTTTATACCAACAATTTGCATAACTCGTTTAATACATCTTTAGATTTTAATATCTAATATATTTTAATTAATCGTTTAAGAAAATAAAGTGCTATAGTAAATTAAATGTACTTTTATACATTACCTACTATATCATAAGTTTAAACATCATGTATAAATAATATTTTTAATTAATTTGTAATAGATTACCTACTAGATTTTTTATCTCAAAATGCATACGTTTATGTGAATTAATGAATCGTATTTGGTATAAAATAGTATTTCTAAATATATATTTAACAAAGTAAAAAGGTTTTTGCTTGAATACAAATAACCATTGCCGTGTTTCGGCAGGTTCTTCTCTGATTGTTTGTTAAAATCCCTACATAAGAGCAATAATCAACAATCGGAATAATAATCATTTTAATTTGAAAAATCTACAAAGAAATTGATAAATTTGCAAAGCTGAATTTGAAATTATTGAAACAAGAAATGGCTACAAATTGCTTTCTAATTTTATTAAATATTGATTATTAAATAAAATTAAAATTGTTATAAATGCTACTGATCTTTTTACGTATTGCAATAACTGATATTATGTTCCAGTAAGCAAAAGACCTATATAACTTGTAATTTACGAACTATTTGTCCGGTAAGTGAAGCAAAATTACCATCACGAGTCGTTATAAACAACTTACTTTGCAATATTGCACCATAAACAAAAGACAATACCATAGTGGTATGGTTTTTTAATTCGCACTTTATATTCAAGTTGCTTTATTAGAAATACACGTACGCGAATTTTGCGCAGAACACTCACACAGGACACTCACGACTGTCCATGCGAAGACGACGAAAATGAAAAAATAATTTAACGAAAATCGTTCCCCGTTTAAAGAAGATGAATTTTGTGCGTACACATGCGCGTGTGAGCGTAAGTATACACGAATAAATCCGAAGTTATAAATTTGCGATCGATCCTTGCGAATTATACCGAGTGCTAGACTAGTGAGAATTCATTTGCCCTTGACGACGTTCTCTATATGCGTGTTTTGTATCATTCCTTTTTCAAACTTCCTGTTTTGCTCTTTATTTCTTTTTCACTTTTCGTTCGTTTGATGTTTTTTTACCTTCATATTTAACATGACTGTATTGTTTGCTCTTTCGATTCAGTTTCCTTTATCGTACTTTTTCTTTTCTTTATTCTCCGTGCATGTAATCTGAAATTATGCATTCTTTTTTAGTTATACCGCGCGCTTGGTATTTCTTCTCTTTCATTTTTATCGCCGAATTTCGACAATGAATGTGCTTTGTCTTCTCTTAAAAGAAAGATAAAATTTTACCATTTATTGCCAAATTATTTTTTTTTAACTTCAATAAAATTATTAATATTGAACAAATGATATTTAGTTATAACAAATGAGGAATTAATAGTAAATTAATTATAATAGCGCTGAATTGAATGCATCAAAATTAAACGCTAGATTTTTACCCGCACATGCGTAACTTGGAAGATATGAATCCACTCGAATAAGTAAAACAATATCCATCGAATAATATTCCATGTACACTATATTAAAAAAATTAATATAAAATCACCTTTAATGTGAGTATTAGTTATTGAAAATTTCTTAAAGAATACGGGTATATAACAATCTATTATTTACACACTTAATAACATTTTTCAATAACTTTACTACTCTTCAATTCAATATCTAAAAAATAAAAAAAACTTTTAATACTGTAAAAGGAATAAAGCATTAATTTAGTTATAATGTTATAAAAATAATTTTTTAAATAAATCAATCATGATTCCTGATTAAAATTTTATTTTATACAAGTTAATTATAAAAGTCTACGTTAGATTTTATGAAGAACCATTGCATGTGACGACAGTTAAAGAAAATTTGAAACAAAAAAGAATAGAGCAAAGAGTAAGGTACATAAAGTAAGTTGATAAAGATAAAACAATTAAAGAAGTAAATAAAAGTAAAGTGTAATGAATAAGAAAGCATTTTAGATAAAAAGAAGTTATAAAAATGTGGTTAACTGATAGTGTGACAAAGAAAGCGAGAAAAAGAGAGAGAAAGTTTTTAAGTACACGGAACAAAGGTGTCATTGTGAAGGTAAAAGACAGTGAATCAGCAGAGGGCATAACAGTTATATAGATACATGATGTAGGGACTATAATATAAACAAATTTAAAAAAATTTAAAAAAATATAAAATAAGAAAGATCAACAATCTCACGTATACAGATATTTTTAAGATTCAGAATTAAATAAAATTAAAACCATAATATTGCTTAAAATATTTTCCACTTACATAATTTAAGTCCAGAGAAATGAGAGAATGAAAATTGTGAAAAGGGTAGAATCTGATCAGTAACTAATGCCTACAGATATGTTTGCATAGATTGAAAAAGAAGAACATTTGAGAAATTTGAAACTTGTGAGGCCGGCAAAAATAATGGAAAAATATAAAGATAACGTAAAAGGCACGAGTTAGAATCATAGACTGATTTGAAAGGAAAACTAAAAGATGCAATCCACATAAGGAAGCGTACGGGAAAGATAAGAAAAGGGAGACACTGTGAAACTAAAATTTGTTAGGGGAACAAGAAAGAAACGATGGAGATCTTTAGGATATAGAGAAAGAGAAAGAAGAGTGAAAAGGAAAAAAGAATTCAACGAAGGGAGAAAAAATGGCAGAACTAAAAGAGAGAAGAAAAAGAAGAAGGAATAGAGAAAGGAAGGTAAGAGAAAAAAGATAAAAATATTTTCAGGGAAGAATGGTGGCCAAAAAAAGAATTATCAAGAGAACACAGAAAGAGAGGTGAATAAAAGAATAAGTTTAGAACTTGACAACGAGATGACGAAGAAATTATTGAAGAAGTTAAAACTGGAGAGGTAATTCGGTGAAAATGTAGAACAAGATAAGGAGTTCTTACGAGCTCAACCCTTTTCAGCATAGGGATGGTAATTTGAGAGAAGAGCTAAAAAGGTCGAAAAGCGCAGTATACAAGGAGGGAGAGTAAGAATAAGGTCTATAACGTACGAAGATGGTATGATAATAAAAGCAAAAAGGGAGGGGGGGAGTTCAGAGAAAGGCTGAGAATATTTAGAAATTATTTGGAGTAAAAAGATTTAGAATTAAGTACAGAGAAAACCAAAATAATAATTAAGTTTAGACAAGCAGAGGACAGGAAGAAAAAAATAAAAATTCTATAGAACGAAAAAGAAATAGCAATAGTCAACCGGTCCACTTGTTTAGGATATTAATTCAAAAAAAATGACGAGGATGAGAAAATTACGTAGTTCAAAGAAGGATATTAGAAAATGGTGAAACGAAACGTGATGAGATGAATAAAATAAAAGTAGGACAACACAGGAATTGAGGATACTGTTATTGAAAGTATAAAATAAAAAGAAAGAAGATTCGGAATGAAAAATTTTAGCAAGATTAGAATGGGTAATGTGACGAGGAAGGGAAAAATCGTTAATGATTGACAAAAGAAGTATAAATATGTAGTCGTGTAAAGAAGAGAAAGAAACAATGAAGAGACATAAAGGAGAGTGTCGTGTAATAGTGAATTCAAGACAAATAACTGGGAAAACAGTATGTAATGGGATAGAAAAGGATATAATTTTAATATAGAAATACGCTGAAAGAGAAAGAAAAGATTAAGAGGAAGATATTTGTATTAGAAGTGCATTGTATTGAAGAAAACTAGCGCAAGTTCACAATTTATTTGAACATTAAGTAAAAATTCATATGTTCATAAAAGAATTTAATGTTAAGCGGTAAAAATTTATACATACTGGTACTTATGCATTTACGGTAGAAAAGTTACCAAAGCTTTAAATATAAGAAAAAGTGTTAAATTTTAAGTGAATATAATACGAAATAAACTGTTGTATTCATTGATTAAAAATTGCTGATCCTATATAAAAATGTTTTGTGTGTGAAATACAAATGTACAAAAAATTATTCTAATATACAATTCGTAAAAATGTACATTTTCCATAAAATAAATAAACTACAAGCTATTTTAAATACAGGTATAATTTTCAAAATAATGATAAAAAAGTCTTATAATTACTTGGTTTTTTAAAAATATACATTTGCACGAAATTTTATATATGCTCATGTTTAAATAATCCATAAACATAAATAAAATTAATGTAATAATAAAAAGTAACTACTTGAATAATGTCGTTTTTCATAAAATCGGCACACAATATCATGTATTATACACGAAACAAGAGATTATTTATTCAATTTTATACAGATAGATAACATCGAGTTTAAGTACAATAACCTAGAATGTAAAATGATTAGCGCTGCGTTAAATAGAAGCTAAAGTTGTCATGATGTATTAAGTATAAACTTAATTCGTATGCAATATTCACAATACACAAAGTAAACAATATAATCGTAATAAAGTAAACGATTCTCCCTTAAATTTAATCAATATTGTCAATTAAAAAAAAAAGTATAAATTCTCTCAAAAATTATTTTGAAGCCAAATTATTGCATGTGTAATATTTACTTTTAAGTCCATATAATAATGTTAGTCCTGTACATGGAAATACGAACATTTTGCAATCGACTTATTAAAAAAAACTTAACATATATATATTACAAACAGAGGGCGGCAATAAAGAGTAATTAAACTCGCCTTTAGAAATGTTAAGTTTATTTATGAACTTACACAATTTCTTAACCTTTATTTAGAGCTAAAATATGATTTTGAAAAACTATTATCATTCACTGCGAAATTAGGATAAAGTTTGTCTATATAAAATATAATTCGTTGAAATGTGGTAGTATCGTAACGCAGTTATCAGTAGTATCGTATTAAAGAGAGGTAAGTATAATATAACACATTCCTTATATATGAATATAATTTTCATCTATTATCGTTCTCTAATTTTCAGCTTGGATAAAATTTAAAATGATTACATATGTTTAGCAACTGTAAATTAAATATATTAAAATTGAAGTTTTATCATATTTGAGTAATAGATCAACTAACGCTTTGAATAATCGGGTTTAAAAAATGAAACTTTTAAACAATATGTACGTACAGATATTGTAACGAAAATAATTTTTTAAATTCTTTACAAACAATAGTAATATAATTTTAACTGACTTTGTAAAAATAGATAAAATCAGTTTTTATTGAATAAAAGTTTTTAAAATATCAATACTACTTTAATTACCTAAGATATAAAACCAAAGGGTACCATAAAACCAAATACAACAGTATATAAAAATCAAAACTTTAATAATGTATTCAGTAATTTACTGAATCGTACATCAAACGTGCATTTATATATAATTTATATAATAAAAACTCTGCGAAATTTGCTAATGAACTCGAAACTTTCACGAGTGTTTTTAGTTATTAATGAATTGAGAATAAACCACATCAGTAGAGCAAAGATGAAGATGTATGTAACATTATTGCAGATTCACGTATATTAAAAAATTAAAGCAACAATAGGTATTGAAAAATAAAGTTGGCTATATTCACGACTGAAAAAATGACCTGATATAATTAGTTCAGCTAAAGCCTTGATTTCATATAATGCAAGCAAATTTCACTGCAACGTATAATTTATAAACATTGTTCGTTTTTAAAGAATTTTGAATCGATCTTGAGAACGAATTCACGATTTTCAAGTTTTGTTTATCTTTGAATAATTTATATATATATATATATATATATATATATATATATATAATATTATACAATTTAAAAATAATGTTAAAATTTATATTGTATAATCTTGAAGGGAGCATAATATCATCCAAGATTATTGTATTTTGAATAACATTGAATATGTTATAAAAAAAAAAAATTCTAATTACAAACTGCAAACAAAAGCATTTTTTTTATCAAGTGGACATTTCCACGTTAATAAACTTTGAAAAATGGCTAGAATACCATCAGTAAAACTATTATTTTGAGATTTAGATTATCAGATATTTCACGAGATAAGTTTCACGTAAACATTTTAGAAATGAACAATTATTTAGGTATATTCATGCAATGATGACATATTTTTAGATATGGCTTGTACCAAATACTAACATCAAAAAAATTCATGGAAACTTGGTCAAATTTCAGTAAAGTAAAAGATTTTTTGATCGGTAGTAAAAAAAACTTGTTCGCTATTTGCTAAAAAAGTCGAGAGAAATAAATAGCAGAATGAGACGCATAAGTAATTGTCAAGCATCGACATTAATTCATTAAAAAGCGTTATTCTATTCAGGCCACAGCTTACTAGAATGTGAGAGATGCTTGGCCCACTAGAGTTGGAGCAAAAACAATGGTTATGGTATGCTTTAAGGTGTTCCATGAATTTTTTCGACATACGCGGATCTGTACAAATACATATGAATATAAAAGTAGCGTCCCCTTACTCGGCACAAATCGATGGCGTCGAGGGTGCGCGCTGATCACAGCCGTTGATTATCCAAAAGCTTGCTCTCATCCCTCCTTAAGGGTGACATTTTAGGTACGAAATTAGGGATATCTGAGAAGCGGAGGAAACAAGGAAGCAAGAAAGCGAATAACCTAAAACAACGGCACTCCTTCTTCTCAGATTCTCACATGCAACACACTCCGAGTCTATCTAGTCCATAGACAAAGAGAAGAAGGTAAAGAAGCCGCGTTGACGTTTACGATCGAGTAAAACTCAGCCTCTGGACCGTGATATCTTTTCTTATCGACTAGACGATCATGCCCGCATTCTCGAGGAAAGAAACACAGAGAGAGAGAGAGAGAACGAGAGAGCGGGAGCCTCGGAAGAGGACGAAATCGATGGCGCCGCGAGCGGAAGTGACGTCGCGCCACCCTGCATCGCAGTCCCTCCTACTCCTCCTCCTCCTCGGCCCTTCGTTACACGCCTCAGCACGAAGCTCGGCTCAGCAAATCCTCGGCAACGGCTCCCACCGTCGATTTTTCATGCACTTGTCAGAAACGCAATGGGCGATACGCGTACGCATGACAACGGCAGCATCAGGTCATTACCTCCAGCAATTGCACTACACCACTCGCACCCGGATTATATGCCGTCCGAGGCACGTACACACTTTTCGCGCACCCTGGAAGAAACTCGCCGAGACAACGAAAGTCCCCGACGCTGGAAAGAAGCTAGACGCGACCACGTAGCGAAACAAAGTGATACGCGCCGGGCACAGTGCTGCCGCCTATCGGTGGTATTTATCTCTCTCCCTCCTGCTCTCTCTCTCTCTCTCTGTTCCGGTTCACCTCTCTTACACGACTTGCGTGATTACCGGCGACTCGCCCCCACTTATGCGCTCCTCCGCCGGCACGCGCTACACTCGCCGAGGGGAAGCAAGACCTGCATGCGTGGATAAAGAGCGTCACATAGTTAACGTAAGTTTAGTGCGGAAGACGTTCGTGCTCAGGATTGCTGTTTTGCATTTGCTGCAATTATGCTCGGGTGCCCAGGGGAGGAATCGAATCGTGGAGCAAAACTTGATGATGACCTGAATCGGGTAAAATTTTTCTGCTCCTCCTTGAACGAAGCTATTTTTCGCAATACCGGAAATCCATATTTTTCATGCTCTACTTGCCAATGCCATCGACCTTCAAACGCTCCTACTCCGTCTGCCGTCTCTGCACATTTCGACCTGTTATTTCGACTTGAACAAATTTTCTTTAAAGTTTTCGATTAATTTGTTCGGCTTGTTTAGTGCTCCTATTTTTATACCGAAAAAACTGATTTATGAGCGTTTGATGACACGTTTTATCGATTTTTATTTCCTTATTTAAAGGGGCCATGGGCTACTATCTACCTTATATACATATGAATCACTTTTATTTCGCTACAGTGTAAAGTTTATCCATAAATTTTAAGATAAATTTTACTATTTATCAATTAATTTAACTCTTCATTTTACCAAATAAATGCTTCTTTCAAAATTGAACGATTTCGTTTAAAATGTTAAACCTTTAACCTTTTTTATTCTTCTAAAGAAGAATATCAAGTAAAGCTTAAAAAGTATTTATTTCAATTAATTTTATTAACAATTAAATTTTGTTCTCAACGAATATCAAATTTGACGATGATTTGAGTAACACACATCTTTCATTTTGCCTTTAGCAAAGTGTAAAGAAATAAAAGAGTTTATCCTGTTTATAACATAATTTTTTCGTTCAAATTTTCTTTTTCTGATTATTTACAGAAAATGTATATTCTAATCTTGTGTACAATAGTAGAATGTTTCTCAACGTGAGTAAATGCGTAAATCTGTGAGAAAATCGGGTACATTGAACACATGCCAAATATAAAACAAGGAAGCTGCATTATAAATATGATTTATAATGATTTCTCATCCTATACGTTAACATACTATCTCAACTATAATATCTCACATGGAAATGCCAGCGATTTGTTCTCAGTGCTCGAATATCGCACCGTCTGTTCTAAATCCCCAACAAATCAGTAAAATAATCGATAGAAAAAAACTAATATTTTTAATGTGATTTATAACTACAAAGAACAACTTTCGATCCTTAGATTGAAAGTACCACGTAGTTTAAGAGATTGTAAAAAATGTTATTGTTTCCTCTCTTCTTCTCTGTAACTTCTGACTTCTAATTCTCACAAAATTGAAGTTTTAATTATCGACTTGTATGTATTTGTAGATTGATGAGAGATCAATGCCCCAAAGAAAAATTAAAAAAAGATCAGAAATAGCTACGTTCATAATTTAATATTTCATCGATTCGTTAATCGATTGATTGATCAATATGAAAATGTGACGCTGCATAAACAGGAAAATGCCGCGGAACATCGTACCAATTTTTTCGAGATATTGCTTTCTATAATTTTGTATAGCCTAAAATTCACATATTTTATTTTTATACAATAAATCAAGAAATAATCAATAAATTTAATACAAATGAAAGATAAATCTATTCAAGTAAATCAATTAATATTTAAGAATCAGCTGCCAAAATTTTTATAAAGGTAACAGAGAGCAAGATACATTATTTTTTGCAAAGACTCTAAAATTGTGCAAAGAGAGCAAGTGTCAAAATAATACACACACACCCACGCACGCACGCACACACGTATGACAGTACGCGCAAGGTTTTTTTAGATTAGATAGTAAGGACAAAAATCACTGAAAGTTAATTGAAAAGCAAATCATGACAATAATTATAGTGAGACTAAGTCAGCGTTATACGGCACAAGTTTTGGTTATCTAAAAAGAGATGTCATGCGTACGTATATACATCAGGTTATCATTGCGGTCAATTATTTTCCTCGTTATGTAGTATATAATGAAACTTGGACTTTTTTAACCTTGAGCTAATGTGTCAAATAGATTTCAATAATTGCATACGAATTTCTCAAAACTTATAAAATCATAAAAGTTTATAATTTGTCCAAAACGAGAATAAACTCACTAGCAACTAATTATAAGTTTGATTTACTAAATTATAACGTAATTTACTTGATTAAATGTAGTTAAGCTTAAATGTACATTCATTTAATACTTTAATTTATAGATAGTTTATGTATTGCAGTTTAAATTAGGAATGTATATAGTAATAAGCAAACGATTTCTTATTGTATCATCGACATTATTATTTGTAATTTCTATCACTATCCACAATTTTAGTTGTATAAAAGAGTCTTTGATGTTAACATTACATAATCGTATTTAAATGTTTTAAAAAAAATTTGCTTAAAGACACTAACTATAGTTTATTGGCCATATAAAAACCTAAACATTAAAAAAATATAATAATCATTTACATTATTTTTATATTTAAAGCTTAGGCCCGTTTTAAATATAATTTAAATAAAAAAAGAAAGGTATTCAAATCATCTTTATTGTTCAGCTCTCTTATAACTGTTATTAAGTGCATTTGAATGTATTCCTATTTGTAGACTAATAAAGATTTTCAAGTAAAAAATAGAATAATGTTATTATCAGTTTTATTTAGTTTGACAGCAGAGCCAATAGCTGGGTAGCTGAACGAAAAATTAAACTTAGCTAGAATTTAAGACGAGCGTGAAATGATGGAAATAGCAGAAAAAGGTTAAAGAAAAAATTTCGCTCTTTAAATGTTTTTGCACACAACCCAAGTTTCGGTATGAATCGGATATTCACCAATAACAAGACCTCAATAATAAAACCTCCAGGTATCTATAATAATGGACTCGAGCCCTAGCAAACAGTGATCGCTTACACAGCCAGAGAAGCGAGTGTCGTGCATAAGAATTAATTATTGACGCAATAAAAGTTGGTCGAAAAGGTCAAGAGATGTGCAGGCAGAAAGTTAGCGAGTGGAGTGCAGGGGAGAGAGGATCAGCCTCGCATCGAGCGTCAACCCCAATTTCCCGTCTCATCACGCGCTCTCGCTCTCGCTCTCGCCCCTAAGAAAGAAAACTTGGCAGGGGAGGGAGTGCTCTGATTTCCGGATATACATGCCAGGAATCTAACTCTGTCTTTGTTAGCCTTGCACGACCTCGTCCGAGCCGACGGTCGCCTTTTCCACAGGCGAATGACCTCTTCACGATCCGTTACGCGCCGTTCTCCCTCTTACTCGTCCCCTTCAAATCCCTCTCTATAATGCGTATATGCACTCACCCACGTATACACAAGCACTTGCGAGTCTTGCTTTTGCGAGTAGGCTGACAGCAGTATCAGATACATTGTACCCTCGCTGCAATTGATATCAGTTCTAAATTTTTCTCTTACAAATATTCGACCCTTTCGGGCAAACATCTATTTTTAATTCCAATCTTCTCATCCTGATAAATAATTATTTTTTACTTCGTATATTGCAACGCTTACGTTTTTATGAAATTTTACTAACTTTTCCAATGAATCGATTTTCAACTATTACATCTTTTTAATGTATACTTCGTAAATGTATTAATTTCCAGGGTTCCGTGCATCATAAATTTGATTGCTTTCTCTCTCGATCTGTCTTTATCAGTAAAAGTGTATGTTATTCATGAAAAAATACACGTGTAAGAACTATTATTCAACGTTTGGTCATGTCTTTCGAATGATTTAAAACTTATTTGGTCACTCTCTCTGTCGTGCACCTCACGCATACACATATATTAGTGAACTAAATTCTATTCTTTTTGCTATAACAAGATATGGATTGTAAAATTAAAAATATATTGAAATAGTATACTAATACGAGTTTGTTAAAAAATATAGATTCTGATGCATTATAAAGATAGATAACAGAATACTGAAATCAGTCTTAAATCACTAGCGTCACCAAATGTTGAATAGAAAATCTAGAAATAAACATAAAATAAGTGATAAATGTTGTTAAAAAAAATATATAAAAAAGTGATATTCTATAGGAAAACTACAAATTATTACTTCAATATCTAAATATTGTCCATTGGTGGAGCTACTATCAGTAGTCATATCTGTGACCGTGTTAGTAGTAGTGGTATTCACCAAACGTGTTACTTATTCGTCGAACAAGCAAATAAATTATTTCATTTCATTTACAAGGCCGAATCAACTATGCTTCCGTATCAATTCCTTAGTCGGGGAATTACATTCTCTCGTTTCATCCTTCTAGGACATCAAACGTTTTACTTTTTATCTATCTATAAATTATCTAAAACGACTGTATACTGTATTCGTTTAAATATAATTATTAAATTAGTATTAAATAAAAGTTAAATGCACATTTAAATTTTATTTTTGTATAACTATAAAAACAATTAACTCGTATTATAACTATGTAAGATTGTTAAACCAAATGTGAGATATTTGAAAAATATTAATATACAAAAAAGTGCTTTTTTATATTCATAAACGCTGTGCACATTTAGAGTAACAGAAAGTTTTAAACTTAAAATTAAAGCACATCATCAACCTTTTTTGATCTAATAAAATTCCTATAAATATCTATTATCTAAATTCCTATAAATTTCCTTTGAATATCCTTATATGCGATGTAAAATTTTTCGAAAATGTATTGTTTCCTTTGTCTTTCTTTAATTCTCTTGAATATAAATATTCGTTCATACAAAAAACAAACATTTTTTCTTTTTTTTAAGGGGTGAACATAAATTTCTAACGAATACAAGTATTTACTTAATAAATATTTATACGTAATTCAAGAATGTTTACCCTATAACACATTTAATTATTATCAACAGTTTTATATGCAGTTATTGATTGCATTTTCCACGAGTTTCCTTTATAGCAACCAAATATTATGCACATTAAACATACATACACGTTAAGCATTTCATCATCAATAAACTTTTATTCCTCTAAAATTTATTATTTCATAAAAAAAGTGTAAATGTAGTCAATATTTTATTCGAGCATAAAGCATATGTTAGTAATCACAAATTCGACCAAAGAAAAAATCTTAAATTTGAAAATTTGCAAAATATAATTCAAGTAGTAAATTCAAATGATCTCAGAAAAAATTAATTTGTGAAAAAATAATTTAAGTCCTTAGAAATAAATCAATGTACATATCAATAAATGAATGAACAGCTATTAATTTAATACAATAGCTTGGATACGAGTAAATACAAGTAAAGATATGAATGAGAAAAAATTAAGGTACGGGAGAGAAAACACGTTGTTAAAAGGATGAACAAGAAACTATTTTAAAAACTTCTAGTCTATTTCAAGGCTTAGGAATTTATGACTGTATTTACGCGTATCAGGATTACTATAGAGATAAAGAGGTATAAAGTAAATTGATTATCAAAGCAGAGAAGGATATAAGATAAATATGAAAAATAATATAGGACAATTTTACTGTAATAATTTTGATAAAATAATATTTAAGTTGACGATAGTTGAATAAGATCCTTCACAACATTGGTTTAAAATATATGGAAGACGAATGATACTTTATGTTGTTAAACTATTTCTAATGTAAAAGAACGTTGTTTATAGTTAAAATAATTTGAATAAAATTCCCGTTTAAGTCAGGTTTCAAGTAGTCGTTTTGAAACGAAGTATAGAGTGGCGTTAAATTTGAAAAATCAGAACTCGAGAGCTCCATGAGCTGTTATTGTGAAATATCTGAAAAGAGGACGCAACTCTTATTTTTGGGCTAAGATCTTTCATCAGAAGATCTACATTATTACATGCTATAAAAGAAATAAAATTGAAAGCTGTAACAGCAGTAATGGATGTGTTGCTCGCACTATATGAGGATTGAAACTTCGCCGGGAGTGTGATAGCGGCGGCTGCGCCGAGAACTCTGGCGTTGGTTCAAAGCTTCAGTAGCTGTATTGATTTTCAGGGGTTGCGCGTGCCCTCCCTTTTGCTATCTCCCTCTCCCCTAGTCTTCCTGCTATCCGAGATGGAGAGACGCACCCTCAACCACGTTGCCCGGGTTAACGTGGGGAACTCAACTATCCCTTACAACTCTCACTAACACGCTGATGCTCCCACTGATGGTAGTGGTGCTGACATCGACGACGATGCGACGTGAGTCAACTTGCGTGACTTTCTGCTGATGGCTTCTCGGATATTTGCTCCCATGCACTTCTCCTAATTATGTGTTTTGGTTATTGGTTTCTGTCTGCTAATGATTTTATCTCGCTATTTAAAAAAGATAAGCAGATAGAGAGACAGGCAGACAGTGTTTGCGAATATTAGAAGTACTTTATTATATATTGACGTTTTTTACACCAAACATCTTTCATTTGGTTTACTAGTCACATATAGTTTTTATAATTACACAAAAATTAAATTTAAATGTGCGTTTAATTTTTACTCAATGCTGATATAATTATATTTACATTAATATAGTATATGTTCATTTTATTAAAAACTCATTATGCATCATTTTTTATTAAACTTGTTCACATTACTATAAGAAATAAAAATATTTCGTGATTATAAAAATAAGTACATACCAGTGCAAAGTAATAAAGATATTTAATATCTGTCTATGTACGAATCAAGCTTTAAAAGCTTGACATAGTTTGTATAAAGTATTACTCAATCAACAAAGTTTTAATAAGAAAAGGAAAGTTTTATTTTACGTTTATTTTAATAAGAGCGAATGAAAGAGAAATCTTAACGAAAATGAATCTCTAATATTAAATTTACAAGGCATAAGCAAATTCTCGAGTATTTTAACTTTTTCTTAATCATTTATCCTTATTCATTATAATAATCGTTCATTTGTAAAACTCACTCCCTCTATTTTGCTCGTTTTCTAATATAAATGGTAAGATTATTACAAAAAAAATAATAAAGCTTTCTAAACAGAATATTCTGGCTTACAAAAAATGAATCTTTCCAATACTCTTATAATAAATCTTCGAATTCTCTCGCAAAATCAACAAAATGGATTTAATGCAGAGTAAAGAAAGTGAAATAAAAATCCAATATTATATTATATTCTCATTAATTTAATATTTGTCATTAACTTCCTATTATAATTAATATTATTATTATATTACTCACTGCCATTTAAGAAATTTTAATTTCACGCCAAAAAGTAATTACTATTATTGAGATCTATAATATAAATAAAAAATGGTTTTTGTTATATATAATCAACTACAAACGCGTACCGAAATCTAGTATTAAATCATCTACACATGACCTATTTACAATTATATATGAGAGTTCAATAATGGTAGTATTTCAATAAAGCATCATTAGTCAAAATTATATTTTATCCATCTTGATGAATAAGCTTTCTTGAGTAAATTAAATAATAATAATTAATTAAATGTTTTTATGTCTTAATGCAAGTCCATCTGTTTTAAAAATATTATTATTAAAATACAATTTTTTGTTTATTATTTTATCTAAATTGATCGTTGAATTTATTCACAATATAATAAAAATACAAAAAAATTGCAATTTTTAATTGACCATTAATACGACAATAAAATAATTCATAGTCGAAAGAAAGAAAAGATACATCAGAATAGACAAAGAAATAGATTGAAAAAGTCGGAGAGTAAAGTGTGAAGTTAGGAAAAGAAAACATGAAACTAAATTCCATTATGTATTAGTAGTTGAGAATTAATCCCTCCGCAAAATTTCCGAAACATTCATTAAGTAAACTTTTAGCTGGAGTTCAGATGTAAGTTGAAAAGCGATGTAATATACGTATTTAGAGTCCACAGAAACACAGAATAAATTGAAGACGAACTAACATACACCGATTTATTTATTTATAAGATAATCGAAGAAAGCGAAAGAAATTCTTAAAATTTATCAATCGATGGTATAAGAAAAAGTGCTAAGACTATTTCTTATTTTGAACAAATATGAGCAAAATATAATTTTTTTTCTTTAATTTTATTTTTTTAACATTTTTTTATGTACGATTATTTTTTATCCGAATGTATAATAAATAGCGCTGCAATATTTCTGCAATAAAAATATCATTTTAGATGTATTTTTACCTACTGAGAAAGTATTCTCTTAAAAGTCAATCATTATTTATTGTTTAATTTGTAGTTTACACAATTTATTAATGCATAAAATTTCTAAAATAAATTCAGTGCAAACCGTAAATGAATTTACGATTCAATGCGTAAATTATCATTAATGTATAAAATAAATATTTTTTCACTGTTATAACTATTGAATTATATTTACCAAATAGTACGACATGTGTACTAATATAAACACGTCTCTGTAAAAATGAAATTTATCTTTAAATTTACGATTTTTAAGTTTAATTCATCTTTATATTTTTTAAATAATTAATAAGCTGAAAATATTATTAATTTTTTTTTTATATTCTTTGGACCTACTCTCTGTTTCGAAACTTTTTTAATTAAATTAAATTACAAAAATACCTTAGAGTGGGCCTTCCTTGTATTTTTAGTCTAAACTTTTGGCAAGCTATGTATCTGATGAATTCATTTATAAATAGAAAAATCTATTATAGTAGAATTTTCTTTAAATGTTAATATCTAATAAATTAATATCTTTAATTAATATTATAATGAACGTAAAAAAAATATTTTATTATTTTTCACATTATTGTGATTGCATTAGAAATTAAATTAATCTTTGTTAAGAAACTTTTACAATTGTTAATTTTATATATTTTATAATTTATAATATATCGGTTTAAAATGTATAATAGTTCTTATTATATATTGGACATATAAATATAATTTTTCAAGTATACATGTCTATTACTCATTTTATTGATCATCACTAGTACCTCTCGTCATTAAATTTTACTGAATAGATTATATAATCAGATATAATAAACATTGATTCATAAATCTGAAAGGTCTTTAAAATTCATAACCAGTTAACTGTTACATCATTTCTTAGCAAACGCAAAAATCTTATCAATATAATAAGATAAAGTTCTTCTCGTAACTCCAAAAAGACCAAAAGATATATACACAATAAATTATCATCTTATCAAGCTTTTCTATGAGCGAAAAATAAATGAATATGTAAGATAATGATACGAGTTTTCAATGAAATGAAAGTAAAAAGAGAACTTATTTCTCTCGTGATCTTAATCAATCATTAACAACTCTTCTATTCTATATAGGCATCGTTCTTCTTTTTAAAAAATTTCTTTTTTTTATTCAAAATCTAATCGAAATAGTAATTAATACACGATGTATTGAATGAATTAATTTCACAAGTTCTGAATATTGTTGTTTGAATATTAACCAGGATTATTTATTAAAATTACATGTATAATTTTTGCAAAATTACATTAGTGTAATGAATTTGCCAATTTTCATCAAAATTGAATATAATAATATTGATGAAATTATTTGAAAATGTTATTAATACACTTATCAAAAAAATATAATATTGAAATAAATAAAATATCAATTACCTTCATCCTTAATTAATCGCTAAATAAATTTTATTCACTAACAAAAAATATTATAAGCACTAGATTTTGTAATTAAACGTGGTACTTATTACTCAATACATTTATAGCGTTATTATCCAATTATTAAAAATATCCATGAAATCAATTAAAAATAAGAAATGCAAGTTAATTACTTTTTTTCGTCATCTTAGTTGATCTTAAAATTTCCGTTTTATTAATTTTTCTTTACTTTTTTCCTATAAAGTCAGCTCATTATTTATTCAGCATCCTCTCAATTAAAATAAAATTCATATTTAATACGATACCATGTAAAATAAAAAGATCTTGCAATTAACTTTGTGGCTATTTTCACTTCAACATTTTTTTAATTCTTTTTTTCTAATTTCTCGTTTTCGTATTCTTTATTCATTTTGAAAATTAGACAGTTTTTTGCATATAAAATACTCAAATTTTAATTAAATTTTTTTAGCTATTTTATTCATTATTTAGAGACACATATTTCTAAGTAATTTTATTTGTTTAATTTATTTGTTACTATTTTAATAATATTTGTATAATTTATTTGTTACTATTTTAATAATATTTGTATAATTTGAAAAGAATATTTTTTTACTTAATGATATTAATAAATTAATATTATATTAATATTAACACCATCACATGATTTCAGATTCAAGCCACTGAACAAACGTTATTAATTTAAACACTATAATCTATTATATTTAATTCAATGATATTAATATAATTAATTGTAATTATATTCAATTTCATTCTAATTTTACATATTAGTTTTACAATAGATAATAATATTTTTTAAATAGTTTGTAACTGTTATTATTATAACACCAATTTCTTTGAAATTATATTTAAATTTTTTTTATTGAAACTTAATTGTTGAAAATCTGTTTTTAATTATGTTAAAAGAGTACATTTAAACAGATTTTTTAATTTATTAAAAATATTAACACTATATTCGGTTAATATAAAAACAACTAAAAAATTATTAATTTATTAAACTGAAAACAAATTAAACTTTTGAAAAATAAAAGGAACCATTTAAAATTTATTTCTCATTAAAATTTATTATCTCATAAAATACTTAATACATAAATTTATTAAAAGTAAACATGCAATTACCGTATCTTTTTTCATATGCTCTTCTATAAAATTTTTACTCCATATACCTTAAAGTTATTTTTCTATAGTTTTTATCTTCTATCTTCCTTCTTATGTATGTTTTTTTTATATATTAATATATATTTTTTACTATTCCGTTCAATAGGTGTGTTCTCGCTCTTTAAATTTTATTAAGTATTTTTTCAGAATTATTGCTTTTTTTATTCTCTATGTTTCACAATTCATTAGTAATGATTTATTTTCTTTATGATTATCTTATAAATTATTTCTCCTAATTTTACCTTTTCTGCTCCTTATATTTTTTATCTTCCCTTTCTTTTCCATTTTCTAGATTGTACTCTAATTTTAATACTTTTTCTTCACCAAATAGATCTGTAAAATGCATTAATCATTTTTCTTTACATATAGTTTTAGTTATTATTTGTCCATTCTTTCTATTTCATTGATTAAATTATAAAATGATTTTTCTCTCGTATTATTTATTGTTTCTTCAATTTTTTTCTCCTTACATCTTTCCTTTTATTTCCTTTGACGACTTTATATGTCTTCTTTTGATTCGTTTTAAAAAGTTTTTTGTATAAAATTTATTTCCTTTTTTCTCTTTTTATATTTTATTTTCTTATACTTATTCCATTTTCATTCGTTTTCATGTTTATATTTAGACGCTTTATGTGACAATTCTCTAATTATAGTTTCCACTAATTTATTATTCTTCCTTAAAATTTTTTTTTTTAGTTTTTTCCCTACATCTTTAATTTTTTCTGTAATGACTAATTTTTTTCTTTCTTTCAAAATCGAAAAATTATTCACCAAATAGCCAATGCTTGTCAGTTTTTATCCTGAAAATATCTTGCCTCTTTTCTTTCTCTTTTTTTCATCTCTTTATATTTTTATTCATATTTCTTTGTTGTTTTAATTTTTTTATGTAAACTATATATCTAGATTTATCTTCTTTACTTTAAAATACATTTTTTCATTAGAATTTTGTACTTATATGTTTCATCTTCTAAATTTAAAACATTATTTATCTTATTACATATTGTCTAAACTGAGATCTGAATGAACTAATAAGAAGATACGATTGGAAAATGATAATGCACAGTATTAGTATTGTAAGAAAAACAGGTTAACTCGGAAATTATGAAAACTATTAGAGGTAAAAAGGAAGCAAAAAAGAAGTTTCAGAAAGTGATAAGCAGAGAAATATGCATAAACTAAAAATTGTACAATTAGTAGCAATTATATGAAAACGTTGTCATAGAAAGAATAGAAGGCTATAGATGATTAGTTGTTTAGGTAAAGATAAAATGAAAAAAAGAAAAAAGAACTGATTAAAGTTAAAAAGGGGGGCAAAAGGAGATGAAGGTTTTAAAAACACAATAATAGATTTAGAAAAAAGAAGCGAAGGAAGAAATATAAGATGGGAGGTATAAAGACGAAATATAAAAATATAGGAAAGGAATTTTTTGGTGAAATATCAGGTCACTTTCAATAAATACCTCAGTTCCTTTGTGGTTTATTTTTTTCTCATCACTCTCTCTCTACTTCATCTTTGCTTTCTCGTTCAATCTTCAGGGTCTTTGTATTTTCATTGCTATTTACGTAGATTATATTCTTCATATTTATTTTTTTCTTATAGTTTCCTCAGTCTGCTTTTTCGTCGATTCTTTTGTACACTCTTCTTTCCTAACCACTCTCTTAATAATTATATTCTTTACTCTTCTCTGTATATTTCCTTCTTCAAGCCATACGATCCTCAACCCTTATACTTTCCACTTCCTTCCCCCACATAACTCACCATCTTCCTCTTTTCAATTCCACCAATCTTTTCTCCAAAACTAATATCTCTTTTGTATCATTTTTACATTCCTTGTTAAACTTCTTCCATTTTTCTTCCTATATTTTTTTTAATTTTACCGCGTTTTCCTTTTGTTCCTCAAACTCTCTCTCTCTCTCTCTCTCTTCGTTATCTTTTCTATTTCACTTATTTTATCTTCGACTTCTTTTCATAACGAATCTATCGTTCTGCTCGTCTTGCTTCAATCTCTCCATCGTGACTGTCTGTCTGATCACCCCCAATCCTTTTTACTCCTCTCTCTCTCTCTTTTTTTTATTTCATTTGGCGATATTCCTTTTCTTTCAAAATCTGAAACTACTTTTCCCCTATACTTATTCTATTCATTTTCTTTACTCAATATTCTTGCACAGGCAAGGCTAGTCAACTTTTCAGACTTATCTAAGTAGAATATATGAAATAAAATATTATGAATTTATAATTTATTTTTAATATTGATTTGAAAATTTTTTAAAACCCATTTTTAAGCTATCTCATACGCCACTTTCTTTTTTTACATTATTTTTTTTTTAATTATTCACGCACAAAAAATTTCTGTCTTTCTCTGTTTGTCACTTAGACACTTAATTTCACATTAAGATCTCTTTTCTTACACTATATTCTAACTTATTTCACTTTACTTTTATTCGGTTTTTTTATCAATTTCTTTAACCCTTTCTCTTTTTTCCACTCACTTTTTTTTACTTTAGTATTTATTCTGCTCTTCTCTGTGTCAAATTTTCTTTCACTATTTGCACATACGATGAGTTATTTATTAATTCCGAAAGCGTAAGGGAAAATATAGGTGTAAAACTACATAATTCTATGTAATACAAATACAAGTAAAAAGTAATTTTAGATTTAAGAAATGTACAAAAATGTTAATAATAAGGTATGAACTATTCGAAAATAAATAAATAAATGAATAAAATAACTATACAAATCTATCCGAACAATTAATTGATCGATTGTTTTAATTAAAATATCTAAAAAATTCTTTTTTAGAATTTTAAAGTTTATTGCTTTCAACTAAATAATTTTTTATAATACTCAAACTTAACATTTATGTTACATGCAGAATATATATTTAAATAGTTCTTTAATTAAAAAAAAACTTTATAACTGAATGAATTTTTTTTAATTTTTATGATTATAGTAAGTTTTACAATAGTTAACTTTCAATATTTTAATATATTTTAATATAAATTGACTTTCTTATAATTGAGTACCAAGAGAATTTAAAAAAACTCAATGTATTCATTACGGAACGTTTATTACATTATTGAAAGATAATATAGAGACATATATATAAGATAGATAATATAGAGACAGAATAGAAAGAAAATTTGATCGTTTTCGTAAATTTTGGAAATTCACTTGGGAATTCCAAACAACTTTTTTAAGGTTAAAAATATTTTTTAGTTACTATAAATATACTATTAAATTTCTTCGTTTATGCTAAATTTTTATTTATTTAAAGATCAATGAAATATTACAAAAAAAATTTATTTATTTATTAATTATAAAAAATATATAACATCATCTACAAAATTTCTTTTTTACATATTATTCAAAATAATTACTCTTAAAATACAAACATTATTTAAAGTTACAACTCACCATAATCAAAGCGTTCGTTAGAGCAGTAGATGACCGCGACCTTCTCGGGGTTATGCCGACATTTTCACCTCTCATAATGCTTTCAACGACTATAAAAAGCACAAGTCACAATAAAAACATTGATAAGTAAAAGAAAAAAAGAAAAAGAAATATTTCTTATTATAGTATATTATTATTTTTTAATGTTAATTTCTTTATTCTCTTTGAAAGTACAACGACCGACTTTATAAATATTAATTTATTATTTAGTGAATTAATGTATAATGTTAATATGGGAACATAAATTGTATAGTTATGATTTTGCAAATGTTAAAAATACTAAATTAAATTTAATAATCTCTTTTGAAAACTTTTACTTATAACGCACATATATAATACATCATTAGTAAGTTCACCTGAAGGATTGATTACTAAGATATGCATATTTCGCGCAATATCACATGAAAGTAATAGAGTAAAATTTCATTATGTAGTTCTATAAAAATAACCTTCGAAATTCGTATATGAGCTTACCTCCGTTACCAATTAGTCGCATCTGCACCAAACATGGATCTTCATTGTGGTCTTCAAGCACAGTATCATCTGTCACCGTCAAGTCCTGCAACGAAAAGAATAATCAAACTAGTTATTTATTTGTTTCCTATTTCGAGAAATATATCGTTGTATGGGGACATACTCGCATATTTGGTGTATCATCTTTTTAATTTTATTTAAAGATAGAGGATTTGACGTTTCTCAAACATACGTTCCAAAATTAAAGAAATATGTAGTAATGTAGCTTCACAATTTTTCAGATGACACCTAATTTTTCATGATATTTTATGCTAACCATTTATAACATCGTGTTATTAATTTTACACGCGTTTACGTATCTTGAAATATTAGATTTCAATGCATAGAATAAGAGAAAGTTACAATAAAGAACTTGAAAAAGTTATGTCCTTTATAAAAGGCGTGAATAAATAACGGAAACAGTGGATAAATCAATAAAATAGAGGAAATCAATACGGAAAACATAAGCTTAACAATAAAAAGTTACAAAAGTGAGTATACAGTATTATAATAAATATACATACAGTAGTATTTAAAACAGAATAGGAATTTTTTGTGTCAAATAGGATAAAGATGGTACAACGGGGACAAAGTTCAAAATGGTATTAAAGTAAGCGAGAGTAGGGTGTTGAATAATCACTTTAAAACAAGAAAGATAAAGTATACAAAAATGAATAAAAATAGAAATATTAGAGGAATGATAAGCAAGGGGAAAAAACAGAAGTACATTTCTGTCCTGAAAAAGGAATAATAAAAAAATAGATTTTTATGAAAGAATGTATGAAAGATTTAAGAAAAAACGTATAAGTTTGGGTTATGGATTTTTCAGATATGAAAAGAAAGTTAAGACATGAAGACAAAAAAAAAACTGACCGAGAAAAATAGAAAGTTGAATGATGAATTTAGAAAAAGTCAGTGAAAGTGATGAAGGTATTCGAAAGATACAAAAGAGAGATCAATACTATGGAGAAGAAAATGGTTGAAAGCAGCAATTATAAGATAATAAAAAGTGACATAAATAAACAGACAAAGAATCGAAATGAAACACAGAGGTAATTAAATGTGAAAGAAGAAATGCAAAATTGACCTTAAAAGGAGCACAAGTAAAGTAACAGTAGTAAAGTGTGAAACAGATGTTAATAGATAGAAAATAGGAGAAGGTTCTAATTCTAATATAGCATTACAAATGTGGAAATTAAAATATTTAATCTATAATATTAATGAATCAGGTACGCGTTCATGCCTTACTATCACATTATTGTACAATCTTCACCTTTTCTCCTCTTTCAATAAATAGTATTTATTTGCTTGTATTTTATTTTCGACTCTAAACTTCATTTTCATAGATATAATTCAGGTTATTTTGTCCTTTTAGTATTAAATCTCCTATCTGTATTGCAGATTTTGATTTTTCAAGGTCGCTTATCCAGGTTTTCGTCTGCGAATACTTGTCTACTTTCTTAATCTCGTTCCAAATCCTCTCCACGTGAATTTTTCTCTCGCAGTTTATTCGAAATTTGTTCAGAATTTTATTCTTCTTCCATCGTAGTTATGTTTCATAGCCTCGTTGCCCTTTTTGAAGTGCTATAAACTCTTTCCATATTGCAAATTTATCCTTCGGTATACTTTTAATAAATTCATTTTGTCACCGTCTTTTATTTCCTGTTCATCTGCTATTTCTCTTTTTCCTAGTTTTATTTCTATTCAATCTCCTTTTGTCTTCAGCGTGTTCTGATTAATTTTTGTCAATGCAGAAGTTTATTTTATTTTATCGATTTCATTGTAATTTTCAATCCGCACATTTTTATATTAGCGCACTTTTGATGAGCTGGTCGAATAACTTTAGTATATATATTCTTGCACAACATTAAATATATCAATATATTTTTAATATTGTTTTTTGACTTAAAGTATTACTTTAAATATTATTAAATTATTTTCAATTTTATATGATAAGACAATAACAATTGTTTGTAACTGTTAAAAAGAGAATTACTCAGAGATATAAGAAGTAGAAAATTTATTATGCAAATATGCGATTGCTCTTTTGATGGAATCGCAAGTTTCGCTTTTTTCATTTTCTCATAAGCATAATATTGTGGCACGTGGATAAAACTGGAAGGCCGTGGCATAGATAATACTTATAGCGTTAGTTCAATATTGCTAAGCAAATATATATGTAGGGTATAGTATGCATGCAGATGTATATGTTCTGTAATAATATATTATAATATTATAATAATTAAATATATGTGTATACATTGTACATGTACATTAGATTTTTTTAATAACCAAGAAATAGATTTTATATAAATCGTGTTTAAATTTTAGATTTTATAGAAATAGATAAATAAATCGTGTGTGCGTGAGTTTGTGCGTATATATGTGTGTACGTAATTGATAAGAATTTTTTTCAATATGAATATTTTCGTTTCTATATCTAATTAGTAAACTAATATATTTTTATAGTAAATTTTTATTTGATATTTAGATAACAGTTACAATTCTGAAATGAAAAATGTTTTTATTTTTATATCGAACTTTTAAACTAATATATTTTTGTATTTTAATTTTTATTCGATATTTAGATAAATTAAAATTATTTTTTTTTTAAATAAAAATCATTTTATCAAAAACTTCTAATACAAAAAAAACTTTGCACTTATTTTAAGCAAATATTTGTAATTTAAATTTAAATATCTATATCAATTAAATTCCAGCGCGCATATGTATGATTTAGTTAAAATTTGTAAAAAATGAAAAATAATTTTTACACGATGTTTCAAAATACAAGCTGTTTTTTAAATAATCAACACACATTTAAGAAAATACTTTAATTTTCTTGACAGATTAAAGATAAAATATCATTCAAATTTAAATATTGATGCAAATCAAATGATAAAATCATAGTGACATCAGAATTTTTGAAAATTTCTCTGTTAAATTTTTTACAAGCACGTAAGTTAATTAAGAAAAATAATCAATGATGAAAAGAGTTAACTAAATGCGACTTTTAAATATTTTAAAGAAACAATCCCAATATTATTTACAGTTTTGTTACGTCGCCATCGGTTAGAACTTAACGTTAAACTAACGTAGAATTAACGTTGAACTTGTAAGTTTCAAAAGATTATAAAACTAAATTCATTCATATTCTTACACTTCCAAAATTTGAAAATTCAGTTATTTTGGAATATAATTTTAAACAATATTAGTACTGTTTAATGAGAGTAATATAAAATAAATTGTATAATAAAATATATAAATTTTTTGGTTAAAAAAATAGTAATAGTATTCGAAAAAATTTGATAATTTTTAACACATTGTTCTTTATTAAAAGATCTGGTGTATTAAACTTTAATTATTAAAATAATATAATATATTTTTCAATAAACTATTAATAATAATAATAATAATAATAATAATTTGAAACTTAAATGTTTTATATAAATTCTAATTAATCAACTGCTTTCAATTTTGAACAAATATAGTTTTAGCTTATAAATTATTAGTTCTAAAAAAATAATATTTATATTTGCTCATTTTTACATATCGGTAGTTAGTACCTAACTACCGAACTTAGTTTTTCAGTTTGAAATTCTAATATTCTTACATTTGCAAGAAATGTTTTTCGTAATTTTAATTATTGACGACTTTTATAAATTTTATAAAAATATATAGTCACGCATATAAATACCGATTTTGTTAAATTAATATTAATCATTACGCAGCTGTAACTTAACTGATTGTTCAAACGTAATTGTTGAAACGTAATTGTGCATTATACGTTATGCTATACTACTAATAAAAATACGGTCGCGTTAATCAACTGGAGAAAAAGAAGGTCAACGTGCTGACTTCCTCTTGGTGTGCGATTATTGGATTCTTTGACTCCATCTCGTGTGGTAGCGTCGACGATGGTTGGATCTTCTGCCGCTGTTGAAGATAAGTCTTTTGCTTCTTATCTTGTATTCGTTGACACCTTTTATTGGTCTCGCATGGCCGAGTCGGCGCGCATTAATCGTTGTCAGCGCGGTGCCAGATTCCTCGGTATCTAGGCGACACGCGCGTGGAAATACAATCCCGTGTTAACGAACCGGTGAACATCAATGTGTTGCCAAAAGGCGTTGGATTATATCTTGGGTGCGTCAAGTCGACAATCATAAAGAGAAAAGAAAAATGCGTATCGACTTGTTTTTAGTAAGTCAGCGCACTCTACTACATTACTTCTTTAACCCCGATATTAAAAACAAATATTAATTTTATTATAAAAAAACGGTTTAAGAACAAAGGTTTTGTGTAAAAAGTTATTTAAAAAAACGAGAAAGAAAGAGGAAAATATTATATTGATATATAGAGAGTAACACCTACCTTAGAAGACTCGTTGTATCCGACGATTACCGCGGTATACCATTGGGTTGTACCCTCGGCTCGATAGACTTCGACCCTAAAACCTACGAGGACACTTGGCGTCGTTAGAAGAATACTCTGGCCATCCTGCATTTCGGCCCATTGTCTTACAGCGCTTGCCCATGACGATGAGCCTTTTGTTAGCTCCCAGTCTTGCTGCAATTCGAGCAAAACATTTATCTTTATAATTTTCTTTGACAAGTATTTTAAATCTTTTTCACTTTTTTAATTTACTTAAAATTAATGCTTATTTTTCAATTGCAACTAAAATCAAATGGTCAATAAAATATGAATTATTTTTCGTTAACTTTTATTATCTTTGGGCTAATTTTTAGACTTCGTGAGATTTCTTGGCAATGCATTACAACTGAACTAATTTACAAGATTAACCAATTTTTTGGTAAGGTTCTTTTAAGACTCTAAAATCAAATATAATTATAAATTTTACTTTTATATAAATTATTTTATAAAGCATTAATTACATAATTTATAGTTAAATATTATCACCTATGAACTAAGTGATTTATTTAATAAATACGACTTTTATTGAAAATAAGCACATGGTTACAATCTTTTAAAACTCATCGAATAACAAATAATATTTCTTATTTCAATTAAAAATTTTATACTTTAGACATTTATATATTAATTAATAACTATTTCATGCTGAAAAATTATATATATAAATTTAGAAATTTTACTTTACATTTTTATTAGTCATTTATAAATAAAAAGTAGAACTGCTAGAAAGGAAAATTTTGAGGTTATATTCATTACTTTTTTTATCCATTATTTAAACATAAATAGTGAAAAAGGTAATATGAAACCCTTTGCATTACCTAACTGTTTTTAATTTTAGATACGGAGGTAGTAAGTAAATTAAGAGGAAATTTATTCATATTTCAATATTAATAATTTTCTTCCTACTATATAATTAAATTATTTTGTTAATAATTGTTAATTATAGTCAAAACCTTTTTTATTTCGATATTTCAAGAAATACTTTATAATAAGGTATGTCGAAAGTTTGTGTAAGACACAAGGCATGTAATAAAAGTGAAAGAAAAATTAGAAATAGAGATGAAAATGAAAGTGTAAAATTAGAAAAAATGAGTTAAGAAGATCAGAAAGGCATAAATTAGACAGGATAATAAAAGCGAGCAAATGTGAAATAATATAATCGAGTAAGTAGAAAACATATAATAAAGCAAATAGTGAAGTTAGAAAGTAACGTGGTACAAGTAAGAAAAAATATGGCGCCCGCGTGTAGCAAAGAGTGGGAAAAAGTTAAGTTTTAAATAAAACAAAATGAATAAAACGAGAAATTCAAAAGAAAAAGAGCGAAAAATAGAGGAATACTTGAGTGAGAACCAAAAATCTGCAAGGGGCGCCCGAAAGAAAATCTTACAAATGTGTATGAACAAAAAATAAGTGAAAAACAGAAATCAGAAAAGGATAAAACGGAGACAACAATAAAAAAGTTAGAGAAAAAGCTAAGAGAAATGAAGGAGACATGGAAAGAAAAGACAAGAATCTTTGAAGAGGAACTAAGTAAATATGGAGAAAAAATTGAAAAACTAGAATCAATAATAGAAGGATACAAGGAAAAAACAAGATCAAATGAGGAAAACGATGTAATAAACATAGATAATGGAAAAAATATCAGAAATAAATAAGAAGAAATTAGTAAAGAACAATGAAAATGGTTGATGGAAGAACGTGAAAGAGAAAAGAAAATGAACATCACAAATGTAGGTTCGAATGAAGAAGAAAGCTATATAAAAGAAGGTATAAGTGAATAGTTGAATGATAAAGTGGGGGTAAAGGTAAATATAAAGAAATTGTGGTCAAAAAACAGAGATGTTCATAAGTGGCGGGGCGCAGAAATGGAAAACATTGAATCAAAGAATAAAATTATGATGAAAAAAGTAGAACTTAAGGGCTCTAATTACTATATAAACCATGACGAAACGTATAGAGAGAGATTAGAAGAATAGTAAAATTAAAATGCAGAGGACTAAGAGAAGTTGGAGGCGATTGGCACTAATTAGGAAAAAAAGTCATCGGAGAGAAGGAAGTGTGGGTATATAGTGAAAAGAGGAGAGAATGATTGAAGACAAAAAAAAGCAAATTAAGAGAGGCAATACATGCAGAGAGGAGGAGACGGAAATGAAAAAAAAGAATACGAAAAGATGGAGACATGAATGGAGGAAATTAAAAAAATTACACAGAATGTATGAAATGGAAAGGCTTTTTTCAGAATGGGTAGCGCAATAAATAAGAATAAACGCAGCGATAACGTAAACGAAGAATAAAAAGTAACAATGTTTAACGCTAAAAAAAAGGAACATAGAGAATTAATACATAAAAAAGAGCACGATAAGAGTCAACCAGAAGAGACAAGATTCAAGAGTAAAGGAGAGTTGAATATTAAATAAAAAGATAAAAATAGGAATGAAGCAGGTTACGATGGAGGATCATGAAGAGGAACAAATCAAAATGCCGAAAATAACATGTGAGATAAACAATTATAGTGTAATTAAAATAAAGGCTGAAAACTTTCGATTTTAGAAGAAGAAGAACAAAAGAATACACTAGATTTAAATGGCAGGGTAATATTCTCCTTAAATAATCACGAAATCTTATGTATTAATTATAGTGAATTATTATGTTGAATAATTCTATTTTTAGGAAAATGAGCACATAATGATTATTTTTAGACCTAAATATTAATGTAATGTTATTTTTAGATAGGTATGTAATCTTTTGTAAACTAGATTAAAAAGAAAAAACTTGATATTATATTATAACAGTTATTATACAATAAAAGTTATAATATTATTATTATTATATAATATATTCACGCGTAATTTTAAGTTCAAATAAAAGGTGAAAAAATAAAGATTTTGAAAGTGTTTGTAAGGTGAGAAGGTATAATCTAATGAATTATAACAATTATTAAAAAAATTTATTGTCAATTTATCGTTATTATATTATATGAAATATAAAAACATAGTATAGAATTAAAATACAGAAATAGAGATTAAGTACGGAATACGGAAAATGCATGTAAAATTTACAAAAATGGATTATGTTTTTTTATAGCATAGAGTAAAATGTACTTTACAATTTACTCAAAAATATTGTGACAGACAAGAGATAAGCAAAAGAAACAAGAAGGGAAATAGCAATAATTAATAAAAGAAATTTGAGTGTAGATATGTATTTATACCATTAGGTACAATGGAACATATATTTAGTAAAGAAAAAAAGAAACGTAAGAAAATATTTAACAGAAGTAATAAAAATTCAATAGAAAAAAAAACAAGAAAAATGAACAGTATTATAGAATAAAATAAAAGAAATACAAGAAAAGAAATAAAGTGAGTGACTAAAGAGATATAACATAAAGAAAAAACATGATTGATAACAAGTGAGGATTAATGTGAAAATAAGTAAATATGATAAGCAGATATATGATAAGCAGAAAATATCATAAAGCAGGAAGACCAGATAAATATTATAAGAAGAAAATTATATTAAAAAATATCGAAAATTATATAGAGAAAAAATTACTTAATTCTTTTTATAGTAAAAAAGGATGAGGATTAAAAGAGAAAAAACAAAAGAGTTTTAAAAATTAATTTGAAAGAATATGAAATAAAGAAAACAACAGTGATTTCTGGAATAAGAAAAATATCGAAACAGAAAATAAAAGGAATAAATAAAAATAAGAAAAATAAAGCAAAAAAAGCAATGTATATAAAACAAAAAGATTATTTCAAAAGAAGAAATAACTAGAGCATATAAATATGAGAAAAGGTAAAAATTAACGAAGCTACAAAATAAAATGAGTGTAACAAATAGGATAAACAAAGAAAATTGCAGTAAAATAATGAATTTTGGGGTAAAAATGTAATAGTAATGTATGCACAATGGAAATATTAAAATATAGAAGAGGATTAAGATATATATATATATGTAAATAAGATAAACAAGTATTGAAAAATAAAAGAAGAAAAGTAACAGGAAAGGATGTAAAAAAACAACAATCTATAAATTAAATAAAAATTTGTGAAATTTAATTAATTGACATAAGCGAAATGAAAAAGTTTCTTAGCAATATAAGGAAGACTGAGAAAAAGAGAGAGAGAGAGAGAGAGATGGGAATGGATGTTATCAAAACTCAGTTGCTTGTCTAGTTCCAACCGCGGTGTGGCGCCGTGGCGTATCTCGGTGAATATTCTTCCGTCTTCCGTTCTTTTCCTTTCTGCCTACTCGCTTGCTTCCAGACACATAATATCTCCTCGGGGGGGGGGGGGGGAATCTCTATGTGAAGATGCAAGAGCTGTCGATCCGTTCTCGCAGTAGGAAACCCCGGGTCTAACATCGCGATGAGCATGCGCGTGCGCGAACAATACAGTACAGTAACGTACTCAGGGAATGTCTCAAATTTGTTAAAACAAACTTGAGCATATCCACTACCTGCGGGTCAATTCGTAACCCTTGAGAAGTCGCAAACATATAATCGAAAAGTGATAGACACAAATTATGGAATTATATGATTAAATTATAATGAAGATAAAGGAAGGAATATGGAAAATGAAAAAGAAGTACAAGAAATAAAAAATAATGTTAAAATGAATTAAATTTTTCAAGTATCGAGAAAAAATATTAATTTTAATATTGTTCTAAGAATTATAAACGTAATAATACGGGAAGAAAAAAATCCAGAACTACGAAGAAATAATACATCATGTCATTCTTCAAAAAAGGGAACAGAGAATAAAATAAATAAAAGAGGATTTGGCCCTTGTTTCATCGATTCGATATAAAAAATATAAAAAAATTATAATAACGTCGGTGAAATAACACGTAAAAGAAAAAAAAATAATTTTAATATTCAATTCAGTTTAAAAGAAAAAAGGCATAATAAATGTAATATACATATTGAAGAAGAGAGTAGATGACTACGTGAAATCAGAAATGGGAGATCATATTTTATTCTTTGGGGATACAAAAGCTAAATTAACATACAAAAATAAAAAATATAAAGATACGTGAAACAATTAAATTTTACAAAATTTATTAAATTAATTGCATAAAGACAATATCTAATGAAATAATAAAGAAAATAAAAATTGGTATTGAAATAAGAATTAGAATTGAAAATGAAAACACAAAGAGAAAACAAAAATGGTCGTGTATTAGGAAATGAATTCTAAATAAATGATGCTATAAATAAAAAGTAATAATAGAAATAAAGGTAGTAAAGAATACAATAAATTTTTAAACAAAGTAATAAATGTACATACAAAAAAAAAGAAATAGAGAAACAAGTAGGTGCCAGTACGGAGGCAATTGTCTAGAATAATTGCGTTATTTTCGCTGAATTCTATCGATCTCGATCAAGCAATCAATCGCATCACTATGTCAACTTGATGACAATTGGATTTACTCTACCACAACCTTTGTTTACCTAAATCAAAATATTCAAAATTCCTTGAGGAAGGATAGTAAAAAAAGTATAAAGAGGAAGGCCATTTTATTTTAATGAACGTTTTCTCTACAATCCTTCAAAGCGCTATCTCCATGAGGCCTTCACGGGTATATCATAAATCACAATTAAGAGACATTTGGATTTATTAGAGAAAGAATATTCCTTAGGAAGTAAGTAAAGTAAGTAGGTGTTCTCTTATTTCTCCTTTCTTCCTCCGCAGATTTTAGACTCAATTTTTTTCCCAACCCCTTATCAATTATCTTTACAGATAGAAGAATCTGCAAAGTAACTTACTGCCTATCGTAATAGAAAACGTAGTAGAAAAGAAGAAGTCGCAAACTCGTAGTAATTTGTTTTCAACGATTTCTTCCTTTGCCCGAGTCCACAATCGGTTTTTATTTATTTACTCGCGTTCATCAATATTAAATATATCAATATTTAATTATTCATCAATGTTATGATATAAGACATTAATATTAAATATAGGACCAAATTCTATTTTCACAATTTTTACCAATAACAAACCTGCTCCATCTATTATCGTTTATTGCAAACTTCAATGAGCTAAATTATTAGAAATAATTTTCTTCGGTGACATCTTTAATACGTCTTATGCAGAAGGAATATATTCAAATATATAGGAGGGTTGCACACCTTTATATTCACACTAGAAACCATAAACTAACAGAAAAAGAAAGATACATGGTTGGCCTTAGTGAAGTAAAAGAATTCATTTTGTTTAAGAATAAAATTAGGATCATGTCTGTCTATTTTAACTTTTCCTTTCTTCTCCAACCCGAAAGAGATCGAAATTTTGAATCATTGTAAAGATTAACATCTCGGTTAGAGGTAAAGAAGAATTCCTATCTCATATCTCAGTACAAGCGTTGTTAGAGTTGTGCCCATACTTTTTTGTCGGTTTACTCGCACCTGAGTTTTCTACATCAATAATCATATTACGACAAAATTTTCTACTTAGAACGAAACCGATGCTAAAACTACTAGAGTGAATTATCACGACCACTACAAAGTAACAAATCCTAAAATGCCCGAAATCAAAATCATTAGTTAGTCGAAACCCATAATGACACCATCTTTCTCTTTCTTTATTTTCGCTCTTTCCTTTAGATGTTGTCTATTCTTTTAGCTTTTCCCTTTCATGCGTTTACTACTTCTGTATGTATTTTTTTTTTACTGCTGTTGTTAGCGTTTCCTATAAACCTTCATTGTTTTATTTCACACCTATTCTGTACTATAAAAAATTGAACTGGTAAATCATTTATGGTATATAATGGTGGTTATATTAATAAATACTATATCAAATTACTATAATTTTCGAAATATAAATAATACAATAATCATATTCTTTCGTTTAACGAAACTTTCCATAGAAAAGAAAACAGGAAAACTTTTAGAGTCAGTTTTACTTTTATATAACGAACTTAAATCGTTTTAGAACTATTATTTGTTTATTAATATCTTAACTTTGTATAGATATTTTTTAATAAGAGATTAAAACATTTAAAGTTTTAATTAATATTTAAGATTTTAGATTTTTTATTAATGGACAATAAAAAAATAATACAATATATTTTTTATTACCAAAGATTTTTTAATTTGTTCCTTATCAATATTCAAAAGTTAATAATAATATATTATATACATATATAGTTTTTTGGCCATAAACTTAGACACACATACACACACTCTCTCTCTCTTTTATATTTATATTATGTATAATATAAATATAAATTCAATTTTTTTCTTGTTTCTTCACTCTTCTTCTCTTCTGTCATCGTCTTGTTAATCGCTCCGCTGCTTGTCTTTCACTCCGTTGTTTATCTCTCTCTCTCTCTCTCTGTTCCAATGAATCTTGTACAATATGTTTCTATCTCTCTAATCATCTATCATGATATTATCCCACTTAATTGCGTGACTCACACTCTTCCAAAATTTGCTTTCTTATGTTGTTTTTTGCATATCTCATCATGTTGCACTATTTGCATGTTATTTCCTCTTTTGTTAACCAGTGTTTGATATTTTTTTCATTATCAGTTCTAAATGTCACTAATAATTTCATTCCATATTTTTTTTCTCCTTTCTTTTCTTACGCACATTTTTTATATACTTTCTACTATGACTTGTTTAACTTCTGCATATTTTGAGGTTTTTTGTTTATTGTTCGTATTTGCTGTTAATGTTCTGGTTTTAATGCTCTATTTTTTCTCATTTTGTTTTTCCATTCTCTACTTTTTTCTGTAGAAATAACTGGATAATCCAATATTACGCCAAAAGTTTATTGTTTTTATTCAAAGTTCCCTTTATCTCAATTTTTTTTCTATTTCTTTCAAAAACTAATGTTTCCTCTATTCATATTTTTGTTTTTTTATAGTATTCCCGTGTTTTCACTTTTTATTATTTCGTTTTGCAATTTGATTGTTTTCAAAGCTACTTTTATTCTTTACTTTTTTTCTTTTTAATACCAGAATGTAATCTGATATGTTATTTTCTAAATTTAGTATCCATTTTTTTTTTATTTTTTGTACTTTTTTGTTTCTTTGAAACTTTTTCATCCTCTCATTCGGGTCCTTAGAATAACACATTTTCTACGAACGTATCAAATGATTTTATCTATATACTTAACTTCTCTTTAGAACCATTTTCAGCTACATTTCACACTTCCTTTATACGTTTTTTTTACCATAATCTTGATTTGATTCTTGTACTTATTATTTTTACTTAATATGTTTCCCAAACACGTAAATTGCTAAAAGAATTTAAAAAATCGAAACTAATCGTTCTTGTTGTACAATTTTTATTGAATACAAAATCGTTCTATGATTTCATATATATCTTTATGTATTTCCTTCTCTCTCTTTCTAATTTTATAATTTTTAATTTTTTTTTTTTGCATCACAGTGAGAAACAAATGTGCTGTAATGATATAAAATCACTGTGTACTGCAAATTATGAATACAAATGATAAAGATTACGTGCTTAAAACGCTAACTGTGATGCAGTATAGCGTATAAGTGAGAAAAGGTGGATTGCATAGCGCGTGCATGTGAATAAGAAAGAGCAAACAATCTTATGTTTTGAAATTGCAATTAATTCATACTATTATTCTTCTGTTTTCTGCTATTCTATACATAGTTTTTCATATTATTCTCTCTTTTTCTGTGTAATTGTTATCATATATTTCATTGTTATCATGTATATATATATATATATATATATCAATGTTCAATCATAATTTTAAAAAGCATTTAAGTACACAAATTATTTAATATTTTTCAAATTTTTGCATTATATCAAAAAACAAATATAATTTGTTATATATAATATGCTTGTATATATATAACTCTGTATACAAACTGCATATAAACTGTATATAATTCCGTATATAAACTCTATCCAATTCTGTATGTTAACTGTATGTAATAATAAAATAATTAATTTGAGCCAGTGAACACTAGCAAGTTATACGTATAGAATCCTTTTGTAATCAATACAGGAAAATTAACTATTAATTGTTGGGTATCGCTCGAATAAAAACATAACTGAAAGAAATTCAGATCGTACATGCAGATATATAAAATTTGTACAAATAAATCGACAATTTTTTAAACTTGATTATGTTTATCAATATTATTTTAAATCACCTTCAACAATTACATTTAATTAATTTCTGCTCTAACATAAAAAATAAGCGAGAAAAATAATAAATGAAATCTCTAGTACATAAATCTACCGCAAAAGAAGTAATACATTTATAAATTTAATCAATTACTATAGTATACCGTAATTAATTATTCTAAAAAAGCCATATTTAAACGCTTAGTTATTTCGTTAAATAGGAAAGTTATATTATAAGACATACGGGCTAAGGACAAAACAAAACTTCATTTTATCAAACCGCTACTTCCAACATTACTTTAAGATTATTTGAAATTTATTTTTTTAAGTATATGAAATAATTACTCTGATCAACTATTTCTATAGTATAATCAGTATAATAAAAAAAAAATTAATTCGCGGAATGAAATATTACGAATTAAATATAATTTTCAAATATATATTAATAAATTGTTATTGATAATTATCGAAATATCTTAAAATTTTAATATTCTATCTACAACTTTTTCTTATAGAAAATAATTATAGAAAACATCATATAATTTTATAATATTAATAAATTTAAAAGAAAATAGTTTTTTAGCTTTTCAGTTTTATAATTAATTAATTTAATTTGAACATGCAATAATGTAATTTATAAGTTCTATATAATCCATAACTGTATATAGATTTATTACTTTTTATAAATTCACATTTAGAACATAAAAAAAAACATTAAATCTAAATAGAAATGTATTTTAAGTTTCGAATAAAATTTGATGTCAATATAGTCATAAAGAATAAATCTTATCAAACTAATTAAACTGCTAATTAAAAAAGAATACTATAAGATTCTTTATTTTGCATAAAAAAATAACCTAATAAATTAATAAATTAATAATTAATTAATTTTTATATTAAAAAGTTGCATTTAAATATATTTATATTTTCAAATCAGATTTTATAGATAACTATATAACAACATTTACTTTTTTAAAATCATTATTTTTGCTGTTAAAATTAGAAAGCTTTAATAATATATTAAAAATTATATTAGAATAGTTTAAATGATATTGTTTAATAGAATAACAATATGTACCTGAATGGACACTAACATTATAATATATATATAATAAAAGCTTAGAAAAATAGATAATTTGTTTTTAACTGGCATATACTTTTCATTCACGTGTTTATTATAATAAAGAACAGCTTAAGAACGTACAAATCACTAATATTTGATAAATAAAGTTTTAAATACATTTTAGATTAAACTTTTATTTTATGTCATTTACTTCAATTTAAAAAAATATTTTTTATATTTACTTATATAGGTGAAATATGTTTAATAATATAAATAAAATAAATAAAACTTTAGTGATGCAAATTTAAATATTTTTTTAATCGACTAAAATACTTTGATCATTTATGTATTTAGTCCTCTTTTAATTTTTTACAATACGATTTTCTATTAAGATATATTTATAATATAGACAAATAATAAAAATATATATTAAAAATTCGTATAAATGACACATACAATGATTATTGGTTTACTCAAGAATTTATTAGTCAATAACAATAATGATTCAACGATTATGTAATCATCATTTAAGTATGAATCCATAATTTGTAACAAGGTTTATATGATATTTATTTCAGTACGACAAGTTTGTTGATTTCATATAAACGTATGCTTCGAACTCCATCTCATCTGATTAAAGTTCATAAGCTATGAAACATGAAAATTATGAATGGAACATATCCATTTTAGGTTCAACAATTAAATAAAATTAAAATTTTTATATAGCAACTATTAAGTTTGGATAATCTATGTTTTTATACATATACTAGTACAAAAATGCTAAGGGTTGTACCACATTTTTTAATTTTAAACTCTCGTTAAATCTTTGTATTTTATCTTCGTAACCCGACTGGTAGAAGTTCAACTTGAAAAAAGTTATACGAGAGGTGTAACTTGAAGTTGTATTCAACAAACTTGTAGACAAAGTTTTACATTTTCGCTTCCATATAAAATTCTCTATAAATACGGCGATATTGGCAAGTTTTTATTCATAAAAGAATTAAGGCTTGTGAGAGAAATGAAGACGCAAGAAATGAGACAAAAGAGTGAGTTAGTCGAGCAGTTTGCGCTTCCTAAGTTTTTAACGAACTAAGTTTTGAGCTTGAAGTCGTAAAAGCAAAAGTGCCTCGCAAGGGCGCGTTCTAACTAAAGTGACTCGCTTTACTGCCAAAACAAGTTCTTGTAAGTTGCTGTTAGTGTACAGCACAAGGTGTTGGCAATGTTTTAATGAGTTTATACGATTTTCGCTTCCTTTAAAATCGAATAAATACGACGATCATTGAACTTAACCGATCACTGCTAAATAAAATACTCGTCTCTATCCTAAACAAAACTTTCTTAAAACTTTATTTTTGCTTGCGTGTAAAGTAGCACGTATCAAAAGGCATTGTTTCACTAATAACGTAATAAACTTGTATTTAAGTGCTTAATTATTTATTTAACGTATTGCACAAACGCATATTTTTCTTTTAAAGCCATCAACTTTTATATTTAAGCCTAAAATGGGTCTATGTGCTGGATAGAAAAAGATGAAAATCTAACGATGATATAGAAAACGCATAAGTATTCTTCAGTTTTAATTTGTTTAGGAAACTGAACTTCCTACTTTATTTAATACGAAGAAGCAAGCTTTCGAGTACTTACAGTAAAGGGCTTGAGCTTCGAGTAGTCAATGAACTCCAACCTCCTGTCTTGCATGAACTCGATGGGCGTTGAATTCTCTGGGAGCTCAGCACGAGCTACCAGAGGAAAAAATGTCTGCAAAAAAAAACGTATAAAAGCGAATTTAAAAAAGAAAATTAATTAAAATAAAAAATTTTAATTATACATTAAATATTGAAAATATGGAGCCAACGCAACTAAAATCAGTATCAGTGAAAATATTATATTTCAAATTGTCAATTTAATATTAATCAATTTTACAATTTTTTTTTTATAAAGTAACTTATCGGCTTGATAATTCTGATAGGGATATAATTAGATGAATAACTTAAATTATTTAATTAAATACTACTTCTTAAAACAAAAAGTATGAAAGAAATTCTAAATATTATTAATATCGATTAAAAATGATTTTAATAAGCTTACATTGAAAAAATATGTCATCAACCTAAATAACATTTTATTCCTAGATATAAAAAAAACTTTTAAATAATAAAACACGTTTTATGACATCTAATTACAATTAAATATTAATTCAAACCAACTTTATTTCTTATTTTTTTCACTAAATTTAAATTTTATTCATCGAATTCTTACTGAAGTAAATTTTTAATTTTTAATACTAATGTATATTATTATTGTATTTATCATTTATTTCTTGATGTTTGTGTGAACTCTGTATTTATACTAACTTCATTAATACCAATGTATTGCCCATATTAGTATTATAATTATAGATATATTATTTCCCGATAATTTATTTCAATGCATTGCCAAAAAAATATTTATTAATACTTGAATAGATGTACATAAAATAAGAATTTGAAATGTGATTCAACGGCTATTTAAATTTATCAGTCATTTTAATATTATCGAACTATTCTGTCATTTTAAATAATATCAGTAAACAATTTTAATCTATCGAGTCATAAATTTTATTTTTAAATATCTCTTTTGATACTTAACTTTAGTTCTTCAATTCAAATAACGTATTACAATAATGCAATATATTAAATTTTTTTCATTTAAAGATAAGTAATTGATTATTGATCTGGGTTAATTAAAAAAATATATTGACATAAAAATAAATAAATAAATAATATTTTAAAATAAACTTCTCATAATCTTGTTATAAGCCAAGTCAATCATAATTGGTCGATTACGAATTCCTTTACAAAATTTTCTATACGAAAATGCATCATAAAATCAAGACGATTTTGATTATAAATTTTCTGAAGTAAAACCTTACAATGATATATACATTAGTTCATACATTTCCTCTACTATGTAACCTATTCATAATTTTTATTTTATTAAGTAAAGCTTCAATTTGTCGTTGAAAAGAACTAGAGCAACTAAAAAATATACACGATAAAATAAAAAATGTCAAATCTAAACAGCAATCAAATCAAGTGCAAGTATCGGTTTTATAACTATAATTCGTAATCAACATTTATCAATATTGTCTAAATACTCCAATATTAAAAGTTTAAAAATAGAGTTTAAAAACAGTAAACTATAATATTAGAACGAGTCCCGCGAGTAAAACTTAAAGCCGCAAATCCAAATAGCCCCTGACATCAGTTGACACAAGTCCCAAAGACTTTGGAAACACTTCAAAGTTCTTGCAAATATCGAATTTTGCGGAAAAACAGGATACAAATGAAGTGATCACTCACTAGAACGGGCCAAGGAACGGAGCAAGTGGTGGCCTGACTGCCACGTAGCGGCTTGCCGTTGATCCGAGGCTGATGGTGATGATTGTTGTTGGCAGCATTGTTGTGATGATCGATGCTGATAAGGCTTGTGTGCTTGGGGTCGGATCGCTCAGACCAGTTGAGGCCCTTCTCGACGAAAAAGAACGAGAACACGGCATCGCGATGGGGCGATAACCATTCGCGTCTTTGCCACTCAACGTCGTCGTATTCTACCAATACCTAAAATGCAAAGTGTCGTGCTTGTTAGGTTAGGTTATTTTAATGCGACTAATATGTAGTAAACTTTTATTCGATTCGCGTATAAATATTTTATAGGTTTTGCGGAACGACTTAGGAGACTTACTGGCAAGCGTTTCAAATGCATCCAACGATAATTCGTTTTTCTGCTTTTTTACTTTTTCGTATTTTATGGTAATTAAAGAAATTGTGGTAATTTAACTCAGATAATTAAATATGGAGTAAGGCTTTCTAATGAATGTTCTGCTCGAGTAGAGACGGTTAATGATTTATTCAAAACATTTAATAAAACAGAAATACCGAATCATTAGTTGATAAAAACCTGACCATATCTTAATTTATCCAACTTATTTATCCAATTTTATTTCTTCAAATTACGCTATTACATTACATTGTATTCGTTAAAAAATTTAATATAAAATATGAATGTTCAATTAAATCTTTGACGTTTTCAATTGAAATAATATACATTAGCGAAAGTACTGATAAAGCTTATTTGTATATAATTTTAATGCATATATATTTTCATAAAATAATTCGTTAATTTTAGCAACGGCCAACCTAAGCAGCAATAACATTGACCGCTTTCCATGAATTATATTAGTTGATGTGTTCTAATTTAGTAAACGCAAGACTATAAACCATCGTGTATATTGCTCCTTCTGTAGATAAGAAAAGAAACAAAAATGCGAGAAATAACAAAAATTCGAGCTAAATGAAATATTTCTAATGTTAGTCTGTTGGAAATTCTCAACGTCATAGTTTAAATGACCGAATTCGACCCTAAAACCTTGGACATTAATGGACCTTTACCTATTTGTTTACCGTTTTTACATTAGTGACAATTAAATGACTTTTTTGTCCTTGATTATCATTTGATAAGAGTGCTTCTTGTGTATAATCTAAACAGTTTGGTTTATTTATTAAACAATATATACATTGTTATAATATATCAATATTCATTTATATATTTGCTTTTCATATCGGTTATCATCTTAAATTCTATATCTATACAGCTTTTCTATTATTTTGGCTTAAATTTTAATAATTTTTGTTACATTTATAGCTGACATCGGTGACAATTTGACTATAAATAAATAAAAAACACTACATATAAGATATTTACGCTTAAAATTTCATTTTCCGTATTGCATATATGATTTTTCACTTAATACTCTTACATACGTTGACTTACACACATAGTTTTCATTTACTAGTCGCTTCTTGTTTCTCTCATTCTCTCTTTCTATCTTCCAGTATATTTTGTACACTTATATCTTTTCTATCACTTTTTATACTATTTTCCAATCTGCTTGTCTTAAATTCTAATCTTCCTTCTCTTACCACAGAATACATACTTTTTCTTGTCCCTAGTGTCAACTAGTGTTTGTTTGCTCTCATCTTATTACCCACCCTGAATCTTGCTACAATTTTCATTCCGCATTTTTATCTTTCTCCTCTTTCATGTGTAACTATAATTATATAACTTTAATAAAATTTTTTATTTTAATTTCAATAATAACTTTCTATAAATATTCACGAACTTGTCATTTTTTTAATTATTACTTGAATATGATGTTTTTAAACATAAATGAAAAGTTATATTCCACAAAAAAATTTTTTAATTGCGAAAAGAAATCGAAATTTTCTGCAAGTATTTTAATTGCAAATACATTTAATAAAAATGTATTAATAAATGTAGGAATATATGGTTTCAAATATAATCAATAAATAACTTTTATAATTTTTAATGATATTTTTAAACGAATTTATTTATTTTAAATATACAATAGTTTAAAGTGCACTAAATATTTAATTTCAATTTAATCATATTCATTCGAAAAAACATTTAAATGTAACTTTTAAAAAAATCAAGCTTTTTAAAACTTTATAATATTTTATTTAACATCACTTATCTTTTATAGTTTCTATAACAGTTTATATTATAAACAATCATGTAATTTTTTCAAATAAATTAGTTTATTATATAAATGTTTAGTTTAAATATTTTAATATCGCTAATATTCATCTTGAAAAAAAATTTGTTTTTAAAACCAACAAGAAAATTCCTATAAATTCTAAAAATTTAAACAGAAATGCAATTCATAAATAAAATTTTTTAACAAGAATCAATATTTAATACATAATCAAAATATAAAATAAAAATCTACAATAATTAGTTTGTGATTGTTCATTCGCTGAAGTCATATACAGTTGAGCCAATAAACAAATATCTAACTAACAAGCAAAATAATACTACAAAATAGTACTGAAAGAGAAAAGGCGAAAAAAGCAAGAGAGTTAGAACTAAAAAAGTGTTAGCTAATCCTACAAATTATACGAAATCAATCACATAACGAAAAAAAATTAGATTTCAAATGTTTGAAAAGAATAAATTAATAACAAATTTGGTAAATTATGATCGTGCAAGTAACAAAGCCATCAAACTGCCATGAATAATTATGGAAAATACAATTGTGATTATTGTTATTCATAATCCGTGGGACAGTAGATATGTTGGAAATCTTATTTTCTATATTTAAATGTTTTTTTACGTACAACTACACACGTTTTGTCGATTTCATGCGCTTTCAGTTTAGTTTAAATTTTAACTTTTAATTAAAAACTCTAGATTAATCGGAAAGCAAATATCTTCAATTTTTTATGGATTAAAGTCTAACAGTCTTGCGCAACCATGTGAACGCATTCGTATCCCTTCCAGTTCATTTTTTGTTCATCGTGTGCGAATTATATATATTATTAACTTTATCAAGATTTGTTACGCTATTTTTTTGTGAATATAATATATTTTAATACGTAATTTTAAATTGCCGAATGTCAACATAAAATAAATTTATGTTATATTTTATTTTTTAGTCGATTAGATGAAGACAAGATTGTAAAAATAAAATGTTTTGCATTCTAAAAACTTAACTCTCCTTTTAATCGTACCCATTGATAAAATCGTTTTATTTCATCACTAAATACAATATATTATCGTAGTTTTATTTTAATTAATTAGATTATTATTTCGAATCTTTATGTGCTATATTTTTTAATATTTTTTCCTTATTACCGGCTATTTCATAACCCGCTTTTATCAGAGTATAATTATGTCCCCACGTGTATGGCTGCAAAGTGATCGCACACATTATAATACCGTTTTAAGATGTGAGTGTTTGATATTTTCTTAGCTTCGCCAGATCCGCTTTGTATGTCGTTCCAATTTTGTTTAAAATTTGTTTACAATTTGTTTAGAATCAATCATTTCTTTTTTATATTTGTGATATTTTAGGGTATGAGAGAGAGAGAGAGAGAGAGAGAGAGATAAGCGATTAATAACAGATATTTTAGTTGATTTTATTTTGTTAATACAGAGGTAAACAAATTATAATCATCCAAAAAGTAAATATAAAAATAAAAAATAGTTAAAAAGTATAAAATGACTACAAATTATATTTATTTTAAATGTTAAGGATTGTTAGGAACAAACATTTTTATTATTAGGTATTTTCAATCTTTAATATTATTAAATATTTTATAAGAAAATTTTTTAAAACTAATAAAGAATTATTTAACTACAAATAGATTTTACATTTTACAGACATTTAATTTATTATTATATCGCATACGTACTGGAAAATCAGAAAGCAGGTTAGCTTAGTTTCTATAATATTTGCACAATAACTCTTACTATGATAAGTTGCATTTATTTATTTAATTACATGTATTATTAATTAATAATATAAAATATATTTTAAACAAATGTAAATAATATTACGAGTAAATGGCATAGTACATTAAAAAAGAACATAATAAAATATTAATTACAAAAAGTTAATTATTTATTTTATATATTTTTTAAATAAAATTTTACAATACTACGGTGATTAATTTGAGACAATTGCTGAATAGTTTGAAACATGATTAAATATCTATGAATTTATTTTAGTAAAATTAAAAAACAAACTTTTATTCCTTAATTTACGTTCCACGGATTGTATGAGTATGAAGTTATAAACTATTCAAATAAAATAAAAACAGTAATTAATTATCAATTTCATGTATTATAAGAAGTTGCTGTTATTGAACCCGTTATGCTAATTAGAAGTACTTCTATTGGGCTTTATTTGATTACTCCAGTTAAATTTATTAAACCTCTAACACTAATTTTGTGTTATATATACCAAAAGTTATTCGAGTAACTACTTAACAGGTATTATTGTAGCAAAATAGGGTTTAACGAAATCTTTAAAATTCATTGGCGATTTATTAAGAACATGTGTGCGTATCCTCATTAAATTACTTTTCACTTGACATTTCCAGCAGACGTGACTGACGGAAATTGCGTAGACGATTCATTTTTAAAGGTCTTTCTAATATCTGTTTCATTCAATTCTGAGCTTTCGATCAAAACGCCTGCAACCCTAATTTAGGAATCATTATCCTGCATTAGAATGCTTTTTAAAATTCGTTTAAAACTAGTAGACAAAAAAGATTTTACACAAACGCACTTAATAAATACAATTTTTCAATAAATATTATCATAAACGCCATATTCTCGAAATTAAATGAATGTTTACTGTTATAAATGACCATAAAAAATTATTGCTGTTTGTACAACTTTTTCAATAACAAATATAATACTGTTTATTGATGTGTTTAAAAATTCAAATTATAGTATTAAATATAAAGAATTACTAATATAATCGGTTTATTTCAACAGTAAATAATAGGAACGCAGTTTAAAATTTTAGATTATTATCGTTTGACGTCAGTGATTGTATTATCGAATGTTTTTCTATAAATAACATATTCAGTGATATGTCAGCAATATTATTTAAATATTATGAAACTTCGTTAATTCGTAAGATAAAAAAAATTAATATATAATAGTCTTCTGCTGAAGATGAAATTATAATTTGCTTTATTTTAAAAAAATCGCTTTATTTAGTTCCGGAGCTTAACAATAAACTTATCATTTGTTCTTGTTTTTATCTTTGATATTTTTTATGTACACATTTTCTTTAACTTTCGTAAAATATATCGATAATAAATATTAACTGAAAAAAAAAACAAATATTCTGTAACTTAGCTGTGCTTAAAAATTCACTAAACTCTTAGGTATGTAAGTACAAGTTAGAGAATTAATATTTGTTTTCTGCTTGGACAATCTTATCGTGAAACCATTAATTATTTGTATTTGATCACTAAAAGTATAGTAATAGAAAATATAAAGTATAGCAAGTAGAAAAATAACTTTATGCTTAAAATCTACTTTGTAAATCGTGAAACGTAGTCTTTCCAAAACTGACATATCGCTTTATATAAATAATAAATGAAATTGTGCGTTCGCTGAAAAACATATTAATGCATTTCGTGATAGTGCAGATCACGTTTTCCGCATTTCATGCTCGCCGCATCGATTACTTCTGCGCAAACAATATCTTCTGTTGCAATTTATTTAGCAACGTACGTACAGACTGCTGATATTGTTAAAGGTTCCAAGTACAGAAGAAACGATATAATTGTTCATACGCCGTCCGAAACGCATCTTGTAATGTCTGGTTTCTAGTCAAGAACAATATAAATAAAAATGAAAATAGCTTAAGCATTGAATAAAAACTTTGACTGTTATCCTAATTATGAATGACCGAGTTGAACTCGAAGTTGGTCATATATTTTTTTAAATCTAATGGAAACGATATCAACGTAAAACGAAATATCGAAAAGGAACAAGCGTATCATAACATACAGCAGCAGCTGGCGACGAAGAAAAGAACTATTCGTGTTATTACTTTTCAAGCTCACCACCAGATGGCAACGGCTCTCGGGGAAATAAACGGCAATGGCCGTCGCGTGTTTCCTCCTTGTTCACGTGCCCTTATGCCACGCCTCCATCGGTATCCATGACAACGACATGGCGGCCATCTTCTGACGACATACCTCTCACTTTCTCGTCGGTTGTTTTCTCTTATTCACTCCCTCTCACGAATTCTTCGATGTGCAACGTGTCCCTGCTCGTGTTCCCCTTCTTTGCCCGACTGGCTTGATGAATGGCATCCCCACTATAAAATACCCGTAGAGAGAAACGCGGGAAATTTTCAGTATTTACGTTGTCTTCTAATATAATCGATCCTTCATGATTTATGATAAATTTTTTAAATATTTATGGTCACCTTTTTACACGATCTTATGAACTTGTATTAAAACTTCGATTGTTTTTTCGTAAATTCACTTTTTACAGTTTTTTTCATATATTAGCCACTAGATCAGTAAGCCTTTAATAAAATTATGATTCAATATTCAATATTGATGAATACTATTAAGTATTTTTTCTTATGTATTGTTTATTTTGTAGTTCTAGCATAAATATATAAATAATTGACACTTGTAAATATTCATTTTTACATTTATTTTATTCGTTGTATATATTGCCTTAGATATCAATTTTGAAATTTGCTAAGAAGAGAAAGTTAATTCATTTTCGAATAATTTTTTTTAAGTAGAAAACTATTTAATATGAATCAATTTTAAATACTGCGATTACTCACTGCTTTCAAAAAATTAATTAAGCGCATTTTTTAAATAAAAAAGAATCATATTTTTATTGCTGAAGATTTGCCGTTTAAAATAAAAATTTTTCCTAATTCTCTTTTAGAGTAACTATTGAATTAATCGAAGTAGAATCAAATCCTATTTATAGCGAAATATTAAAACTATTCTTGTAAATGTAGCACAATAAACAAGAATTCACGTAACTCTTTTTTGTATGGCATCGGCACAAGGCTACAACTAGAATGAATATAAGGCTCTTAGCTTCAAATTTACGTAGCAAGATAAGTATTTAAGATGTTTAGATAGTATAAAATCGACGTTTACGACCGTGAAGAAGAAACCTTGACGCAATATATACATTTATAAGCGAAACAGGTGTTAAGACAGATTAGATATCTAACAATCTGAAAGTGAAGATGAAATCCGTTTATGAATATCTACATGCACTACGTAGCGCAATTCTGTTCAGAGTAATTTTTTCTCGTTGCCTTAGACTTTATTTAATAAAACTTATTATATAATTGTTTCCCTATTTACATGTTTTTAATCAATATTTCATAGTGTGCATCTTGATTAGATTAATTGTTCAATGAAACAAAGACAATATTATTGTTGACAACTAATATTAATGAATAAGAATGTAATGGATTTTTTATAGGGCAACTTTGAAACAGAATTTAGGAATTCAATTTACATATTAACTCGTGTCGCAAGTGTCAACGTTTTTAGAAAATATACTGTCATTAGTTTATTATTCGTTTACTAATTTTTAGAAAATTGTCAGAAGTAAAAATATGTTTTTGTCAGAAGAGAACAGTAGATTATCAGATTAATTTTAATATTTACAAATCTTACAACATCGAAAACATTGAGCAAAATATGAATATATCCAATGAAATATTTGTAATTACGAAAATGATTGAAAACCATTATTTACTGAAAAAAATTGACAAATCTATAAAAAAAATTTATTCCACATTGTACAAAGTCAAATATGAAATAGTAATGTATTAAATATTTATTAGTTTTTTTGATTAAAAAAGTATACTGAAATATAATTTAAATACTATGTTTAAGTTTCAACATAAATTATAAAATTTTATGAAGATTTATATACATATTTCATTTAATCCTGTTTTCATCTTAATAAAATGTAGACCACTGCATTCCAATATTTATTTCAGTATAAATAGATTTTCTCGACTGAACAGATAACACGATTTGTTTTAAACGTGTGCAATAGAATTATTCAAATAAATTATTACTTTAAATTCAAAGTTAATAACAAAACATAAATTCATTTTATTTCATGTAAAAATGATTTGAATAATACAAAAGTAAATAATAATTTTAATCTTAACCGAATAATGTAAAATTATAGCTTCTTAAATACTTTGCAAAAGAGTTTGATATTAAAATAGATACTCAAAAATGTTATCATCAGTATATATTACGAAAAGCTATTATTCTTCCATAAATTAGTAAATTTCTGTTGATCAAAAAATACATTCAAAATTATGTAGTGACGTAATCCGCGATTGGTTTCGAGTAAAGTAATTACAAAACAAAAATAAAAAATATTAATCTTAATTAATATTACAAAATGTTCATTTCACTACACTAAAATTTTTTTTAAATAGAGAATTCAAATAATATTAAAGTATAATAACGTTCTACTAATACTATAAGATTCTAGAAAATATTACACTAATAATAAAAAATTTTCTATTTAAAATAAAAACGAAATTTAAGTATTTATTAAATATTATAATTTGCAAAAAATAAACTTACTTATAGTACTAAATTTGTTACAATTTATTTAATAAGTTATAAAATAATATGGTTTTTTATACATCGTATTTTATCTAAGTCAGAGTAAATTAAACAAGGTTCAACATTAAGTAAATCAAACTTCAAATATTTGACTTTTAATACAAAGTTATAGTCCTACCGAATCTGTAGTCTATCTCTGATTACAATGATTCTTACTCTATTTGAAGTATTTAACTATAAAAAATAATTGATAAAAGAATGGTCTTTTTTAGTTTTTTATAATTAAATTTCTTAGAGTAAAATAAATTAAAATAAAATTTAAAATAAGTAACATTGAATTTAATTGAAGAAAATATTTGAGTGTATTGACATTAATGAGTACTTGTTGATTGTATTTAAAATAAAAATTTATAATACTCTTTTATATTCCTTATTTTTAAGCATTTTTTATCAAAATTAAATAATTTAAAATAAAGTATCTAGTTGCAAAATTTTAAATTTATTTTGAATTGTTATAAAAGTATCAATGGTATTTCGTGCGATTAAAAATAGAATTTGTTTTTAGATATTAAACCTTTGAAATAAAATATTATATTATTAATACATCGAAATAGTATGTCAAAATTGGCAATTATTTTTTATTCAAGTATTTTATTCATGCATAATAGTTCGAACTTACATTTTACAATATAATTACATTCTTTAGGTCTCATTAGTTTGATACTTAAAAGAATCATTTATAATTAAAGCTTTTTTCTTTCTTCTTCCATCAGTGTCTTCTTTCGTTATCATTTTCTCGTGTCTATGCTCCAAGTTAACTTAGTTAGTTATATAGTTAACTTATATAGATATTTATTTCATTATTTTTATCTCTCACAATACTCTTTCACTTTTTGAAAAAGTCCTGTACACTCTTCCATAATGTACTTCATTGCTTCTTTCTATTTATTGTATAAACTGCACAACTTTTTTTTCTCCATACAGGATTTATTCATTCTTAATTTGTTACTCCTCCTAAATCTGACTGCATATCTAGATTCTTCCAGATTATTTATAAAGAATTGTTGCTCTGGTCTACTTTTATTAACTCTATTCTATTCAAAATTGATTCTCTTCCCTCTAATTTTTCTTTACAGTGCGAACTCAATAATGCTAGAATTATATCCCCTTTTATCCATGATTTCCTCTATCACGTATGTTTCTGCTATCATTACTTTCAAATAGGATTCCCTCTATTCCAATCTTTACGTACTATTTTAGAGTTCTCTCATTCTCGTAGTTTAGTAATTTCTTTTCAAATTTACTCTCTTTGCCTTCTTTATTTCTAATCTGTTCCTCGTTTTTTGTAACATCAGTGTTTAGAATTTTGTTGTTTATATTAATCTATTTAATGTAATTTCAGCGTTTCTTTACTAGTTGCTCGTTAAATCGCATTCCCATATTGTTGCACCATACAAAAATAAGTTTTGCACAAATACTAATAATCTCCGGAATATCTTTTTTATTGTCTTTATTATCCCGAATTACACTCTTTAAATCATCTTTTTATAATATACGCTTCATAATATATACTTCAGACTTTTCTTAAGCCAAGATCTGTTAACTATTCATATTTTATATCTTTCCAGTTGACTTTCAACATTTTTTCGGATCATCCTTTGCTTTCCTATTATCGTTGTTCCATCCACTATTTTTAAAAAATTTGCAACATAATACCTGGATTTTATATATGGATGTATCAATGTCATGCCTCTGTAGTAATTTGTATTTTTTGTCTTTCTGCTTAAAAATGTGGAACTCTTTCCTTCTTGTAATATTCTTTTACTCCTCGTGACATATATTAAATTAGGGCTTTTTTCCATATTACCACATTTCATTCCTTATCAATTGTTTAATTTATTTCTCTATTGTCTTTTCTGTTTTCACCGGTTCTTCTGTTATTTTCATCTGTTTCTATTTCTGATTTGCGTAATCCTGTAGAATTTATCCATCATGCATCTTTCGATTTTTTATCTCCTTTTTTGTTTATCAGCTTCCGAAACGCTTTATCCATTTCATTATTTCTTATCTTGTTTATTTCTACATTTTTCCTACTTTTATTTGAAGGGTTCTTCTATTTTTTTTTACACATCGATGTAAATTCTACTTGCAGACTTTATTTAGACTTTTCTATAGTATGTATATTTTGATTAACTTTTTTTGCTTTTCCAACAGTCGTCAACCCACTACGTGTCTTTGGCCCTTTTATTGTCATTACATTTTTTTTTGGTTGTTACATTCTTCATTTTCTCTTTCAACTCACTCCATGAATCTGGCATTATTTAAATTTTTTATTTTTCTGCTTATCTTTTCAATATTCCTTCTGCTCACATAACTTTTGTTCTTTTTTCCTCTTTAATAGTCTTTTATTTCAATTACTCCATTAACTTTATTATTATCGGATTGTGTTTTAATTTTGCTCTATCTATTACTTCCATAATCTAGCATGGAAGATGATATTAAATGAAATATGTAAGTGTTTATATGTAAGCAAAATATAAATTTCAAATTATACAAATTAATAGTGTAACCTATCATAACAATTGTTTAATAAATTAACTAAATAACCAAGTAACAAACTTCCTTCACACTCGCTATTCTACTATTTGTAACTAGTTAGGTGGTCCCCCTCTTATTTATTATTTTATTCTTCGATTTTTTTCTACCTTCCCCCATTTCGTAAAGCCATCCTCTTCTTTTCCCTTACTACATTAAATTTCTTTTTCTCCTCTAATATAATTGTCTGATATTTATTTTTCTTGTATAAATCATACGTTTCTTTTCTAGCTCTCTCTCTCTTTTTTCTAGTTCCTTCTTTTTATATACACCACCGCGCTATCTCCTATCCTTTAATTCCATTTTAGCGATAATCAGCTGTTCAAATTTTCTTCTCAAATCTGTAACTTTAATTTCCATTTACCTCCGTAAAGCAACAGACATTCTTTTTATTGCTGCTTCTCCGATATTGTTTTTTATAATTGATCTGTGTTACATCAGAAACTCTTTCAATTTCTCCTCAATGAACCTATTACTCACAAGTTGAAAATGAATTCTCATCCTAGTCTTTCTATCTTCCTTCGACTTTAGACGTTTCAAAATCAAATTTTCAATTCTGAATTCTTCATTGATCTTCCTTTCTTTCTAGCTACTCTGGCTCTTTTATTATTCGCTGAACTTGTTATTTCTTCCTCTAGAAAATAGCTCTATTTCTCTCTCTTTTTTTATTTTAACATCTATTCTTTTTCTCTAATCCATAATTTTCATTAAGAGAAAAAAATATCTTTTCTTGTTTGTTGAAATTTTCATTTTCACTTTCTTGGAGGATAATGACAGACGCCACCTATCGGAAGGATTCCACTGTTACCTCTAACTCTTTTACATTATACACGTACATAATATATTATTTATTGAAATTTGTTCCTTTGTTATAATTTTTATTCAACTGCTCTCAAAACAAATACTATGCCGAGCTCTTTACTAAATCTTGGCCGGTTGCCGTTTCAAACAAAATTTTTTTCCTTATTATAGTAGTTATAACTTTTTTTAGAAATATACCATTTAATATTTAATAATAATAAATAATAATTTTTAAATATTGCATGAAAATTGTTAAAATTACGTAATACTAATAAATAGCTTAGGTTAAATACCTTAGTATTACTTAATCTATAAGTATTAAATGAATACACTGAAATTCAACTAAATTAACAAATTAATAACTATAAAATATAAATTAAAATTTTTATAAAATGCATTTTTTTTATATAGTAAAAAACAAATTTTCTACCTAAAACGCCACGATATATTACATTATGAACCGCGTATTAATGTAAATTGTTATGGATAATTAAAGAAAAGAAAGAAATCACAGTAAAAAGGACATAATTATCTTCGATTAAGAAGCAAATAAAGTAGAAACATTAAGAAAAATAAAACGTATATTATAAAGACACTTCATTCGACATCCGAAGGAGAAAAGTAAAGACAAGAGAGTGTAAATGTGAAACGCGTTTTAATTTCTTAGCTTGTACTAAGACCTTTTTTTCGAAACATTTACCTCAAAGTAAAAGAATGGACTTCTTTCTTTCTTTTCCATTTTCAGTTTCGACAATATATCTCTTTTTTCTTTTTGTAACTTTTTAACAAATATCTAAAGGACAAAAAGGAGCATAGGTCATGTCATTCATTGCAATATTTTTCAAATTGTACAGGTGGAATTATTTTTTTCTATGATGTATTAATTTAACTGAGATTTTCTTACTTTCTTAAGAATTTTTTAAGGTATATGAATTTTTCTTAGTAAAAACTTTTTTTATATGACTTATTAGTCTTAGTTAATTATATAATTATATTTCATCATTTACATATATTTAAAACATATATTAATATCAAACTTAATTTTATGCAATATGTTATATAAAATTAAATTTATAAAGAAGAAATAAGATTTTAAAATAATATTTAAGAGTTAAGTAAAAATGAAATATGTAAAAGACATACTAATATAAATTGTAGTTACGCAAATGGATTATATATAGATTAAGTAAAGAATAAAGTAAAACAAATAAACATGTATAATAGAAATAAGAAAATAGTAATATAAGATTTAAAATGTTATTAAAACAAAATAATTGTAAAAATAAGTATGTTAAGCGAAATAACAATGTAAATATTGTTCAATAAATACTACTACTACTAGAAAATAAAAGTATATTTAATATAAAAATAAATGATATTATAGAATGAAAATTCACGTAAATAAAAGCAAATTTTTTAAATTAAAAGTTTTTCAAATTTTCTAAATACTTTATTGATTTATTTATAATATAAATTTTTAATTAAAATATTGAAGTTTTTTTTATTTAAATTTTTTTATTTACCAAATGGTTTTAATTATTCAAAATATTTGTAAAACTTATATTAAATAAACAATGTAAAATATGGTCATATAATCGAACAATTTATAAATATTTTAAAATTATATATTTTCCGAAAATACTACAATCTTAGCTAAGAATCTATATTAAACCTAATGTTATATTTAATAAACATAGTTAGATGTTTGTACTTTTTATTTCGGCTCTTGTATATTTTACTAACTTATCTATTTTCCCCGCCTTTTCTCGCTTATTTAACAAATGATGAAAAATACTACAATTTTTTAACCCATAGAATAGTCTATTTTCGAAAAAAAAGTTGAGAGAGAATTATGGTTTTAAGGTATTGTATTATATATATATATATATATTTATTTGTACTTTTTTTTGTTAATTTTATTAAAAGTTGTATTTTTTTCTCCGATTTTAATTATGACTTTTTGAATTCATGAATGATAACTAATATGCTGAATTCAAAATGTACATCATTTCAACATCTTCATCGTTATTGCCAATATATCGATTTTCTTATAGATGTTGAACTATGTGTTTTCATACGTATAACAGTACGTTTAATATCTGTAAAGTTTATTGCAATAAAATAAAATATTAATTAATGAAAGCTTCAAGTTTACAATTTAAAAAATTGTTATATGTTATTAGGGATATTTTTTCGTGATGGTTATTATGACGCAACCATTTATATATTACTGAAAATTTTTGTTTCGTATAATATTACAACCTTCAGATTCGTTACTTTTTATTATAATAATTTTAAGTTTTAGTAATGTTTAAATGAATTTCATTATTCTAAATTTAATAAACTTTCTAGGAAAAACCAAGTATATTCACTTAATTTAAAGATATTCTTTAATCTGTTTGTGAATAAACAAAAAACAAAATTTCTATGAAAATATCTTTATTCTCGGAATTAATCAATATATTTATCGAATAACTTTTAATTAGAATCATTTAAAAAAAATTTAAACAACATCAATTTTTTGCATGTTCAATTTAAAATATGAGTTTCAGTTTACACTGATTAAGCTGATGATTTTAAAGATTTTTATTTAATTTTTTAAAGAAAATAATTATCTTCAAATAACTAATGATTTAGTTACTATATGACTACAATTATTAATTTATGGATAAAATTCCGCTGCATTTACGAAAATTATGAAGATATTGTAAATTGTGCTTAAAATAAAGTGTATGCTGCAAAATATATGATTATTTAAAATTTTTAATCGTAAAAATGTGCACGTCATGATAATGAATTAATCTTGAAAACTGGCTAAATTATTTTTTCACAGACTAATTTAGCTTTAAAAAATAAATATTCATTATATTTTGGAAACTTTTGTTATTCTGAATGTTCGTATCACTAAATGCTTTTGTGACATTATCAGCGCAAAGAATTTATCGATTATAGAATATTATAAATTAAGAAAAATGTACTTTTATATACTTTTATCACATACATTTTTGTGTGTTAAAAATCTAACCATAAATCAATTTATAATTTATACAATGTATACAATGAACGCAACATACGCACTGCGATTACTCAAAAGATTGGCGAAGAAAATTTTGATTTGCGCAGGAGTATAAAAATAATTATAATCAACTGATTAAAAGAGGGAGAAACAGAGAGAGAGAGAGAGAGAGAGAGAGAGAGAGAGAGAGAGCAGAGAATTAACAAACAAATAAGAGAGTGCAAGAAAGGGCAAAGAATTTAGCGCTCTTGCTTGCTATATATCAAGAGCCCACCCACCGGAAGTTGAAGGCCACTGTCTGACCTTACATTGATCGCACTTTTTCTTCCTCTCTGTCGTCTTCTTTTTCTTTTTCTCTCACTTTCTCGATCTTTTATTTTTTTTCCTTCCATAAGTGATTAATCAGCTAAATATTAAGTTTACCTTGTTAAAGTTTTAAAAATTCTTGAAGTATTTACAATCAATCCTTTTAATATGTACATTTAATTATACAGAAATTATATAACGTTAGAAATTAAAGAATGAATAATGTTTTGATGCTTTAGTAAAATGGTTGAATTAAATGCTTTAAAAATGACATAATTTTAATAAGAAATTTAGTAAAAATATTTCAAGATATGTATAATTAAGTCTATCTTGATGAGCTGTATACTAAATATAAAATTAAATATTAAATTAAATATTGTTTGTTGAGACTATAAATTCTTTGAAAAATTAGATAATGTGAATTTTGAAGATATATGGGTAATCACAACGAACTAAAATGTTTCAATGAAAAAAACTAATAATATTTGTGATACAGAACTTTAAAATTATATTTATAAATATTCAACTGCTTTCTCATAATTTAAAAAATGTACATTTTGCAAATTTTTTAAGATCAAATTTCAAAGTTGTTTTTAACAAGTTTTTACTTTTGTATTTATATTTTAAAAGTATTATCAGTAGAAAATTTAATGGATAATTTAACTAAAATTAATTGAATGCACTAAAGAAAACAATTTTAGATTTATAATAAAATATTTATTATTATTTTCAAATAAATTTTGTTTAATTACAGCTATATTATATTAAATAATTTTATAAAAAAACATTAATTTTTTTAATTAAATTTTATAAAAAAAAGAGGGAAGATTTAAAAAAATGTTTTTATGCAGACTATTCAAAAGAAATGAACAAAAACTTACTAATATCGTTTATTTTGCATGAAAATAAGTAATGCTATTGTAAGCAAATATTGTAAGCACATTAATGTAGTAGTTTATGTAGATTGCAATCATAAATTGATAGAAAATATCGATCAGCACTCTGTCGTATCTATGTACTAAGTTGAAAGAAAAAGTGAACGTACGAATAATTTTCATTGAAACGTTTTTATTATATTTTTGATCGTTTCGTTTTAAAGCACTTCCTACAATAAATATCTGTACAATCTGGAGAATATTAAACTAGAAATTAAATTAATTCTCAAAAAAATAAGCGCTCAAATGTAAATAATTATTAAAAATGATGATAAAATTAAAATGTTAATTTTTCAACTTTTACAATCGTTTGTATTTAATATACAGTTATTTTTCACATTATTAGTATAGTGTAACTATATATGCAACGATCTTTATTGTATAAATGAGTTGAGTTAACAAACTTACATTTTTGCATCTAATTTCTCTGAAAAATAATTTTATTTGACGATTTTAGGCGGACGTTTATTAATGACATTAAATAAAAATTATTTACATGTATTAATAATTTAATAACGTAATATCACTAATCATTCTTCAGAACGTCATAGAACTACAATTGGACGGCAACGAGGAATTAATTTTACTCGTCGGTAATAATAAATTTTGGGCATTGGAAACATAAATGAATCAGAATATTGATTTTATTTAAAGCTTCGAAAGTATTTGTACATAAGCACATAGTCGTATGAAGAAATTAGATCGGATACAGGCTACTTTATATTTATATATGTGTACTGGAACTGTAAAGTAGATCATTCCAGCTGATAACAGAGTATACACTGTTAGTTGTGCGCGGTGCTGTTAGATCAGCTGTTCCAGCTGTTAGATGAATAGTAGCAAGAAAAAAACGAAAGGTATTTCATAGTAACATACAAAAAACGCGCCAAGAATAACATTAAATTTAAAAAATTAATAATTAACAACTCTAAAAAATTACATTTATTTTAAATAGTCTTAATATACAATAAATATTAAAAAGTGTAGACGAAACATTATTTAAGAAAAATTTAAGTATTTTTGCAATATTTGGTGCTATTGTGTATAAAAAAACTCTAAATTGAATGTGAAAATGTAGATTTTTTTTATTATTCAACTAAATTGGGCTACGTACTATAATAACAATACAATAATTATAAATTGGTTAAATATTATAAAAATACATTATTACCTGATTATTTTTAATTAAATATGTAACTCAAAGTCTACAAACATTTATAAAAAAATATATAACGTTTTAAATACAACCCCACGATTATTTTTTTATAATAAATTTCTTGTATTCTATTTTACTTCAGATTTCGTATTATTTCGTAAGATTATAAATTACATACTTTTCAAGAGTTTATTTCATCATATATATATTCATTTCATATAGTATATATAGTATTATTTTCTTAAAATCATTATTAAATTTATATTAAATAAACCGCATAAAAAAGTTATTGAGAAACAATACTATGTGTTAAAATAGAAATAATTCCATTAATCACTAACAAAGATCAAGTGTATCAAAATATTTATTTTATTTTTGAATACCTTAATTAAAGTTTTAAATTTACAATTTTAGATTTTCATAATACATCCTCGACCAACCTTATTGAAATTTAAGGCAATTTTAACTATTATTTGGATTATAGTTTTGCGTGAACTAAATTAATTTGATATTTTATGAAAATTCAATATTTTATATCATTTTTTTAATAAAAATTTAATTACTTTATTTTAAAATATTGATTAAAACCGATTAAAGTTTCATCGTTAAATTCGTATATACTCATATGTATCATTATGTAAATAAATTGTAAGATATTTAAAAAAAAGAGACATGTGCATAAAGGTTTTTAAAGAGTATTAGAATCAACGTTTTAAAAAAGTATAAAACCTAAAATGACAATTATCTACTACTGTATAATCAATTAGTAAATTGAAATACATTTCAATTGCTTAAACATTTTTTGTTAATAAAAACTTATAAAAGCAAAACAATAAATATCTACTAAAAAAATAAGAATATAAAATGCAGAAATTTGAACAAAATTCATTTTAATTCTTCTTTTCTTAAATTTTTATTTTTATATATGCATTTCTTTTCATATTTTCTTTATAATATACATTTTTTTCTATTTTTCTAACTTATAAATTCATTTTTAAACTACCATTTTAACGAAGTTATTGTATCTATACTGTCGCAGTTTGTTCTAAATTTAAATTGCATATTATCAAATTTTTTTATTCTCTATATGTTCTTCTAACATTTTTTTAAATTGCTATGTAAATGTGCTGCATTCTGAACTCATAAGTAATTCTTTTGCAATATGGACTATCTGTTTCCTTTACTGTAGATTGCAACTACTGCATCGTTTCTCCACTTCTTAGAAATTTTTATCCCTTTATTATTTTTTTGATAACTTTCGTCATAATCTAAATTACTACCTTTTCCTTGTACTTTCATATGTTTATACTTTCATACTTCGTCAGTTACTTGGTCTGTTCAGCAACTTTTATTTTAGTTCATATTATTTACTAATAGTATATTTCTGATGGTCTTTTTTCCACTTTTGATCATTTACTAACTGCACTTCTTTTATACTCGCTTCTTTTATTTCTTCTTGGTCACCTTCAGAATTTTCTCCCGCCTTATATGCCGCATTCTCATTCTATCTCTATCTCTCTCCTTCCTTGCATATATCTTTAAAGGTTAATTTAGTATTATTAATTTCTACAATGCCCAACTTTATTGTTTCACGTTTCGCTACTTGTTTATTTAATTTTATATTTATTTTTTCTTTTTTCTTTTAGCATTTAACCAAACATTTGTTCTTTCCACTATGTATTTTTCTCCTTCCATATTTTGATTTTTATAGTGCCCATATCCATTGCTTTTTTGATTTTTTAATAATTATCGTCTGAAAACCATAATTTCATACTGTTATTCTATGTTACATTCTTTTGTTCTGTAGCTTCTTTCATTTTAATTTTAAAGTCGTTTCGTGTTTCAGTATTATGTAAACCTTTTATTGTTTTTCTGTAGATTTCTATTGTTTCTTATGTATAAAATCAATTATTAATTTTTTCCTCTTTATTTCTCACTTCATCTAGACAATTTCATTCCTCAAATAACTTCATTTCTAATAGTTGTTGATTAAACTGAACTCTGCTTACCAGATCGTCTCTTTTTATCTAATCGTTTATTTTTACATTTACTAGATAACATTCACTCCAATCGCTTTTTTACAATTATACCTAAAATCTCCTTCCATTTAAAATAACTGTCCACTCTAACACTTCTCTTTCATGTTTATTACTTTTTTATCTTTTGAACTTGCTATTTTATTTACATGTATACTTTTATTTACACGAACTTCTTATCTCTTCCCTTTTCATATAATTACCTTTCCTCTGTTACTGTACCTATCCTGTTTTTTTACAAATTTTTTTAATTTTCCCTTGCATATCTACTATCTCTAAGTTTATTTTATGTTTATTAATTACCATCACAGAGGTGATCAACTTTTCCGTTTCTACCTTCACTTACATTATTTTTAAAAATATTCTTATGTCTAATGTCACTTCCTTGTTTGTTTCTCCTTTTTCTCTAATGAAGTTAGGTTTACTTTAAATTCACTTATTCATCTCTAAAATAATTATTTTCAGACTACCGTTAATCTTCGGAGTCCTTAAGCATCTTTATTTTTCCACATTCATTTTCACCAGTTTGCAACATTCCAAAATACAATTTCCATCTTTCTCTTTTTTTCGTTTATATATTTTGTGTCTGTTTTACGTTTTCTTCTTCATTTTTCTCATATTCTCACTTTGCATTTAAAATTTACAAATTTCCTTTTAACTATTAATTAACTATATTAACTCCTATTTAACTATTTTAGTAAGTTCAGTCTTTCTCTTTTATCGTTTGCTTTTGTATTTAAATCTTTTACTCTATCCACCATTAATTATTTAACCTACCTCCCCTACTGTACTTAAGGCAAAATCTCTTCCAATTTAAACGTTTCCTTTTCATTTCCCCCCTATATCTTCTTTTTAGTTTATCACTATCTTAGCAATTCGTTCCTTCGGTTACCACCTTCACTTCCATAACTTTTTTTTTCTTTGTTTACAGCTAATGTCTTTTCACTTTTCTTCCTTCATTGCAAGACGTAGTTCCATTCTATAATTATCTAATATATTCTTAATACATTTATCTTACATTTTTTTAAAAACTTGAATATAAAAATTTGAATAGAATTTATAATAAAACACAGACAAGGAGAAGATTAATAAATACTTCGTGAGCAACCAGAAGCAAAAAGCTAATAAAAGAAAAATGCTCTTTTCCCAAAATGAGATTGAATTAATTACAATAGACAAAAAAGAAGACTTGAGAGCTGAAGTAGAAGAAGAAAGATTCTCGGCTGTAAATAAAACAGGTCAAAGATGTGTGTTTTATTGTTGATTAAAAAATTCAAGGAGGAAAAAGGTTTTGATAAGTACAAGAGTTAAAATAAAGAATGAGGTACTGTATATATGAGTAAACATCTCGCCAGACTAGAAATGTTTATCAAAGAGGAAGGAATACACCAGTAATACTAGCAAAGATAGAGAAAGAAAATGGATAAATTAAAAGGAGAAGATTAAAAAGATTAAAATATACTATAATAAATGTTTAAAATAAATCAAATTTTCATTAATTGGTTTAAAGTTATTGGTTAAAAGAGCTAATATGATTCTACAGAAAGAGTGTAGATTCTTATAAAGCAGTGGTTTAAAATAAATCTAATAATGAAATTAAAGTTATTCGACCAGCTAACAAAAATAGGCTATTATAAAAATATGAAAGTTGAAAATTAAAATTAAATTAACAATATAAAAAAGATATAAATCTAACAAATAACTCTTGTAAATTGACAAAAATTAATCAGAACACGCTGGAGACAAAAGGAGATTGAATAGAAATAAAACTAGGAAAAAGAGAAATAGCAGATGAACAGGAAATAAAAGACGGTGACAAAATGAATTTATTAAAAGTATACCGAAGGATAAATTTGCAATATGGAAAGAGTTTATAGCACTTCAAAAAGGGCAACGAGGCTATGAAACATAACTACGATGGAAGAAGAATAAAATTCTGAACAAATTTCGAATAAACTGCGAGAGAAAAATTCACGTGGAGAGGATTTGGAACGAGATTAAGAAAGTAGACAAGTATTCGCAGACGAAAACCTGGATAAGCGACCTTGAAAAATCAAAATCTGCAATACAGATAGGAGATTTAATAATAACGGAACCTGAATCATACATAGGAAATGAAGATTTAAATATTCAATTATTAAATATTTTAAATATTTAAAAATTTAATAGTGAAAAACATTAATATGGAAATTTTTTGATTAGTACTTAACAAAAAAGAAGATATAGCCAGAGAAAGTTTATCGAAAGTGACACAGTAAAGAAAAGTGTGTAGAGTTAGCGACAGTGAAAAATGATCGAACGAATGAATTCAGAAGAAAGGGAAGCGTAACATTAAGGGGTGCAATGCAAGAGGATTAAAAAGAGAAAGAGAAAATCTGGGCGCGAAAGATGTCAGTGGGGGTAACGATGCTTCGTTTGCTACAAGGTTTACGGTTACAGGAGCAAATTTCAAAATTACAATATATTGCAAAAATAAATAAAAGTAACAACACAAGAGATTTTTCCCAAAATTAGAAAAAGCAAGAGAGTAAGAAAAAAATAGAGATGAAAAATAAGATGAATGAGTTGGGACGTAGGTATATGGAAAGAAAGAATTTATCGTTTAGTTGATTATTTCTTCTTTCTTCTTCACTACTATTACTAACTTTCTACGATGTCTCTCTTTTTGTTACTTTTCGAAATATTTTTTCTATTTATTGTATTAGAACTGCAACATCGCACCTCTCCATAATGTGTTTGATTGCTTCTTTTTGCTTATTGCAAAATCTGCATATTATTTTCATTTCCATCAATCAGTATTTAAAAATCAGTATTTACTATATAAATTTCGTTTACCATTCCGAATCTTCCTAGTATCTTTACATTTACTTTTTTCTCCCTTTATTTTATTTTTACACCTTCTGCTATAATATGTTTAACTTCTCCTCCGTATTTTGATGCATCCATTTTATTTATCCAAACTTACTGAATACTTGCTGGCCTATTATTATTGCTTCTATTCGCCCCATATTATTGCTTATCGTACTATTTATTTTCTCTTTCCAGAAGTAACTAGACCATCTAATAACATACCAAGAATTTATTTTTTTGATGCCGACATTTTGTCCTTATTTAGAATAATTTTTCTTTTTTAATCCTCATTTTTACGCATTTATTGCAATGTTAGTAACCTAAACATTCCCCCCCCCCCAGTTTTTAAGACTGAACTTCTTGATTTCTTCAATTATTCTTTCAAGATCTAAAAATACTATATCATCTTCTTTTTAGATTTTTACCTTGAACCCTCGTAAATTTTCTTCGTGCAGTCATCAAATACTTATTCTTTTTTTTTAAATCTATGTAGGAAAAAAGAAAATTTTAGAGCAGGCGTAGGAAAGATAGACATTGAAAATTTCCGAAATTAATCAATTTGAAATGGAGAGTAATGTAATACGCTTTCCAAGCCTTCCCTGACCATGCAAGTGAAAAAGCTGCTGCCACAGTTTCATCATATGTAGGGTAAAGGGTTGGCTTGATCAATAAAACTTCCTACCAGACAAATTTATGCCTTAGGAATAAAAATCGTGACGCTGAGATCGCTTGTAAGTAACGAATAATTTTATGATACTTTGGTAAAGCATTTATAAAGCATTTATAATATCAATAATTTTTGTTCGTTTCAGATTTTTTATATTTGTTTATTAACATTTTCTGAATGACTAGATTACTTTTCATGTTTTATGATTATGTATATCAACACTTTCTTTATTATTATTTGTAATTAGAATAATCATTCCATTATAAGCGAATGTTATTAATTTGTTTTAGTTTGTTTTGTTGAACAATACATTACATTGTTATAATACGCTACAAGATTCATTTTAACATTTGAATATTTAATCACTTGTTATATACTATGCATATATAGTTTTTGTACTTTTTATCACTTTTTACTATTAATATACCATTTAACTTAATCTTACACTTAATTTATTGTTCTTTGAATTTTACGTTTACTGTTCGAATAAATTTGACTTGCACATCTATTTTATTTTGTTTTGTTTCTCTCTTCTAGTTTATTTTGTATATTAAACTTATATCATTATTAACCGCTTTTTTGCTATATTCCAGTTACTCATATTTAATTCTACTTCACTGCATTCTTTTACGATGTATCCCTTGTCTCATTACTCATCCCAAATCTTGCAAGAATTTTGATTCCAAATCTTCTTTTTTCACCCTTTTTTCACGTATACACATTCTTTATCTTTCATGTCTTATATTATGACGTTCAAATGAATGTTAATATAAATTCGAAGTATATTTTACTTTAATTTATTTTTCAAAATACTCAATTAACTTAAATATTTATATTTCATTTCTGTGAAGATATTTGTATTTCCTACATATTTTAATATTATTCGTATAATACGAACTACTTTGCAAAAACAAATTTCTTATAATTGGTTAAATATATGATGTAGAAAATTTTGCCTATTATAGGACGATATATATTTTAAAAGATTATAAACTAGACTGTACAACAAGTTAGATAATATGCAGCTCATTCAATTTGACAAATGAAACAAATGACAATTGTAAAATTTTTATTAAATTAATAAGAAAATTATAAATTTCTTGTAGATGTATTGTTGAATAATGGATATATGAATGAATTTTTTACAACATATGTATATGTATCGATATATTTTGTAAAATATTAATATTATATTTATATATAGTTTATTATAAAATATCTAAAATATTCTTAATCTTCTTAAGTATGATGTTAAATGATATCGATTAAGATACATTTAATAACATTGAAGAATATTTATGAAATGTTATACAATTTAAATAATAACGGATTATATACTGTGTAATTATAATTTTTTATATCGTGTAGAAATTAAAAAATATAATTATATATTGACACTGTAATAATTTTCTAGGTATAAATATTATAAATTGTATAAATATTAAAAATTGTCAACCGCAAATCATTATATTGAGAGAACACTTGTGATTTACATTATTATCAAGATATTTAACTTAAGTTCCTAAAAATCAAACTACAAGGTTATGAATCGAGAAAATAGAAAGTTAAATAGCGCGAGGCAAAGAAGAACGAAGAGAAAATAAGCTTTTACATCTGTTTCAATGTAGTCGAGGTGACCGATCATGTCTGCGACTTGAGGTTTCTTATTGAAAACGTGTAAACTTCTTTTCTTACTTTTCGATTGATTTAATTATTTATCCGCAGATGACTATAATTTTTCTTAACGTTAAAGATACTTGGGTGCGTTAAATTATTAAATTTTACAAATGCATCATACAAATTCTTAGTATTAGGTATTTGCCTACTTCGGACTAATTCATAATTCGAAACTGAGCGAAACACAAATTTTTAAAAACAAATAATTCTCGAATGAATGCTATTAACATGTACTAGTTAAAATATAAATTTCATTAATTTAAATACATTGCGTAAACTACATTCATGTTTTCCTATTCATCACATTGGTGTACAGCATAATTAGCTATTAAATTTTTAACATTTTTCATACAAATTTTCAGAGAACCATTTTTTTTAATGAAACATTTCCTAAAAATATTAAAAAAAGCTTAGAAAAATAATTAAGTAACAAGTTGAAAAAATTTTGCTAATTTATTTTTAACTAATTCTAGGATAATAATAAATTTTCAAAGTTTTAGTTGAAAAACTTATTGTATTATTTATAATTTAATTACTTCTAATGAATTATTTAAATAGTTATTATTCACTAAAACTATTATAGTGTTATATTATCTTACATATAAAGAAAATACTGAGAATTTAAAAAAAAAAATATGTTTTATATTGAGGTCTCAATTATTACTATTAATGGTATTAATTGTAAATTATTATTTATTCAATGAAATTTTTTTTTAAGCTTGAGATGAATAAATGAAATTCTATTATTTGTATTTATAATCATTATTTATTTGCATTTGCTCAAGTTGGAATTGAAAATAATTTATTAAAACCGAAGCATGTCAATAAATTCTTCTATAACATTAATAATTTTTTTAATACTTCGACAATGGTATCCATTATAAAAATTTTTACGCATTACTGTTTCTTCTAATACATTGATAATTTGTAAATATTTTCGTTTTAGTTTATTAGGAAAATAGCAGTTTTAAACTGTATATTACAGTACAAATGGTATCATAAACGTCGTAAGTATTAAATGTTAGTATATATATATAAGTGATTAAGTGAATCGATAAAATATTATGTTTTAAATCAATCCTATGCAAATATTTAATTTATTTATAATGAATTTTACAAATAAATTTTTTAAATAAATTAAACATTATTTTTTATTTAATAGTGAATCTATTCGTTCATAAAATATATTTTGCTTGGCATAAAGTTTCAATTAAATAATTAAACATAACTAATCATACTGCTTATAATTTAATAAAATTTTTCAAACTTTTCGTATCTATTTCTATTTATAAGAAACAGAATTGTTGTTCTATTTTATCAATAACAATATAAAATTAGATGAAAAAATCTGGAATTTGAGATGATAGATAAGTCACGCGTTGTAAAAATTCAAAAAATAAGAAAGAGTTAAAGAGAGCAAAAAAACAGGGGCTCTAGCCGCATTATGTTGCAACAACAACAACAATATCACAGCCGAGCTTTGATTCTGACTCCAAGTGGCCTAAATGCTTGCAGCACTCTATTTTTAAAATCCATTCCGGCACCCACATGTAGCTGCGCACTGCACTCAAGGCCCTCTCTCACTCCCTCCCTTTCTCATACTTATTCTCACCCACTCTCTCTCTCTCTCTCTCTCTCTCTCTCTCTCTCTCTCTCTCTGTATACCGGTCTGTCCCCTCTCCCATTCACTCTCTCTTTTTTTGCGCTCGATATTGTGGCCTCGATAGTGTAAACTTCCTTCTAACTGCAATGTACTGTTGTCCGTAAAAAAGGTCATAGACTGTTTTTAAGAAGTCGATATTTTTCAATAAAAATGTGTGCACATTCATAAGTCATTAACTCTTTCAACGACAAATGGATTAACTTCATTTTAAGCAAATTTTAATAATATTATTACTTTGACTTATAACACCTAAACTTTTAACGTAGGTTTTAGATTTTTATATCAATTACGTGCACAATTATAACAAATTATATAAATATAATTTAATTTATAAATTTAATCAACAAAAAAGTTTATATTGCTCTGTATAAACGCGCGAACATTCAATCCATATAATAGTAGATCAATTATTATTTCAGTGGTCCTCGATATCCACAAATAATATTATTTTTTTGTGCCCTTATCGTAAATTCTTATATTTTACACTTATTTTTTATAAGGTTTATATACATTAATATATATGATATTGAATCATGTATAAATTTGCTGAAAACATCGAAAAAGATCAAAATAGAATAATGATGAAAATATTTTGAATGAATATAAGTGGAAAAGAAAGCAAGAGAGGGAGACACAAACGGAGTAAAAGACAGAGAAGGTTCAAGCAATAATTAAGAAAGGGGATAGAAGAAATACAAGACATTCGAGGTAACATAAAAGTAAAAATAGACCAAAATAAGGTAAATTAACAATGAAATATAGAGATACGGAGGAAAATTTATGATAAAAAGCATGATTGAAATAATAATAATATTACAGATAGAAGGAAAATGTCGGACACGTGGCAAAATGGAAAGCTACTGCCAATTTTTGAGAAAAAGAAAAAAAAATTACTACATTTATAATAAAATAAAATATATTAACACACGAACAGGTTTAGAAAAAAGTGATACAGTTAAGATACTGTATCTATTGAAAACGGTGGTAGATGAATAATGAACAGAGGGTAACAAAAAATATTTGTTTGTTTTTATATTTATTTGATAAAAGTATGGAAAAAGTAACGATAAATTATTTGATGACTGCACGAAGAAAATTTACGAGGGTTCAAGGTAAAAATCTAAAAAGAAGATGATATAGTATTTTTAGATCTTGAAAGAATAATTGAAGAAATCAAGAAGTTCAGTCTTAAAAACTGGGGGGGGGGGGGAATGTTTAGGTTACTAACATTGCAATAAATGCGTAAAAATGAGGATTAAAAAAGAAAAATTATTCTAAATAAGGACAAAATGTCGGCATCAAAAAAATAAATTCTTGGTATGTTATTAGATGGTCTAGTTACTTCTGGAAAGAGAAAATAAATAGTACGATAAGCAATAATATGGGGCGAATAGAAGCAATAATAATAGGCCAGCAAGTATTCAGTAAGTTTGGATAAATAAAATGGATGCATCAAAATACGGAGGAGAAGTTAAACATATTATAGCAGAAGGTGTAAAAATAAAATAAAGGGAGAAAAAGTAAATGTAAAGATACTAGGAAGATTCGGAATGTAAACGAAATTTATATAGTAAATACTGATTTTTAAATACTGATTGATGGAAATGAAAATAATATGCAGATTTTGCAATAAGCAAAAGAAAGCAATCAAACACATTATGGAGAGGTGCGATTTGCAGTTCTAATACAATAAATAGAAAAAATATTTCGAAAAGTAACAAAAAGAGAGACATCGTAGAAAGTTAGTATAGTAGTGAAGAAGAAAGAAGAAATAATCAACTAAACGATAAATTCTTTCTTTCCATATACCTACGTCCCAACTCATTCATCTTATTTTTCATCTCTATTTTTTCTTACTCTCTTGCTTTTTCTAAAGTTGGGGAAAAATCTCTTGTGTTGTTACTTTTATTTATTTTTGCAATATATTGTAATTTTGAAATTTGCTCCTGTAACCGTAAACCTTGTAGCAAACGAAGCATCGTTACCCCCACTGACATCTTTCGCGCCCAGATTTTCTCTTTCTCTTTTTAATCCTCTTGCATTGCACCCCTTAATGTTACGCTTCCCTTTCTTCTGAATTCATTCGTTCGATCATTTTTCACTGTCGCTAACTCTACACACTTTTCTTTACTGTTTCACTTTCGATAAACTTTCTCTGGCTATATCTTCTTTTTTGTTAAGTACTAATCAAAAAATTTCCATATTAATGTTTTTCACTATTAAATTTTTAAATATTTGAAGTTGTACTAATTTAAAAAAAATTTTAATTACAATAAATTTTTAAACGAAAAATGAATTCTTTTTTTTTATTAAATACATCCTGTTTTGTTAAAAAAACGCAAAATTTTCAGCGATTTCAAAAAGCAGTTATATATGATAACAATTTAATTATTATTTAATACTAATTTTTAATTTCGAAATAAATTGACGTTTTAAAGTAGTGTGGATAGATTTTACGCATAACTATGAGTATGTGTGAAATAAAACCATATAAGAATAGGTTTGCGAATACCTAAACAAGATATAAGTTTTTACCGAACATTAGATATACTAGTTGAGACATTTGAGTGCACGATTAGAGCCACCCATTTTATATTTCTTGTTCACCACTCTGTTCCCTTCGTTTTCATATTAGTTTGAGTTACAGTAAATACTAAAATGTAGAGTAGTATAGTGAATTAGAGTAATTAAATTATATTTATGCTAATACTGCAGTGTTCCTGTTAAATTTACAATACTAAATATTCTTCTTACTCTCTTATAGACGTATTACTATTTTTTAATCATCTTTCTCGTACTATTAATGTTTGATACATTTACCATTGCTATCTTCTATAGATTAATTTTATTTATATAAAAATAAATAATTTTCAATGTATCAGTATTTCTCAGTAAAAAATTTCTGTCTAATTAAAAAGCTATTTAAACTTTTTTTAATATAAAAATTTTATAAATACAATTAGTAATATTATATAAGATTTATATTTAACTTTTAATTGAAGTATAGTATCTTAATAATAAAGCTAGTAACAACGGGAATGTGCTAAATTATCAAAAGTATAAAATTAGCATTTATGATAGAATTAAGATTTTCACGTTCAAATATATTATTTTATTAAATAATCAAGTAACGCAATAGTTAATAAGTAAAATATATTATTGTCGCGTAAAATCGTTAATAATTAATAGGCTATATTTGAATGCAATATACTATAGATTGTTCTAAACAATCAAAGTAATTAATTATACGTTTTTAAAAATAAATTTATTATATAATTTGAAAAATATCACAATGTAATACCTTATGCAGATGTATAATTTGTGAAATAATCCTATATGATGATAGTCACCAACTCATACTTGTGTTAAAACACAAAAATATTTATTAATTATATTATGGAATCGGTGGGCTGTGTCAAACATTCGCATGACTTAGTTCGATAGGTCAAAGAATCAGGTCTACTTTGCTTCACGTGGGTATTTAAAAAAACATAGATATAGTCTGGAGTTAAAGTCGGAAAGGGTTCATACAAATATGAAAAATGCCCCAAAATTTAATTATCAACAATGGATTATGTCTGGGACAGTAAATGGGTTGCAAGTACGAAAAACTAGGGTTACCAAGTTTTTGAGAACGAATATTTTCACAATACTTTAATAAAATTAAATTTAAATACATATTTAAAAAGATTTTTATATAAAATTAATATTTTTATCCAAGTTTATTTTAAAATATAATTATATTTCCAATGGTTGAATAAGTGATACAAGTTTTTAAACAAAATTTTTTCCCTGTTCAATTTATTATTGTAACCTAAGTTTTTAAACGAGCAATTTATTCTGAATTATAATTTTAAATGTGAGACTGTCAATATGCGTTTAAATATCATTTGCTTCGTTGGATTTCTAAAATTACTTTTTAATTGATTTTAAATACTTTTAATAAATACTTTAATTAGATGTTGCGTTACTTTTCAGTAATATTTAAACAATTTTAATATCTTTGTATATGAATTAGTATTAACATTCTCAGCCTTTTCTGTGCGAGCTTTCGTTTTCGTGCATATCACCTTGCCATCCCTTTCCCTTATTGTTCAATTATTTCATCTACTGTTCCTTGAAAATGATAGGTCATTTCGGTAAAAAGCTCACTCATCAATAAGATTTTTTCAAGTAATTAGGAATATGCAGATTTTTGTTAACGTTGATTCCAATTCCTCTGTAGAAAAATGCAAATTCTTTCTATACTTGCCGACGAATTATCAGTTTAAAAATTGGGTATTGTTGAATATTGTTAAAAACAAAAGATTAAATTAGTAAAATGTATGTAAATAGATAAAATTTAAAAAAATTAAAGCGATCTTAATAATAAATTAATTCTATGAACTAATTATTTTTAGACCAAAAATTTTATAGCAATTTATGAAACTGCAATCGTATACGCGAATATTTTCCGCGTTATACGCTTGATGGAATTTAAAATAAAATTGAACGTCGCGATTTCTGCACGTACCGAAGAATTAAAAAGCAGTGATGCAAAAATCAAAAGCTTCCTGCCTTAAATGGAAAATTTAACCATAAAAACGTGCCTCCGTTCTTTATACGAATCAGAAGTAACAGCCAAGCAAACAGCAGAGCCGAATGTGGCAAAAGTTTCCTTCAGTTTCGTCGAAAGTTGGATTAAGTGCGTTCCTCTAGCGAAGCCGAGATACTACTTATCTGTCTCATTGAAGCCAAAACTGAGAACTCCATGGGTGTGATCGACCGCGTTCCGAAGCTACAGGTTCGTCGATAAATCGACGCAGCTGACTCCCACCCGAGTACATCGTGCAGCTGTGCGTTATATCACATACGCTCGCGCACCTGTACACACACACAGTATCTGCCTTAACCAGAAGTCATTGGTCCCGACGCATGCCAACGACCCTCCGCCACTCGTCTACTGCTCTGCCCTTATCCCCCTCCAAATCTCATTTTTCCCACCCCTTATCATGCGGGTGAAAAAGAAAGAGAGGCAGTATTTCACACACACCCTTACGATACGTACTAAAGTGAATCTTGCGAGTATTTCGATCGGAAACAGGCAATGAAGTTTCCAGCTCTGGTGGTAATTCTTTCGTGCGTATCTGTCACGAAATCGAAATTTTTCAAAACGGAATTGTTCGTGCAAGCCACTTTTTTACCAAGTAAATATCACGTCAAAAATATAAAAATATGAATAATGAAAAATTTGTTGTTTTATATAGCTGATTAGACCGAAGTTCAGTAGTTTTTAAAAAATATTACGTATCTACTAATTATACGCTATAAGATAACGCTATAAGAAAAAAGGTATTGAACAATTACTTATTCAATTTAACTTTTCTTCGCATTAATTTAAAAAATTTTTGATACTTTTTGAAAACAGTTTTAAATGTCCTATTATCGAAATTCATATGTGTGTATGTATATGTAACGTACATAATTTAATCAGTTGTTGCGTCAAACAATTATGTTATTTTCCGTATTTTTATAAAAGTATATTATAAAAATCGTCATTATAAAATCTATTAGGTATACTTTTCGTCTATAGGTAATTTGAGTACAGTCTTCATGCCAGTGCTTGTACATCATACCATTCTATTCATGTATCTTACTTGAACTTTGGTAAAATCTTTGGTTAAATTTACTTCGGGCGCTTAATCTTCCATTCCAGTAACTTAATTTAATCTTTATGGTTTATTATCACGAATAACACATTACTATTCTTGTTTTATTTTTGTTCTTGGCTATTCCTCAAATATTTGAAAATCTGAGGGAGAACTCATCTTATTTTATGCTACTTACATGAGAAATTTAATCTAAAAAATGGAAGAATATAAGCAATATAATAGCAAAAATGTTGAAATTGTATTTTACACACTCTAAGATCTTTTTAGTAGTACTATTACCTTGATTTTGCAGTTAATGACTAAATAATAATGCAACTTAATATTAATATTATTAGCTAATTATAAATATATACCATAGCTATTTACAAGCGACAAAACTAATGAACGAGATTTTAACTTTTTTATTTAATTTTAACCTACCTTTCCTAAATAACTAGTCATTAAATATATTAGAATAATTTTAATATTTTAATATTATCCTTTGCTAATAATACAATAAATAAATCGTTCATTTTAAAAACTGTTTTACGTAATAATATAAATTACAATATAAATACTAGATTACATATTAAAAAATTAATCGTTAGAAAAAATACAAAATTTTTTAACAAATGAAATTCTTAATCAGCATTATATTACGTAATAATTTTCTTTAAGTATAAAACACCACTTTGAAATAGATACGTGAAACCTTACAGTAATTAGAAATAAGATTTATTTTATAAAGCAAGAATGCACAATACAAAGTAAAAAATATTCAATCTTTTTGTAATCTATGACTTTTGAATAAAATAAAATAAAAATATACAATCCTAAAATTTTAAAAAGTATTTAAAAATTTATTAACAGAATTTTTCTACCTATAAAAAATGTGCAAATTTAGTCTATAGCTGTATACATAAATAAATTAGTATTTATTATTTATCTAATTACAATAATATTATATATCGACGTATTATTATAAATGTTTTAATTCAATACTTCATACGAAGTGTCACTAAAAAATTTTATTTTTTATTATTATTGCATTATTAAATTTGACTATCATTTAACTACATTTGTTAAGAGACAATATAACTTGTTTTTTATAACTTTACTTCTTAAGAGTTTTATGTGTAATATTTTATTACAAATAATATTAATTTAAATGTACTTCCAATGTCAGAATGTTCAAAATATAAAAAACATATATTAATGCTTTATTTACAAAAACTTTTTAATGTATAGTTTTTTGAGAATAGACTTTAATTACTATACTTTATTATATTATATTATATCTATATCATATTGTGTAATATATGTATAAAACATGTACATTCGATTACTATCCATTCAACAATAGAAATTCAACTTATGATAGCACTTAGCATTTCTATCTTTTAAAAAATAAAATGTTTTCCTTGGAAATACTTGTAGTATTTTTTTAACCTTTGTTCAATCATTTTCTTTAAAATTTAAATAAAAATTAAATTTCTCCCTCTACCTTTTATAAATGGTTAATAATACAGAACATTTAAAATTAAAATGGTGCTTGATAATACTATGATCTATTCATCTTCAAATCTTTAAATATTTCTCTATTAATATTGTAATTGTATTTCACTTGTTTAAAGTTATACAATCCTATAGAAATTTTTATATAGGATATTTTAATATATGTACATATATATATATATATATATTAAACTTATTAATTAATTATAAATTGTGGAGAGAAATATAATGATATTTTATAAAAAAGTAAGAAATTAAAGGCAAATAAATTAAAAATTAAATTTTCTTCGTTTTTTTAACTAAAAAATCACATGTATGTTCTTTTTATATTCAAATTACTTAAGAAGGACTACTCAAGGATCTTAGTAATTCATTAATCATTCTAATATATAATTTTAAATTTTATTTAATGTATGATCTTAAATAATAAGCAGTAATAATTATAGCTTGTTATAACAAGTATCATGAATAATAGTAGATGCATTTCAATATGTTTTAAATATTTAATTGATTTATTATTTGATGTTTAAGTTGCACCTGAGATATTGCGCGTCACAAAGGAGTCCAGCAAAAAATAATTATAAATAGTGAGCAAAAGACTGAAAAAAAGTAAAATAAAGAGTAAAGAAACAGAAAGAAACTATAAAAAAACTGAATAAAAAAAATGAAAGAAGTAAAGTGAAATAATTGAGAATATAGTGCAAAAAACAAAAGATATCTAAGTGAGATTAAGTGTTGGCATGATATATATATATATATATATATAGACAGAGAGAGAGAGAGAGAGAGAGAGAGAGAGAGAGAGAGAGGAGGAAAGTTTGGCACAAATGAAGAAAGTAGATCAGCAATGCTTGTATAGTAAGTGCAAGAGTTGAAGGCACAACAGGACACAGCAAGGTAAAGTGCGAAATACACCAAAATTCAAATTAAGAAATACACATTGAGAAAAAATGGATAAAACTAGAGCCATACGTAACAAGATAACTAAAGGAAAAAAAGAATTTCTAGTCAGGAGAAATAGAAAAATAAAATATAACAAAGAGATTAGTAACTATAAGAAAACCAATATTAAAGAGTTTGTTAAAGACAGGAAGAAAGAATCAGGAAAAAATAGAAGAATGGGGTAAAAAGCTAAAAGAAGCCGAAAAAATAAAAGAACTAATAGATAAAAATAAGAAACTTGAGTAGGAAGAATAATAATAAACACAAATACAAGAGTTAGAAAAAAGATACAGAGGAAAATATAAATTACAAGAAAATTGAATAAGCAATAACAAGAATAATGAGACAGCGAATAGAAGGGAAATGAGAAACTAAGGAAAAGAAATTGATGGAAAAGAAAGAAAAGAAAATTAATGTAAAGAATATTTAATTTATGAAGAATAAACAGCAGGAGAACATCTGAGAAAAAGATAAAACTTATAACAATAAAGAAGCCGAAGCTACAGGTGAAAATTAGAAATACATAGAAAGCTAAAGTGAAAAGGAAGGAGTACGTAGGAGTTGAATGTAAAAAAAGAAGAGTTGGAAAAGATAATAAAAAATAAATATAAATTGAAAGAAAAGGAAATGACAAATATGATTTTGTTCGTTTACATTAAATTAACAAAACAGTTAAAAAATAGGAAGATGGGAGTTTCAACGAATATGAAAGAATCAGGAATAAAAAAGTACTTGATTAACTCCACTAACGAAATTTATAGAGATTTCAAGGCAAATATAGAAGATACGACAATGACAGTTAAGACCCGAAAAAGCCAGACAAGGATAAGCCCTATAGTCTTTAATATAGCCTTGGCAGATATAGAAGAGAACTGCAGCAATTCAGTACTTCAGGTACAGAAATATGAAAGTAGAAGATAACATCTCTAAAATACGCAGATGATATAGTAATCTTGGCAAAAAGCGAGGGGGTATTAAGCGAGATGTTCCGAATATTCAGACTTAAAAGAAAAGAAAAAAAGAAATAAAACAAAAACGAAAGAATCTAAAATAGTGAAATTCAAGAAGAGAGGAGAAGAAAAAAGTGAGTTTTGGTGAAAAGATTAAAAACTAGATTTAGTAAAACAGTTCACACATTTAAAGTATAGGTTCATCGAAAAAAACACTAAGAACAAGGAATTAGCAAGTTCATGGCTAAAAGAGTGAATAACGCTTGTAGAAAAATTATAGAGTATAGTTGAAAGATGGTTCAAGAAGAACTTTAGAATAAAAATAAAAGGATTATTTTTTACTTACAGTATTGGATATACTTATAGGAAATGTATTATTATATGGAGTAGAGATATGGAGATAGAAAAGTTTCGAAGGGACAGAAAAAGTAAAAAAAATATTTATAAGAATTTTGAATCTAGATAAAATAACACTGGATCATATTTCAATGCTATAAATAAAAGCAGTTAACATAGAAATTAAGTATGAAAACAAAATTACAAAGAAGGCGCGAAAATTCTAATGGGCTGCATAAAAATAAGGATAGAAAAAGGATTAGTTTTTAAAAGAAATAGAAAGAAGAAAAATGACAGAAAGAAAAATTCAGAGTAAAAAGAATAATTTGTTGGAATAATATTGGATGGTCTTGTTAATATTGGAGAAAGAAATAGAAGATAAAATAAAATAGGAAGAGATAGGAACATAAAACAGTACAGAATCGAATAAACTGAAAGCGAGAAATGAAATTATTGGCAAGATTCAGAATTGGAAATAAAATGAAAAATAATAAATATTATAATACAGGAAGAAAGAAAATGCAGATTGTGAGATAAATAAAAAAAGGAAAACACATTTCAGGGGAGCGCAGTGTGACGGGGTTCAAAGCAATCAAGGAGAACATTACGAAAAGTGATAAGAAAGATGCAATCATTTCGTACAAGACACACTGGAACGGATAAACAAGCAACAGAGTGAAAGAAAGACAACAGTGCAAGGCTATGGCAGGAGAGAAGAAGATTGAAGAAAGAATAAATAAATATGTTATATAAATACAAATTTTATAGCATTTAATTATAAATAATAGTCATATAGGTAAAAAGAAACGTGGATTTTAACTCTGCACAAAAATGTAAATAACAATCTATTAATTGTTATTAATAAATAATAATATAAATAAAAATGTTTACAACACTAAAATAAATTTTTGAAACACTCGGAAATATATAATTATTAAAGATAAATAAATAAAAAAGGCAGAAACTAAATTTATATTTCACAAGTGAAATAATTACAGTGTGAAGAAAAAATGAAATTTAAAATAAATTCCTTTTTACGTAAATTTTACGTGTGTAGTAATAGATAGACATTAGTTTAAAGCAGGTACAACCATTCAAGTTCTTATTTTCCTATGAAAAATTAGTAATTTATTTTCTATACATTCATTTATTTATTAAAAATTGTGTACGAAAGAAAAAATTATTTTTGTTCTACTTAATTATGTTATTCAATAATTTATTTTATTTTTTCATAATAAACAATATTAATAAGCTAAAATATTTTAATAGATAATAAATGAAATGAGTATGACATTATATCAGATACGTTTTGAAAGAAAATAAATTAAATTAGAATTTTAAGTTAAAGATGATAAAAAATAATGAATTACTTTAATCAGTTAACCGTATAAAACTACTGGCTTATTTTTGACTTAATGATCAATTGCGTTACCATTTTATAATTGAAAATCCCTCAAGTTAATGTATTACGAATGTTCTAGAGAAGTCTGATAAAAGAATTTATAAAATTCATAACTCATAAACCACCTCAAATATTTACCCAAAAAATCTTGTTAGCTTTCTCCGCCTAGTTCAAGCCCAGCAGAATGATCTATTCTAAATCCGCAATACGTTTGAGAGTAAAAGAGAAACAAGTAAGAGAAAGACTTCAAAAGAAAAAAAGAAAAAGATAAAAAAAAACACAAGAAAGATAGTCAAGATATCGAGAGTTTGATTGGTTTCGCCTACAGCAACTTCAATGCAGCAACAAAACCTGTTCAGAGTCGAAATAGGTGGCTGGCCAGAGTCAATTTAAATAACTCAGAGAATCACATACAACGTGTCGAAAATTTAGAGAAAGATTATTATTGTTAAATTATTGATAAATAATCATCTAATTATACTTTTAAAATTAATTTTAGCCTATTTATAATACACTGAAATAAGAATTTTCGAAAATACGAATTAATTAAATAAAACAATTTAAATATAGACAAATAAGATATTTTTTAAAAAAGAAATTATAATATCTATACCAAAACCTTAAAATATCTAATATCTTTTAAATTTTATATTTAAAAATAAGAAAAAATAAAAATGATTAATCTGTTACTATAGCTGGTTAAATATACATAGAAATTAAATTATTTTATAATTTATTCTATTTTTATCTAAATATTTTATTTTTATGTGAGGGTGTCAGCTTAAAGAAAGCAGTATGAAATTATTATTATTAAAATTACAAAATTTTTTTTTAAATTTTTATAAATACTGCTTTTTATAATTTGTTAAGAAAACTTATATAAAATTATATATTTAAACGGTTTAATAATAATATAAAAAATTTTATTTGTTAATTAATTGAATTTTTTTCTTTTAAAAACATACCACTTTAAATAGTAATTCTTTCAAATCTATTTATTGATAAACAATTTTATTACGAAAATACTTAACTCTCTAATTTCTAATTAATAATTTTCGTTTATAAAATACATTTCAAATTAGCTAGGCTATTAAAATAATTTTAAAATAAAGATATATTTAACGATCTGAGCAAACAAATGTTCAGATAATATGTAGATTAAAAACAGTATTTAGTTCATGTTATTTAATATAAATTTAATAAAAAAGGTGAGTGTTAAATTAGTTTTAAAATTTTAGTATGGCATTTTAAATGATAAATACTCACAAACTTCAAAGAGCATAATAAATGTTTAGTGAAAAGTAAGCTAAAGTTCGTTAGAAATGAAAATTATATTCAATTCAAATTATTTGTCATTCATATAGAATATTAATCAAATGTATTGGCTCATATATAATTTAAATATAATGAAATTTTGTCTATTTTAAGAGATGATTTATTTATTTATTTTTTATTAGAAATAAGATTTTAAAAAATAAAAAAGTTTATTCAATAAATTATAACTTTAATTTGATACTGTCAAAATATAAAAAAAATTGCGTATTGTGCATTTTTAGTTATGTTATTTTTAGTTTTAATATAAAAATGTTAAGTTTCAACATTTAAATATAAATATTTTAAGACGCTAATGTTACGATAGTTTATGTTGCAAATCGACCGTAAACTCAGTATATATATATATATATAATAATAGTAAAAAAAATAAAAATAGCATATTATAATTTTTACTAAAAATAAAATATTTTAATATTTTAATAATCGCCAAAAAAGATTAGTAGACTGTTGCTGATGTGCAATAAATATTAAATAAAAAATTTCCAATGTTACAAAAATAATTATTACTAAATTTTCCAATATAGTAAAATACTTCATACAGCATTACGTGGACATCCAATTGATGTTGCTTTAACCCGCTTGCTCTAATTAAGGCTCGAGTCAAAATTTGTAACTCTAATAGCATAATAAAATGAAACGAAATAAAAAGAAAAAAGCAAAAAGACGTGGCATTCCTTACATTTTGCATTTTTCTTTCTTTCAAGGCCTTTCACGCTATAGATACACCACGCTCGATAAATACACCGCGTAGCCACCTGCGCCATGTCTTATTTAAGTTTTGCGCGCACTTCTCCCTCTATCTTTCTCTTTCTTCGTACACTCGAGACAAGGTCGACTAACTGTATCCCATATCTACACCATGCAACCGTGCGTGGCTTCTCCGAAAGCACATGAGCCGCGTCCCAAATTGATTAAATTTTAGGTTTACTACTCCAGCGACACCATTCGATCAATAATGCAATTTTTCCTACATTTTCCACTTAATTCATTCTAGCCGGCTAGTAAACTATTGCTCTTAAGCTGAAATTTCAATTGGTGAATTACAAATGCACCGCCCAAGTACGAAGATTTTACTGTGTCAGAAAGCAATAAAAAACAAATACTCTGCGACAGATTTCTCTGATTCGATATTTCGATAAATATATTTTGACTGTTAATAATTGACTAAACAAATAAATATCATTTAGTCGCATTTAGGGCTGGATGGATTTGACACATTTTAACAAATGAAAAAAGGTCTTTGATTGCTCTAAAGTATCAGAAGTTAATTCGAGCAATATGCTAAATAACATAATTCAACTATTAATATAATAAAACAAATATGGAGTTAAAAATAATATTTATAAGCTAAAAATGTTGAATGTTGCTGCTAAGAAACAACGTCAAAACTTGTAATTTACACATTTATTCAGCTTTAAAAAAAAAACTATGTATACAGTCGAATGCAATGCTATTTAAGTAATTAAAGGTAAGTAAAAAAAATTTTTGATCTTTGGTTAAGATTTTTTGATTCCTAAACTAGAATCACTGGAATCATTGTATAATTCTTCAAAAAATCGTAAATCGATTCTTAAATATAGTGACTAGTATAGGGGAAACGACTCATCACCGTTACGATGGCAAAGCTTTGTAAGTATTATCATGATTTGACCAAGTCTCGGATATATTTAAGGTTTTAAGTAATCTTTGTTATTGTTTTAAAATTTAAACGAAATACCAAAATTTTATTACAATTAAATTTCTAAGTATTTTATTTTTTGGGTAATATTTGGATTTTTACATTAAGACAAAATTTATTTTATAAATGCGTAGCTATTTTTATTCTTTGTAAATATACATTGCGACAATCAATTTAAATCAACTACTTATGACGTGTTTTACATCGATTTTGAATAATAAGTATACATATAATTTTTTAAACAATGAAATACTATATATTATTCAAAATAGTAATTATATGACTTGTAACGAAAAAGTATTGTATAAGGAAAATGTTTCATAAGACTCAAAGAATTCTCATTTAAAATAGAAGAAAAACGATTTTTAGTTAATATATTGTAACTTACGAAAAATTTTAATGAAAGATGCGACTGCCGATCAAGAAAAAATTATTTCAAAACAAATCCTAAACACAACAAATAAAAAAAAACTACAGCTTTAACTTAACTTAATACTAAAGATTAATAAAATAAAAATACTAAAGATTTTAAGTAAGCACAAATACACATAACTTTTACTAAAATAAAAAAAAATATAAAGACAAAGTTAAAAACTTTTGTACATTTATTGTAGAATTTAAAGGTTTAAATAGAATTATATAAAATATGCGTGGTTATTTTGAGCAAACAATTAATCATTGAAAAATGACATATGCCTAGCCTATGTATAAATAAACACAACAAATACAAGTATTTTTAAATATTTAAATATTCGTCCAATTATATTTCAATATCGATATGTGGTACACATCTTTAAAGCGAATCATTTATAGAAGGCCAATTACACTGTACTGTACTCTACTATACTGTAATATTAAACTATTTAGTATTATTTTATGTAATTATATTATATTGGGAGCAAATAAATTATATATTTATTCTGTTTTTAATATTATTCTATTTGTCTACTCGGAAAAAAGTAAAGTATTTATTCAAAGAGCAAGCGCAAAGCTAATGTTAAAAAAACTAACTCAAGTTTCAAATATTCTCTCCGTAGAAAACTGAAACTACAAATGTAATCTTTAGAATATTTTTTTCCAAAGGCGTTCTTCATCTTTTACATTTTCATTGGCATTATTAAGTACAGATGTGCAAGGAAGAAAAACGAACTTTTATTTTCACGTTCATCGGCTTTAAAATAATTTAAGAGAAGACAAAAAAGCAAGAATTTACTAGATCAACAAAATTAAGACTTTTTCTCACTGAAAATTTCAGAGAATTTCGGTGGGAGACCTGAAAAGAGGCACTGCGGAAGGGGAAAATGCATGGTGTTTGGTTGTTTGTAGAATCTGGGTGAGTGACCTGAGACCTCGACGGTTGGCAGCTTAGCTCTTCGTCCTCTCTCTTTTTTCCCCGTTCCAAAGAACCTGTTCTGTCTCCGACTGTAAAACGATGTCGGTTCCCTATATATGCTTGACTTCATGCTTTACTCTCATTCTATCTGTTCTCTCTCTCTCTCTCTCTCTCTCTCTCTTTCTCTCTCTCTTTTTCTCTATCACTGACTCCGAGTGCGCGCAATACATTTTTTCTCCTCTCCGCTAGATTTGGTGTATTTTTTCCTTTCTAAGTGAGCATTTGAATGCACGATTTGAATGGAGAGAAAAAGCAAACCAGACTTTCTTGGGAGGAAGTGAATTTTTATTTTCCTGCTTTATGTCACATGGTTTATAATGAATAGTCACTTAAATATTTTTAATCTACACGAGTGATGAGTTAAAGGAATTTAATCGATCGTGAGCGTTGATGGAATTTTTACAAGTAAATCTTTTAATTCTACATCACTATAACGGATTTCAATGTGGAATAAATAGTCTTACTAATAAAAAGTAAAAAAATATCGTGTTTTTTTTTTTTGTTTGTAAACTAAAGAATAATCCCTGAAATAGATATTTCATATTTTATAAGTCACCAGAACAATTTTTTTTAAGTTGAATAGAAATTTAAAGAGAACGTTAGAAATTTAATTAAAATTTTAATAAAAACTTTAAAATATTTCAGAAATTGTAACTATTATTCAATTGTTATCATTCAAAATATATATATGTACATAAAATGAGTATAAAATAAAAAATAGAAAGATACATAAAAATGAGAGTTCAAAATCATATGTTCATTGATTAATGTGATATTAGAGTAAATGATCGTTGAAAAAATTGCTTATACAAATATTTATTTAAAGAAGGTGTAGAGAAAGAAGAATTTATTATGATGTCGAAAGATTAGGCGAAAGTATCGGAATTTTTAAATATATAATTAGTTGCTTACAATCGAATGTGCATTAAACTTAAGCAGTCATAATTTTGAAAGATCTGTTATGTATCATACCTGAGAGATACTTTAAACGTAATATAATTTTACAGTTTAAATAAATTCTTCAAAGATTAGTTCGCGTCAATTGAAACAAACAATTAAAAAATATATAAAATACTTAATATGAATGCGGCAAAGCAATATCCTACCACGTGCAAATTAATAGAGTAAAAATAAATCGATATCAAGAAGTGAACAGAGAAACAACAATAAAATTTAGAAGAAATATAGCTCAATATAGCTAAATCCGCTTTTGTATTTATTTAAATTTATCAATAACGAAAAATATTTCAAAATACAGAAAGAGTTCTCTTTCTCTATATATTTCTCTATATGTTTCTTCTATAGCCAATTCATTCAATTCTCATGCATGTAGTATATATGTGAACCTTAGACGGAATGGAAATAGTAAACAACTAATCCGAGAGATTGTATACTTTATGTTTATCAAAACGTAAAATGTATGCTACTTCGTGTTTATACGTGTATATATATATGTATATATATGTATGGGTTCTATAAATTCCAGAGTAATGAAGAGAAGAGAGAGAGAGAGAGAGAGAGAGAGTGCGTATCTGAAGAAAGCAGAAAATAAGAAAAGAAAGGAAAGAATGACGATTAATGAAGGTTTTATTTGAAATTTCGAATGTCTTGATGTAGAAAGTTCATTTTCGAAAGAACATCGCACCAATATCTATAATGAATTGTCGTTGTTCGGAATTACAAAAATTATATTATAAACGAATGATTTAACTATTACGTAGCTCATAAAGTAATGTTTGTTTCGTAAAAAAATTCGTATGTATATAAATTGATTGATAATAATATTATCTAGCCCATTTCACAAGAGAAAAAATTGTGTAACTTTAAATATGTGTAAACGTTCAGTTTTCATCACTTAGTGTATTCATTACAAATTATAAAAATTAATTTAATATTTTTTAACACAAATAAGTTGTACTATAAAATTGTGTACATTTTAGCATTTCAAACAATTTTTTAATTTTTTCTCAAAGAAGTTACAATAAATATTGAATACATGTATATGTTTCAATATTGATGTTATTTTTCATTTAGAAATAAAAGGTCATTTACTGAATAAAATTAGGCAATAATATTTTTCACATTTTATTTTAAAAAGGTCTTCAACGGAAAAAACTAAAGCAAAATATTTATTACGTACATCACGATTGTACTTATAACTTATTGTACTTAAACTGCAATAACTATTATTTTCTATAAAATACCAGTATAATATTCTAGAATTTTAGACCTATAGAAACATACTAGATTGTTCATTTATAAATTATGTTTAATAAATTCTAACTAATAGCTGAATTATTCAAGTATTATAAACACTATAAATATTATAAATATAAGTATATATATATATATATCACATAAATTTTTTATTTCATATTTCTTAATATTGTACAAAATCTATTTAACTAAAATTTCTATACCCGCATATTCAGAAAATACTTTAAAGAATTTTATTTAAAACAAAAATAAATTCATACTCTCAAAAATTTATAAATTTTCTTATTCCATAAAGTGCCATAGTCATTAAGAATAGTAGTTTTTAATTTTTATATATAAAACATATGTGGGAAAGTAATATTTCTTTATTTATGTTCTTTGTTTTTAAGTAACGTTTTGTAAAATAGGCTACTAGGATACATACGATCAATCGAGGCAATACATGTGTTGAAGACGGCGATTCATAAGTTACTTAGGAGAGAAAAAGGAGAAGAGTTAGTTTTTTCGTCGACTTAAAGGTGGCCTTCGATCGTATCGATAAAAATGCATGGAGAAGACGGGTTTAAAGAAATACGTGATTGATAGCACAAAAGAAATCTACATAGAGACAAGAATGAAGGTAGAAAATTCTATTATTGAGTAAATCAAACCTATCAGAGTAATGAAATAGATTAACGCTATTTAATATAGTAATGGAAGACTTTCAGGAGACATTAAAAGGATCCAGAACGTCAAAATGAAGTAAGAAATAGAAATTAATATCGCGGGCGTATACGGATTACATGATGGTCATTGCAAAAATTGATGTAGAGCTTAGAGAACTGTTGCGATTATTTAGAAAATTTTAAAACAAAAAGGTAAGAATGTGGAAAAATCAAAGATCATGACATTCAAAATAGCATGGGGTAGATGCACAGGAGTAAATATTAAATAGAACGAAGCTTAGAAGTAATAAGGCAATTTTTTATTAAGATTTAATAATAAGGAACATAATAAGGACGAGGCATTCATTCAAATCATGACCGGACAGATAGATCTTGGATTATGAAAGATATGAAGTATTTCCGAGAGATGGTTTAAGAAAGAATTATTTTAAATTAATATTTGGTTTAGTATACAATGTTTTCTTATATGAAGCAGAAATTTAGATAAAAAAATTTTGGAAATTGAAAGATCCAGAAAAAATATATTATAAATGGGCGCTTAATGTAGAAAAAAAATACTCCAGAACACGTTATGATGTTGGAAAGAAAAAGAGCTAGAAAGCAATTAAAAAATTAGAAAGGAAAGAATCGGATAAAGAAATTTGAGAGAAGTAGAGAAGATAAAAAGACTAGTAACTAAACAAGTGATTAAATAGTTAGAGACTCAAGATATGTTTTAGCGATTAAGAACATCGTGATAGAAAGTGTAAAAGAACTGAAGCATGTATATATGAAAATAGGAAAGGAAGAAAAGAAAGAATGTTATGAAGATATTGGCAAGATTTAGAATGAAAAGAATCAAAACATGGCTGAAAGAAGAAAATAGATTGTACAATATAAAATTAGAAACAATGAAGCATCCTGGAGAAGTGCAATATTGTAAGTAACAATCGAGTAACTGGCAAGAAGAGATAAGATATATCCAGACTATATAATATTCACATGAACAGTGTAGAGAAAAGGTAATTGAAGTAACAGAGGAATTCTAGGTTTCGGAGACAGAAGACAAAATCAAGAAAAACAATTTTACAATATATTATTATTACAAGTAACTTGTATTACACTTGTATTATTATAAGTTTTACAATGTATTATGTAAAGTTATTGTCATGCATAGCATTTATCATATAACAATGTATATCATTTTAAATATATAAACTAATTAACTAATAACTATATCATATATGTATTGTTCGTATACTCTATCTATTTATATTTGGATCTGATCTGTAAGATGACGTAGTCTTCCCTATCTAACATCTCTAGATTCCCCGCTCTAAATCTCTTTCCCTCTTGTGTTAATTGACTTTATTATCTTTCTCTTTTCCCTTTAGGCCTACTTATACATTTCTCTCTATCTTTTCTCTTTCTTTCTCTTCTCGTTTCCATAGATTTTTTTTTCTTCTTCCTGCTTGGATTTCTCCTGCCTCATCTCTTCATTGCACTGGTACTCAACACCTAGTTCTTATTTACACTCTCTATCAATTTCTCTTCTTCGAAAATCTTTACCTGTTCCTTTAAATTTGTATATTCCTCTTTCAATTCTTTTATTAATTCAATTTTAAATGTTAAATGTTAAAATTAAAATTAAATGTTATTAGGTTATAAATTATCTCTCCAGTATTCGTCAAATTTTATATGGTATTAAGTTGGCTTTTTACCAACAGATTTGTTTGATCCTCTTTGTTCTTAATTTTTGAAATCATATTTTAGATACCAGTTCTAACTTTCTTCCTGACACAAAACTGTATTTCTCCATTCATTATTACTTTATTACTATTTCATTCTAATTAGTTTTATTTTAAATCACGTAATTTTTATCTTCTTTATATTAAATTATAGCTTTTTTGTCTCTAGGAATTTGTTTAAAACTTCAGAAATTTTCACATAGAAACTTTGGAATCTCATAGTGTTACTGTACTGAATATTTACAAGAATACAAGAATAAATCTGGATAAACAAAAGAAAAGAAGATGATATTTAAAAAAATGACAAAAAATACAAAATGGGTATCAATTCTAAGCAGTCAAATTTCTATCAAATACTTTCATTATTATTCTCATGTTTTCTTTCCAATAAATTATTCCATATTAGTTCTTTTGACAATAAATTTTATGTGTTATCCATTTTATTTTCTGTACCATGAACAAGTGAACTATTACTATTTTTTTCTTTTGTTTCCTTTCCATCAAAAACGTATCGTTTTTTTTATCTTCCTACTTTTCTAAATTTCATGATCTTTTGTTCACTTTTCTGTAGTTAGTTTTAGCTCTTTTATTCTTTAGAATTTTTTAAATTCTTAGAAATAGTTTTATTCTCCTTCACTCCTTACTAATATGACTGCATTATTTTCATACGCTATGTCCCCCTATCTTTATTCTTAAGCTTCTATATTTCAGAAATTTTTTCTGAAAAACCGACCGCACTATATTAAAAATTTCTTGTTTTCAAAAATTAGATCTACTTTGCACTTTCATTTAAGAATTAAACAATCAAAACTATAATAAAGTTGAGGATTGTCAAAATCTGCATAATTTTTAACACAAGTGAGCAAAATAAATAGATAGATGAGCTACGAACTTTAAAGACGATATGTACTTGCTATATATTATATTATATACTATATATAAGAACGATAATTCGTGAAAATCTTCCTAACTTTTACTGGATTTGCACGTATACAATTTTTACTAACTCTAGTTTACTAACAATAAATTTCCCTTTTACCCAAACAATCTTGGAATTCGGGTATTGTAACGTTAAAATGAATTTTTATTAACATCATATAAATTTATTCGTAATTTATTGTAATTTTCTATTGTACTTGTAATTTAATTCTGAATAGCATCGCATTTTATATAAAAAGATTCATTTTTTGTACTTATAACATAAATATAAACGAATGTAATTAAAAAAAATTAACATAAAAACGATATATTCATGTTATTGATACACATACATTATAAAATAATATTAAAATAATTTCTCAAGAAAATAATCATAAATTGAGAAACAAAATGTAACTTAACTAACTAGCTTAACTAAATATAACTGATTTGCAGAAGAAAAAACTTAAAATATTAATTTTTTTTATATTTTGCAAGAAATAAAAATAAAAATTTATAGGAATATCTATATTGATCGATAAGAAAGAAAAACTTCTTTCATATTTCAATATTAATTTGATACACTATTGGATTTAATAGAAAATTAAAAAAAAAATTTCTGTAATAATTTTTATTCGAATATTTTTTTATTAACATTACATATCCAACAATATTAATTGATAAATAAAATATGTAATATTAAGTAAAAAATTAAAATAAAACGAATAAGTAAAGTTATCAGACATCGTTATAAACTCGAGTAAAAAATCTTATCATACGTAAATGAGTATGATCATGTAAGAGTTAAATAAAGCATTGTTCACAAATAAATGAAAAATTGATGAAAAACTAATAAGATTTTCCTTATGACTGGATGCTCTTATTTTTCATCAATTATTTACCAAGTGATTTATAAAGTTTTTAAAAATAGTATTTACAAAATTTATTAACGTATTTTTTGTTGTGTACGGTATAATTGATGGAATAAACACATAAGTTAATCCTTCAACAAAAATAATACTATAGAAATTTTTTTTGAAACTAATTAAATGAGAGGAAAATAAAGAAAAATCAATAGAAATATGTGAAAAAAAGAGTGGTAGGCCTGCTATAATGAAATATAGGATGAGAATGAAGTAAAAATGTGAGGGGATAAGTAAAATGAGGAGAGATCAAAATAGAATAGTAAGATAAGAAAAAATAATGATAAATTATACGAAAATGAAAATATTTCAAAATAAAACAAAGTCACGAATAAAATTTGAAGGTAAGAATAATATTAAAACAAGGTATGACAAGAATTATAAATTAATTAATAAAAAGATAAATAATTCCATAAACATAGACAAGTAGAATCGTATTGACAATCTTTATAGAGAAACACGAAGGATGCAAATATATAAGTCATTATATACATGTATATATAATATGTAATATATATTGTAGAAAACAGGATATCAAACAATGGAAAAAATAAAAAGTATAATATTCTATTCGGTTCTAGAAAAAAAGCTACAGTAGCATACTGAATTTACGTATTGAATATTGTGGTTGAAAATAGAAAGTGGAGACATTTACTCATCTTTTACAAATATAAAGATTTAAATCAAAACAGAAAGTAAAAAAATATGAATTGACATAAAAAATCAAGTATAAAAAATATTTTAATCAATTACATAATATAAATTACTCTTAATATTTATTACGAGAGACGCGCGCGCACACACGCACAAATAAAGTTAAAATAGATGATGAGATAATTAGGGAAATAAAAATAGAAAAATGAGCTAAACAAGGTTGTCTAATGAACATCGATATCTACTGTAGTACTAGCAGATTTGGAGTAAACATTAAATAAATCCAGACGATAGAGCTATGAAATTCCAGGAATAAATATACAAAGAAAAAAATAAATAACATTACCTTCATGTAACGATGTATGTCGTAAGTTGTAAAATAAAATAAATGCACGACCAGTAATTGTAAGTGTAAGCGCGACTTTTTCCTTCTGCACACGTTCAGTAGGTTTTTTATGCCTTGTAATAAATAAATAATAATAAATAAATATTTCATTAGCAGAAAATGTGTCTTTTCCTTGTTTTGCGTAACATAAAGACTTTAAAATTATTATTATTAGTTTGGTTAACATTTTTACAATATTACATATTCGGAAAAATATTCTATTATTTGAATCGAAATGTCGCAATAAAATAAGTAACGTGCGAAAGTAAAGGAGCAAAACATGAAAAGAAAAAAAACATTGTAGACATTGTAGGTCATATATAAGATACGAACATTACGTGTTGTTATAGTCCGATTATCAGTTGACTATAATCGAAATCGCACGAGCGGGTAAGCAGTTCAGCAGTTCAGATCTGAAGTTTGTAACACATGAAAGTGAACTTCGACAATGTTCACGTAGCATGAAATCTCGACACTTTTTAAAAGCGACGGGTTGTTACTAAAAAAAAAATCCTGGATGTAATCATCTTATGGGACGATGTAACATCATGGAAGAAAAACTAGTTGAGATATAAAAAAATTAAACCATTTTATATGAGTATTATCAGAGCGATATTTACTTTTGCGAGTCAAAAATTTTTGATATATAAGTATACTTTTAATGAAAAAAAAAAATTTCACTCAAAATGGTGCAACAGGTAGAATGAATTTCTTAGCAAAAAATAAAAACTCATTACGTTTCTATTTATTTAAGTAAATTTTTTGTTTCTTAGATACTATTATAAATATTTACTACAAAAATTATGTTTTTTCAAATTAAATATTTTTAAGCTTAATACTTTTGTAATATTTGTAAAAAAATTTTTTGTCCTTGTGACTGTCTTAATTTTTGATACTTGTGATCTTTTAAAACACATAGTAGCTTTTTTTAAAATTAGCATTTTTAATTTGGTTAAGTAAATTGTTATTAAGTTAATTTAAATAAACCAAAGTGTTCTTTATTTTTATTACTAATTTTAATTTTTAAATTTTAACAAATTTGTAATTATTCATTTTCAATTTTAAAAAATTTCAATGTACAAATAAAAAAAATATTATCATTATTTTAATTTTATATTAATATAGTTGATAATTTTAGTACACATCTAATAAAAAAATATGTGAATAATTAGCAGATAATAAATTAAAGATTAGATAACTTGATGCCAAAACCAATTTTTGATATAAAACTAATTATTCATAAAATTTTCAAGTAATTTAAACAAAAATATTTTCAAATTGTGTCTGACAATCTAATTTTAATTTGTGAAATTAAAAATTTTTTTTTATAATCATAGTTTATAAAGCTTATTGATGCAAAATATTTTCAGAGTGTTAGAATAAATTTATGCAAATATTTTTCATAAATTATTATAAAAGATTATTAAAAAATAATTATAAAAGCCATCAAATAGCACAATCTAGAAATAAACATTTAGTAATTTGTTTAAAACCATAATGATCCACGTGGATATTTATTTTACTTTTATTTGCTGTTTCTATTGAATCGAATTTTTATTAAGAATAAATTATTTGTTATTGCATATCCGGATGGGTAAATTGATCTTATACTAACAGTATAATCGTGTATTATGATTTCATGTTGATTATTTATTTATGATTTTATATATGAAGTTCATCTACCTTTAAAGACTGAAATAAAGTAAGAGGAAACTTAATCAATACAGTGCTCAAATATAAATATATATCTGACTCAGATTTAATTTATCAGTAGGTAATTCCAACTATATAAATTTATTCCTCCTGAAATACCAAGTGTAACAAAATTCTTAAAATGATGAAATTTGTTGAATTCTGTTAACAAATTAAGATCAACGCTAATAATCTAAAACGTTACGCTAAAATGAAATATAAGTCTGAATTTTATGTTTCATTAAACAAAATAATTTCTCTACATGTAGTAGACCAGTTGTATAATACAAAATTTAAATACATTTATGAAGGGTATTTTTTTACATTTGGTTAGTCTCTTGTGTACTCCATCGATTATTATCGATGGATACAATGGGTACAATGGATATTATCGAAAAGCTATTATCCTTTTGCTTCTAATGAAAAAGCGGATTTTAAGGATTATTTAAAATTTGTAGTCGAAGACTTTTATAGTGTTAATAGCAAAACAGAGTATTAGATATCCATCTTTTATAATTATTTATAAAATTTGATCAAGTAAATCTTAACATTATTTTACCTATACTTAATTGCATAAGTTATGTGAAAATCGAATTTTTTTATGATTCTTATTAGATAAATCGAAAGTATAATTTAAATATTAAACAATTTTTTATTTTTTAATCAGTTTTTAGTATGTGTACATAATTTTTCTAGTTATTCTATACCTAGTTTTTAATAAATTAATTATATTAAACTAGTTATACTAAACTAGTTATTAGTTAAACTAGTATAAAATACATTAGTTATGCATAAATTTAATAGATTTTAAAATATATTAGCAAATCTATACATATTAAATTAAGCTATAATTATACATAGTATACAAATTCAATTTGAGATTATATTAAAATAGTAATCAAGATTACTTAAAAATGAATATTAAATCAAATTAAATCATTTTATGCTTTGTATTATTAAAAACACGTAAGAAATATTTTAGAAGCACTATATCTATAAACATAATAAAAGGTAAAACTAATTACTGAATATATTTGAGTCTATGATTCATATAATGAGAGAATCACATCTAGATTTACGTAAATGCGATTTAACAAGTCTTAAAATTGATGAATCCGTTCAGAAAAAAGCATAATTATATTTTGTTAAAAATTCAATCATTTTTAAGTATTTTATATTACATGTAAACATAATTACACTATTAAAAAAAAAAGTATTGTTTCTTACTCAATGTTCTTCAATATTCTATTTAATTCATCGATATCATTCAATATTCTATTTAGAAAAGTTTATCTTCTATTTTGCACTTGAATATTTATAAAAAAATTTTCACAAATTAATTATTTAATTTTAAGACTTAAATTTTTTAAATATTACTTTATTAGAAAATTTGCCAAAATTAAATAAATCAAGATGTATTTAGAAAATTACAGTTAACTTTTAAAATAAACTGCCTAACGCGAATTACATTAACTGAAACTTCAAATAAAACTATAGAATACGTATAGATGTTCTTGTACTGAGATGTCTATATTTTTATAAACATATTTGAGATTATATATATAACGCATAAAATATCTGCGTGGGTACATTCATCTACGTACGATTTTATTTCCCGAAAAAACAAAAATAATAATTCTTATAATATGCCGATTATACTTCCTTTTCCAATTTAAGTTTGTTCACTACAACTAATCTGTAATGGATGTTAAAAAACTATGACAATTTCATATGTATTAAAAATAATCATACATAAATGAAGAAAAAAGTAGTCGAATCGAAAGCTATGAGATGATCTTCGGTAATTCTCATATTTAATACTGCAAGTAAAGTTAACTTTAAAACTTTCGAGTGAGCCTGAGGGAGACCCTTAGCGGGTGTATGCACCGCTGGGGAAGCCCTAGAAAAATAGGACTCGGAGGGCGCACGTGATTGGATTGATGACCTCTGTAAATTTTCGTTTTCGAACCACCGGGTAACCACAGTCGGCAATGCGTCCGTGACTACAATAATCACTAATGATTCCGGTGTCTTTTCTACCTTTAACAATAATAGAACGTTGAAACATGTTCATAATAATTTTAAATTCTATAAACTTCGTCCTTGGTTGGAGTTCGATTTTTTTCATAACTTAATCGTATTTCGGTACTGTCGAAACTGTAACGGCACTATGACTATTAACTCGGGGCATGCGTGCCGAAACATTCCATACCTCAGCAAGCACTTTAGTCACCAAACCTATTCTTCCAATATGAAATATACACTGTTTTATCATATAATAATTAACTCCCTAAACGTTGGTGAAGAAACGGAGTACCTTATATCAATTGGATATTGAGTCATTTAAACAATGACGGATTTTTATCAACAACATAAATATATCTAGAAATATATTATTTGAGTCCTATTAGATCTGTAGTAGTATATTAAAATACGTCATTCTACTATTTCAATAAATATTGTAAATATTTGTTTTCATCAAGTGATTTTTTCAGTTCAATATCTGTGATTTTTTAAAATCTTTTCCCGTGGTATTATTTGCCTTTTACAACAAAACCATCGTTTTCGAATTTAGTCTTTTGACATTGTATTTGATAATATTTTATCATTGTGGACAATTGGAAATGAAGTATTGTAAAGGACAATTTGTTCAAATGGAATGAAATAGAACTTATTGCAAATGCTGATTTTTTGGAATGCATATAAAAATCTATGACAGAATAAATTAAAATTTTCTTTCACTTGGAAGAAACATTTTATACTGCATGTTTAAAAGGTCACAAATACACTTTTTAAATATATTGTTATATTAAATAATGTATTCACGAAGGTAAATCAATAAGATTTTGTGTTACAATTAGTATTCAAGTTTTTCACAAAATTTATGTTTATTTTTTAAAACAATATACTTATTTTATTTTTTTACTGACATCTCTTTAAATCTTCTGAAAAATACGAAACTATTTAAAATAACGTTTTCTTGACGATAACCTCCCCATAAGAGTTGAATTTATTTCGATTTTTTTTTCTAACTTTGATTTTTCAACGAAAGCCAGAAGTATCTATTCATCATGAATAAGTGCTCCTAAAGGGGAACTCTACGCTCTTTCTAACCTAAAGTTGTACATTCTTTTTTCCGTATTTGAGTACCCATGTGTGTTTCTCTCCCTCCCTTCCATGCTTTCCCCCCCCTCTCTATCGATCTATCCATTTGCTCTTTTCTAAAGCTTAAAATTTTTAGATCTATTGTGGAAATATCGAGACCAAAAAAAATTATCAAGAAAACAGGAAGAAATGATACATTGTAGTAAAATATTTAAATAAGAACATAATATTAAAAATATAATACAAAATATTAATTACAACATTTAGTTTTATATAGTTTAAAAAGTTTTAAAATTAAAAAAATTTTATAGTGTTTTCGTATAATCACTTGATACGTTATTCTAACATTAATTAAAAAATGTATAATTTTATAATTTTTAAATTTCTGTATAACTCAATATTAAGAAGGGTCTACGCTTTCAATAAAAAATAGATATTAACTGTTTCGTATCAATTAAACTTTAAATATTTTCTATCATTATTAATATTTAATTTCATAAATATATTCAATAGATTTACAAGTACCACGTACAATTTTTGAATTTTTAGAGTTTAAAAAAATTACTCTAAATATATTCATTTTCAGTCAGTATAAGATAAACAAGAATTAAACTAAGTAATATTGGGAAAATCTATCTTTAGAAATTATAATTTTATTGAAAGAGTTGATAAAATTTTATTTATAAATAATTACCTTTCTTAACTAAGTAATAAAAACTTAAAGAAAATTAAACGGACAATTTTTTTCTTTTATATGTAAATACTCATCATTGATTTTATAAAATCTTAAGAATTTATACTACACGGTACAAGATCTAAACCTAACGCTTGCATAGAATTATCAGCGTAGAAGTCACAAACGCAAAACGCGTTTCTATTAAAATCTAAAGTATAGAAAAAAGTGTAGAGTAATTGTAAGTTTTAAGACGCGCGAAACTCCAACTGTTTTCTTCCTTTCCTTTTTTGGTAATTTAGCCATGATAGAATTCCAGACAAGTGAAAGTAAGTACTAATATCATCTACTTATTAACACGTTCCATGGAATCATAAATGTAAAAGCAAAAATAAAGTTTTTTAACGTGAATTTTTGTTGCTGTACTTATAAACCGTAATTAGTGTGATACAATAATTAGATTATTCTTGGATTATTTCATGGATGCATTTACTAAAAATTTTTCATAATCATTTTGATTAACCTGTAAAATTTTTTTTAGCTATGATTTGTAACTACGTAGGTTTAAAATTTTATTTAGAAGAGTATTTTATCTAGTTTATTATATAACAAAAGAAGGATAATCGATGTTGATGCTTAGTATTTATCAAAGATAAAAAAGTAATAAAAGATACGAGATAATTTATTTTATCACTAGTGAAATTTATTTATATACATTTTTAAAATGGTATAGAACCAATAACTTGAAGTCGATATTAATTTAAACAATGATCAGTAACTTTGAACAAAATTTTTCGTTATTTATGTGTATAAATGCACATCTGTAATTTAATATTTTTATTTACCATACGGTATAAATTCTTTAATAAATATAAAATTATTAATTTTCATTCCTATTAGCTTATGTAATTTATAAAATGTGTTCTTTTTATATTCAAGTAAAATTTACGTGAAAGATAAGAACATTATGAAACAAATTATTAGTATAAAATCGCTATATTAAAATTAGATATTTAACTCTAATATAAAACAAATTAATAATATTTTTTGTCAATAATTTTTGTAACCTTTTATTATTAGATTTAAATTATGTTTTTAAATTTTAATCAGCAATAATTAAACGCCATCATAAAATTCGGTATTTTTAAAATATTAGAAAATTAAATTTATTAATAGTCACCTCTTTATTACATTTGATAATGAATTAATAAAATTATTAATTACACAAACAAATCATTTTATTTCATTAACTATTAAATATTAAACCACTAAAAAAATTATTTTTTGTCTTAACTGAAGGTTTAAAAGTTTAAAAATAAATTTTAATTAGTTTCAAAGTTAGTTTAAAGTTAGAGATTTAAACATTATGCATACGTTTGCACGTATTTTAATATAAATTTAGTCTTATAAACAAGTGATAATTTATTATTAAATAGAAACTTTTTAACTAGTTATGCGTGGAATTAAAATTTATTTTAATAGTAAACAATATTTTAGCTAGTGACTATCATTCCACGATTTTCAAAAAGATACGATTTGTTAAAAAACTTAAAAAACTTATTGATGAATAAAACATTGTGGTTTAGAATTTAACTAAATAAAAGTCAACGAAAAACTTCAAAAATAATTTTTAGACTATGTTATATAAAAAATACCCCAAAGGCTAAGATAATAATCGCTTAAAAGATTATTCACATATATAATTTATTGATTAAAGTTTTTGAAGTGTAAGTGTTCCAACCTGTCAAATACATTTCTAAAAGTTCGATAAATGAAAAATAGTGTAATTATTGTTTAGAGGTTTTACATAAAATAATAATTCAAGTTTCAATGCATAAATTCAAACTATAGAGCGTACGTGTTCTTTACGCAGAAAAACAATACGCGATGCAACTACTAATTACAGAATGTATTTTAATAATGAATTTTTTAATATTACAAGATTCCTGAAGGCTAGTATTTTCAGTTTTCAATTGTATTCAATTAATATTCAATTAAAAAATAATAATTTTTCTGAAAAAAATTATGAATTACGTAATTACAATTACATAATTATGTAGTATAATTATGTAGTACATAATTATGTAGTAACAATGGTCGAACACTTACTTATGGGTATCACGCAGAAGATACACTTGCTCTTTAAATGATCACGCTAAAGTTACGAGAATATAGATATTACCTCAAAAACATAATTCTGGCACTGTAACTCTTATGCACTTTTGACTAGTAAAAAAATTATGAAATTATTATTTTTACTATTAAATACATTTTTTCAAAATTATATTTTAAAAATTTTGTAAACTTCATTATCGTGAAATTTTGATGAAATCTTTAAAACATAACCTAAAAACATTTTAAGTCAATTCTCCTAAATTTATAATACTAAAAAATATATATATAAATAAAAATTTATTACTTTTCACGCTTTTCTTGTAAATAAGTTTATGTTTAAATGTTACGATTTTATATTTATAAAAAGAATTATTATTACGAGTTTAAAAGGTTATAATTTTATTATTTTCTATACATTTCATTATTTTAAAAAATTTAATAAACAAAAATTGAACGTGAAATTACTAAAAATTAATAATTAAAATGCATTTTACGCAAAATCAGAAAATGATTATAAGTATATATTTTATTTCTCTATATTCCAGACAGTGTCTTTCGAAAATTTTAACTTTATGAATAAAATAAATAAATTCAAGATTGAATCGTAAAACGAGCAACCTCAAGTCAAGTTATGTTATGCATTATACACAATTAACCAATGCTAAGGGTAATTATATGAAGGAGCAGATTGAAAGAACTCATAGCCTGCAAGAATATGATTAATGGAATTCACATGCCCCTTATAAATTGAAGTATTTCCATCATCTTTATATATATATATATATATATATAAAATATTTACATTATTATTTTCGTACATGAAATCAATAAAATTTCATAGCTTAATTTATTTGATTAGAAAAGCCTACAATTTTTATAAAATTTTCTATTTTACGGATATTATTTTAAGTAATTAAAAACATTCGCACAATTTACAAATTTTTCCTTCATTGTTTTTATAAATATACTATTTAGGTGATTTATAACTCTAATCTACCACGATGTACGATGTGCACTACTTTCAAATTGATATTCTTAAAATATTTTTAATATTCCAATGATATATTCGTAATTCATCAGTTGATAAGATAAAATATGTATTAATAAAACATCGAGTAAATTGGAATAATAATAATTTTTATAAATCATAATAAAATTTTATCTATTTTAGTTTAATTCACTAATATATTCAAAGTAATATAACCATAAAATATTTTAACATGTATAATTTTTGAATTAATTGTTATCTGACTTTATATGAAAATAATGTAAAATTTGTTGTCATGTATTATGTAATATATTAAATAATGAATTCTTAAAAAATTTTCCAAAATGCTATTATTGAAATTGAGTAGATAGTTTCTTGCATAAAGAATTTGCAATTAGAGAAATTTAACTAAAAATTATTTAACCTTATATGTTTAACAGAAATAAGGATAACAATATAATAATAATTATTACAACTAATTCAAACATAAAAAATAGTGTAGATATATTTTCTTTAAAAATTTGGTTAAAAATCTATCTTCAAATTAAGTTATTTCGTGAAATTTATTGAAGAAAAGTATCTTGTATACGATGAATTATGCATATCAATTTATACAGAATGAAATTGGATTAAGAATTCTTAGATGTATATATAAACTAAATAAGAAAATAGATACGAAGAAAATATAAATTTTAATTTATATTTGTAGTAATGTTTAATTAAGTATTTACATATTATTGCAAATTTTCAGTAAATCGATATTTATAAATAAAATAATAAAAAATTATATAATTTTTTTTATAAAATTTTATATGTAATAGGTTTCTGATTTTATGATAACAAATGATATAAAGAAATATGATATCAAAATGCAATTTCGAGAAATTTGTGAAAAATTTTACAGATAAGCACCGTATTTATAATATATAAATATATTGCCTGTATTTGAAATATTGTATAATCTCCATAGTTTGTACGTTGTTCATTTTAAAAGAATAATTATATAATTTTAAAAAAAAACTTTTTGTATTGCTTTCTGCTTTATTTTTTCTTTCTAACTATTACATAATTTAAATATTCTTTCCCTCTTTATTATCCATCTCCATCCTTTTTTGTTTTATTTCCCATTCTATATCTTGCTAATATCTTCATTTCAATTTTTATATTCTTTCCTTCTTTCTTTTTATATATATTCTTATTGTAAATTCTCTAATATTAATATAATATATAAATTAACTTTTAATTTTAATTAAATAATACAGCAATATATGCTATACTTCTGATATAAAATTTATTTTATAGCTTATGAATTCAGTTTTTTCTTGAATTGTTTTTATTATTTTTATCTCATGCAATGCAATTTATCCTCAATCAAAATTTTTTCACTCGTAGAAGTTTATGCATTTACTATTCCACTAGATTTTTCTTTTTATTGCATAGTTTTCTCTCACTATTCAACTTAATAAGATTCCTTTTATGAAGATTTCTTTCTTTCATTCTTACTTTTACACATTCTTTTAGAATCTCAATGTCTTCACATTTACTTAGTTTGCTCTCAATATAATTTCTCTTTTTTGCTTCTTTGCCTTCTCTTTTATTTTATATTTGTTTTTGTTTCAAATATAATTATGCATTTGCAAATGTTTTTATCTAAAGTTTATATTCATTTATCAAATATATATATTTATGCCGTACTTTTTCTATTTCTTTATATTTTTCCTTTTCAAAATTCCCGTTTCGTATAACATAGTTTCCATTAGCCCGTCAAATATTTTCATTACTATTCTTGAGTCTTTTTTAACCATTTCTATAATAGGTTCTAAATTTTGTCAATTAGCATATTTCCTCTTTTAATGGGGAATTTTTTGTGTTCATTATTCACGTCCTTTTTTTTAAATCTACAGCCTTAACGAAATGATTAACTGTTTTTAATTTCTTCTTTTATTATTCCTTTCTACAAAAAGATTTTTTTGTTATTTTATACTATATTAGATTTATTTTTATTTTATCAATAATATTCTTAATTTTTTATAATAAATAAATAATTTTTACAATAAATTCAAATTTGAGTATAAATTAAAATTTTTTTTAATGAACTAATCTTTCTTCTGATATATAATCCGATGTATTTCATTATTTGTTTAATTTTCACTTCACGTTTGCAAGTATCATTGTATATTTCATATTCAAGAAATATGCTATATATTTTAAAACCATAAAATAATTTTGAATCTGGAAAATATGAAGAATTGATTACAGAATATTCAATGAAATATTTTGATATTTAAAAAATATTAATTTATCTATATTAAGACATGTTTATTTCCCCATTATAGAATATTTCTTTTATCTAATGTTGTAGCCATTAAAAATAATTTAGGATTTAATATTTTATTATTTTGTAATTAAGGGATATATTATATGTATTTAATTATTTTGTTATAAATAACAAATGTATTTCACAATGAATATGAAAATACTATTTTACAGAGGGTTTTTAATTAAAGAATCATAACTTACTACTCAAATTTTTTATTTATAATTTGTTGAAATTTACATATTTTTATTTGATAATTTTGTAGAAATTTGAAACTACGAAAATACATAATTTTTGTTTCTAATTTATGCGATTATAATTGTCTATTTGCTATTCAAACAAAATAATAGCTAAAATTAAAAAACGATATAATTTTAATTGTGATACTAATTAATAATAACTTTGAATTTACTTTTCTCTTAATATTTCATTATTTTCAAATTGATATTTAATTCCTTCATTTTAATAAGAAAAAATGAAGTATGCAATAACTAATAGTTCTTTATTTAAAACTTATTGTATATAAAAATCATTTGAAAATTTTTAATTATAAGGAAACAAGATAATAAGAATCAAAACAACACCAATAGTATAAGTCAAAGAAATAATAAAAGTAAAATTTATGGTGATAGATGAGGAAGATTCTAGGAAAATATTGAATGGGTGTACAAGTACTGGAAAAGAAAATGTTAGATAGCAACGATTTTTTGTAAAAAGTAAAGAAAATCAAAAATAGCAAAAAAGGTAAGTTTAAATGAATCGAGATATACAAGTAAGATTAAAGAAATAGCAAAGAAATATCGAAAGAATAAAATATTAAATGTATATATGAGAGTTTAAAAGAAGAAATTAAAAAATGAAATAAGAAAATATTACCTATATTGAAAGCTGGAGACAAAGTCAGACGGAATAGACTTAGAAAAATTTATAAAAAATATATGCATATTATATGCAAAACACGAAGAAAAAATGATACACTTTGTATTAATGTAAAAAAAAAACAATTTAAAGAAAAATAGATATTGAATTTTATTTAATCTTAAAAATATAAATAATTCTGTATAGTGATTTACACACATATTACAATGTACATATCCTTTAATAAAGCAATAGCAATAATAATTTTAAAAGAGCATGGATTTACAAAGTGTAAAAAATGAATATCCACATGGGTCAATCCAAATTGTGCACTGAGTACATTATTTTAGATAGTTAACGAAGCAGCTAAGGTGACTGACATTGATTATTATCGAATAATTATTATTTACTTACGAAAATGTTTGATGAATTAGTACTTGAATCGAATAAAAAGTTTTATTAAAGAAATTGCTTTTGATTTGAGTTATTTAAAAAAATAATGTAATAATAATAATAATGATAGCAACAACAAGAACAACAATAATACGTGCTTTTTAATAACTAATTCTTTGTGCACAAAATTTTTACGTCACTTTATATTAAGTCAGTTTATATTTAAAATCATTTGTTTTTCCAAAGTTACCAAGATATAAGAATTATTCTAATTATTTAAACCACTATAAAATTTAAAAACTTTTATAGATATTAAAAACATTTAGTTTTTTCTAAAGATTTATAACGAAATATTAAAGTATTTACACATTTTATTGACAAGGAATCCATGTACTTGTTAATAGGCATTTTAATAAAAAAAATTCCATTACTCTTATAACTAAAATTTTGGTAAAACGTCGAAATAAATAACAAAAACTTGTTTAGATTAAATTATATTAAAGTTTTTGTACATTTATTTGAATTAAATCTTTTAATATAAAACATTTGCATAAAATAATAAAATTTCCAAATTTGAGTAGAAAATAAATAAAATTTTTAGTTTTTATAAATCTTTTTAAATAATTGTCGTACAAATTTTTGCTTATTTCTAATAATTAAAAATAATAATTACAAAAATCATTTATTTTGTTTTAATTTGAAATTCATTGGCTCGTAAAGTATACTTGTATGTATAATGTTTACTCAATAAAGTATACAAATATTCTTTTGAACCTTTTAATGTATCTTAAAAAATTAATTTTAATATAAACTGCCTTTTATCGAAAAATGTTATTGTAGAAATAATCGATACTAATTAAATTTAAAATTAAAAATTGCAGATAAAATATAAAGATATAAAATATAAAACAAGTTATTATTAATATTATTTTCATAAAATACGTTTTAAAACCCTTTTTACTGCCTTCTATTAAAATTTTTACATTCATACTAAGTAAAAAAAAAAAAAATGCCGTGTTAAAATGCAAGAACTCTGATCGCTGTTTAAATTTAGTACGTATAATATTTCATGGTTATAATAATAAACACATCTACGTGTCACAATAAGATATTAGTGAAATAGTTATATTGAAAATAAATAATATTTACATACATTTTTATTTTTTCTAAGTCAGAACATAATTAAGTAAGGCTATTAAACTCGTATTTTTTCTTAAAATTATAGTAGCTATACCGATGGAATAATTATTTGTTAAATTCGCAAGAGAATTTACCACTAAAATACATAAACGAATATTGCATTTACGAATAGCAATAGCATTTATTAATTTACAGCAATTATTATTAGATTGAATGTAATTGTTCGATTCAAAAAATTGTATTCGAGAAATTTATCTGTACATTACTATAATTTTCAATTTATACAAAGAATAGAAAGTAAAATAAACATGTACTGAAATATAATTTTAATTCATCGGTGAAGTATTTACATATTATACTTCTATTATTGGGTGTCAAAATTATTATAATAGAAACATTCTTATGGTGTATTAAAATTTATTCATTACACAAAGAAAAATTAACATCCTATTAAATATTTTATAGGTTTAAAAAAAAATCAAATATTTATCAAAGTAAAGAATACAACTATTCTTACGAGTGACTGAAATTATTATAAATATAGTAAAACGCAGTATAAGATTGTAAAACTGTGTATAAAAATTAATATAAAAGGATTTAAATTCGTCGGTGAGAGACGGAGTGCTTAGTATATAAAAATATAAATAAAGTTTTGGTCACTTTGAGAATTTAAAGTGGACTAATAAAAGGGAATATTGGTTGCAACAGAATTAAAATACTAGAACATTAAAAATTATCAGTTAAATAAAACAAAAAATATCGTTTCAGCATAAGTACAAATAGCAATGCCTTTCAAGTTAATACACATATAATTAGAGCCTCAAACTGGTCAAAATTTTGTTCAGTTTTTACGAAGTAGTTGCTTTTTATATGTTGTTAGTTTCTAATTATTTATAAATTTTGCTGCTAGTCAATTACTCTTTGGTTAAGATGATGTAAAAAATATAACTAACTGCTAAGATAGTACATGCAATAAGAAAATAATAATAGCCATAAACATTATATATCGATATTGGTATGAAATAACAATTCTGCTTGTTTTTGTAACGTTTCCCTGTAGCATTAGACGCAAAATAATAACATTTCTATTTATAAGTTGCGCATCGTAAAGCCTTTTATTTTGCAGGTGAGCCTTCATACTTTGAAACGGTCATAACTCTATTAGTTTCAATTGGCGAATCAAAGATATATTATAGGAGGGCTAACGAAATTCTGGGATTCTCGACTCACGGTGAGGATAGGAAACGGGTTTTTGACTCTCGAATAAAATAAGATTTAGCTCGTACAGAACAGAGCAGACTCACTTGTAGGTCCTGGCACAGGTTATCTCTATGACTCGCTGCGCGTATAACCCCCGCTCGCCATCCCCACTCACTGATTTTATTCACCTTCAACTTGGCAAAACCACTAACCGAGAGGAACCTCTTTCCCACGATCTCCTCGCGAAACTTGTACGCCATAATATTTCGCCTCGACTCTTTGCACTCCCGAACTTATATTTCGTCAATTAAATATTATTGCACAAGTTAACCCCCCTCCCCCACCAACTGAGAATAAAACACACCACGAAGAATTTCTGCACGAGTACTGGGTTTGATGCTAATCACATTCTTGATTTTCCCGCCGAGAGCTTGTCTTTGATCGATCCATTTCTCTGATTTTTCCTTTTCTCTTTCCAGTAGTTCAGTTGAGGGACAATTTAAAACATTACTGCATTCTTGTAAGAGAATAAGGCACCCGGGGAGGGGAAGGGTTGTTTACTTCCTTCGCCTCTTTTCTGCTCTTCTACTTTTACATGAGAGTATAAGTGAAATAGCTCCTGTGCCGTTTTACTATTTCGAATCGATGCTCTCTCTCTCTCTCTCTCTTTCTTGATTTTTCTATTTTCTTTATCGAATAGCATTACCAAAAACACCACTTATTTGCATATTTAAACAATAAAAGGAATATATGTATATGTATGTATGCATGTATGTATGTATGTATGTATGTATGTATGTATGTATGCACGCGTGTGTATATGTATATATATATATATGTACGTATATATAAACTACATACACCAATATGTGTATACGTGTACGCGCATTGTTAAGGAGCACTTATTTCTTAATATTTTAGAAACAACGTACGATAAATATGGAGACTGAAATTTTTTCACGTTCACTCTTCCCTCTAATGCGGAAAAATAAAAAAAAGCGAGACAGGTTGGGGTACACAGTGTGAGGATTTACAGCACAAAACGCGCGCGCGCGCGTACACAGTGAGCGGAATCGAAAAAATTGATCGTTTCAATCGAAAAGCCAAGAGTAGTAAGAATTTTCACTTTTCTCGGAGCTGTTTTTCATTTCCAACAGACACAGCCGTTTGCTCGTTTATTTCCCTTTGTCTCGTATACGTGTGGAGTTGTATATTCTTGTGTGGAAAAAATATATTTCCACTTGATTTTGATACTATTCTATTGCTCTTAGATTCCTTTTATTTTGCTAAAATTACACAAACTCGATTTAACGAACGAAACACAAAATACAACGACTGGTTTGCGATATCGCGTAGCGCGCACTGAAAGCGTTGATGGCCAAAGCCGTGAACGTCGTTCCCTCTCTTTCCTATCCCTTTACCCATTCGCCGGCAGAAGACGCGAGAGGGGGGTCAGTCTCCTACGTTAAACGCACACGCCCCCTCCTCGAGGTTGGTTGTCTTGCTTGCTCGAATGTTGAATGTGCGCTGCTGTTGAGTAAGCATGCATTTAACCCACGCGGCTCTGGATATTTAACAGTATCTATCTTAAAAAAAGAATTCTGAACAACGTACCTGTTGATTTAGTCTTTTGTTTTTTACTCTTACATGTGCCATGATCTTATTAAGAAGAAATCAAGTATTGTTTACTAATTACCGAGTTTCGCTAAGTCGATAAGAAGTTGGACATTATTACGCATAATTGTTACGACTTATTGAAAACTTTTATCGCTAGCCTTTGCTGTATTATTTTCACGTGTGCACGAAAAGTACTTTTCGTTGAAGCGACTGAAATACGATGTAAATTCGTATACGTAATAGGAAATTTGTGTATAAAATATACTATAAAGACATTTTATGTACAACTAAAGTTTGTTAATCCTATTATTCTTATCTACGGCTCTTGCTACGATTATTTGCATTTTGTATTATTGATCAAATTATAGGAAAACAGAGAAATTTCAAGAATATGCTTAATCTTTCAAAACATTTATCTTTATGACAAAATTTATGAGGAATATTCATCATAGTTTGGCATAATTTGGGACATAGTTCGAAATAGTATCGTTCACTGATATTTAGGCATATTCTGAGAAAATCTTTCAAACCTTTATAATTTCTTAATAAATTTTTACCAAAAAATGCGTTTATAATAATAACTTTATTATTATTCTGATTTTTATTATTATAACTATTAAACAATAAATAAATTTTTAAAATATATTTTTATATAAATATATATATTTATTTATGTTGTAAAAATTAATTAGTATTTCAAGTGCTTGAGGTTTTCGGAACATGTCTATTTTTTTTTTTATTTTTTGTGTAAATAGGATTTACGCGTATTATTTAATTGTCTTTTTATTTCTATACAAACAGTACATATCACTAATAATTTTTAGTTTGTCTTTTATAGCTCCTATATAATTTTTTTCTTCAACTTGTATTTCTTGTCAAATCATATAATATACGTCAGTTATATCACATACAATTACATTACACATATAATTTTGCTTATGCAAAGAAACACATGCAAAAAAACTGTCTAAAAGTAAAAACTATATGATAATTTGTTTTTGCTCGTAACGTTGTAAAATGTATTGTAATGTGCTTTAAACTAATTGTCTATGTTTCCATTATATAAAGAAAATATTTTTAATTTTTTGTATAAAATTTATAGTAAGATTTAAGATAAAAAATCTCGAAATGTAAAATATGTTTTATTATTTAAAATTAACCGCAAAATTGAATTTAACTAAAAAGAAATTCAATGAATTAAAACTTTTTTGACAGTTTTTTAATACTATAGTATTAACATGATAGTTTAATTTTTTGTGTTAAAAATATATTATTTATAAGTAGTTTTGACTTAAAAACATTTCAAGAACTACACAATAATTATATAATTGTTAAAATTAATTGTTAGAAAAAACTAGACTTGTTAGATCTGACTCAATATATTTTTTATAATAAACAATTTTCCTTTTAAATAAATAATAAATCAATAAAAGCATAAATATCAAGATTATGTCTGCTAATTTAATACATTCTATTTAAAAATTTTATTAAAAAATAATGATTACTTTTATATACGGATAAAATTAAATATTTAAAAAAATAATTTTTTTATAATACATATAACCGTAAATAATTTTTACAGCCACCAAGTCGTAAAATCTCATATCTAATTCAAATATATTTTAAAATAATTTATGAAATAAAATGTTTTAATTTAAAAAAAGTTTTAATTATAAGTAGCTAATATAAAAGAGAAAAAAATTTTAGAAGAAAACAAATTAACATTAAAAGTGAAAATAGAATTAAAAATTATAAAAAAGTAGTTGGAAAGATGCAAGAAAAAATTAAAAAAAAATTAAAAACATAAGAAGAAAACAAATTAACATTAAGACCGAAGACAGAATTAAGAAGTAAATAAGAAATAAAAAATGCAAAAGAGGGAAGATGATTGAAAAAAATCCAATAAGTTATGGATCAACTAAAATATAAATCAGGAAAATTAGAAAAGAGAAATAATGTGGAAAGTAGGAAAGCAGAGACACGAGCAAGAATGGGAAGAAGTAGTGGATTATGGGGGGGGGGAAGAAGAGTTAATATAAAGAACATAAATAAGAATATAAATAAAGAGAAGAATACTAAAAAATTTGGATAATACAAAATATGAGTATAGTAATAAAAATTTAAATATTTTGAAAATAAACAGAAGAAAAGGTAGAAAAATTACAAAGTCAAATTTAGAAAGGAGGATGATTAAATAAGGAATTCAAAAGAAAAATATTCACGGAAAGAGAAACAGTATATGGGTGTGTAAAACTAAAAGAGAATGGTAAATAAGTAGTAATAGCGAAAAGAAAATTATTAGGACTATGGTAGAATTGGTATGGAGAAAATAGATGTAGTTCACAAGAGAAAGAAAAGATAGATATAAAATGTAAAAGAGAAGCTAAAGTACTTTAAAAAAAATGATAGAAGGTAATTAAGATAGATTTTTGGAATATGATAGGTCTGGAGGAAATTTTGGGAGAGAATAGGCACGGGTACGAACGCGGTAGCATTTATCAAGAGAAAAGAAGTCAGCGCACAGATTTCTTCTCGGGATTTCAAGGTTCTCCTGCATTGCCGTCGTTTCTTATAGGATAAGATCGTTTGCGTTGCCAAACATCAGCCAAAAACGGCGCGTTATCGATCCTCTTTCTAAATTAATAATTTCACGGACACAAATTTATATTTGATAATTGTTGCACATGAGTAGATCATCGAACGAATCATAGTCCATTGTGTCTGCGTGATGCATCAGTAGAAATATGAATTCGTATTTGTTAATTAGCGAATATCAATGCCTTACTAATTTCATGCTGAATAATATTTCTTAGCGATTGTATCAAACACACGGGAAACACAATTTTGTGTTGTTAAATCGGCGAACATCAATGTGCACTGTCGATCAATTATTAGAAAATGTTTTTTATACTGGTCCACGTGATATTTTGGGGGGGGGGGGAGAAGCATGTTTCGGCTTGATTTCAATAAGCCAGCGTATGTCAGTAATCAAATATGATATTATATGATAAAAAAAAACTTTAACCGCAGAAAAAGAATAAAATTTAAGAGAAACTAAAAGTCTAAAAAGTAACGATGCAAATTTGAAACAATAGGGAAAAAAGGAAGAGTAGTAAAGGGAATTTTGTTAGTTATTTCATAAAGAAAAGTCGTAGATATAAAAGGTGTATAAGTACAAAATTATTGATAAATAGAAATCAAATAAAAGCTATATAGATACGAGGAAAAAAGGAAAATTTTAACAAAATTAGCATGGTAAGTAATAAACAGAAAAAGCTATAATTTTAGGTGAAGATTTTTTATACAAATAGGAGATGGGCGAAGATATATATAGATAGATGTGGAAGTAGAAACAATCAAAAGGCAAAAAATATATAAAGATGAAAAAGAGTGAACTGAATTCAAATTTATTAAACACAGTAAAAATTTTTATAATAAACTATAAAATAATGAATACTGTAAATGAAATAGAGAAAAATGGAAGTAGAGAGCAGAACTGAATCAGACCAAGAACCCGCAGACGTAAGATTAAATGATTTTATTAAGTTTAAACATATTCTAAATATTTATAAGTGAAGTGAAGAAATATAAGTGAAAATAAAATAAAATAAATAGAACACAAAAAAAGTTACCAAAAAAATAAAAGAATTTAAAAAAATTTAACATGGAATAAAAAAAAATTAATTTAATTGAATTAAAAGAATATTTATAAGCCACCATAGAAAATAAGTACAAAAGAAATATGAATCGATAAAACAATAAAAAATTAAATATAGTAAGATGAAGAATGTTAGGAAAGAACCAAAATGTGATGAAAATATAAAGATAATGGAAAAATGTAAATTAAAGAAAAGTATGGAAACATACATTGACAAAATAAAAATATATAGAGCTAAATATTAAGAAAAAAAAAATAAAACAAAAAAAGAAAGTAAAAAATTAAGAATGAAAATCCGGATAGTCTTCTAAAAATTAATTAACAAAAAAATAACAGAAATTGATACAAAATATATTGAAAATTAAGTAGTGAACATACTTTTAGCAAAGATGCTTTAAAAGAATGTGAACGAGGAAAAGAACAAGAAATAAAGTGATAACAAGGAAATTACAAGGGAAAATATATGAAATGAATATTTTGAAAATTTGATAGAAAAATGAATGAATGTAGAAATATGAAGAGAAAAATATGTATACAAGGTTTGAAAATAAGGGAGAAAAGAATTATAATAAGAGGACTGGAGTAGAAAAGAATATACAGTGAAGAGAAAATGAAGAAGTGCATCGAAAAAGTTATTTGATTGGAAAGGAGGCAGAAGCATAAAGAAGATATGATAAAGAACAATAAAAGAAGTTGATGAGGAATTATCCTTGCAGCTGATGACGTAAAAATGAATAAAGAACTTTTATAAGAAACAGATATGTATATAAATTAAAGCTTCGAATTTTTAGAAAGAGATAACATAAAGCTAGTAATATATAGATGTAAAAAATCAAGGAGGAAGAGTGGGAAAAGAGATTACATTGAAAAAATTTGGGTTTCGAAAAAAAAGAAGTAACAAAACAGACATTCAGAATGATCTAGAAGATAAAAGTAGAATTGTGAAATTGAAAAGAATGAAAAAAAAGAATGAAAGGGCAACGTTGATAATTTATGTATGAAATCAATATAACGGATTGAACAGAAACGTGGTTAAAAAGGGAAAAAACAAACGTATTTGAAGAAACATTAAGAAATTATTAATTAACGATATATAATGTAATAAAAGAATGTAGAAAAAGAAATAGTATGAGGATGGATATTATTATCAAAAAGAAATAGTAATAAAAGAAACAGGGAGAAGATTAGAAGTATTGCGACAAAAGTTAAGATAGAATGGAGAAATTTAAATAGCTGTGGTGTATATGAGGAGGGCAATAAGTGAGAATTGGGAAAACTTAGATGTAACGTTGAATCGAAAAAAGAGAAATGAATTTTAAATAAGAGAAGGCTTTAACGGGGATAGGTGAAGCAGGGAGGGTGGATATATTGGAAAAAGGGGAAGGAAATCTAAGCATTGCTGTAAATAAAGAGGGAGAGGAATTCTTTAGCTGGATTGAACGTGAAGATAGAAATTCGAAAATGGTGAAACAAAACGTGATGAGATGAATAAAATAAAAGTAGGACAACACAGGAATTTGAGGATACTGTTATTGAAAGTATAAAATAAAAAGGAAAGATCTGTATATGCAAAAGAAGAAAAAGAAAGAATATTCGGAATGAAAATTTTATGGCAAGATTAGGATGGGTAATGTGACGAGGAGGAAAAATAGTTAATGATTGACAAAAGAAGTATAAGCATGTAAGTTGTGTAAAGAAGAGAAAGTTTCTTCTAACGAATCTACCTGTATATAAGAAAACTCATAAACATTATAATATTATTTATAAATCATAGTTAAATTTATGCATTACAAATTTTCTTTAAATAATACTCTGATATTGTTTAATAGTTAAAGTTATTAAACATGAATGTTTCAAAACGAATTTGTAGTATAGAATATTAAATTGAAGGGAATAAATATAAGAGCAAAAAATTTTATTAATATATTTATATTCATAAATAAAATTTTAGAAAATTTTTATATACTATATACTGTGGTTATTGAAATAATTTATGAAAACTTACAGTGCTAGATGCTAATAATGTAATCGTATCAATACATGTTTTGCATATAAAAAGTAGTATTGAATTAGCTCTGCTAATTGATACAATAAGGTTTTCGTACATTACACATTTTTATATAATATACAATAATTAAAGTAATTTAATTTCATACTGAATAAATATAAAAATATATATTAAAAAAATAATAATTAAAATACTAATTTCGTATTAAATATTTATTAGAAAGTATAATATATCAAACAATTTTTTTGGAAAAATCGATAGGTTTGTCATTTATCTAAATTTATCAGATATTTAAAAAATGTTGAATTTTATTTTTTATGATAAAAAAATAAATCGTAAATTTTTATATTTATGAATATATAAGTTTTACACAACGTGTTAAAGGCAAGATTTGTTCTAAACGTTCTAAAAATATTAATAAGTAATTTTTTTCTTTAATGTTTACCTTAATACTTAAAGCAAAAATATTTTTATATTGAATTAAGATATATCATATAACCTTGTATATTATCTTTGTAATTTATTGCTCAAATAATATTTAAGCAAGACTTTATATTTATTATCCATAAATAATTTTTGAAAATAAAATTGCAGGTTTATTATTAACGTTTTTGGTTGTTTGTTTATCTGTTCGTTATTATTCAAACGTTTTTTCATAGAATATACGTAAAATAATATTTAAAAGAAAAAAGTTGACGATTCCAATTTTAAATAAAATTTCTTCAGATTTAAAGATGTTAATTTAGTTTTTTATTTAATTCTTTTTTAAAAATCTTTATTTTATTTAATATGAAAATAAAGAAAGCATGATTTAATATTTCATCGAATTTGTTTTATTTTATTGAATATTTAATATTATATTATTTATGTCGAGAACTGCCATATTCTTTAATTATATTTAATGGTAAAATGAATTTAAGTAATTTATAAATAATTAATTAAGAAATTTATTTAAATATGTCATACGATAAACATTTTAACTTTACGTATTTTTAATTTAAAATAATAAGTGCTTCAAATGTAACGTCTTTTTTTTAATTGCTAATATATTATGTAACATAAAGTAATTAATAATGAATAATCAATAATAATAATCCAAATATATTTATATATATTTTATAGATTCAAGAAATGTAAATATTAAATCTTACTGTTTTTAATTAGTAATTCTATACGAAATATAAGCTTTTACTTTGTGAATATTATACCCATAAATTTTTTTTCAAAGAGTAATTTTAAACAATGGTTATTTTTTTATATTCGAATTATACTGCATTTTTTACATTATAAATATACATTAATAAAATTAAATGTATAAATTTTCATCTATTACAAGATAAATTATTCGTGAAGATGAACAAAGAAAAAACCATATTCAAAGTCATCAAATATTGAAAGTTATACTCACCACATTTTAAAATTAAATTTAATAAGAATCATTGAACCTAAATTTGGTAGTTTAAGAATTTGATAATTTGAAAATAGAACGTATGAAAAACTTTAATATTATGTTTATATTCTGGTTTAAATAATTAGTAATTTTATGAAATAAAATTTGAATAATTAGTTATATTCTATGAAAACATGGGAAAAAATTATTTTGTCTATTAGCTTACATTATTTAGTGTGACAACTGACACTTAGTATTATATTTATAATTTGTATTTAATAGTTGGTATTAAGTAGACATTGACCTATAGAACAACAACAATAGCCCCTCTCGTGCTCGTTTAAAAAAATGGACCGGCTAAGGCTTTGTGTCGCGCGGCATAATTTCTGTTAGAACTGAGGATTTGGCGCCTGTCTGTGTCTGGAGATGTCACGTGACGAAAGCATGCGATGTCAGAGGTTGCGTGCGATCGAGGTACAATGAACATGAGTTCCAGCGCTACTTAGCCTGCACAGTTGCTTTTCTTCATGCAGTCCAATATGGCTACCAATCCGCAAACGAGTGTCAGTAGTTAAGTCGACAGCAAACACAGAGGTATCGAATATAAACGCAGACGAAACTAGTCAGTGCTAATGTGCTTGTGAGCAAGTTATAATTTCTTTTTTTCTCTATATTTTTCTCTGCAATTGTTGATGAATTGGTAATAATTAAAAAGTGAGACGAGTCGTCGTTCTTACGGGCACTAAGGACAACCCGAAGACTGACAACATGATCTCATCGATCGTTTCACGACTTGTCATGTAAGTACAAATGTAAAAATGAGGCAGCACGACGTTCTCAGATTTCACTTTTGAGGTTAGAAAAGACATAGTTACCACCTTTATGTTGTTTCGAACCATTGATTTCCAAACAAGCATTGTTGTAGAAGTGTGTGCATCGATCGATGCTGTAAAAATGAAGAGAATATGAGTTACATAAAAATTGTATCTACACTTGATGAGAACAAAAGATGGATTTCATTGTATTATATACCAGAAGAAGGTTAATACATAAAGTATCGCGAGAGCTGTTTAATGAAATGTCAAAAGAAAATTAAAAACTTTTGTTAAAGAATAAGATTAATTAACGAGTATGGACACTAAGAAAACAGATTGATTCGGAAAATAATAAACTGTACCACTATTGTATGTTTAAGTAAAATCAATTAAAATAAATTACTTTAAGCTTTTTGATTTTATCAGTCTAAATTTATAAAAAAATATGTCATTATTGTCTATTTCGTGTAAACGTGTCTTGAATACTATAATATACGCAATATTTTAAGTTTATTTATATTAAGATTTAACTAAAATTGTTTTCAATGAGCCTAATATATATACAATACTGTATCCTTCTAGAAGTGCAATTTTTCACATATAAAGAAAGTCTTCTTTTACTTGCTTATATTATAATTTTGCTATCAACTATAATATAAATCGATTTCAATAAATTGCCACATAATTTAGAGGTAGAATAAATAGGTTCATTTATGGAACGAAATAATGTTTTGTTTGTGTGACCTTATTAAACTTTAAAAATATTTCTCGATACTTTTTTTTACTAAAAAGCCAATAACTAGATTAAATTTTCATTCAAAATTTCTAAGGTGGTTCAATTTAAGTAACTATATATAATTTAAAACAAATATTTTACAAATATTAATATTACTTAGGTTGTATTGTTTTTATTATTATTAGTAAGCTTAAGAAACACTGTATTGACACACGCGCGCATGCATACATGGACACGATGTAGTGAAATGAGTAAGCGATATACTGCTTCATGATTATTTCTCTGTAAAAACAAGTTTTATTATTGTAGGACAAATTTAGGATCAGTAAACACTGGATAGTTACTAACGTATACAAAATTTAATATTTATTGTTAGTTTTAGACCTTTAAAGTTTTAGTTTTATGTTTTTATTTTTTTTTTTTTTTAGTATTAAATATAAAGTAGTTGGTGGAACTTCGTACGCTAAATTTTGAAGATATCGTTAAATAATAAAACTGTCCAAACACTTTATAGGTTACTTTTCGTAAAGTTTAAAAATTATAAAATTCCTACTTTACGTATTTATAACTTATTATTAATCTTCTTAAAATATTATTTACATTTATGCAAAATAAAATATCTGAGATAAAACAAAAGATACAAGCTAAATGTTTTTATGAATAAATAATTACAAGCAAAAGTGAAACAGTGTTACTAACAAAGCATTTCTTATAGTTCCAGAATTGTGCGAACAATTAATGTGCCAAAAGAAATGCATCTTGTTTGCACTTGAGCGAGAATTGATATAATCTTGTTAAAGTTTTATTTCTTTCTTTTTCTTTTTTGTCGTCCTTTTCTTGTCTTTCACTTTATTGCTTTGCATAAAGTTATGACAGTTATTATTTATGCGAGTAGTTTATAGTAAAAATCGGATTTATCAGAAAGATTGTAATAAATTAAAAAAAAGAGAAATTGAATTACTAGCTCATTTGTGAATTCATGGTTTAATTTTATATTTCCGAATAAGAACTAAATAATTTAGCCTTTTAACGAATTCAATTAATTATGCGATCTTAACATTGAAGATGTATAAGAAATGTAGAAACGAGTTGTGGTATCAAGTTAAAGATATTTCACGTATCATTATATTAAAAAATAACAGGTGTATACGTGTAATACTTAATATTATATTAAGCAGTACTTTCCGAAAAGTTAAAAGTATTGTATTTAAATTTCAGTAGGTTTTCCATTATTTGAAAAAAAGACGTCATTAAAGTTTTATGATTTAACAATTACAATTAACATTTCGTTTATATTTGAAATTTAATGTAAGTGAAAGGTGATTCGATTAGCCCTCATATATAAAATTTTTTTGGTTCCATAAAAACAATTAGTAAAAGAAAATAATTGTAGTTACGTGTAAAGAAATGATTTCATTTGTCTAAATTAAAAATATTTTTTTTTTAAAGAACGATAAATCACAGAAAATGATTGACAGAGAAAATATTGAAGCCTTACGGTAACGTTTACTTTAATCGTCTGTGGTAGAAAGAGAATAATAAGAAATAAAAAAGTTAAAGTAAGCAGGGATAATTTATTCTTCCATCATTTTTTCTCATAATTATATTTTTCATTATTTTTTTTATTTTTTACAATCGATATCTTAAAATTATCATCAGTAAACGAAAAAAAAATAATTAAAATGAATTTTTGAAACCTACCGAGTTCAATTGATTATTTTTCCTTTATTTTGAGTTATACGTGAAGCTGATATACTTTTTAAATATTAAGAACTTTTATTATGCGCTTACAGAACTTTTCGATTGCAATTGAACTTTATTTTTAAAACAAAATTTAAAAAAAACTGCGTTCATTAATTATGTTCCGTGTGCTCGTGTAAATTCAATTTTTATTTATTGCATATATTTCTTATAGGACAGTACTATTTTAATATAATAGATTTTATAAAAAGTTTAAAATATTATAAAAACTAGTAAATTCTAGATCTTTGATAAAATTATAATTTCATTAAAAAAAATATTAAGGTGAAAGTGTAAGTGAAAGTACCGTGATATAGCGGTAGTAATAATATTTTATTGAACAATATATACATTGTTAAAATATATCAAAAATATACATTTATACATTCGCTTTACTATTACATATTCATTTTATACATCGATTAATACTTAATACACTACGCACATAAAGTATGGACGTTTTTTGGTTAAAAATTTACATTTTATCTTATATTTAAAGTTCTGATTGATAATTACATGCAATACATAAAAATGCAATATACCCTTAAAATACACTTGTTGTATTACAATTATTTTTTACTATTTATATTTAAATTTTAACAATTTTTCTTGTAGTCAATGTTTTGGTAACATTTCACTATATATATAAAATTAAAATTTTCACTGTATATAAATCATTCACATTTAACATTGAACTTCACGGTTTGCATAAATGACGTTATACTTAATATTTATATGTCATACTTCAACTTGACTTGCGTTTCCCCTTAATATTCCATTGGCTTCTTCTCCCTCTTTCTCTCTCTCTCTCTTCTAGTATATTTTGTATATTAAATTTATATCCTCCCTAACTCCTTTTATACTATTTTTACATATGCAAATCCTAAATTCTATAACTGTTGCATTGCACTATTTCATAATTTGCTTTATATATATATATATATATATATATAAAGCTAATAAAATAAAAGCGAACGAACACTTAAGAATGAACAATCAGAAAAAATATGTAGATTATATAAAGATATATACATATATAAATATCTTTATATAATCTAGATATTTTTTCTTCTTCTTTCAACCAGTGTTCGTTCACTTTTATTTTATTAGCTATCTTGAATCCTTATAAAATTATAATCACAATCTTCTTCTCTGTTTTTCTCATGTATACATTTTTTTCTTTTATATTTTCTAGAACATTTGAATTTCACGTAATTTTTATATTCTAGATTATTTATCCTGAATTTTTATTGTTGGGCTATTTTTATCTCCAGTTTCTCCCATATCGTGTGCCGCTTCTTTAATTTCTCTATCCAGACGCAACTTTTGGCCATCTAATTTTTTGTTGTTCTTATTTTTGCTGATCAATTTTCTTTATACTTTTTGCCTTTATTTCTTCTGTTTTCAAATACTCTTTCTTTTTCTGTTTTTAATTTTATCTACTCTTATAGAATTTATATTATTTATTATTTTCTTTTAAAATATGATTACTCATTTGCTTTCACCTCTATCATTTTTCTTGTTTTTATAATCGAAATCAGGTGTATTTCTGTGTAATTAAAAATTTTATTTTTTAATATTTTTTCTATTTTCCATACCTTTTACATTTCTTCACAACTTTTCATTCCTATATTTCGGTTCCATCTTTCGACGATGCTCTATAGTTTAACTAAAACTATATTTGCTTCTTTCCTTATAAATTTTATAAATGCATTATTCCTATTTAATTTCTTTGAATTCAAAACTCTGAATAGGTTAATTGACTAATTGTCTTTATGTATTTTATTTTCCATTATAATTCTTATCTTTTCTTCCTACTTCTTACTTTTTCAAACTTCATTATTTTGGTTCTTTCTGTTTTTAATTATAACCTCTTTCTCTTAAAAAAATTCTTAAATATCCTTAACATTTTCGTTAATTTTCTCTTTGTTTCTGTTATTATTACTATATCATCGAAAAGACCTTATTTTTTCTTTTCTCATCTTTATACCTGCGCTATTGGACCTTTTTAACTCTTTCTCTAAATATGCTATACTTTTGTTGACAAAAGTTTAGCTCATAGAACAATCACGTCTTAATTTGATTTATTCTTTATAAATTTCTTTTGCACAAGTTAATAAATATTGTTTGTTGTCGGCATTTTTCGTATAATTATAGATTTTCTCTATTTTAAAATTATCAAATATTGCCTTCATATCGACAAAATGCACAAATTCTTGACTTTCTTCTTTCTTCATTTATAAATTTATTACCGTTTTCAGTACATATGTAATTGTTTATATACATTACTGTTTTCTTCTATCTATAATCTACAATCCATCTGTATATAATCCAAACTTGGTATCACTATATATTTTATTCTTTTCTACATATTTCTTCAATCTGTTATTTATAACCCCTGCATTTATATAACCTATGACATAAGAAAATCAATTGATAATTTAAAAAAATAACATACTGAAAGGTAGTTAGATAATTGTAGAAAAAAAAATTTTAAAAAGATGTAGTTGGAAATTAGTGATAAAGAAAAATATAGAAATACATATAAAATAAAAAATTCTTCTTCTTACGACATTCCAACTTTTAATATTAAGGACATAAATTTAAAATAAGAGATATATAAATGAATGTTTACGGATATGTAAAAGGAAATTTAATGAATATATAAAACTTATATGTAAATTGCAAATATATAATTTAATGATATATTGTAAGAATGTATATATAATTTAATAAATTAATATAACTTTCCATTTTGAAAGTAAAATCTTCAAATATAACAAGTAAGAATTAAAGTATGTGTTATTGTTATGTACTGGATTAAATAACAATAAATAATTTTTAAAGGATATACATACACATATAGATATTTTCATTATTTCACTCTATAAATGAAAATCATTTATAGTGACTATTTAAATGGAATTTTATAAAATATATACATTTATTGCCAATGTTAAAGAATGTAAAAATACCTTCTAATCATAAAATTTATTATAATAAAAACATTTTTAATTACGTATTTAAATATAATTATAACTTAAGAAGTATTTTATCTTCTTGAAAAATTTATCAGTAAACCTATCTGCAAAAAATCCAGTCTTGAATATCTATTTTAACTCGTTATTATGAGATTAATTTTATTAAGAATTGTTTAATCAATATTAATGAATTATAATTTTTATAGTAAGGTTTTTATTTATAAATTCATAAAAAATTATTTTAATACTTGTTCTATGAAAAATGTTATTTTAAAAATCGGTATAGAAAGAAAATAGGAATTTTTCGGTTGGCTTATTGTAAATTATAATAAATTATAAATTGTAATCTAAATAAGATCAATAATTATGAATCGAAAAGATTAAGTCAATTTTAATTGCTCATGTTATAAAAGAATAGCTTTAAAAATGAATATAACTTATATAATGTAATTTTTATACCATCAATTATATTATTAAATCATTTAAAATAAAATGCTTTATATTTTCTTGGTACAATCAATTTTATGTTCTCATTCATTCTTATTTTCATTTTACTCGCTCTATAATTTCCACTTCTTTATTCTTTCATATCCCTTAAGAACAGCCGTTGGACGTCGTAGCATCGTTTAAATATAAATTGGTTAGGGAGAGTGACTGAGCTTTTAGTCTTGGCGTTGCAACGCAAGCGTAATGTATGCAACGTATTTTTTCATTTATTGTTACTTAAATTTAAAGTCAAATTTTAATAATTTTTTGATTGACAAAATATTTTTTGAGTGATAATTAATTATTTCGGTGTAGAAATTGACCAAGTGTTACGAAAAAATAACAATTAATACAGATGTCAGATAAATACATACACATATGAATGTGGATGCACATTTATTTATACATTTTGAATCTGGTTTGTCTGTGTGCACTTTAAGTATATGTACTTAAAGTATATGTGCTTTATTAAACTTAACTTTTTTATAATCTTATAAAACTTAAAGTAAAAATGTCGATTTAAATTTTCTTTATCATTTCTTTATCATATATAATTAATAATTATGACACATCAAGATTTTAATTTCATTTAAAATTTTAAAAAATTTGTGTATATATTTGTTTTACAAAAAGTACCAAAAAATGTTACATTATTTTAATAATAATATTCTTATTCTTCTTATTATTTTTATTATTATTATTTAGTTTTTGCATGAGCCTCAATGTGGTATATAATATTTTTATTTGGATTACGAAAATTAAAATAAAAAATAAAATATTTTATAAAGGAAAAGTATAATATATGAAAGTTCAACTTGTTTAAAGAATCGATACGATCTTTATTTAACACGATAATAATTTACTTGTACCATTATTTAATAAAAATTAAAATAGTATTGAAATTTTTTAAAATACTATTTGTTATAATAAATATTTGTTTGCAAACGCGTAACATGCCTTTAAAAGTTTGAAAATTTTACAAGAAAGCTTTATATATATTAGAATGAAGTTGTTTTATAATAAATATTAAATTTTTAAATATGTAAAGCTCCTTAATTTTTTATAATACAGTGTTGCAAAAAATAAATCAAATTAGCTAAATATTTACCTATTCATTCAGAGAAATATTTTAGTAGAACGGAATTTTGAACAAATTTCATTATTTTTATTTTAATAGCGCTTATGTTGAAATAGAAAAATTAAAAATCTTGCACCGAAAATAAATTGTATGTATAGAATATTGATACGAGAAATTGATCAATACGTATTTTTAGATGTTATAAGTGGGAACTAGTAGCTGATTTTCATTAGTTATTTTTATTTGAAAATTTATCTAAACATAAAATCTTTAAATTTAATATGATTTAAAATAATTTAGTTCATAACTATCAAAAACTTTTTTAAAAAATTTTAATTTATAGTTTTATTTTTAATAAGGAAGAGAAAAAAGAATTATTAACAGGGGAAAAAGCGTTACAACGTTTAATATATATTCAATTAAAGATCATTATCGAAAGAAAAAAATCAACATTTAGATTACATACGAAAATGATATTACAATCATAAACATCCTTGAATTATCTGCAATTAGACAAATTTCGGAAAAAGGTAAGAACTGCCGAATGTTCAGTATACAATGCACAATAGTTGCTATGTAATGCTTAAGATTTCTCTCGTGTCTTTTTCTCATAACTGGAGATAAAATATCTTACAAGAATATAAAGGGATAATCGCTGTTTTGGTCAAACCTATTTGTAATAAAACCAGTTTTAATATTTTAAATTGAATAATCGAGAAATTGTAATGATCTTTTTAAAGTTATTTTTTTATTTGATCAACCGCTTCTCAATTTAAGCTATTCATATTTTTTCATCCTTTTGTATTATAATTTTTCAAGCAGAAGAATATATATATATAATTATGTAATCCAAATTATCTGTATATATGTATATAAATTAGACTATTTTAAAGAACCGAAATTTAAAATTATCTTATTTAAATTTTTTAGTCTGTTTTCTATTGTGATTATTTAGCATTTTCAAACATTTGTTAGATTTTTTGTTAAAATATGAATCTTAAAAAGTTAAATTGATATTTAAAAATAATTATTTAATTTGAAGTAGTTAGAATTTAAAATAGATAAATAAAATAGATGCAAATTAAGGATGAAGTTTTTTATAAAAATTAAATACGTTTATTTAATAATTAAAAAATGAAAGTAAATACAAGTAAGTTATTACTTGCGATAAAATAAATTTAATAAGGGGATCGGTAGGATTACTTAAAAATTAATTACCATTTTAATCTAAAAATGCAGTTACGATAAAAAAAAATTAGTCATTTTTTCTATGATTCAACACTGTCACTTCAATTAAAATACTAAATACTCGGTTCTTCTTTCTTCTTGTATTTAAACTTATCCGAGGTTATCAACAATAATAACAAGAAAAAGTAAATTAAAAAAAGTAAATAAGCCCGTCAAAGTAGTTTATACAGCAAGTGCTAAGGAGTTTCGGCGGAATTCAGAGGAGTTAGTCGTTTCGCGAGACAGAAGAAAAATTTTCTGTCTAATGTATCCAAACTTTTTATACATGTATATATCGTGTTCGCAATAATACACTTGCATTTTTTTGGTGCTTGTTTTCAAACCAATCACTGCAGTTAGTGCTATTTTCGTTATCATTTCACCTGCACTACTTAAAATTGTCTATCGAAACAAATTTATCGTATTATAATGAAGATGATTTAATTGCTTTGCAATTACTTACGGTTAAAGGAATAGACATGAAAAGTTTGAAAAAATAAATACAGAAGTCTTTTTTATGTAAAAAATAATGTTTTTTTTATATAAATTTTATTAATAAGTAATTAACATTCTATAAAGAATTCTTCTCAACCCATATTAGAAAACACAAAAAATAATCAATGAAATTTCAACAAATTTGCAATAAGTGCAGTGTGTTCCTTTACGTAAATAAATGTATTTACAAATTGTAAAAAATCTTTAAAATGTTATATATTACATTGCACGAAGCTCTTAAATTTGATCTTTAATGTTTAAGTTCTACATTTAAAAAAGTTATAATCGTTATAATTTCTTACAAACTGTTCTTATATAGTTACTAATAATAGATTTGATAGAAATTTATATATTCAGATTAGGTGTTTGAGTTAAAATTAATATTTTGAACTCTCGAAATAATTTATATAATATACAAAAAGTGGGATCCTTTCATAATATGAAGCACATATAAATGTAAATAGACTCGTATCTTTAATCTTTCTTTTTTTTTTGGTAAGGTTAGCTAACTGCGTCGTTTTCATTAGTTACATATAATAAACATTACACACGCGGGCGCATGTATGTGAGAACGCGTGTTAAAAAGTTCCAGCTTTCATGTGTCCCATCGTGATTGATTTTGTTTATAACTAGAATATTTTTTCAGAAGGTACGTCTCCCTGAAACTTGAATTAAGTAGAATTGATAGCTTCTTTTGTTTACTTACTTTATTAGCGACTATCTTCAGTTTTTTTCCTATTAAGGGACAAGTCCTGTACTTGTCGAATACTTCCTTGAATTAATATCTACCTTTTATAAATTTGACAACACTAACAATACTACTATGCAAATACTTTTAAGTAATATTGAATTGTTAAAATTAAATATACAATTGGTTCGAAATACAATAATAATTCTCAAACAGATATTTAATATAGAAATTCAGTAATTTTAAGTATTAAATCAACAGTGTAGATTATTAAAACATCCGGTGTAATATGTATGGTATAATAAGAAAAATTAACGAAATTTATTATATTCTTTATCGCCTTTATTGCATAGTAACAGAAAAATACCATGAAATAAAAATGACCCTAAATAATTTACAATAAAAACTTTAATGTTTTCTTAATAAATAGCAATAAATATTACTCTTATGTAGTAGATCTTCACATCATTTTTTATTAAAAAATGTAGCTTGTTATCATTAAACTCATAATGCTATTTTGAACATTTCCCATTAATCATTAAACAGATTTAAATTTTTTCACATATTACACATCAGAATAATGTTTTGTTTTATATTTGTCCTATGTTAAGTAATACGTTTCAGTTAATTTTTAGTTAATTTACTTTTCTTCTTGAAAAAAGCTTAATAGATTAAAGTGAAATTGTTCACTTGACGAGGGATTATTTATTATATTTTATCCATTTCAATTAATCTTATTTTACAATTTTTACTTACGGTTTCTTGTTCAGCTTTTAGTAGTAGGCCGTGTGCAGAGCATTTTTTCATGTGTTAGGCCAATGATCCTCCTAATGCTTTTGTTCCAAAATAATCCACGTGCATGCATAGGCGTAGGTTGTTTCATCAACATTAGCATTTGAAAATTTTCATACATCTAGCTATAAAATATTATTTTATTAGGGCAAAATATTTTACTGCATCTTTTGGTAAAATCATATTTATACAAGAAATTTTAGATATTTAAAAATTATTTATCATATCGAACGATTCTATAAATTCAATTATATTAAAGTACTTAAAAAGCGTATTCTGTCAAAAAACAGATTTCGCAAAAAACGATAAAATATATGTTGATACATAATTTAAAATCGATCTAATATCAATTATCTAATGGTAAAATATGCGGGGAGTAAATCTAACTTGGATATAAATTATAGCGTGACTATTATGTATATTGACAGTTTCTACATCATCAAATCCTTAATAATATTCTTTATTTATGAAATTATAGAATTGCAATACAATCTAATAATTTTTATGATATTGAAATTATATTTGAGCTATATTTTCTACAAAATACGATATTTTTAGTACATAAAAATATGCATAATTACATTTTATGTTTTTGTAATAAAAAATATTAAGAAAAATCTTTTATGATACATGTCGTAGTATTTTTTATAGTTTTCATACTAATATTTTATTGTTTATAAATTTTATTCGTAAGTACTGTAAAATTGAATACATTTTTAGACTATTAATTTCTCTTATGCAATAGTTCTTAAAAAAAATAAAATTACATATTTTTATCAGTTCAAAAACTATTGTTTTTTCTCATGCACAATAATTGGGTGAGCTTAAAAAATTCAGGTGAAGGATGCAAACATGACATTGGTCTTAACCTCTTATTCGATTAGGTATGTATTTGTTACTTGATATCTAGACGCAAGATCGAGACAAGTTAGTAAAATTTCAGAATTTAATCGGTTTTATATTTTTGTTGTTGAGGTTAGTATCATAATAACGTGTGCTTATAAATTAATATTATTTTAGATTGATTAAAAAATCAGATGTTTGTATCCATTATTTAATATTTAGTATATTAAATTTTGACATTTAAAAAACTAGCTCTTAAGCGATACATTTATATTATAATATTTATTTACATTCAGAAGATATTTTCTTATTTCGAAATTAATCTATGGAAATTGATGCTTCTAGCCATTAAAACATTAATATATAATAATATTCACATAAATATAAAAATATGTTTGAATAAATTCACAATGATAGTAGCATGCATATAATTACGAAATCTTTAAAATATAATTTATAATACAATTGTTTTTTAAATTTCATATGTTTCGTTTGAAATATAAGAAAATTGAAATAGTTATTTGGCATTAAATCAATGATAATAATAAAATAATAACAAATTTATAAATTCTAAATTACAGCAATGAAGTATTTTTAAATGTAAAAACTTATTTTTAATTAATGTTGTCTTTTATATTATATTATATTATTTATTGCTTAATTAGTTACATAGTGTGAAAAGAAAAATTTAAAATAAAGAAATTCATAACATTATAATAACATTTTTATGAATAAAGTTTTTAAATGTAATTTTCAACAAACGGGAAAAGACATTCTTGATATATATATTTTTTGAAAATTGCATTTTAAATTCTAATTTTGTATCGTATTATTTAAATAATCATTTATTTTACTCTGGTTGTTTTCATAAATTTATTCAATAAAGTCGTAAACTCTATTGACTAAACTTGATATTAAAATTTATATTACTGTGCACAGAAAGCAGATGTCCGTAGGAAAAGACGTACGCATACATTACAATAATCTATTATATAATTATTACAAATAAAGTACATTTTTTTTATTTTAAAATATAATTTTTATCAGAAGTATTTTCTTTTAAAAGATTAATTTATGTAGCAAAAAACATTAATATTTAAAATCTACTTAAAAAATATCAACTTTATATGCCAATTTAATAAAAAACTTAAAGTATTTATTACATTTTGATAAATACAGTTTTTTTTTTTTAATAATCATTAGGTAAATAATTAAAGTATAAGTATAGTCATTGTTGTATATGATAGTTTTGATATAAATTAGTTAATTATTAATGTTTTATCGAAACATTGTTACTATATTGTATAGCACTATTAATAATTTAGAAATTATTTAACTTTACTACCAAATTGGTGAGTAACGTCGAGTAATATAAATCTTACTAATCTAACTATAATCATGAAATTATATGAAAACCATTAAATTGTTGCCTTATTTTCCTTGTACAAGATTATAGAGCTTTTCTCTCGGGAACAAACGCCATGATTGACATGGATTTATCTATATTTTTATTTTCAAAAAGCATCTCCAGTTTTTTATAATACTTAAAAATCTTTTTAATAAATGCATTGATAAATTTTGAAATAATAGAATTGTAAAATGATGTAAATAAAAAATTGAATTGTAAAATGAAAACTGTGTAAAAAAACAAATATGTAATAATTTAAAAAATAAAAAGAAATTGAATTACAAGTAGTCATTTGAAAAAGGCACTAAATGGTAATTATTTTTTCGACGGGATGTTTATTTTATTTCGACGTGTTTTAACTTTTTGAAATCCTTTTTTTTTTAATATACTCGCATTTTTATATTGTAAACGTGTGGTTTCATTTACTAACTTTATTAATTCAAAATTTCAAAATAATATTTTCTAAATGTTTTTTACTCTTATTACTTCAATAGTGTGTGAAGTATAATCGAATACATTTATTCAAATTGTTTTTAATACTTGAATAAAAATTATTTCTGTAAGGTATTTCATTAAAAAATGGAAAGTTTTTTTAAAGAAAATTTTTTAATAAATCTTAATAGTTAATAAATAAAAAATATTTTCATTTATAAAAAAAATTATTTAATAAAGTTAAATTTATAAAATATTTTAAATTACACTAATCATAACTTCTTTTAAAGAAAATAAAATGCAATATTTGAACATATTATATTGTAATATTTATGACACTCATTTTTATACATTTTCTTAAGTTGAACCGAGATTACAAAAAAAATTTTAATTACGAGAATTTTAGTTTTTTAAAAAAATGAACTTTTTTATCTAACGGACATTTCTACGATAAAAAGCAGAAAAAATAACTATATCGAGTCAGTAGAAACCAAAAACTGATCAGCAGTTCTTCATAGTTGTTCAGTTTTAAATGGATACCGATGTAAAGATTGTTACAACAGACAAAGATTTAGAACTTGGTGTAAAGATAGTCTATAATTAGTAGAGCTAAAGAAATAGAGAGCAAGAAACTCAGATTACATTACGGGCTAACAGCAGGCAATGATTCAATGCTTGTTTGAAAGCTTGTGGGTACGGATTCGTAAACTCTTTGTTGAAGCTTAATATTTTTGTATTTTGATTAATTGATTATTTTTTCTTTGTAGGACTTATGTTATGGGTTTCGTTCGATTTTTCTTTTCTATTATAAAAAATTATGTTTTAATAAATATCTATATGAAAAATATTTCTAAAAATATATTGGGTTTTTTAATAGTGTTATTAATATTTAAAAAATATTTTTTATCGTACATGATTTAATGAAATTTTTTTATTTAATTGTATTATAAAGCTTGATTTAAATTCATCTCTTATTATTTTTATTAAATATTAGACAACAAATAAAATACTTTTTTCTACGAAATCTATGGTAATCTAGATTGTACCTCATCGCAATAGATAAATAAGATGAATACTATTTTCAGATAAGTTTTGATATTTAATTCAGTTTTAAAAAATATTGATACATTTTTAATTTTAATAAACGATATCCAAAATAATGAATTTTATTCAAAAGTTGTGAAATTTTTATACAATTATTATTAATAACTACGCGAAAAAGAATTAGTTTTTTATTTTTTAATTTACATATGAAAAAAATAAATAAAAATTTTAATCTTAAATTTGTTGGAGAGTTGACTTTGTTATAATATTAGGAGCAACTCTGTATACAGGAGTACAAAAAACAATAAAAACAATTGGAAATTTTTAAATTTAGGTATCAATTCTAAATTTTTAAACGCGTAATATTTAATTTTAATATTAAATTTTTATAAATTGTATAAATTTTGATAAATACTAAAAAATTTAATAAAAATTTAGTCAAATTTATTATTTTTACGTTATCTCGAACATATTTTGATCGCTTATCGTATAAGCTTTTATTCGATCGCTAAAAAAATTTAATAGCGTTCCAACTTTAAAATTATGTTACTAAATTCGATATTTTATAACCTTTTCTGTGTATGAATTAAGAAATAACATATTTTTTAAGTTCATATTAATAGTGTAGGCAATAATAAATGAATATACGTTGATTAAATTTAAGTAATTATTTCTTTAAATAAGGAATGAAATTTAAATTCAAACAAATGTATTGCTTCAATTACTAAGTATTCAATAATCTGTTCGATTTAATCTATTGTGTTTATTGTCATGTCCCTTTTTAGCCTGAAACATATAAATTATCTCGACAATAAAAGGCTGTATGACAGCTATTTTCGACTGATGCGAAATGAAAGATTAAAAACAACAATTGCTGCTGGTTGAGAAAACAAACGTAGCATTACACTAACAAAAGAACAGTGTAAGCGCGTGCGCTTTTATAAAAGCAATGAGTAAAACCTAACCACATCGTCGACGATGGTGGCGATCGTTTTTGACAAGCGAATGAATTCTATATTTGTCGATATACAATTTTGAGACGTATAAATATTATTAATTAGGGTAAGATAAATTATGCTAAATTTCGGTCGATTTAAATTTAATACAATTTAAGCTAAATTAAAAATATTTTTATTTAATTATACATCAAGTATTAGGTATGTGAACAATTTTATTTTTTGTAATTTGTAATTTATTTCTCTGTACCTCCTATTTATAATTTAATTTTCATTCAGCAGATTATATCATATGGATTATAATGTTAGATTTTCTTGATTATCTATATTATAATCCTGTAAAAAGTATTAAAAAGGAACATCTTTAATTGTACTTAATATGATTGTTTTTTATAAAATTTTATAATTAATTTGTAAATTAAAAATAAGTTTTTGGTGGGTATTTATTCAATAATATACGTTTATACAATCAGTATTTAATTAAATATCAACAAATAATTTTTGGAAATAAGTTTTGGAATATAATTTAAAAAATGAAAAAATAATCGATTATCTGCTAATTAAAATTATTTTTAATAATAATATAATGTTAGTTTATACGTTTTTTGAAAATTTTATTTTAGAAACGAATTATTTAAAAGTGATGAACTATTATTTAAAAGAAGTTTCACTGGGAATAATCATTAACTATATTTGAAAAGGAGTAAATAATTACTTTATTTCAATCAAAAACAAATTATATTATTTCGAGAATTTATGAAAATAAAATAAATTATTTTTTTTACAGTTATATAGCTTACAGTATTCAAATACAATGGCTATTACTATTAAGTAAGTTATTTATCACTTATTCATGTTAAAAACTTATTAATTGAAGAATAAATTACATTTTAAAATAAATATATTATTTGTATATTTTAAAATCATTTAATATTTAGATGAACATTATTTTTTACACGACGTCTAATAAAATGAGTTTCCTATAGACGAATATGGTTTATCTCGAAGAAAGCAAAATTTATATATAAATGTGAATGTCTTGCAGGAAATTGTTACCGTGACTGAAACGAAAATATTTACTCAAAATTTAACGTAACATTGTTCTTCAATTTTGGTTCGAGATACCGTCACTTGAAGAGCATTTAAGAGAGAGATTTTGTATGAATCATTAGAAATTCAAACAAAAACGGACAATTCAGAAGGTAAACATTGAATTAACTTTCATTGCCATGATTCATGACACTGATTAGTGTAAAATACTGTTTTATTGGCTGTTTTATTATAGAAATAATCTAGAATTAATTTAAGTACAAGTGCGAGTACATTAGCTGAGTATTAGCGAGCATTATTAAAGCGAGGTGTGTACCATTGAATTGTAGTACAGAGTAAAAATATTGCGTTTGAGTTTCCACCTGAAAACGTTCGTTGCGATTACTCAGACTGCGAAACTCGACATTCAAGAGAACCGCAATTGGACACCTCGAAAAGAATAATCCCTCGTTAATGGACGAGCGAGAACGGAACATGATCAGCGATAATATTGAGTATAACGACTGGTCAGCTTTGGAGATACTCACGAGCCAACGTAAAATCGTTGATCTGTTCGATAATGTGAGCTTTCACTCCGGCAAAATCGATACGCTTTTGAATCTATTGATAAGGAAGTTGGTGTCATGGACACGCGACTCATTGGAGCGACTACCCATACGCCTTACCTTAGAGAACGTCAGCGTGTTCGCCGTCATTCTTGCAATTCTAATGCCTCGGGCTGTCACTTACGTCCTTGTTTATCCGATTTTCAGACTTGTCTTTGGCACGCTCTATCCTGCTTATGCATCATACAAGGCTGTGAGAACAAAGAACGTTAAAGAATACGTAAGTTTTTTACTTTAAATACTTTTTTCCTTTAACTTTATGGTACTAATTCTTTTTTATATGCATTAATCTTCCTCTATTTATAATTTAAGTTGTCGCTATTGATTGATTGGCCTTAAAAGTATGAGTAAATACCAAATAGCGAATACATTTTTTTTAAATTTAATTAACTTGCACGAAGAAACAAATATTTTCAACCTTTGTGAAATGTTAAAGTAAAATCCTTTATAATTCGTATAAGGTTCTATCTATAAATATTTTTCTATTTTAAGGAATACAGGTACGGTGTATTTTTAAAGTAAAATATTAAAAAGTGTGACGTATAATCTAATTGCACATTAAGAAGTTTATTGATACTTATTTAAATTGATATTCATTATATACAATATCGTAGTCATGGAAATATTTTTTTTTTTAAATGAGCTCAACGCGAATTATTTTATAAATCGCCTTTGATAAATATACATATAATTAATTTTAACAACTGTTTAATATCACGGAGTATGTGCAAGATAGCTTATAAAATTTATAAAATTTGTGAAATTACTCTTAGACCATAAACAACCTTACTAATAATACCTAATAGTGTATGTAAACATATGTAAACTAAAATATTAGATAATTAAAAATTTTTACTGAACTTTTTTTACAATTTTTTAAAATAATTTAATTTATGTGCACATAATCATGTGTAAAATTTATATACTTAATTTATAATACAAGTTGTGCATACATATTATTTAGAAATTTTCAACAATATATGATTTTTGATCTCCAATATCATGCTATCCTTAAAAGTATTAAATAAATAGGTAATTAATTTTTGTAATAGGTGAAATGGATGATGTATTGGATTGTATTTGCTCTTTTCACATGTGCAGAAACATTCACCGACGTATTTTTTAGTTTCTGGTAAGTTTCTCTATTATACATAAAAAATTAACATGCACCTGTCTCAATACTATAAAATTTGAAAAAATTTCAAATTATACATCGTAATTGAAATTTGAATTCAATATTTTAGTCTTTGCTGTATTAATAAATAAATGAACGAAAATATTGTCTTTCTAAGAGTTATTTATAAATAATTAAAAGATTTATTGCAAGTAAACGTTAAAATAATTTACGAAAAATAATTTTTAATATTTTAGAATTTTGAAAGTGAACAATGTGAATTTCCTATTTATATACAAAAAGTTAATGAAAATAAGTATTTCATAATTAAAATATTAGTAAAATTACGTATAATCTCTGACTTAATACCATTCCAAATTTTTTATAAATATTTAAATGAATAATAGTTTTTATTACTTACTTTTAAGCTTCGAAATTTATATTTACGTTTTCATTTATCAATAATTAATTAAAAATTATTAATTGTTCAGGAAATTCATATGTAATACAAACTGGACGAAACCGTGTTTTCGAAAACGAAAACTGTATTTTAATAAATAAAATTTAATAGATAAATTTGATAAGGGTAAAAACAAAATTTTTTCCATATATTTTTTATACTGTGTTTTATAAAAACATGTAATATTTAAGAATTTATAAAAAAAAATTAGTTCTTTTATATCTTAGGTAATCGAAAATAAAATTTAATAATCAATTACGTGCTCAATCAAAGAACAAAAATTCTTATTTGTTATTTTTTTATTTGTAGAAAAACTCGCGTGTGGGTGTTAAAAAATTTTTAAGTAGAAATTTATTAAAGTGTATATTTATATTAAATGAAATAAAGATGATATACACTAATAAATCGAATACCATTTAAAATATAATTTCGCTACAAAAACAGTAGGATGATTTTATTAGATGCGTAAATAAAAGGATAAAAGTAATATTAATAAGTATTATAAAACGAATAATAAAAAATAAGCAAAAAAAAGAATTTACTAAAAAGTAAAAAATCCAAAGTAAAATGAAAGTAAATAGGTAGCATAAAAAAGCAAAAATTAATTTGGAGCATAAATACCGTTAGTATTCTATATATAACATTATATATGAGGCTTAGGTAAAACTTTTTAGAATATGGGCAATTTCGTCATCCTGAAAAAAAGTAAAAGAATTTGAAAGCTCTCAAAAAGATAAATAATAAAAATTTAAATTTAACGGGTTGAGTAATAAAAAAAATGATGTTTTTACTCTTGAGACTTAGGAAAGGAAAACTGTAAAATTTAGAGAAAAAAATAGAAATAAGATAAGGAGATAATAATTTAGCTAAAGAGATATATGACGGGTTATATAAAAAAAAGTCAGAGATATTTACAGGCATGAGAAATCGTTAAAAGAAAGAGAAGATGAGTATGAAATCTAATAAAAAAAAAATAATGAAAATCTAGAGGGAAATGAAAGAGTTGACAGAAGAATACAGACAAGAGACAAAATATTTAAAGATGCAATCGATAATAATGTTGATAATAATGAGAAAAACAAACAAGTTGTAAGAACGATGAACGGGAAAAATGGAAATAGAATGATCAGTGGAAGAAACAGATAGAAAAATAAAGAAACACTTTGTTATGAAGAAGAATTGAAAAGAAATAACGAAAAACTAAAGAAAATAATTTTTAAGAGTTTTTATGTAGAAGTGAACATTAAAAGTGCTTGGGGGAAACGAGAAAAATTTATTTGGGAGTCGAATGGGGATGAGAAAATGCATAATATTTGGAAAAAATGTTTAAAAACAAATATAAGCTAAATAAAATATTTATAGAAAAGGATATGATTTATTAATACGGATAAAATAAAATAGAAATATGGAAAAATATAAAAATGTAAGAGAAATTAAAGACGTAAAATTCAGATATACTAAAATAATTGCGAAATGTCAATTTTAGCGAATAATGAAATAAATAAGAAATTTTGTAGAAATCTTAAATAAAAAGAAGAATAGAAACAAAAAATGAGTGGAATGGAGGAATCGTAAAAATAATAATTGCACCTTGAGTGGAATAGAAAAAATTAGAAAATTGGAAGAAAGATATAAAGGTATTTTGGAGTATGGTAGTTTAGAGAAATACGAGAGTGTGGGTATAATATACTTAAGTAGAATACAATAGGATTAATGGAAACTCGGATAAAAAAAAGAGCGAAACAAAATAGACGAGAAGCTAAATTATTTAAAAAAAATGATAATTAATGTAAAAAGAGAGAAAAACGGTAAAGAACGAAAGGGAGAGTCAGGTTTGGTAATTTGTAAAAAAGCCACAATTTTAGGTTAGTTTTTAAATATAATTCTTTTAAATTAAAAAAAAGAAATGAAAGCGCGCTGAATGCGAGTATGAAGTATTTCATAGTTATTAACGACTGCTGAGAAAAGTGGATCAAGTTAAAAAGAGATTTTGTTTCTTTCCAGGTTTCCGTTCTATTATGAGATAAAAATAATTTTAGTGGTGTGGCTCCTCAGTCCGGCTACCAAAGGTTCGAGTATCTTGTACCGACGATTCGTACATCCCGCCCTTAGTCGGCGCGAGGCAGAAATCGACGAAGCCCTGGCTCGCGCCACTGAACAGGGTTACACGGCTGTTTTGCAGCTCGGTACCAAAGGTGTTAACTATGCTACGACTGTCCTTATGCAGACCGCCATCAAGGTAACAGTTGCTTAAGCATGCTCATATAGATACATACTGCAATTTTCATAATACTATCCACACTTCTCGTTTAACTTTTATTTGTACTATTCACATTCTTTTCTGTCGTTATTTTGCAGTTGTACTTTTTACAATTTTCTCTCTTATTTATTTATATCTGATAAAATACTTTTTTCAATTTTCACCGCAATTGATTCGTATGTTAACATGTCTATATTATTTTAGCAGCATTGTATAACTATGTGCTAATGTAAATTTTTCACTTATCTTGTATTGTAAAATGAAATTAGGTCAGAAACATTATCTTGTTGAGCTTATGATAAAAAAACCAACAGTTATATTTATATTATATCAAATAATAATAAATGATTACATTAAATTCAATCTGTACACGTCGATTTACACGTCGATAGTATGCAGTTCATTATCTCGGATTATTAATTATTCATACGTAAATTATTGCTGCATTCATAAATAATTCATTCAAAAATTTATTTTAAAATATATAACTTAACAAAATATTTTACTCAAAAGATTAACCGTTAAATTTATAAATTTACGTTATGCTTTGATTATTTTCTGCATTAAAATTTGCAAACAAATTTACTTAGCCCATACATGCATACAGATAGTAGATTATGCTGATACATAGTATAGAATTGTTATAATGAAACAGTTACACGACTTTAAAATAAATTAATCGTATTTTGTTTAGTTCATTAACCACATTTCGTTCTTCATTTTTTCTTTTTGTTCGTAAAAACAAATCTTCCATGCCATCTTCACCATCGCCAAAATCTGCATTTGTTAATTTGTGCGCTGCATTGTATGTCTCGTCATCATTAAACAAAAAATGCAAAAAACATAAATGATTATTACGGCATCATAACCACTCGCGTAAATTCGAAAAACGAACAAACTCAGAATCTTCCGAGTGTGATGCCGAGTGGTTCACTGGCTGCCAGTCAATCAGACCCGGCGATTTCCAGCTTAGCCAAACGCAGAACTTCACCCTCTCTTTCCGAGACGGATGGCGCAGGCTCGAGAATGACGATGACACGACGCAAAGCGCGCAGGCGCACTAGGAGTGAGGACATCGAGGTCAAAGGTGAAATGCGCAAGCATGTGGATCTGTCGAAAAACATAGAGCCTGATGATATTTTGAACGAGTTTTTGAACTTGGACTATGATGAGTCGGGCGATACAACCAACGAAAGCATAAAATTGGTAGATTTCAAAAAGCCTGAGCCACACATTAAGCGGATGAAAAATAGAGAAAAATCGGCAACGCGTAAGAAACCCAGAACTCGCAGTCACACTAATTGGAATATCGATTCGGACTTCAGCGATGAGTGTTAAGAACTTTCCAAATTTATGCAGTTTTACCGACTTTTTTAGTTTTTTTCACAATTACACGAGTTGTGTCGAAAAAGTTTTGTGATTGATTTTCAGTGAAAAAAAATATGTATAAGTTTATTAAAAAGCGAATTTCATAGTTTTGCATTTTTCATTTTTGTATACTTAGTATAATACCTGTTGAAAGATTATAAAACACAAAAAATATATTAAAAGTTCATGTTTTATTTAATTAATATCAAAACTCATTTGAAAAACGTTTGATATACATTGAATTACTATGATTATAGATTATATTAATTTTCTTCAAATATTTCTTTAATAAATTTAAAATAAATTTTTTAATTTATATTCTAGATTTTACTCTTATATTTTCAATTTTCAATTCATAAGTGGTGTATTTAAGAATATGCAATTAATGTAAATCATTGCCGGGTCGATAAAAAAGCTAAAACATTCTAAGTAGATGTTTAATTTTGTGCAAACTTAAAATTTTTCTAGAAATTAATAATATACGCTTAGGAAAGTAAAATAAAAGTATTTTTATAATTTAATACTGTCTTTTGATAAATTTTGTATTTTCAATTATAATATTAATATTATTCATATTATTCATGTACATTATATCGATTATGTCTTTCATATAAAAATAGTAATATATGTTTAAGAAATGAAGTAATCAAATTGAAAACTAAAATGTGATAAATTTTAAATTTATAAATAATATTATATTTACTTTAATAATAGAAAACTTTAAAATTATAAAGTCGTAATGTATTTATTTAAAATAATAAATAGAATTATAGTTTTTTTTTCATTCTAAGAAAACAATAAATTATATTTTTTTTAAATAATAATTAATATCTAATTAAGAAAATGTTTTTTTATTGAATTAATTTATAAAAAAGAAAAATTTTCTTTTTCTGGTGCATTTTTTATGCTAGGAAAAATTGTTGAAACTATAAAAAAATATTTTTAAATCACAGGTAAATATTATTATTTCATTTTGATATTTTTAATTATCACTACTTTATTGTAAAATTTAATTGTAATAAAATTAATCTTTTTCTTTTGCATATTTGTAAAGAAATAAAGGATACTTATTTAATTAATTTACATTTATTTGAGTTCTCGCTTATTTATAAGATTAATTTTAATATTTTTAGAATTGTAGATGATTGAATTACATTTGTAGATTTTTTGTTTAAATATAAAACACAAAAATAAAAAAAATTTATAAACTAATTTTAGTATATGTTTTTCATTACGAATCTGTCAGTAAATATATTTTAATTTAATTTATGAAATTATATTAATTCATGTTATTCTAAAATGTTTTTTTAAGAATTGTGTATTATACGTAAGATCACATATGATGATAATAAAGTTCGCTTGTGTAAATAAATATATAAAAGATTACATTTGTAACATTATATAATTTTAATCTGAAAAAAAGTTAATTAAATATAAATTATTCTCTTTACAAGATTCTTTATTTTATTTAATTTCTCTAATCACGCTAATCATAACGAGTCAAACATATGTATATAAGTTACTTTAATTTAGGAAAATGATCAAAGCCATATGGTGATCTTCGTTAATCAAACAATAAAATTTACAACAACGTAATATTAAATCTATCATTCATTTTTAATTTGCTACTACTTGTATAAATAAATTAGTAATAAAAAATAAAAATTATACATATGTATATATAATTCAATAATTAAATATATCGAAATCAATATTTTATATAAAAATGAAAATAAATAAAATTTTTTTAATGCATAATTAATTTATATTCAACTTGTACTTTTTATAAAACAAAAACATATGAAAGAATATTTTTATAAATTTTTAATTATTATGTTATGGCTAATTTAAACTCTTTAGTTTCAAAAAATATCTATATGTTTATTATTTTTTATATATGTTTCTAATATAGCCTAATTACTATAAAAATCTTATTTGATAAAAACTAGTAATGAAAAATGATTTGTAAAAACTCGATAACTTTTAATAATTCAACCATTATTGCACGAGTGAAATACTTTAGAGTATAAATACACATAAAAGTTAAAAAAAAAATAAATGTACTCTTTCCTTACATAATGTTAAAAGATCTTGTATAATATTTTTATTTTTATATAGTAATGTATATTATGTTATTATTTTTATGTATATTTAATACATATTAATGTTTTTTTGAATGAACTTAACTTAAGTTAACTTAACTAAATCTTCCAACAAATTAAAAATGAATAATTTAAAAAACAAAATAATATAATTTTTATTTTTTCACAAAATTACTAATATCATTGTTATTGATGGTGATTTTAGAATGGTTTAAATAATTATATTTTAAATCGATGTATCGTAATACAAAAAAATCGCATAACAAAGCTAACGATTTGGATAGAAAAATGAAAAACAATTTTATTTTTATTTATATATTTTTAATTGATTCTTATTTACACAAATAAAAAATTAAATGTATATATATGTATGTAACATTTAAAGCATTTAATTATTCATAGTAATGATATAAATAATAAATTATGTTTTATTTATCAGTAAAAGATAAATCGTAAGGTAATCTTTACGAGTTTCTCGTTTGTTATATTCATTAAATTCTAATATTTATTAAAAAATAAATACGCATTTTATTAATTTTGTATGCCTAATTGACTTTGCCACTACCCAAATGCTTTTATTCTATGTAATTCAATTATTACCATCACTATTTTTTGCAATCAATAATGTTAATACAAAAAACTATTAATCAAAACAAAATAAATTATAATTTTTCATAAAATATTTTCAATATACATAAAAAATACCTTTTATATATATTTGGTTTAATAAAGTATTTTAAATATAAAATTTAATTTATTTTAACTAATTACGCAAATTATAAATTAAACTTATTAAATGAAACATTGAATGAATATTTAATAAACGCCAAATATAAGAATTTATGAAGATTGAAAATTTTTAAACCAGCACTGGTGAAGGCCGATAACACTAACCCTTTTTTGGTAAGCTTTTTATTTTCTTATTTTCAGTTTATTACATTTATGTCAAACACTTCACGTCAATTTTATTTTTACTATTCGCATGAATTTATAATAAAAATTTTAATTTGGACAATATTTGCTTTAAATTAATTTAAATTATAATTTTAATATGTGCTTCTTCAAAAGTTAAACAAAAATAATAATTAGAATAAAATTGTATATAAAATAATTTATGTATTCGAGTAACCTTTAAAATAATAGCGTTTTATTACTAAAATAATTATGAAATTTTGAATTCTAACTTCACAAATTTAACATCATTAACTAAATTCATATAACTATTTGTATTTTTTTTTTTATAGATACTTTTTATATTGCTGTGCATATTTTAACTTAAAATTTTATAATAAATGTACAAATACGGACTGTTTATCTATCTATCTTTTAATTAAGATATTTTTAATCATTTGATAAATTATAATTTACTTTAAACTTATATACATTTATTGATAAAATAACAAAATAATAATTGATAAAATAAAAAAATAACAAATAAAAATAACAAAAGTATTATTTTTAATATAATAAATTCAATAAAAAGTAATCAATTATTTAAATTGATAAATGATTTTTAATTATATTTTCTTAATAATTTATTAATTTTGATAAATAATAATATAAATATTAATTACATTCATAATTTTTCGATTGTTATATATTATATTATTACTATATACTATGTAAAAAAATAAGTTATTATAAATTAACTTTATAAATTATTTGAACGAAAAATTTTATTATATATATTATTACTTCAATATAAATTATAAAATATAATTTTCACAAAAGTATTTATTTTCAAATATTAGTAGTTTGTTAAAAATATTATAATTATACTGTGAGACCGAATGAATATCGAGTAAAAAAAAGTTTAATAACAAAAAACACATAGATAATATTTATTTACTTAATTCAAATAAACATTAACGATAAATGATATTTTATAGGGAGGCGGTGGATTGGTACAGCAGCTGCGAAAGAGCTATAGTTTAAGTGACCTTGCTGACGAGAAAAAAGATGAACATAGAAATATCGAGCAGTCGTCTGATGAAGTCGATGTTAACGGTAATCTCGAAAAATGCATTTACGTAAAAATTTCTAATTATAATTGAAATAAAGAACACAAAAACTTTTTATAAATTAGAAATTTTTTTTTTTATAAAATACAATTATAGTATAGAATGGATTTTTTTAAATATATAAAAGTTGAAATCAGATAATCACATGTAAATATTCTTAAAAAGTCCTTGCTATTTATAAAATAACACAATATTATATTTTCAAATAGCTTGTTTTTTAATTTAAATAGATCAAATACATTTCTTTGGAACACATAAATTGAACGGAAATTTATTACATCTTTTATTGTTATCGATAAATAAATTTTTTTTGTTCATGTTGTTAAATAAATAGTCAACTGGTTTATCTATATTTTGTTATAGAATAATAAATAAGAGGTTAAAATATATAGTAAAGTGGATAGTCAAAATAAATAAATTTTTTTTTGGCTTAAAATAAACTAAAAAATTATTGTAATGTATATTAAAAATAAAATAATTTTAAATTAGAATTGAATTGAATAATTAAAAATAATTACTAAAAAATAGTTTAATGGAAAAAATTGTAAAAAAAAATAAATGGAAATTTTAAAGCTAGGTAATCACTTAAAACACAACAATTAAGCAATGAAATATATAGTTTAAAAGGATAGTTAGAAGAAAATAATAATTAAAGAACAGAGATGAAAAAGAGAATTCTTTCCACGTCAAATCGAAAACAATAAGAGTAGAAAGAAAACAACACAAATTTACAGTTTAAGAGTAACAAATGTACGAAAAAAATGTAAAGGTAGGAGAGAAAGATATAAGAATTGAAAAAAAAGAAAATTTTAAACAATCGGAGAAAACACTTTAAAGAAAGAAAAGATAAATTAGAAAGCATTCTATAAGAGCAGGTAGAAAGATCATAATGAATGTAAACGAAATAAAAAAGAAATGATAAGAAAATAAAGAACAGATTATAAAACGGGTGAAAAAAATTAAGAAATGAGAAATAAGAAGTAAGTGATAGAAAATTGAAAAAGGGAAAAAATAAACATAATAGAGTAAAAACATTGGATGAAAGTGAAAAATACATACAGAGTTGTAGATAATAAATGAAAGGAAAGAACAAGATTAAATAGGGATTCTAGAGTATGGAAGAATGAAGATAATGGAGAACCATGACACCGTTTGGTAGATAAAAAGAAGAAAACAAAATTAAAGAGTTATAAAATGAAAATAACTGATGCGAAAGAAAGAAAAAAAGTAAAAGGGGATTTAAATCAGCTATTAAATAATAATAAAATAATCACAGAAGGGGAAGAAATAAAAATAAATAAATGGAAAATTATTTATAATAGAAAGGAAATGAGTAGTAAGATATAAAAATAATAACATAGAAATCAATTCATTTATATAAAAGAAAAAAATAATAATTTAGATAAACTAAATGGCATAAATGAAAAATAGGAAAAACCATAACTTAAGATAGTGATTTAAATATGAGAACGAATTAAAATCAAGAAATAAAACGAAGAATAGGAAGATTTACTAAAATAAATAGAAGAAAGAACTATTATTTTTCTCATTCAAAACGGAAAACAGGAGATTAAAAAAATGATAGTTTGTTTGCTATAGCAAAGTATCATACTTATAATAGGCCATATAATTGTTATAGTAAATAAAAAGTGCGATTGAGAAGAAGAGAGAATCAAATTTTAGATCAATGATAAATATTTGTATATAAGATTAATTCTAGATTTGAAAATTAAATAAATGAATAGAAAGAAAGAGAGAGAAGACAAGAACAAAAACAGAATGTTTAAAAAAACAAATAATAAATTAGATGTTAAAGAACAACGAACAAATAAAAAAAGGAAGATTAACAAAGCATAAATAGACAAAAAGTACAACAGAAACAGAATATAAAATGAAATACGATGGAAAAACAAAATAAAATTGATAATAATATAAATATAAAGGAACAATATAAATAAAGAAAATGAAGGAAATAATTCAAGTTAATAATAAATAAAAGAATAAGAAAATACATAGAAAATAGAAAAAATGTAGAGAAATATTAAAAGACGAAAAAAATAAAAATAAAAGGCAGTAAGAGTCAAAGAACAATAATTGGATAAAACTGTGTATGAAGAAAGACTGGTCAAATAAAAAAAAATTAATTTCAACGGAAAAATATTGAATTAAGTGTACGAAAAGAAGAGAATGGTGTGCATATAGAAATACAATAGAAGAAAAAGAAATAGAAGAGGTAAGAGGATGAAGTACAAGAATAATATATAATGTAAAAATCATAACAAGATCAAAAGATGAATAAAATGTGGATGTTTGGATGAAAAAGATTAATATGAAATATGAAAAAAATTATAAATAAATTAATAATAAGGTAAACATTTAAAACTCGTGGTAAAGTGGTATAATAAATAGTGTCAATTTTAAAAAGAAAATAGATAAAAGGAATTATAGAGAAATACATTAATGGCTTCAAGATATTTATATACACAGTAAAGAATACAATACACGGGAAAGAACAAAAATAATAAAATTTGGTATAAAAAATTATAAAGATGTTTAAATTAAAGAAAAATGTGGAATATATGTTATGAAAGGGATGCTTGATAAACAAAAAGAAAAAGATAGGGAATGGACAAAGTCTTTGTCATAGCAATAATTTTTTTTTTAATTAAAAGTACCTCTAATAATATATAACAATCATAATAAAGATAATAATTTGAAACAATAAGAATATAATATATCAATCTATATATTTGAATATGGATCCATGGAGAATTATGGAATCGAACTGTTTTAAAATTTGCATAAAATTATTTCATAGTAAATTAACTTACATTAAAGGGGCCAGAAAAGAAAACAAAAAACTTAAAAAAATATTTATATAGGTTATTATCTCAAAATGTAGTTGTGAAAATTAGTCTAGGATTTGGGTTGATAGATATCCATGTTAATTCAAGGTTGAGTGTTTTTTCTAACAAGTAATTTATAAACAATTTTAAAAAATATACATAATATAATCGTCTTCATTTTGTTAGAATTTCGTTGTAGAGAGAAAGTGGGAAGACGCGGCTACAGCCCAAGAAGAACTCAATCGAACAACAAGCGAATGGAGATGTATTTTTCTGAAGTTGATTTAAAGATCCGGCAGTCCAGATGTAAGAAACCCACAGATAGTTTAATGTAAGTTAACTTTTTGTACCTATTCATGCTATCTTTGTAAAGCCTCATCTAATATTATAACATGTTGGTGATTTGGACTTCAATTTAATTTAGATATGTGCAAATAGGAATATTATAAAAAAGGCTATATGTTGTTAATTTCATCAAAGATGTAACTTATTTGATAAAATTATTTAAAATAACGTATAAAAACATTTATACATAGATATGACTTAAATATAACAATGTAGATTTAAGCTTTTAAAATTTTAAATTAATAATTAGGTTATTAATAATTTATTATTTATCATTATCATTTAATGTTTTATTATAAATTCTTTTATTTGTATTAAAATTGATATATAAACTTAGTTTTATCCTTTAGTTTAATAAAAATATAATATTTTTCTATTAAAAATAAATTCAATACGGATTGAAAAAGATTTATGCCGTTTAAAAAAGAACTAATTTATACTCTTGTATAAAAAATATGAATTTTATCTTTTATTGATTTCAAGATATAAATTAATAGCTATTTATTATAATTCAATTTACAGAAATATTAAATCATCGGATGACGTATCTAGTGGATATAGTAGTGGAGAAGCTTTACAGTCTCAAAGAAATTTGATTGCTTGCGAGCAACTGTGTAGAACCGCTAGTGTAGGGGGTCGAAACCATGTGAAACCAAGATCAATTTCGAAAAAATCACCCGAGGTATTACTTTTTCAATTTTTTTCAATTTTGTAATGAAAGTTTGGAGAAAATTATTTTTAACATCTTAAGTTATTCATATTATGACTATAAAAAACAATTTTAAATTTAATAAATATTCTAATGTTAATAATTTAAAAAAAAATGAATACATTAAATTATTTTTATCATAACTAAAAAAATATAATAAATATTTTACCGAATAGGTCGTATTTTATTTTAAAAACATTTTAAGTAACGAATTATTTGATTTTTTAATAGTATATTATTATTTCATTATTATAACAGAATAAAAATCGACGAAAATCATAATTTTGTATTTGAATGTATCATTAACTGTAATATTATCTTACATATAAATATTCCAGGATGTTAAATATATAGGATAATTAAATACAAAGCAAAGTTTTCTCATACAAATTCTGTATTTATTTATGTTTACAACTTGTAAATCGGGAGATCAACTGAAATGGACTTGTCTCCTTCATCAAAATCAATCAGTTATTATTGTTTATATTTGACCGACATTCGCTACGTATACACGTTACATATTCAAGAAAGTTAGTCTCCCTTATACAGAATGCTTATGATATGTACTTATCGTAATGTTTTCTTTAATGTAAATATTTTGATATAAAAATTATTTAATTTTGTAAGATAAATTCAATAATGAAAAAAAATATTGTAAACTATATAAACAAACTTATTGTTAATTATTGTAAACTATTAAAAAATTTTTATTTCATTTGTAATGCTTAAAAAATAGATAAATAAACATAATATCTTTATTTTGTTAAATAGTCGACAGAATGATACTTTTTTTTATAATTTGCAATTTTTTAATGTACGGATGATCAAAATATTACGACACTATCAAAATTTAAATGATTGATGACGATAATTTGATTCCAAATTCGATCCTTTCTCTGTACAATTTGAAAATAATAAATAACAAATTTATTAAACTCATTTGTTGGTGTCAAGATCAAAAAGAAAAATATGAAATAATCTTATCTCAAGGACATTATGATTGATTCTAATAAAAACAAGATTTTTTTGATAAATTAAGTGAATTGAAAGAAGTCTTGTAAAATACAAGAAAGTTGTACCTATGATACAAGTTGTACCTATGATAGTTTCATTTTATTTTTATTTCATAGTTTGATTTCAAGGAATTAAACTCCAAGATTGTAACTAAAGAAAACTGTTTAATATCAACTACTTTGCAAAATATTTTTGATAATGCTTTTCAAAAGCTAAAGAAGAGGACACGAAGTCAATTGGCTAAGAAAAATTAAGATATAGATCTATTACACATGAAAATATCAAAAGTAAATTAGATGTAATCACTGTTCTGTTGTATATTATTAACGAAAAAATAAAAAGCTTCACGGAGAGGATATGTAAATCCAGTAAGTTTTAACTGTAATTTTTCAGCTTTGCAAAAGTCGAATTAGAAGGAAGATATTAACGATCGTTGTTTAAACAAGATATAAAAAAGAAGAAACAATTGTTTAATGATATTTTCACATTTCTTTCATTTTTTCTCTTCTGTATTATTTTTCACGAATTTGAAAATGAATCAAAATAAATCTTATGAATTATTTATGTGTTTTCCATTCAAGGTTATTCTAACAAAAAATTACTAATAGAAGTATAGTAGATATATTAGATTTATTTTAAAATTTATGGGTGTATATATATATATATATATTTATACACACTTATTTCAAAAAACAAAATTATACCTAAATAATAAGTTAACATAAGTATATAACTTTGAAATATTATTATTTTAAATTTATAAATTTTTATTTTGTAACAAAAACAGATAACAAAATATAATGCTTTAGTTTTTTGCTTGACGCGTTTAAAAACTCTGAATTATAAAATAAATAATTAATTTTTTTTAAACAATATTTTAATATTTATTTAAATTTAATTTTCAGATATCAAGTTTTGCCACCTTACCTCGCATCAAAAAAACAACAAAGAAAAGGATTGCATGAAATTTGTTAAATCTTGGTCAAACCAAGAAATAAAACCAAAAGTTTTTTGTTATCTCATGGAATATTTATAAAAAGCTATGGTTCACTATTCAATCGATGAACTTTAATAAAAAGAACGATTATTTATCAAATCAAAAATAAATGATAAGATTATTGCATTGCTTTAAAAATTTAATATAAATAAGATTAAAGACTTTTTAAATTATGTTATGAATCATTTAATAGAAACAAATCATTTTAAATAAAATAAAAGATAATTGAAGGATTAAAAGAATTATAACTTTGTACATCTATTTACGAGATTTTTTATGTAATGTTAATTATAATAAATTTGTATATATTAATTGAAATAGTTTTTTATTAAAAAAATATTTTTTAAATTATAATAAATAAGAAAATTTTCACATATTTATTTTTTTAAGAACGTAAACCAATTTTTTTTAATTTAATTTTATATTAATACGAATAATATATGGTTATACCTTATATTTTTCTTCAATTTTAAAGTAAAAATTATTTACAATTATATAGCGTTATGATCAATTAAAACTAATTAATGTTAGTATATTATACATAATTTTTTTTTGTTAACATGTTGAAAAAGATATTACCAAAATTATAGAATGTAATATTTAAAACATACATTTAAAGATAAAAAGATTCTACTAAAGAATAATATTTTGAATATGTGTATGGATCTAAGTCCGTTGCATAAGTGCCACTTAATGTGTAACTTACAATGTTACACATATTATTTACCATTTATAAAGATCATTAAAGTAATAGTTGTATGAGAATGGGTCAATAAGCACTTTGATTTGATAAAAAACTCTCATTGATGAAGAAATTTAGCATGATCGTCATATTCTACTACCATTATTCAAATGATGCCATACCAAATGACTGACAAGTCATTGCATGATGTATTAAATGTATTTGATCTTATTCATTACAATAAAAAGAGAACAAAATCGATCTTTAATTCGATTTTAATTTTTTACAATTTAATTTAAATAATTTTTAAAATATTGATTTAAAAATATACAAGGAAATTATGGTAAATTTTGATAGAAACTTTTTATAGTCAAAGGCAATCAAAGGCAAAAAAAATTACATTTGTGTATAGTATCTGAGTTCCTGAACAATTTAGTTATTGATGTCATTAAACAGTTTCAGAATATGATTTTTGGTCATCGAACGGAAGTACATAACGCAGCAAAAATCGTGTGTCAATTATAATGAATAAAAAATATTAAAAAAATGGATTATATTTTATTCATAATTTTAAATATATAATATAAAGTATAAATTTATCACATACTAATTTATTATTTATCTATAAATTAATGAATTGACGCAAATTTATTTATCTTATTTTTAAATATAACTGGTTTGACACTTTACACTGAAACTACTTGTCTAAGCAATAATTTCTTTTATTCATTGATACAATATTCAACTGTATTCAGTATATTTTAAATGTATAAATGCACAGCTATTGTAAATACGATAAAACAATTATTAAAGTTGTTATATTGTTTTCGTTGATATTAATTTTCAAATATTAGTTTAAAAATTTCTTGATAGTTAATTTACTGAAAAAGATTGAAAATAATAAATACAAGTAATGTTTACCTTTTACTGCAGAGTTCTAATTGGTTAATTTAATTTTTATATTACTTAATATAATAAATTGAAATATACAAAAAAGTAAAAATATAATCTAATAATATAATTTGCTCGATATTTAAAAGCCTCTCGTAATAAATAATTCAATCATTTAATTGAATGATTCTGTTAAAAAAAGTCATTATTTTGATTATTTTTTTTATTTAAATTCAAACTGGTATATTAAAAAATTATAAAGTTTCATTAAGTCATTCTGTATTAAAGTATATATTGTAAGATACAATAAGCTATTCGTAAAAAAAAATTATATACAATTTATTATAATTGTTTTCGTATTACTTATAATTCTATTACAATATATATAAAATTATATACTTGTAATATACTTAAATTGTAAATAAAATTCCTTTCAATTTTATTTTAAAATAAATATGCTATAATTACAATTTTAAATCAAAAAAGAAGAAAATATTTTTCATAAATAAATTGTAATTGATTGAGCGAATATAATTTTTAAATTTGGTATACTTGTATCATCTTATCATTATATATAATTTTATAAAATTAAAAAGTAGAAAATGAATTACATATTTATTATAATATAAATATTAAATTATGACGCTGATGTAAAGATTTTAATTCTTTAAGTTAATATTATTTAATTCATGTATTTTAAAATTAATTTAAATTATGTGTTATTGAAGTTATGTACAAGTAATGTTTTAAAATTACTTAAAGTATAAAAATTATAAGAGGATTATGAATAAGTAATTGATTTTGAAATGTTTTGTAATTTAATAAAAGATTTTTAAATGTGTTTAAATTGTACTATTTACATTCAGTTACAAATATTTAAAATACGTTAATTTCTTTCACTTAATTATAAGTAATTTATTGTTTACCCTACTTTTGTCGCTAAGTTATTATTAAATTGATATATCAAAATAATTAATTGATATTTTAAAAGTTTATTTTATAATATGTTAATTTATTGTATATATTGGTTGTAAAAATATGTAATAAACTTTCACTTGATTACTTTCAATTATTAAATGTGCCATAATGTTTTTATTCAATATAATTCAATATAATTTAATATAATCAATATAACATAAGAACATATTATTTAGTTCAATTTTAATACTTTGAATGACTTAAAAATATGAAATCAAAACTACTTTTTATTGAGTGATTTCAGTTTTTAAAATTGAAAAATAGTCATTACAATAGCATTTAAATGAAAAACATTAAAAATATATATATATAGAATTTAAACAATATTTATTTATACATTGAGTTTAATGAATTCTTTATTTATATAAGATTTCAATAATTTTTATAATATTTCAGAATACACATAAGATTTATGTGTACAATATTTTGCGTTGTAATTTACAAAATTAATAAAAAACAAATTTTTGTATTTGTTTTTTGTGGAATGACATATTAAAAAATATTAAAGTGTTAAATTACAGATTTATTTTAATACATTTAATAAATAAATTTTATTATTAATAATTTATCATTAATTGTAAACATATTAACAATAAACACAGTGAAATAAAACTTAATTTTATTTAAAAAATATGAGTATACAAAAAATATATTTATTTCAATAATTTCCGTAATGTTTCAACCTATACAAGTATGCAAATCCTTTATTGTTTGAGATACTTAAGAAACCACTGGAGGGTGAGAAGTCAATATCTAGCGGATTAAATATTTTAGTATTGGATGTTGGAAAGTTGGAGAATATGTTAAAAGAAGGTATATGTAACATTTTGAAGGCATTTTCCAGTTTATCCGAGGCGATGGCGAGTATTTCGGTGCTTGGATTGAATTTGAGTTTCGTGATGGCTGTAGTGAGGTTGAGCACCGTCTTAACGGGGATTGGTGTTTTTTCGTTAATGACGGAATAGGCATCATAGAGGTTAACTACACCTTGTTTACTACCTGTTGCGATAAACTGGCCATTTGCTGATATTGCTATTGACTTCGCTGATAAGCACCCATCGTCCATGGCTCGATTCAAGCACGTACGCGATCTGATGTCCCATATATATATTTCGCTGCTGTCTGTCATTAAAAATGTAGACGACTGAGAAAATGTAGTTTTTGCATATTCTTTACATTCATACAAATCATTATATAACAAAATATAAGTATTAATTTTAATTACGTGTATTTTTAACTATGAAATTTGGAACTGAAGAAATTTGAGAAATAGTTCAGTTTAAATTAAAAACTAGTAATTTTAAAAATTATTTTAATATTTTAATTTTATATTATATCTAAATAATTATTTTTCAATAAAAAATTCGAATTTTTTATCTTTTCATTTAATTTTATAATGGTTTTTATATTTTTTGGTGATATTTTTTGATTTTTATTATATATATATTTGTCATTAATATTAAAAAATGTTTAGTGGCATTTTTAAGTTAGAAAGCTGATATGCCTTATAATAATTTTAAGAACAATGTAATAAACAGTGAAGACACAAATTCTATAAATAAAAATATGAATAGAATGAAGTTTACATAAAAGTAATATAAATAAATTCAAGAGTGAGAGAAAAAATTAAAGAATAAAAAGAATAAATTTTTTATATAAATAATCAAAACATATGCAGATTGTGTAATGATAGCAAAGAAACAATGAAATAAATCAGAAAAAATGCAATGAAGCAGGATTCAATATAAAGAATAAGAAAAAATAACGAAAGGAGAAAAAAATGATTTTTAAACATAATAGAGGAAAAACAGGAAAGAGAAAGAGATACAAATTAATGTTCGGCTTAAAGAAAATGAATGTAAAATAAATGTAAAAAATATTTGCAAAAAATTATATTAAAACATACAAGTGAATAGATAGAATTTTCATTTACTTTTTTACCCTCAATATTATTTTTATTCTTTCGCGTTCCTTGTTGTTTTTTCTTCTAAATGAAGATTTTAGTAAAGGTAACTAGTATATATAGTCTCCTATTTGTAGAATATAATTTCAGTGATGATCAGTAGATAAATTGTTTGCAACTGACTAGAGCTGGATCCTATACTATGCCAGACCAAAATTTGAAATCCAAAAATGTGAAAAACATTTTTTAAATAAGATTATATAATTATGATTTAATTTTTTAATTTGATCATAAAGTATTTATACTTATTTATTTATACAAGTATTTTGTTTTTTCTGAGATATTACATAAAGAAATTTTGATAATAAATTCAAATAAATGATTTAATTTTGAACTTTTTTCAATGATTTAATATTGAATTACCATATACTGATGATCTCTTGTGTATTAATAAACTTATAATTAATATATATTCATATTTACCTCCATGTGTAATAATTTTTGTATTGTCAGGTGTAAACGCGATAGATTGACATTTCTTATTCATTTGTATTGTTCCAATCAATTCTTTTGTAATACTTGATAATAAATATACTTCTCCAAACCTTCCACAAATAGCTATGAGCTTACCATTAGGAGATACCTCAAATGTCTACAATATAGGATACTTATATCAAACATAAATTATATCAAATAAATTTTTAAAACATATATTGGAAATAAAATTTCAAAATAAACCTTCATGTTCGTAATTCCATGAGGTAAGAGTATTTTAAATGTCTTTCCAGTCATTAAGTCATACGAATAGCAATATGCATGGGATATTGATCCAACAAGTATACTTGAGCCTTCTTGTAAAAAACTTGCTGAATTTATTGGAAACTTTTCAAATTTCATAGTATGTAATTTATTGTTTTCTCGTCCATCAATCTATTATAATTATTCAAATCCATTTATGATTCAATGTATAAAGTGACTTTTTTAGTTTACCATTCATTTATATAATATATACCTCAAATAATGAAAGTACCCCTGATGAACCTGCAACTAATGCAACTGTTGATGATTTGTGGAATTGTACAGAATTAACATATGGACCTTCGGTATGTGTTTCTTTATTTACATGTGAAAGAGCTTTTAGATCAATATTTCCTTTTTTTAAAGCTTTATATTTTTCTGGAATCAAATGATTACTATGCTATTAAAAAATAATAAAAATTAATTAATAACAAAAATATTAGGTAAATACTATATGAAATATAGAAAGAACTTACTTTCAACAGTTCATTATCAGAACTATCAGAGTCTTCCTCTTTGTCTTTGTGTAATTTTGCCCATTTAGGTGTTCCAGTTATATGCGTAAATTTATTTTGCAACAATTCAGAAAACTTTGTATTTGTTCTTCCAGTAGGTAATCTACGATTTTGTTTATTCAAAGCTTTTTGAACTCTAAAAAATTGTAAAAATAAATAATTATTTTCAAGTGATGAAAGAAATTGATGTGTGTATATATATATATATATATTGTAACAATTTTACAAGAGGTCATCATCTTCATCTTGCCATGCTGGACTTTTGATAGAAATTTTTGATTGCATCATAAATATAGATTTATCATTAGATTTCATCGATATAATAGAATCATCATCAACATTTTTACTGTTTTTTATTATATCATTGCTAAATTTTTTTTTAATTGTAGGTTCTCGTGTAAATTCATTTTCATTTTTACCTTCCAAATTTTGAAGTAAATCGGAAGAATCACCAAAAACTAATTTTTCTAATCTATAGCATAAAAATTTTATTACTAATAGTTTTTTGTGGTTTATCATGTATAATTAATATTTTACCTAGATTCTTCTGTAATACTATAAACATTTTTACGTCTTTTATTTGGAAGTTTTTTACTAAGAGTACTTTCATTTTCAATTTTTGTTATTGTTGTTATTTCTGATTCTGTTTTCGATCTTTTGTTTTTGTTTTTTTGTTTTTTTTGAAGTGCAAATACATTATTACTTTTATCACAGTCTAAACTCATTATATTATGTTATTGTTAATGAAAATAATAAGTAATAATCACTTTTCGCCACGTGAGCGTGTATCGATGACAACAAAGGTATTTTGGAGGTTAAGTTTTTTACATCACGCTAATTACTACATCGTTAGTTATATTTTCATAATATTTCCAGTTAATACATTTTTTATTAATAATTTAATAAAATAAAATAATTAATTTAAAACATATTTATAATTTTATTCACAATAACATAGAAGTTATAATTAAATTAATAATTATTTATTATAATTAATTTAAAGATTGACAAATTTTTTAATTGCGAATCCTAATTTTTATAATTATTTCTTATTTCGCTGTGTTCTTTTCAAGAAAGGTTAGATAAAAAACGATTCATGCGTATGAGATGCTGTAAATTTGAGATTGATCAATAGCAATAAAAGTTAAATATTTATAGTTCTAATAATCAAAAGTATCTAATTATTTACGCAAAGGTTTCAGATTTCTTAAATATAGTATAATGTAGTTCAATGAATTGAAAAATGAACCATTGAGTGGATTTAAGGAATCGGATACCCTCATTCTGAATGCAGTTTGGGAATGAACAGGATGCGCCGAATAGTGAGTAATTGTTGATGAGAATGTATGTGATCGTTGTAATTATTAATTTAGTTATCGCAATGATAAGATTTTGAATTTGTAATAAAATGTAATATGATCAAGCAAGATATCGATTATCTGTTTCATGAAAAAATGTTTAACTTTTATAATTTACAGATTTTCAAATTCAAAGAAATGTTCTTCTGGTTTATTTTTAATCGTATATGAAAAGCTAATTATATTAAAAAAAAACTACTTTTATTATAAAACGATTAAATTTACAAATTTATTTTTTGTAAAAAAGATAAAAATCTAGAAGCATTGTAATACAATTAATACAAAAAGATATATAAAAGATTTAATTTTCAAATTAAAAAAAAAAATTATCACTAAATCCAATAAATTTATTTAAATAAGAAATAAAGATCATCTTATTATTGTTAAATTAATTTGTATTTATTACGTAAATAAAATAGCTAACACGGAAATTATATAACATAAATTTATAAATAATTTAATAATCTAATATTTTAAAGTATATTGTAATTACATAAGTAGACAGTATAAGTTAATTAATTAATGAATTGTCAGTTTAATGTTTATCTCTCTCACCCCATTCTAACCCTTCAAGTTAAACTTAGCTTACATTAAAGTAGTATTACTATTATAATTAGGATACGAGAATCCAAAAAAGCGTAGTATATACAAGTTTGAATATGACGCGTTACTTCCGAGAAGAAATAAATAAATGTACTGGGCGATTGTGAGAATTGCGGTGTATAGTCTCACATCGAGTTATACTTGGCGAGGTATATGCTTAGTTCACATGTTCTGTTTAATGAAGAATGTACCAATTAAAAATTTGTAAGCTGATAAATTTAGCGGTTGCATTGATTTCTGAAGAATGAAAGATTATAAGTATTTTGTAGTGACTTTGTTGAAGAATTAGTCCTGGAAAGGAATCGATTACACTAAAAAATTTAATTTATCGCGAGAAGCGAGTGTATCGGAATATTATAATTGAGTTTTTATTTTATTTCAAAATCAGATGATAAAAGTATATAAGTTGTAATAGAAGGCGACATATAAAAGTTTAAATTCCTAAATTTTTATTTTTTAAAATGAATCTTACATTAAATCATTCTGATAAATTTGGCGATCTTAATACACATTTTCAGACAAATATTTGAAATTCAACTGAACGAATGAATAAAAAACGAGGTATATTGTGAGGAGCACAGGGAAGAGAGAAAAAACGACAGTTCAATTCCGTATCGTTCCATTTTGTCAGCGTGTACGCGTGTCGTTTGACAAGGCCCAAAGATGAATGAGTCTAAAAATTCGACATTTCTTGGATTTGATTTTAGTACACAACAGGTGAGTTTGTTAAACAAATGTTTTATCTTATTATTTTTTATAGATCATTCTTATCGTTGTGCAATCAAACATATCAATGTTTAATTAAATTAAAAAGAAATTTTAGTTTATTCGTTGTACACGACGTAGCATCACAAAACTATACATATTGTTGGCTGTTCTGTTATTAAAACAAGCTGAGTGATCGGTTTGAATATTTCGATATAATGCGCATGCATATCGGCGCATATAAAATAGCGTGAAATATGATTTAATAAATTAGTTTTGAATATTATTAGAAATTATAATGTATATCTTCAAAAAGTATTTAAAAAAAATATTCAATTTATATGCTTTAAAGTTTTATTTACAGATTTGTAGTATATATGTAGTGATAAATTTAGTAGTAAATTAGTTTTTTTAATCAAAAAGGTCAATTAGTTATCATATTTACTGATAAGTCATTGGATATACTTTACAGATAAATATTCATTTGATAATACAGATGTATATTATATGTGTTATTGTAAAATATCTGTATGATATAATTATATATTAAAAATTATTTATTTTAAAAGAAGTCAGTATAACAAAATTGATCAATAAAATTTTATTATACTTAAAATTAATGATACATTAAGTAATGATTTGTTTTTTAAGAAAATTTCTAGCTTTAGATACAGTACATGCAAGCTTATGTAAATCTATTAAAGATTAAGAAAAAACATGAAAATTCAAATAATAATATCATTGTTTATACTTTTTTAATTTAAATTTGTTAAAAAATAAGCTCTAAAGCATCTGTGCTATTTCTGTCTATATTCTGTCCTATATTTATAATAATATAATAAATACAAATCTATTTTCATAAATTTAAAAGAAAAATATAATTAATATTATGACTAATTGAACTCATATATGCATATTTCTTCTTAATATATTAAAATCCATACATAAATTTATTAAGATATAAGTGTAGCAAGAAAATTAAGAAAAATAAAAAAGAAAATAAAAACAATTGTATTTAAAATTTTTTATACAATAACATATTAAAACATATAACATATTAAAGTTTAAGATTAAAACATTTTAATTAATTTTAATATCAATTATTTCACATGCACAAATTTAATACATAAAAACATTATAATAAATAAAAAATAGAAAAAATTATAATAAAATTTATTAATACTGAGAAATACAATATCAAAAGCAAATATTATTATAAAAAGTATACTTCAAAAAGGTAATTAAATAATAAAATATCTTGAAAATTTATGAAAATTCAAATTTTATAATCTTAATTTTTAAATTTATAAAATTCTTGTGTATCTTATGTACTATGTATTTATCAATTTATATTTCAATTATAAGTTATAATAGTTTTTGAAATGTAATAATTAGAACGTTTTGAAATAATAAGTAGTATTTAGAAATAGAATATTTTTATAGGTGTACAGAAATTATTGTTAATACAAATAGAGATATTATTATTATAACTCATTAATATTTTTGACTATTTTACACCCAAAAAGATCTAATAAAACAACATTTGTTCAAAAAACTTTATTAATGATATTCAATTTCCAATTTATTAAAATAATGATGTATTTTAATATGTAATTAAGTATTAAATAACAATAGTAATCATTAAATAAAGTGTGATTAGTTTCGATAATAATATTTTTATGATAGTGATTTTAGTATTTTTATTTTATGTATGATAATATGTTTAATAATATTTCAATTATTATTATAGCTAAAAGCTGTAGTAGTTGATTATGATCTTAATGTCCTTCATGAAACTAGTGTTCAGTACGATAATGATTTACCAGAGTTCAGGTAATATTATTTTATACATAATTTAATAAATTTAATATAAAAATATCAATTTAAAAAAAAAAAATTATATTTTCCAAGAATAGTAATTATTTATAGTTTTCTAATGTACTTTTTTAAGATATTTCAACTTACATTTTTTAATTTTTAATGTAAATTATATTTTTCTAACTATTTTTATTTGACTTTATAATAAAATAATTGTAATACAAGTAGTAATGTATGAAATAAATGTAAATTTGTACATTGTTACATCTTATAAGCTGTTATATTAATATAATCAATTTTTAAAATATTGATAATATGAATTTTTAGATTTAATTTTAATAATACACTAATAAGTGAAAGTACATTTACATTTGATTTTCATATTTTCTATTAAAAAAATATTAAAAAAAAATGTCTAAAACTAATCTAGGAATTTTGCAATATACAAATGTGTTGATTGCTGAAATTGTTGAAAAATAATATATTCAGTAGATACATTAAGCTTATATGTTTCTTAGAACTTATGGTGGAGTATTACAAATAAAAAATGAACCACATGTAATAACAGCTCCAACACATATGTGGGTTAAAGCTTTGGATATGATATTGGATCGACTTCGGGTTTGTGGGGTTGATTTTAGCAAAGTTATTGCTATTTCTGGATCGGCACAGGTGAATATAAAAAAAAATCAGATATTATGAGAATGCTTATGAGTGTCTACTTAAAAAATTTAGAAGTTTAAATGTTTTGTACATGTATTTGTACATAATAATTAAAAACATGAATAAATATAAACAACTGTACAATTACATGAACAGAAATGTAATTTAAAAACTTAAGTTTAATTGATTAAAAATAATTAATACTTTCAATATTTAATTTTATACTGTTTCAATTAATAGAATTTTCAATTAAAAATAGTTATATAATTTTTTAAGACACAATAATTAAACGGATAAAATATTTAATATTTCATAAAATGGAATTGTTTACACATATATATGACAAAATTATTGGTATACTATTAATATTAATTTAATAGTACTATTAGTATTATTATTTATTTAACAATTTATACATTGTTTTTTCAGAATTTAGAGATTTTTCTTAAATTATATCAACTTTTAATATTACTTTTTTATAGTGTTTTTTTCTGTCTCTGTACTGTAATGAATTTGTATAATATGGTTAAATCTTTTTTTACTTTATTTCTTTCTAGCTTTTTGTAGTGGCTCTTGTATTATAACAGTTTATTATAAAAGTTTGTTGACTCCTTATCAATTTACTATTAACTTTTTTTTATATCAAGATTCAATCATTGAAATAATTAATTTTCGTCTAATTACACATTTTATATAATTTTGTAAAGATTTTTCTGCTCTTATATTTTTCTTTTTATTGTAAGTTTAATTTTAATATTATCGATAGATATTTTTAATTGTTTTTATTGGCTTTATCTTCTCTAATATTATTTTTCCTCTATAAAACTTTTTTCTCCAATAGCAGTTTAAGCATCCAATATTTGCTGGAAATGTATTGCTTCTATTATCTTTACTTATATATATATATATTAATTATTTATACACGTCAATTAATATATAGAAAATATTTGTTTTTGTTTATTTTGTTCTCAGTTCTAATCATTCTTTTTGCTTAATCTTATTCTATTTATTTTTGTCTGAAGTATTGTTATGTATTTTGAATTGCTTTATCTAAACTCAGTATCCATTTTATGTAATTTCGTTATACCATTTACAGCTTTTTCATCTGCTTATTTATGCTCTATATAATATCATATTTTCTACTAAAACATAAAATATTTTCATTTTCAGTTTTATGTTTTCTTTGAACCATTTTTCCACTTAATTTTTCTATTATCATATTAGTCTTTTAAATATTAATTTTCTATAAATTTATATTAAGTGTATGTGAATTTAACAATATCTAATTTTTTGTCTTTTTATCTTAAATCCACCTTCTTATTTTTATCTCTTATTTGTCCAAATTTCACTATTTTTAGTTTTTTCATTGTTAATTGTAGTTCTTTTCTTTTTAAGTAATTTCTAAATAATCTTAATACGTTTAATTTCATCTTGCAGTTTGCCAGTATATTGTATTTATATCTTGTCTCTATATACATTAATGATTTAATTTTTTCCCGTATTTTTATTCTTGAGCTAAATTTAAAAATTCTTTCTCTAAATCTATTATCACTAAATCATTAGATAATGCTGAACTCGACAGGTATCTTGTCTTATTCTTCTTTCTGTTTTCATTTGAGTAATTCTCTCATTATATATTAAAAACTTTATTTTGGTTTATACTTCCCTTATATGATGTAATTGATTAATTTTTTTTTTTTAATTTTGATGTCATGATATTTTATATTCCCCTTTTTCAATTTTACGAAATGCAATCTTTGTGACTGCGAATCATGAAAAAATTTATACTTTTTTTTCACTTTTTCTACTACAGTTTTCAGTGCATAAATTTTCTTGAAAGCACTTCTATTTCTTCTACAGCCGAATTCTGTGTCATGATATATTTTACTCTCTTCTTTGTTCTACTAATCTGTTTTTTATAAATTTTAGGTATAATTTTGTAACCTGTATCCATCAATGTAATTTCTCCACGACTATTTGTATATTTTTCATTATTCCGTTAAAAAATGTACACCACTGTCGCAGTTCTTCACTGTCTCACTCTTTTGTCGTTTCCCCTCTCCTTATAATCTCGTTTATTATTTTGCCCGTTTCCTCATCCTACCTCCACATTTAATTCTTCAATTTTATCTTTCGGGTTCTTTCCTACTTTCATGGTTCGTCTTATTTCCTGCATCTCTTCCCTTTTCACCCTTTCCACCCCTCTTTTTATTTACCTCCTATTCCTTCTCTCCCCTTTCTTTAATCGTCGTCTCCCTCTCACTTTTCCCTAAACATCTATTATTCTTCTTTATTTTGTATTTATTCTCTCTTCTTCCTATCTTTATTTATTTTTCTAGAATGCTTTTGCTGACTTATCTTTGTCTGCCTCATCCGTTTACAGCGGTAGTTTTACAAGTACCATATACATTAGTTTTAGGTACGTTTACCGCGCTCCACCCCAGATTGACTAATCCGGCGCATCGATATGGCAATACTTGTATAAGTACTATGTACACTAGTTTTAGGTACGGGTTAACTAATCCAGCGCGTCCACCCGCTACCTGACGAAAGGCCGAGGCAATTATATGTGCACCACGCAGTATTATAGAGAATACAATATCCATAATAAAATACCATACATCTCTTAGGTCCATAAACGAAATACAGGTTGTTTATGGGGATACTATCCCCGTAAACAACTGAGTCAACTATGGTGAATGACTATATATAAGCGCGCCCGACGCCGAAATGAACAAGTTGGATCAGCGCTACCTACGCCAACGATACCTTTGCTTGTATTTATATTGTGTATATATTTTGTTTGATATAATAAACTTATATTTAATACAAGTTTCGCTCGCTAAATTATTTCCACCTACATGCTAAAAGTTATTTTCTTTTATTTTTTCTTTGTTTGTTTTTTAGCGTTTTTTAAAGTTTTACTGTTTTTCCGAGTAGCTTTTTTTGTATTATTTTCTATATAACTTCTTTCACTGCATGTATTAGTATTTATTTATTTATTTATTTGCGAATAATTCATACCTTATTATGTACAATTCTTAAATCTACATTACTTTTTACACGTGGTTCTATTACTTAATATAATATATTTTTATACTTGCACACACACATGCACATATGTTATTTCTTCATTTATTTTTTATTTCTTTGCTATTGATAATGCCTTCTTTTGTTGCCTTTTTCACTCTATAACCACTTCTTTATCTCTGCCATGATGCTCCTTATTTTATCTCTACTCACATGAATCTTGTACAATATATTTATATCTTAATATTATATCCTATCGTAGCATATCATATATCACTTATTATTCCAACTATTATTCTATTATTGCTTTAAGCCCTGTGACATTGCACTTCTTTAGAATATTTTTTGTTTGTTTTTGTTTATTGAAAAAAATCTACATGTTTTTCGTCTTTTATTCATTGGGGTTTGCTGTTTTTGATTTCATTACCCTTTCTATATCTCGCTAATAACTTCATTCTATTTTTTCTTTTTTCTCCTTTCTTTTCATATACACATTTTTTCTATACATTTTCTACTATGACGTGTTTATCTTCTTTTATATATTTCGAAGTTTTAGTCTAATTATCTAAACTTGATGTTGTTTTCTTACTTTTAATTCTTCTATTTTTCCCCTTTTATTTCTTCCGTTTCCACTTTGTTCCACAATAGTAAGATAAGTAAAATAAAATCAAGAAATTAAGCAATATTTACATTTTTACTTCTTGCACATAATGTACATATTATACAGAAGATATTTCGTTCAATTTTATGAATTACATTCCAAAAATAAAATATTTTCCTACTGTACTATTTTTGTTTGACATTTTATGCAAAATTAATCAAAAGAAATAATAAATAACAGCAACATGGAACCGTATATTGGAGTAAAGGCAGCCGAAAGTCATTACAAAATCTCAACCCTGAAAAATTTTTACACGAGCAATTGACCACAGCTTTTTCTGTTACGCCAGCACCGATTTGGATGGACTCGAGTACAAGTATTGAATGCAAGCACCTTGAAGAGATTGTCGGAGGGCCAAAAGTAAATGTGTTTTTTTTTTATATGTAACAATGGATAGTATAATGAGAATTACTTTTTGTATGATTTAATATAAATTTAGCGATTTAATTACAATTAATAATATTTAAAAATTAGCTCTTTAATTAAAAGATTGTTGATTTAAAGAGTATTTAGAGAAAAAATTCATCTTCATTATTTACATAATTTAAAGTAATATGTAGGTTCTTAAAAAAATTTCAATTCAACTGTGTATTTAATCAATTATTCTGAATTGTTTAAATTATAAATAAAACGTTTATTTTTAGAAATTAGCAGAAATCACTGGATCCCAAGCACACGAAAGATTTTCTGGACCTCAGATAGCTAAAATTTTCAAAAAGAGACCCGAAGCTTATGAAAATACAGAGGTATTCCAGTTTTATATATATCTTTACTATGTTATTATATTACTTCACTTATAATAATTTTTATTTATTTTGGGTTAATTATATAATACATTTGTTAAATTGCTTGCATATTTAATAATTAATCTACAAAATGTTAAAGAATCGTTTTCAGGACTGTAATATATAACTAAATTGAATTTTAACAACAGCAGAGACTGGCCTTCAAAATTAAAATTATTTAATGCTTAAAAATTGCTAATAAAAGAAAAGATAATTATGTATTAAAAGAAAACTAAATAAAATTGTGTTAACTTTGATTTTTGGAAGTGAAATACGTGTTTCAAACGAGATGAGAGGATTAGAATAATTACCCGAAGTTTTGTAGTTAGCAATACTGGTGCAACAATCCAGTTTTCCTTTTATTGACGCACCAAGGATACAGTTAATGCCTGACGAAAAGGAAATAACCTGTAGAAATTAGTGTTGAATTTGTGCCTGGGCGCACCTGCAATCTTAAACTTTCCCAGTTAGGTGGGGCGAAAGAAGAGGAGGGGGGAGGGAAGATCACCAACCGTGAAGGTTATAAGCCTTGATGAAAACGGATTAGAGGATTGTGATAAAGGGTAAAAGATGATATGAAACAGTAGTGGCTCACCAAAAAGGAAACGCTATAAGCTACCAGAGGCAAAGCTACGAGTAAAGGTACTCAAGGAGGGAGCAAGCCCTACGAATAATATCGTTTTGTGAGAAGAGTAGGGTTTAGGGCTTGGATTAAGTCATTCGGGTGAGAGGAAATTGCGATGAAGAGATTGCTGAACGACTCCAGCTGGGCTTCCCATAGCATTTAGCTTTTAAGTTAGTTATTTTTAGCTTTTGGAGTATGGGCATTGGCTGACTCAGAGCATAAGAGAAGGAACACCCCAAGATGGGGAGTCCATAGGAGATTATTCCACGAATAGTATACTTGAAGGCTCTTAGTTTGGTTTTGGAGGATATCCGCTGGTTTCTGAAGAAAGTATGAGACGAGGCTGAAGTAAGCACCCATGATCTTATTTATGGAAATCGTTATCTGGGGCTCCACAACAAATTTTTGTCGAAGGTTAGGATACTTAAATGTGGGAGACCAGTCTACGTCCAAGCATCCAAGACTGAAGAAGTGGATGACTTACGTCTTGGAGTAGTTAATTTCTAAGCGCCATTTCTGGATCAATTCCAGGATGGAGGGCAGAAATTTAGCTAGTCGAGAAGGGAGGATTTTGGAGCAGCGAACGAATGTATTCGATGACAGCGATATCAGCAGTGTGTTACACTATTATTATGGGATTTAAAGTCGGGATATTACCCACGAATATTGAGGAGGAGAGAGCCGAGTCTAAAGTCCTAGGGAATTTGGGCTGATATTAAAAAAAGGTTGAAGTTGAAGGATCCATACTTAACCCTGAGTTAATGGTTTCAGATGTAGAACAAGGTGATACTTAATAGGTAGGGTAAGAATTTTAGCGCAGGCAGACATCATGGATGAAAATTTGCTTCATATCGAGACCACAGTGCTACGGAAGTCTCGGTTAAATTTATCTAAGACATATTCTACGACGTGGAGAAGCTGTTGGAGCTGTTGGATCGAAAGTCTAGTTGGAGACAAAATCAGAGATTTGTTTAAGGAAGGCGGCCTCTGGTATCTTGCTAATTGAGGGGAGAAGGCTGATTGATCTGTAGCTAATTGTTTTGCCTTAGGCGTTTACCAGAATCTGGGTTTGTTAGCCAGACCGGAGCGACCACCTTCGCTGAACTAGCGGGGCGCAGCTAAATTATCTTAGTTCCGTGAAACGACCCATACCCTGACAGATCGGCATACATCAAATCTTTTTAATTTAATATGTTTGAAGTCTTTGAGTGTTAAAAATCATTATAATATTTAGAAATTTATCTTTTAAAAGATGTAAAATTAAATAAAAATCTATATTTATTAATTATATTATTATATTATCAACAAAATCTGAGAATAAATCTCTATAATTAGAAACATTTATTATTAGAAATCACTTCCTTATCATAAACTAATATGAATCTAAATTTAAAATGTTTTGCAAAAATTAAATTTTCTGGAAAAAACTATAGAATTATGTATATGTATATATACATATTATAAAATAGTAATATATACATTATAAATAAAAATTATTGAAATATTAAAAACTTATACAATTAATACATTTCTTTCAAAACTACCTAAAAGCTGTCTTTATAAAGGTTTGAACCATGATAAAAAATTTTATTGTTATTTTATAAATTATTAATATTGTTATATAATATTATATATTTACTATAATAATAATAAATAATAATAATAATAATATAATAATAATAATACTAATAAGAATATATCAACAACAAAATTCACATAAAAATTTTATGTGTATTTCCTTGTATACGAAAAACACTAAAATTTAATTATATATGCTTAAAATATGTATGAAATTTTTTACAGTAGTCTTTCCAAGATTTATGAAAAATTTTTCTAAGCGTATTTATTATGTAAATTTGTTTTTTATTTGAATCATTATTATACGTTATTATAAATAAATAATGCTATTTATAAATTTCATAAAATTTGATACGATGAAAAATTATTTATTTTCAATACTATTTCAACTTTTCACTGGTTCCGTATTGTACGTTTGAAACAAAGATATTTGTTGTATTACATTTTTAACTATTTTTTCTGTATATTTTTTCATTAATTGCAAATTTAAATTTTTAAAATAGATAATTTTTGTTATGATACAAATGAACGTAAATTCATTTGTAATTTCAGTTTGGAAAGGCGAAATGGCATATTATAGGCATGTAAATTTGTGATAATATAAAAGCGTCTGCAATTACATCGTCTATTAGTTAGATACATGCAGCGATGGCAATTTTTAGATCACTCCTAGGCTGTCGCAGTTGTCTCTCGGATCGTGTCTATAGTGACGCTTTGTTGCATGGATTTCTATCGCTACTACCTTTCTCTGTTCCTTGCTGCATTCATCGTTATATTATCATTATTAATTATTTATAAACAATTTATATATTTTTATTAACATTGTTTTACAATTCTAACATCTAAATTACTTTTGACATCTATACATTGTGCTTAACACTACATATTTTTTTACTTTATTTAATATATTTTTTATTTTTTCTTCTTTTTTCTTCCTTCTTGCTACCATTTTCTGAGATGCCTCTGTTTCACTGCCGTTTCCTTCTTCCTCTATTCCAGTAAATTTCCTTATATCTTTCTCATACCCTTTCATAACATTCTCTCACTTCATTTCCCCCGGAGATTGCACTCCATAACGAGTTTTCTTGTTTCTCTTTTATTGTTGTGCAATCTATACTTTTCTTTTGATCCGTGTTTGTTATGTTTAGTTATTTATTTATTTCCGTTCTAAATCTCGCTAATAATTTAATTTTTGGTTTTATTTATTTCTCCTTCATTTTTTTTATCATACATTATCTACTATGATGTGTTCAATTTTATCTGCGTATTTTGTGATTTCCAGTAAATTATTCAAAATTTGTTTGTTGTTGTCTTACTTCTAGAACTTCTATTGTTCCCGTATTATAAAAATATTTACTATTCTTTTCCAGAAAAAGCTTCATCATCCGATGTGGTGCCAAAAGTTTACATCGTGATTTTTATGCTTCTATTTGTTCTTGTTTTTGTCTCTTTCAAAAACTTTTATTTCCTGTGTCATTATTTATATGCAATTTTGAGAATTTTCGTGCTTTCACTAATTATTTTTTTCTTTGCAAAATTAACTCCTCACTTAGCTGCCTTTATTTCTATCCTTTTTCTTTTTTATTATTGCTTCTAGAATCAAAATGTCATTTCGTGTTTTTTTTCAAATTCAATGTCAATTTTATATATTTTTTGCGCTACTATTTTTTCTCGCAATTTTTCGTCTGAAATTGAGTGAAATTTTAGAAAGTATACAAATCCAAATAAAGAAATAAAAAGAAGGATTTATAACGGCAAATAATGGAAAGTAGAGAAAAAGTAATAGACTATTTGATATTAATTACAGAGGCAGAATAATCGACTAAAACTTGTGAATTTATTGGAATAGAAGGAGAAAGTTGAATAAAAGAAAATATGATAATTAATAGATCGAAAGCAAAAAGAAAGAAGATAGGAAATAGGTATCAATTGAACGTATTTGAACAGTAATTGAAAAAAAGGATGCAATAATGAATAAGAAAACGCATTATATAACGTACATATTGTTCGAAATAATAATAATAGTAATAACAAACCTCATCGATATAAAATTCAAAGTACACGAAATAAATTGTATAAGAATACACTTTTATTCTTATAACTTTAAACAATATTCCATGCTATTGATCAGCAAAATTAAACTTATGGATATTTTAATTAAGATATATAAAGAGTTGAATACAAAATTTACCGATGTAATACGAGACTGTGATAGATTTAGAATGAATACAGCAATAATTGTTTGTCATTATAATTAATAAAGGTTTAATAAGTATTAATAAAGCAGTTTATTTAAATTTTACGTTGTTCGTACTTTGTTTTAATATTTTTTAATTTTCCTTCTCATTTTCCAAAATGTTCGTTCTATATATTTTTATTCTTAAAAAGCTTAAGTTGCTATCTATTGTCTTACTATCTAACGTCTTATTATGTAGATACATTTATCATTTTCTTGAGAATAAAAATAAAAATTTACTTAAGTACTATCTGTGATAATGAAAAGATTTTCACAAGTTTTTTTGTAATTATTAATACGAAATAATTAGAAAATATTGATTAACAAGAAGTACCTTGTATTGCTGGAAATATTTTTAACTGTTACAATGTTTTAAAATATTTAATTTTAGAAATTAAATTCTAAAAAATTATTCTTTTTAGAGAATATCTTTGGTGAGCAGTTTTGCTGCTTCACTTTTTCTTGGAGATTACGCGCCAATCGATTGGGCTGATGGTTCTGGAATGAATTTACTAAACATTCGAACTAAGGATTGGTGTGATCAGCTTTTAGAGGTAAAATTCCTGTTTTTATATAAAATCGAACTTTACAATAATAAAATAATAAATAATAATTGTTAAAATAACGTATAATGACAAATTAAAATTATTTAATAAAATAATATTGTAATAAGCTTGGGTAGAGACATTTATTTATTGATCTAAATTTACTAAATTTATGTATTAAAATAGTATTTAAAATATATTTAACAATGTGAGCTTACCTTTCTTAAAATATGTTTTCTTAAATAAATAATAAATGAAATAATAAATATTCGTATCACTTTATTTTAATTTTCCTTTAAAAGTTATTATATATTTTTTAAATAAATTAAAAAACAACAAATTAACGATTTTATTAAATGATAATTTTCTAATTTAATTATTTTTCAAGGCATGTGCCCCAAATTTGAGGCAAAAACTCGAGAAACCTGTTGCTTCTAGTACAGATATTGGACCAATAGCTACCTATTTTGTAGAGAGATTTGGCTTTGATAGAAAATGTCATATTGTGGCGTTTACCGGTGATAACCCATGTTCCTTAGGGGGTAATAATAACATTAGTTATATAACTCATCTGTATTTTATAAATTTTTAATTGCTTTTATCAATTCCCCATAATTCATTTAATAATGAGTCATATTTTTCTTTGCAAAATATTGCATATAATTCATTTTCATTGTTCGTTTTTTGAAATTGACTTTTTTATAAATATGAAAATATTATGAATTTGTGCACTGTAAGATTCAAAATTGTGATTTTGGCGAAAAACACTGTTTTTATTTATATCACTGGAACAAAAGTAAGATTTAACTGTATAATAAGAATAAGATCTTTTTATCAAGAAGTTTAACTTACATGAAATAAAGTTCGATTTAGTTTCTTGTAGTATAGTACTTTATTGAACAATATTACATTTTTATGATAAATTACATTTGTTTTACGTAAAAGCATTACATATAAACATTACTTATATATTCGCATGTTAATATATATATTTACACTTTTGTCTCAGTTTATCATTGTTATTACTTTATCATTATTATTATAAATTACATACAAAACTTGAATCTAAAAATATTTTTTATTCTTTAAATACATATCGTATTTATTTATTCTAATTATGTTTACTTCACATATTTATATTAACTGTGAAATCTAATTTTTTACTTCAACTTGATTTTGAATACTCTGTATATATGTTTTGCAACTTTTCTGCATTAATATTTTATATCTGCATCTTCTTTAGTTTCGTGTATCTTATTTTCACATAAATAGTGTAACATTATAAATGATACATGTATGAGTGATATATTTACCTTACATGTATTTAAAATTTTGTTTACATTTCTCTTATAGGTTTGAAATTAAAAGAAGGAGACCTTGCCTGTAGCCTTGGTACAAGTGATACGCTTTTTTTATGGTTGAATGAACCAAAGACTGTTTCCGAAGGTCACATTCTTTGCAATCCTGTTCAAGATAATGCCTACATGGCTCTTTTATGGTATATCATAACATAACTTTTATATTAATTTTTCGTTCTCTTTCTTTTTAAAATTGACGAGTTTTCTTTAATTTATCATAAATTTCATTAGTACACATTTTCTATTATCTATTTACATTTATGTTATATATAAAAATTACTAAACAGTATAATTTGTTTTTTACAATAATGTGAATATTATTATATAGAATTATTTTTTAGATTGTAAAAAATAGAACATTTTTTAAACGTTTAAAATAAAAAAATAATAATTATAAATTAAAATCCAATTCACTTATTAGATTAGTATTTATAAACCTGACTACTTTAAATTGTTTGAAGTTAATTGGAAGATGCAAAAAACAAACGGACAAAAACAGAAAGATGAAATATATTCACGGATTCTTTAATAGCACCTGATTATTATATTGCATTTATCCTAATAAAGTCATTAATTTCATTATTTATTTGAAAATTAAATAAAAATAATTTAAACGATTTATTTTATTTATTGAATAAAATTCTTAATTTTCTTTTGCAAAAGCTTTAATATATTTGAGCCTTTTTAAATTAAGTAAGAACATAAATTTTTTTTGATGCAAAAGGCAATAAAACTCAATTAAAAAATTTTCTATTTCTAAATGCAACGAAAATGTTTCCAGATATTATTGTCAACTTAAAGTTACACAAATTTGATTAAAACTTGTTCTATTATTTTTTTTCTACAAACATTCTTATGTTACAGTATAATTTTGAAGCGAAGTTTATTTGAAGACTAAATTGTTGATAAGTTATAAACTAATGAAATATAGAAACAATACAGACACAAAACTATAGAAGGTAATTTAAAGATCAGATAAGATTTTGATTGCTTACATTTTTTGAAAAAAACCTTATTAAAGCTATTAATAAAAATTGTATTTAATATAATTAGAATATAATCTGTTGAATTTGATTAGTTATATCACAACATTTAATATTTTAACTCAACTTTGTATAATTTTAATGATTGAGGTGCAAAAATACTTTTATTCGTTTAAGCTTTAATTAATTTTTAAGGATAGTTTAAAACGCAATATTACAAACTGATTAATTATTTTTACGAATCAATAGTATAACCTTCTGATGGATAATAGTGGATAATAAAATATGAAAGTAGAATACATCTTATTTTAATAGAAATTTAGTTTGTGCAATTTTTACAATTTCACAAAAGTATGTTTTATAGTACACAAAAGATATATTGCCTTTTCATGAATAATATTTGTGAATTGTCATCTTCGGCTATATATTATCGTAAAAATCGTAAATATATTTTCGTCGATTCCGCCTAAAGTAAACGATAAAATTAATTCATCTAGCCCCTTCTAATTAGCATGTAGTCAATAAAGAAATATTTTTCTGACTGTAAAAATTGATCAGCTTTAAAAACGGCTCACTAACCCGGTGAACGCATCCGCAACACCGCGGCTGGAGGCGATTGGCAGCTATTTAACGAATTATTGGACAATACGCCGCGTGGTATTTTGGTAATTGTGCCTTTTATTCACGATGCCGGGAGATTTTGTCACGAAGCTCAGGCGATCACCGTTTCAATAAAGCGAGCGAACGTATCATTCGGTACAGTTCAAAGGAAGTCGAAGTACGGGCGCTGATCGAGGGCCAATTCGTTTCTCGTAGAGCTCATGCAGAGGATTTTGGATTTATAATAGGTAAGGTCACTTACTCAACAAAAATTATTTTCGAAGTTTGGAAAACAACTTTTTTAAATGACTATTCTAGAAGACTTCTGTAATGCAAGTTTCGTTTAAATGCGTAGAAGAGTGCATGATAATTGATAGTTAATATGTATTACAGATTAACTAATAATTGTGAACTTGCTATTGAAAAAACAGTGCTTCTTTCTTTTTCAAGGAGATAATTTAATTTGGATCTAAGCACTTTAATTATGATATCCATTTTAAAACTATTTTATTCATTTTTATATAATTTTTATTGAAATTCTAATAAAAAATTGTTTACATCATTCGGAATAAAAAAAAATTAAATTATAGCCCCTTTTAATTGATCAAAGTTTGATATGTTTGTATAGTTATTGTACGTATATGAAACAGAAACATATGAATTTTTTTTTTAATCGCAAGTTCGTTTTTAATTATTATAAATTAATAATTTTATCTGAATATAATGTTTCCTTTGCGTATAAATTTATTTTTCGTAAAGCAGTAGCAGTTTTACTTACAATTTCTTTTTTATACAATCATAAAATTTCATAGTCAGTTTGTTGTTTTAACAATAATAATAATATAACGATAATAACATATGATAACAATGTATATATTGTTATAACATAACAAACCTTCATTATATACATTTGCATTTTACACGTACATTTTACACGTCAATTAACACTTAATAAACTACGCATGTACAGTTATTTTTTTATCATTTTACGCTCAAACTTTTTTACTTTTTCTTACACTTCTTTTTTATTACAAATTTCACTAAAGTATATAAAGGTTGCACATATGAATTTACGCATACATTTTTAACTTAACGTACACTTATCTGCTTTCTTATTTTTATCTCTTTCAATTTCAGTGCATTTTTACATTAAATTTATATTCTTCCCATCCCTATTCATATTATTTATTTTCCAATTTTCTTATCAATTGTCTTCTAAATTCTATTAGACGGCATTCTTTTATAATGTATCGCATCGATTCTTTCTCTTCTTTGCGATCTATTTTTGATTCTCCGTCAACTAGTGTTTATTAATTCTTGTTTTATTACCCATCATAAATTTTGCTAAATTTTCATCCGAATCTTCTTTTTCTTATATATACATTTTGTTCTCATATTTTTTATAATTACATGTTTGAATTGCCCTACTTAATATTATATACTGATTTTTCTATTTTTTTTACCATAAATGTTACTATTACTATTGTTAGCCTATTTTTATTTCCTCCTCTTCCTTCCAACTAGTCTCTGAATTCTTTAATTTCTTTCTTCACACAAGACTTACCTATTCGATGCTTCGTCAGAAATTTATTCTTTTTCAAACATAATTTTTTTTTCTTTTTACGTCTATTTCTAGTATTTCAAAAACTCTTGCTTCGCGCTTCCTTAATTTTATAAATTCTTTTAGATTATCTTCACTATTCATTATTTGACTTTTAATTTAATATTAATTCCTTGTAGTTGTATCATGTTTATGATACTGAATAATTTATTATTGAAACTTTAAACGACAATATTTATATATTATTAGTTATTTACTAGTTTATTGAGCAATATATTACATTGTTATGATACATTACGATATTAATTTATACATTTGTTTTTCATATAACCACTTGCGTGCCTAATCTCATCTTATAATATGCGCACGTACTATTTTTGTTTCAATTGTATCACATTTCTTCTATTTAACGTTTTGGTAACCATTTTCTTATGAATATGTAAAGTTTTATTACATATAAAATATTTACGTGTAGTAAATGACTTTTCAATTATAAAATTATGACTTTACACAAAATATTTAAATAAATTTGACTTGCACAAGGTTTTCATTTCTTATTCGTCTATCATCTCTTGCTTTTTCCTTTCTTCGTTTCATTGGAACTTTTTTATTTTATGCTTAACTTTCAAAACGGCATTTTCTCCATTGTTGATTCATGCACATAGCATGAAAAGGTTAAATAAAAAGATTTTTTTATCGCATAATATTTAAATCAGTCATCAGCTTTAGACCTTTTGTTAAGAACAGTGTGAGTTACATATAAGTTAAAGCAAGCATTTTTAGTGTTACAGCTTTTTACGATGAAAAACATTTTTATCAATGTAGACTAAACATCACTGGCATATTTTGTTTTTGTAATCGCTAAATCAGTTAATTTAATATTAAAAATTATAATATTTAGTTAATAAAGAAAACTTGACGGTACATAGTTTATTTTTTAAAAAAGAGGTATTGTATTTGTAAAACGTATATTAGAAACGGAAGTTGACGTAGAGTTGAGGAAAGGAATAGGGTAAAATTAGCAAGGTTTGCCGATTTAAAGAGAACGTTCAACCAAAATAGAAATGGATAGAATTTGAAAGTGAACAAAAGATCAGGTATAAAAAGTACTTGTCGATTGGAGAAAAAATGTTACAAAGAAATAAAGATAAAAGTCAAAGTAGACACTGACACAGTTGCGAAAATATTAAAAGAGGTGAGCTTAAATGAACTGACATTATCCAAAATTGTTGTGGATGATCTGGAAAAAGAATTAAAACGTTCAGCTCAGGAATAAGCATAGGAAAATACTATATTTTACTCTATTAAATAACATTAAGAAAAATCTATGTCAAAAACTATCTATTTTTTAATAGTTAAAGTGATTACGTAAGACATCTGAAAATTTGACTGTTGTCAACTGGCAATTAAATTTGAATCATATAAATAAGGTTAAATAAAAAGTTTAAGCGATTTACGATTTCATATGTCAAAGCGTACATTGTATCCAAAATGAAACATTAAAGGAGCAAGGTTATTTTTTCAATTTAAATTAGATGTTTCAATTTTCATGGCCGATTCGCTAAATATTTGAAAATTTTTAGGATGAAAATGCTAAAAATTGCAAGTTCTATTTATCTTATAATAAAAATTTATTTCTATCATAGTAACATAACAAAGCAAGATAAAAAAGAAGATAGAAAGAAGAGACAAGACAAAAGAAGATAATGCAATTTGGTAGTGAGAGGAATAGCAGAGGATAGAATAGGATCAGTAGAAAAAATGAAGGAAATAATGAAGAGGAGACTAGAGGTTGAAATCAAGATAAAAAACACCTGGCGGATGGGGAAAAACAAGGTAAGTGTAATATGAACTAGCAAAAAGTAATCAAGACAGGAGGCACATAAAAATGCTAGCCAAAAAAGCAAACATGATACTAGGAAAAGTCTGGAGCATTGCCGAAAGATACTTCAAGGAAGACTTTAGCACAAAAATGAAGCTCTTCGATGCATTAGTGGAGGGAATCATTCTATACGAAGTGGAATTACGAGGATGGAAAGAACAGGAGGAAATAGAAAAAGTACAGAAGAAATACATCAAATGGGTACTAGGATTAGACAAAAACACACCGGATCATGCCATAATGATAGAATCAAAAAGGGACAAATTACAAATTAAAGGTATAAAAAGGGCAATGAACTACGAACAAAAAATAAGGAAAGAAGAGGAGGAATTACTAAAAGAATGTCTAGAAGCAAGATTAATACAAGGAAGAATCTTCGAAAATTACAGGGGAAAAAACAGAGAAAAAAGGGAAAATTATACTAGCGCTAGAATCAAATTCTGGCAGGGAATAGGATGGTCAAGTACATACCTAGAGAATAAAATACAGAGGGAAGAACTTGATCTGGAAGAAATAACAGAAATAAAATGAAGTCAGTGCCAACAACTGTTACTAAAAAAATTAAACAAATCAAAATATACACACGAAGCAAAGAATCTCATCCTAGAGACGGTACAGGGAAAAGAAAGTATATACACAAAGAAAGAGGCAGAAAGGCGCAGAATAGGAATGAAGATTCTAGCCAAATATAGGATGGGCAATGAGAGTAACTTTAACAGACACTGGCTAACGAAGAAAAGAAAAACATGCAGACTGTGTAATAAAGACATGAAAACACTGAAACATGTGCTAGAGGAATGCGAAGAGGTAGAGTACCACACCACTGCCTGGGAAAAAGTTCTGAAAGGGGAAAGAAAAAGCATTAATTTACTTTACAGAATACATTGGAAAAGAAACAAAAAAGCAAAACTGGAATCAAAGAATATGGAAGAATAAAAAATAAAACAGGACAATGACAGACAAAAAAACGTATATCTACCTAACTATCTACACTACTATCTAAATTCATATTTATAATAAAACGAGAATGTTCACAGTAATATTTGACTCGGGACACCAACACTCTGTACAAACTACCATGGAAAAGTTCAACAGTAAAAAACAAAGAAAAGATAAAGAAAAAAACAAACATAGTGTGTTGTAATAAATAATTAAAAAATGTATTAAAAAAATGTATATAAAATGTATAATAAGTGTATAAGTTGGATTCGAAATAAATTTTAAAATAACATAAATAACAATGTAAAATATTGTTCTTAAATAAATAATATACTACTATACTATATTGTGAAGATTATTACGTATGCTATGATAATTGTTACTAATTCAACTTGTATTTCAAATTATACTTTGTTCAAATAAACTTTGTTAACTTTTTATTATAGAAGCTTAACAAAATTTTTATTATCATTGGGAATAAATGCTTTTAAATTATTTTACTTTTTCAAGAACGTCGTTTTATGATTTTTATAATTAAGCATCTTTAATGAGATATATAATTATCAACAATCAACAGGATCATTTCATTTTAAATTAATGAAGATTATAAAGACAGTTACTAAATTTAATTATATTGCTATAAATTGATTACTTAGTTTTTTTTTAATACGGAATTATTAATTCGGAATTTTATATCAATAAAATTTTGCATTTTTAATTAAAACTTTTTTAAATTTATAAATGAATAATTATAAAATTGGTGATGTTAATGAGGAATTAACTCCTCGGGATCTTATTATAATAAACACCACTGAGGACACAACTATATTACATTCTAGTGAAGCAATCATAAGTGAAACCAATTTAAAATGGATGGTACTCTTATGTTTAGCTCCAGTCAGATTAAGTGGTTATAGTGAGAATGATTACATAGATTGCATACATTGCAAAAACGTATCCTATCTCAGGCAGCAACATTAGGATGTATTGAACGGAATTATCCTTTCAGGGATGTCTATAAACAATGGAGAACTGATGAATCATATATAATAATGGTGGCTGCAATTGACATGTTTTTGAATAAATTTCCAAACCATCCAGACAATGTCTTTAGATTATGTACTCTAAGGTCTAGATACAGGAATTGTGCAGTTCTATTATTATTTGGTTTCGTCGCTAAAATATTGTCATTGAAAGATGAAAGTGAATTTTTATTGTCGATGTAAATACTGATGGAATTGATAGTTAGGTTTATTCTGATGAAGATTCAGATGATGATATTTCTCAACTAGATTATCATACTAGATTATAACAATTAGATAATGACCCTTTATCCAATTTTAGAGTAGTTGTTGCTTCATCAATGATGTGGTATAGATATTTTGAACTAAGAAAATTCAGATTAAATAAAAAAATGAAAGAGGTAATTAAGTATAGAATCAGCCTCATTGGAAATGTTAGAGAAGGTACTAATTTATAAAATGATATTTAAAATGATACAAAAATAATTCTTAATGTTTATAAAATTTTTATGTGTATTTTATTGCTTGATTAACCTGTAAAAACAAAATTTATTAAACAAATTCGTGAAACTTTTATTTTAACGAACTTTCGTTATAAAATGTTAAATATATTTTTTCTTGCCAAAAACTAGTGTTAAATTAGTTATTAATCTATTATTTAATTTAATTTTTATTATTCGAAACCTATTATTTTTATTTATAAATTTAATAATAATATAGTAGTAAATTGCGACAAAAAATTAAAAGGTTTAACACGTTTATTTTTTTACAATCCTATTTTTGTTGTATACGCAAATATTAACTTTTTATTATTAATATAGAAATTTAATTAATTAGTAACGTATACTACTTATATTTATATTTATATATATTCACAAATTTTTTTTAAGCTAAATTTTTATAAACTATTTTTCAAATAATTTTAGCTTATATCCATGACAGTATTGTTTATAATGACAATATTTTAGGTCCGAAGACTCGAATTATTGCAACAGGTGGTGCATCAACTAATAGAATGATTCTTCAAGTCCTATCAGATGTCTTTAACTCTCCTGTGCATGTAGCGGTAAGAAATTTAATTTAGTTTATTCATAGTGATGATATGCGTATATAATATTTATCAATATAATTAATTTTTAATTTTTATAATAACTACTATTGGTTTTAAATATAGAATTATATATCATGAATAATATAATATTTTTTTTTAAGTACTATAATATTTGTTTATTTGCTGATGTTAATAATTCTATTTGCATCCATTATTTTAGGAAATAGCAAATTCAGCAGTGATGGGAGGAGCGTACAGGGCAAAGCATGCCGTTTTAAAAGACAAATTTAACTTTGATGAAATATTGAATGGTTTATCAGAACCCAAACTTATCTGTCGACCTCACGATGACGCTGAACGCGTAAGTTTTTTAGCTTTTCCGTATAAAATTGTTAATTATAAAGAACTATTTTTAAATGATTATTGTTATTTTAATTGATAAATTGTTTCAAATATATCAATAAATTTCGGTATCAAAAAATTGCTAATATAACATTTTTTACGAATAAATACTTTGTAATTGTTTGAAACAATTTGTTTTTTTAAATAAAATAAATTCAAAAATTTGTGATAAATAGCTAAAAAATAGTTTAATTTATATAAAATACTTTATTGATGAAGAAAATCCTAATGTAGTTAGTAAATGGATAAACGTTTATAGATATATTATTATTGTAATTTCAAATATACAAAATTTAATATTTTAATTCAAAACAAAGATAAGAATAATATTCTTTTATGTATGAACAGATTTACAACCCAATGGTAGAACGATATAGGAAGATATTAGATCAAAAACTGATGCTGCATTAGGCTGAGAAGAAAGAACTTTATACTTCGCAAATAGTTTTTTTAGGATTATTAATTACTTGATATTTAGTAGTGACTACTTAAGTTTATACAATACAATAAGTTTAACCTGTCACCGTTTATATTAAGAAAAATAATGTTTCAACATGACTTTGCAAATTATGGTAAATAGTACAAATATTTCTTATTCTTTTACGAATAATTATTAATATATATATAACTATATATTTTTATTATTATTATTTGTCGAAAATAATTCATACATTGCTGTTTACATTTCTCAAATTTAAATCAAGTTTTTCACGTTGTGTAATATATTTGCTAACATACATCACTTAACATAACGTACTGTTGCGCTTGCCCGCACAACTATTACTATGCATTAATGCTTTTGCACTTGCACACACACATAAACACGCTTTATTTCTTTATTTTTTACATTTCTTTTCCGCTACTGATATTTATTTTGATATTTATCTATCTATATTTTGAGCCTATCTTTCACTCAGCTGCTGTCTTTTATCTCCGCTCCAATAAATCTTGCACAATATATTTGTTTCTTATATTACCTTTTAAAATATTCCACTTGATTTCTTTAGACTCCGGGAGATTGCACTTCATAATGAGTTTTCCGGTTTTTCTTTCGTTATTATAAACTTTTTCTCTACTTCTTTTAATCAGTGTTTGTTATTTTTAGTTTCATTTACCATTCTAAATGTTGCTTATAATTATTTAAATGATTTTTTATTTCTACTGAAAATATTTTTTATATATTTTTTATTATGACCTCTGCATGTTGATGGGCGGCAGAGCAGCATTATGTTTATGACAGAAGGTTTGCTGTACGTGTGGGAAAATATGGTGTATGAATATATAAAACTAATATATTGAATTTCGAACATATGTATACATTTTATTTATATTTTATTTGTTCATTTTTATGAACAAATTTATATTATTATTTACTTTATTTTTTACAAAATCATAAAAATTATCTACATTATATTGTCTTCATTTTTCTTGCATGTTCTACCGCATATATGTTCCTTTCGCTTTCTCATCCATTATATTTTGTATAACATCGGCTATATCTTTATTGTTTCCCTTTATCATTTTTTATTAGCATGCGTTTTTGTTACCTGAAACTATACATTCTTCTATAATATGTTTCATTATTTCATGGTGATGATTGTATAGTGTGCAATATTGATATAATATTAGTTAGATGTTGTTTAATTATTAATGTCTAGATTGTGGATGAGTTGAGTAGTGGAAAATTTTGAGGAATTGACTTTCTTGAGATATAAAAAATAATAACACACTGCAGTCTGATGAATTTTCTTTATTATTATATATGAAATATGTACGGATATACTTACTGTAATTTAATGTAGGTGTAATTTATTATTAATAAAACAATTTAAAATGAGATTGAATGACCCTGATGATAGTATTTCTGTCAAAAGTTTAATGGTTAATTGTGATATATTTGAACGTTGAGTGTGTTTGTATGATGTTTTTATGGTTTTTAAGCCCTAAATTTACAAACGTATGTGTAATTAAGTCAGTGGTTGTAAGACACTGACTCCTGATATGTAAAATATGAAATTACTAAATAATTAATTGTTTGTGTGAGATTTTACAAATGAATTTTTTATGAGCACTTGTTGATGGTTTTTAGTCAAAAATGGCTATTATGGCTATATATGGCTACATAATATGATAAAGTTGAAAATACGCATAACAAAAATTATTTTCGCACGTCGTTTCCCTCATTGGCATGTAAATCAATCGATTTCATTATTAATTGGCGCGTCAAATCGATCGAGATGACACGTCAAATGAAGCGACGGCGCAATCAATCAGGCGCGTGGATAACTAATGAGTACTACTTATGCTGTCAATAGATGGTGCTACAGTGCCATATTCAAATACATAGTCTACATTTTTTCTTATCTGTCATTGACCAGTGTTTATTGTTTCTTGTTTCGTTTCCCATTCTGTATCGCGTTACTATTTTCAACCCAGGACTTCTGTATTCTTTGGTTTTTTTCTCATACATGCTTTGTTTTTATGAAATTCCTTTTATTATTAGATTTTTTTGTTCTATATCAAATTTTAATTTTTAAAGCCTATGTTCTATTCCTGGTATTGTTCAATTAAAATTTGACGAGTTCTTACCATTTTGTAAGAGAGCGTCCAGGGATGGAGGAAGAGGAGGTGGAGAAAAAAAAATAAAGAAGAATATGGGATTAAGGCACGGAGGGTACGTGAGCGTGGCCCGGGGATAATGGATGGATCGCAAGTCCTTCCTCCCGTTTTTATAGATCGGGAACTTCAACGGTTTTTTAACTTTCGCGGAAAATTAAAAAACCGTTGGACGTTACCCGATCTGTTATTGCGCGTGCGATTGTTTAATGTTAACGCGCGCCGGTCTGTCGCCGACGGGCGGCGCACGACAAATTCTTTCTAACTCCTTACAGATATTGCATCGTTTCTTGGTTTTCTCTCTTCATAACCTATCCAACCAACCGACACTATTCCAAAATTTTATTCTTCTAGTCCCTATCATTTCTTTTCTTCCATAATTTCCATCATACTTTTACCTAATCTCCGCTTCAGTTCCATCTCTCTATTTTAGGATACTATCTATTATTTTCGTTTTCTAGTGATATTTTTCCCTATAATTTATAGCTCTTTTTTCGCTTTTATGCTTAGCCTATTTCTTTTCAGCTCCAGCATCAGGATACATTCTGGGGTATTTTTGCCGACTCTCATAATCCATTTTTCGTAGTTCCTTTGTATTTTTTTAATTTTTTCGTATTTTTCCCATCCTTCTATCTTTGAACCATTTAGTACGTACTGTGCTGTCAATGAGTGAATCGAATAGTTTAGTTTTTTTCACGAGGGCCTTGCTGAACCATTCTGCGGATATACTCTACACCATCTTTATCATATCTTTATATTCGCTATTTTGGTTTAGTGTTCTATACGTGCATCTTCCTTGTTGTTATTCTTAAATACGTATCTCTAGTAGGTGATCATCAATCAAGTAGGTGATGATCAAGTAGGTATTTTTTTACCATTTCTATATTTTCTCCTTCTCATTCGAATTCTGTTTTTTTCTTTTGTCTCTAGGATTTCTACATTTCATTATCTTTGTCTTTTGAACATTTAACTCGAGACCTTTTTTTTTTAAAAAATCACGGAGAAGCCTACACAGTGTTCTCCCGAACTCTTTATTCTTCAGTTTTTGATTATTATTGTGGGATGGAAAACGGATAGGGAAGGATAGTAGCAGAGAGAAAACACTTTATGTGACTGATTAAACGGATTTATTCTATGATGTATTGATAATTAATCTTGATCGATGTTGATGTCAGGAAGGTCTCCTCTAGATTGCTGGGCCCGCCAGGGGTCAGTTAGCTGGGAGGCGTTACCTCATTTGCTTAGCTGCTGCGCACGCGTACACACTTTATATCTCACACAATTCACTCATTAACATAATTACGCTCTTTCTCTCTCTCTCTCTATCTCATACTACATTATTATTAAATCACTTCCACTTATTTTTTCTAGAGTTACCTCGTTACTTCTTATTGCTCTTCTTTTCCTTCCTTTACTTATTAGATTCCAGAATGTTTGCCCTGTTCTGAGAACATGTTCGATCTTTTTTACTATTTCATTGCTTTTGTTATTATTTATTAGGTTTCTGTGTTTTTGTTTCGACTTCCAATGGCTAATTTTGTTGATTCCTTGTTGGTTCGTTTCTAAATTTTATATTTGTTCATTACTTTCTTTTGCTTTGCCAATTTTCATTATACCATCAGGATTCTTTTTTTTATTGTTTACTTTCATATCTTCCTTATTTACACTGGTTTTCATTCTATTTTTCAGTTTTTTATCTTTAGTTCTTTATTTCTTTTCCTTTGATTATATTTATCTTGTAATTTTCTATTGCCTCTTCCATCCAATCCATCCATGCTTTTTATTTTTTATTATCTCTTCTATTTCCATATTTTCATAGAATATTATCAAAAGAGCTTAGTAGCTAGACTAGATTCTTTTCTCAATATTTAACTCGATTCTTCCCTCGTGTTTCAGATTAACCTGAAATGCTGAGTACGATTTAGAATCAACAGTGGGAGCCAAAATAAAAAAAAACCACTTTATTTTTATATGAAAAACTTATTATTATTTGCACTTAATACCAATTTCTTATATAAAACGCACTTATAATTGAGAAATTATAGTAAAACACTTACAATGTTATTACACACTAACGCACTTATAATGAGAGATAGTGAAAAAAAATTACAATAAAACTTACACATAAACGCACTTACAATCTTAAACTATATATTTACATATTCTTGTATTTAATGTAAGTATGAGCATAGATGTGTGTACGTGCGTTTTAAGCACGCTAAATTATTAATTATTACTATTTTGTGTGAGTGAATGTTAATGTACGAACATGCAGTGAGTGTTGATGTACCGATTTATAAAAAATGTATAGTTATTAATAATTCACAATGACTAAAGAGCACAAATGATTAAATAAAAAAACAAAAGCTTTTGTATTAAGCAAACTCTTTAAGTGAACTTTTGAGCAAACAAAAGTTTTCCAAAGGAAATATGCTGTGAGTATTTGCATATTGAGATCGATTTCATTATTTAATCAATGATAGGCGATCGATTAGACTAATAATAGAACACGCTAGTTCCTTGACAAATTATATGAGTTATTATTCAAATGAGTAACGCGAAATTGTTTAGACAGCACGTGGCGGAAATGTTAATCGCACTGAATGGCCAGTGTGTTGGAATCTATGCGGTCGATAGCGCCCTCTTTTTCGACACGCGGTGAGTTGTCATTATCAATAACCTATTGATTATAGATTACCACAAGATGGTGCTAAAAGGTAAATAAAATCGTCAAAATCTGTAACACTTCTGGTTTTTCCTTAGTTATAATGTAATCAACTACAGAAGATCCTCTCGTACCATTATTCGTAAAGTTCACCTCCGTTTCTTCCATTCCAAATGTACATTTCGTTTTTATTTATTCATGTAATTAAATTTACGTCATGTGTGTTTACCTTTTTGACTTTAGAGACTCTTCCTTTCGGTACTTCCTTCATTCCTCTATTTTTTTCATATTTTCTTTGCTCCTTTCTGTCATGCAAGTTATTTTAATATTTAAGATTTTACTATTAATCTTGATTGTTGTCCATATACATTCCTCGTTAACCCTTTCCCATTTTATTATTTCCATGTATTTTGATTTTCTGATCACTAAAAACAATCCTCCTTAAGCTCTGCTTTTTTTATTTTCTCTTTATGTATTAATTAATAACACACACACACACAACGTGTAGATACTATGTATGGGTTATGTGTGAAATAATGAAAAAACGGAACTGTTGAATGGAACCAGTTATTTTACGAAATTACTTTATAGCAAAATCTATTTTATAATTTGTATAATATGTGCAATTGTGTCACTTGTACTTTTCCAAATCCCCGTCCTGTAAGCTTTCGGTCACGTCGTATACTTAAGACGATACTCGGCGGTACACCCTCTTGGAATGTTTATACGTGTTTAAATCTAAGTAATTACGGAGTGTCGGCTTCAAAAAACGCGTGATACCTGGCCTATGTAGACCTATGGGCGGAAAACGTTGCTCGGGGCTATGTTGTAAACCTTTCGGCGGAAAACTATAAGCGGTGCCGCTGTCTAAATGCAAAGCATATTTGTAAAGTTAATGTTATATATGTATTTAATAAGATGCAAATAAGAAGTCTTAATAAAATTATAAACCCTTAAAGTAATAGTAATAGGGAGTGCTATACAGCTTATATGTATAAAAGCAACTGCCCGTTAAAATTGGGTGATACGCAGAATGATGATCAACGAGACTGAAACGTTATTGTGCGGTCATTTAGGAGAGGTAGAAAAACTACGTAGTACAACGGCTTAAGTTGAAACACATGCTATTCTCTTTACACTCCATTCCTTCGGTATCATCTGTTGTATTTCTGATTGACTGTAACTGTATAAGATCGCGACGCGTAGCAGTGACTCTCGTAGATAAAGCAGGGATAATAGTAATAATTTAACAATTTAATATTTAGTTTTTTGCTCAGTTTATTAGTATAACGTCCTAGCTCGACGAATCGGGCAGAACAGCTGCCGAGTCGTCTCACGCAGTCCTATTTAACTTCTCGCTTGTTGACATGGATTTGTAGTCCGCGGAATCTATAATTCGTTATGTTCGGAGATTCGGCTAGTCCGGGAAAGCCAACCGTCGTTTCTATTCCGATTAATTTTTGTCGCGCGAATTTACTATTATCGGTAACTCGATTGCTTTGAGTACATAAGCCGCTCAATCGTTCCGCTTTACATTTGTTTCATAATATTTTCCCTAAGCCTGAAAAAACCTTCGTTGAGCATGACGAAGGAAAAAGGCTTTTACAATAACTAACGCGGACGGAACGTTTTCGCATTACATTTATTATCGCTAGTTCGGCCGAGATATTAATGTTCTTTTCTATTTTTCTATAGGAATCAAGCCACTTTCGCGCGCGGCCTAAATTAAGTTTTATTTAACTATACTATCTTAATTTTGCGGGGACCAGCCACACGTCCTCGACATTCAGACCTTGCCGCTCGCGAGCAGCGTGATGCTCGACTCCTACCCATGCGGGGTCCACCAATGTCCTCGACGATCAGTTCCTTGTCGCCCGGCTCGCCTACGGTACTTGATTCCTCCGGTTTTCACCGTCTTGATCGTGTGTAGTGAGGGATGCGGGGTGGAAAGGTGTAGATCTCGTCATGCATCGTGATAGCCGCACGATTACATGAGAGCGAGAGAGAAAGAACGGCGGGTATAGCGCGTGAGAGCGAGAGAGAGGGAACGACACGGGGCATAGTGCGTGAGAGCGAGAGAGAGGGAACGGCGCGGGGCATAGCGCGTGAGAGCGAGAGAGAGGGAACGGCGCGGGGCATAGCGCGTGAGAGCGAGAGAGAGGGAGAGAGCAGGCGAAGAATGCTCGAGCAGCGGCGTAATAGAGTAAGAGAAATGGAACAAGAGTGGGGAGTAGGCAATAGGATAGGGAATTCGGACGCGTTGTTTATATTTACGTTCCTTATGCTTCGCAGATATTTTTGTTTTATTTAATATATTTCCGCGATTAGTGTCGCCTATTTGATTACGCCCATCCACATCGCATATACTTACATTGGTGCGACGCGATCGCCATTTGTTTTAATTTTGCGGATGAGCGCATTGGCTACAGTAACTGTTTATTCTCTTTATTATCTGAAACAAAAAAATTGAAACTTATGATACAATTTTGTAGCATATGCATACGATAAACACATTCCGACAACCCCAACGATCGCATCCGATCGTACACAATACCGGTTACTGAGCTAAATAACAACGTGTAGGTTCAATTTTGCGCTTTTGGTAAAAACTGCTTACCCGCATCTAGCGTTGCGCTGAACGACTTTATGGTTGTACTAAACTTATCACATTCCTCAACAGTTCATTCTACTTTTCATTGAACAATATAACACTCCAGTATATAAAAATACATTTACTTTGCAGCAACACTCTCACGTGTTGTTGTTTGATCTGCTGTACGGGATCATCTAGCATTTTCAATCTGTGGCGAGCATCATAGCAGTGACTACTAGCCTCTAGTGGATTTATTGCCACACCAGACGGATTCAGGATAAAGTTTCTTGTCGATGAGATTATAATAATAAATAATATTATTGTGATCTTACCAAAAGATATCAATTCTTGACAAGATTCACTCATAACCATATATTCTGCTTGGAAATTTGACAAGGAGATTGTTCCTCTGCATCCTATCATTTTAAATTTCCATTGATTCTTTTCCATGCTTTCTTTACTTTCGTCTTCTCTTACTCGGAGAATGTCGTCGATTCCTAACGTGGGGTTGAGTCGTACCAGGCGGGTGCTACGTATTATAGCCCCGTTGCGGTGTAATTCCCGCATGTCGGGTTCGAAAGAGTCGTACTGTGCCGATCTGATCCAAAAATTCTCCTTGTATCTTTTATTGTTATTTAGATTTTTGGGTTTTGACCACGCGGCTTCCCCTTGTGTGATCCTTCTTGCCAACCTTACCATGCCTGGCTAACCAAGTAGCCTCGTTTTTAATGGTAGCTCGTGATTTACTCTTATTACGACGAGTATGCATTCAAGGCTATTACTTACGTCGTCCGATGTTTTCGCCGTTGGGTTTTTTCGCGTGGTCACTTGTTTTCTGGAGGAAGTAAAAATTTTGGGCCCTTGAACTAGGCTGATTCCGCACGTATGGGGTCTACTCACGTAATCTTGTCGGCGGCATTATCGGTCGACGGAACTCAGCGCCATTCAGCTATTTTTGTTTCGGCAATCTCGATCAACCTGTTCTTAACGAACGTTTATGGCACGCGTGGCTCTCCTCAGATTCACTGAGTCACTATCTTCGAGTATGTTCATAAACTTTCTTCGATTTGGTGATTCGCATCTCGGTTTTTACGAAATTACCTAGTCTAGTTTCCAGTAATGCGGTCTGTAATTTTAGAGGGGGTATGGCGATGAGCTTCAGAGGTGTAACGTATCCCTTGCCGGTGACGTTAGATAGAGCGGTTCGGCGTATGTTGTCCTCGACGGCAACGTAAGCTGTTATACACTTGCATCGCAGAATATATGTAGTCGTGATTCGCGCGCTTCGCCGATGTCTTTTGTTACGAAACGCACTGTTTTATGTACTTAGTTTCATCAACCCAGTCTATCCAAGTTGTTGCCTCCTCTGAGGAAAGTGACTGGACCGATTCTATACCGCTGCGCTATAAGCTCTGCATCAGAATTTTCGAACACAGAGTGAATGGCGCTAGCAGTCCTAAGGGGTCAAATACAGACTGTTACTTACGCGAATCGTGGTGATGATAATTATCAGGTGCAGTGAAAAAATAAAATTTAAATCTTTTAATTGAATATTTATGTCTCAGCACTTATAAATTTGCAATATAAGTGAGGAGAGGTAGCTTATAATTTGGTATCTAAGGAAAGCTAAGTGAGTGGGATCGTACCCGTCACGTCTTTTTATATCTTCTCCCGGTTACATAAAGTTTTCGTCCTGTACGCAATCCAGTATACAATTCATCCAGTATATAAATAGGTTGCGCGGCTAAATTGCGTAAATTTACTTATTTTGTTTAACTTTAAGGCGCCATTCAGCCGTTATTTAGTCATTGCGTGACTATGGCTATTGTTCCTTTTTCGCTGCTGCGTTTCATGGAATTTGCTCAACTCGACTGCACACGAAGTTGACGATCGAGTTTCTATAGGCAACACAGACATAACGGCATTTAAAACTTCTCGCTTTGTCGGTATTGGGACGCCTGTAAGTATTTCCGGACTTAATTTAGTGCTATCGACGTTGTACTTTAAGTTGTTTCGTGTCGTATCCCGAAGCAGGCCTAAAATCTTCTCCTCGCCATCGACCTCGAGGTTCATCTCGCCGCGTCGTCTGCATCCTCGGATTTTATTCCCTTTATTACTTCTCCGCAGTTACTTGTCTAGTCGTGCATGTTGAATCTGTTTTACACATTTGTTTTAATAATCGCGGTTATGAGGTTCGCGGCTTCTTTCCGTACCCACGCTGCCGATTACGTCGTTCCTGTATGCGTTTTTGATTATTTTTTGACCGTCCGGTGGGTGTTTGTACTTAAATCTTGTTGTGTTTTCGTTTGTGACATATATCACGCTTGCTGGTGAGGATTTCGCGCCAAGATTAGACTCACAATTAGGAAAATGTCGGGGTCTATATCGCAGTCTCTTTCACGGTAAAGAAAACGTTGGGCTGTCTGGTCTTCTCGGCACATCTTTACGCACAAGATAATGTCTCGTACATCGTCTTTGAAGAGTACCGCGAATTTCCGGAATCGCATTAGTACACCGCTCAATGATATAACAAGGTCCGGGCCGGTGATCAACTGATCTTTTAGACTGACTCTGTTTGATTTCGGGTCTGCGTTGAAAACCAGATGTGTTTTCCCCAGCTTGTTAGGGTTAACGACTCCAAAATGGGGCAAGTACCATTTCCTGCTTTTGCTGAATGAATTATTCGTGATCGAGGTGTAATAGTTTATCAAGTAACGCGAGGTGTTTTCATGCGGTTGCGTATCCAATGGTCTTTGGCGCGCTTTTACGGCTCCACAGCAGCCCCGTTTTCCACCCGGAGCCTGTGTATCGCGTTGTTTTACGTAAAATTTCTTCCGCGTGTCCCTCCTGTTTTCCTTGGCACGTTATTTCACTCAGCTTGACCTTCTTTAATTCGAATTATGTTTTTATAATTTTTTCCAATAAAAGCTGTTCCATAATGTTGACTACGCTGTGACTAGTAGCTGCGCTGTTGTTATGTTTAAGGCGCGTATCATGCATCGCAATTCCAGTCTCTTTTCCCATAGTGGGCCGTGCACTATTCAGCCTAATTTGCAGTGTGATATCGCGACGCGTTCGATAGTCATTTGTTGCTTTGCCGTTATCACGTGGCAGTTGTCTAAGTTGACTAGTTCCGTAAGTTTAAATTTCGCAGTACCACCACGCCCTGTAAAGGTCTTGTTTCCCCTGTTCTTGTTATTCATAAGTCGGCCTTTTGTTTACTTCTTACTAGATTATTTGCTGCGATTGATGACAATGTATGAACGCGTTATTTTTGCTCCGATTCGTTTCGCTAAATTTTGGTGGATGAGAGTCATCGTGGAATCTTTATCGAGTAATGCGGATTTGCGTTCTGCGGCGTGTTCTCGGAATACGGTAACAGGTAGTATTTTTAGCAAAATCCTTTCTGGTCACAAAAGCATATCACGACTGTGCCGGACCCATGTGCGTGCTTACGTTCGCGTCGCTGATACGGCCGCTCCCACGTTCACATACCAGTGTCTGTAAGACAGTTGCTTCCCTGTTGTACAAATTACAATAACGGGGTATTTTTCGACGGGTCTTTAGCTATGAACTTATTAATTCATTAGTCGAATCTGCCGGTGGTTTAATTCCTACATTATCGTACAAATCGTCCGAATCTATGATTTTGTATATCTTTAATGTTTTTAATAGAGTCGCCAGTGTTGAAATTCTTCGCCATGCTAGATTGTAGATGTCGCGTATTTATAGGTATAATTGCCGCAGTGGTGTTTATGAAGGAGTGTACCTTAATAAAAAAATGTACAAACAAAAATGTTGTGTAGTGTCTGAGCTTCCTTAATTTTGTAAGCAAGAGAAGGGACTTGAGGTAGTAATGACAGTAGGAAAAATAAAAATCCACTTATTTATATAAATAAAGCAAAATGATAATTATTATTAATAAACAAAATACAATGAACGGGAAGTTACATTAACTTAACACTACGCAAATATAACTAATCGCAAATTAAATTAAACAATTAAATGCATTTTTTTAACTTATGAATAATTGCAATTAATTTAAACAATTCAATGTAACTTTTAAACTTATAAATAATCGCACTTAATAAACTAATAAACACAGTGAAAATGATCTGAGTATGATTTATGTGGGCATCAGTGTCTTTCTATGTGTACATTTCCATTGTGCTGTTTCAATGATGTAATTGTATTAATAATTATTTTGTAGTTAGTGAATATTGATATACTGAATGCTTAACAAAAGACTTTAATTATTAATATAAATCACGAAAATTGAGGAATACAATGTGAGTGCAAAGCATTATATAACTCAACCTTGTTTGTTTCTTCAGGGCTGCTTCAACCCGTTGATACGGTGCTCTACATTTTTCCCTCTTTTGGTCCGGACGCAGGAGGTTCCTTGTCGTGTATCAAATTCCTCTCCTTCGCTTCAGCGTCACACGGATACCATACTACAGTTTTTATTTCACAAATTAAATTTTTTTTTACTATTGTTGCTTCATACCGGTCTTTGCTGCAGCATGAGGTGTTGTCTTGTTTAAGCAAAGCTGTCTTCAGTTCGTCTCGCTTACAGCTCGTTGTTGTTGCCTGGTCGGATCGTCCAGCACGACACCCGGTGTGAGGAGGGAAACTCTTACTTCCTCCACTTTATCGGGTACGTCTGCGGATGGTACGTCATGGATGATTTGAGTCAGTCCCAGCAGTTCAGGCTGTATTTTCTCTATTCATCTAACCTGTGGTGTACGATGTTCTCTGATGTTCTCTCATTCGCTTTCAGCCGTCCTCGACTTGTCTCATAACCCGGTTGGCCGGGTAGTACCAATTCGGCTCGTGGAAGAAGAGGGAACTTTTGCAGTCTCCGCTTCGTCCGAAACTTCTGCGTATGGTGCGTTGGCAGCATCCCCCGAGATCTTAAGCGTTTAATATTTTCTTGTCAAAAGAAATGCAGACTGTCTTGATTATTTTGATGGATGCTGGAAAACACTGGTCCGTCGTGAAAAAAGGTCACTGGCAGGTATCTGGCAGGCATTTAACTGACGGGTTCACTTATCTCCTCTGGCTAACCATTGGTTATCCTCACGAGGAGGCAATTCTTGCAGCTCGTACTTTCTCGTGCGAACTACAGGCCCGGACATGAAAACTATTCGTACCTTCTTGCTGCTTTCCGTATTCATGGATTAATAATGGAAATCAACACGGGCATCGTATCACTGGTCCTGTAGAAGATGGTAGTATAGCGGTAGCAACATGGTCTGTGATTTTTGATAGTTGATTTGGTTGACACCGAAATTTTAGACAATCCTGGAATTACCGTTTTTATTTTTGCCAGTAGTCACAGTAGAGTCTTCGTTGATATTATCCGGCTAGGTTTAATCGATCTTCGCGGATTCTTTGCACCTTCTGCCTACGCTAATTCTACATTTTTGAGAGCTAATTAACTCCTACTCGAGACACTGTCAAGGAGTTGGTGGATGAGTGTAAATAAATAGACTTATCGCTACATGCACAGGAGAGTTAAAGACATCTGATAGGACTTGAAGAATCATTCTATTAGTTGATGCACCACCTGTTGCAATAATTCGAGTCTTCGGACCTAAAAATATTGTCATTATAAAGAATACTGTCATGGATATAAGCTAAAATTTATTTGAAAAATAGTTTATAAAAATTTAGCTTAAAAAAAATTTGTGAATATATATAAATATAAATATAAGTAGTATACGTTACTAATTAATTAAATTTCTATATTAATAATAAAAAAGTTAATATTTGCGTATACAACAAAAATAGGATTGTAAAAAAATAAACGTGTTAAACCTTTTAATTTTTTTGTCGCAATTTACTACTATATTATTATTAAATTTATAAATAAAAATAATAGGTTTCGAATAAATAAAAATTAAATTAAATAATAGATTAATAACTAATTTAACACTAGTTTTTGGCAAGAAAAAATATATTTAACATTTTATAACGAAAGTTCGTTAAAATAAAAGTTTCACGAATTTGTTTAATAAATTTTGTTTTTACAGGTTAATCAAGCAATAAAATACACATAAAAATTTTATAAACATTAAGAATTATTTTTGTATCATTTTAAATATCATTTTATAAATTAGTACCTTCTCTAACATTTCCAATGAGGCTGATTCTATACTTAATTACCTCTTTCATTTTTTTATTTAATCTGAATTTTCTTAGTTCAAAATATCTATACCACATCATTGATGAAGCAACAACTACTCTAAAATTGGATAAAGGGTCATTATCTAATTCTGTTGAGAAATATCATCATCTGAATCTTCATCAGAATAAACCTAACTATCAATTCCATCAGTATTTACATCGACAATAAAAATTCACTTTCATCTTTCAATGACAATATTTTAGCGACGAAACCAAATAATAATAGAACTGCACAATTCCTGTATCTAGACCTTAGAGTACATAATCTAAAGACATTGTCTGGATGGTTTGGAATTTATTTCAAAAACATGTCAATTGCAGCCACCATTATTATATATGATTCATCAGTTCTCATTGTTTATAGACATCCCTGAAAGGATAATTCCGTTCAATACATCCTAATGTTGCTGCCTGAGATAGGATACGTTTTTGCAATGTATGCAATCTATGTAATCATTCTCACTATAACCACTTAATCTGACTGGAGCTAAACATAAGAGTACCATCCATTTTAAATTGGTTTCACTTATGATTGCTTCACTAGAATGTAATATAGTTGTGTCCTCAGTGGTGTTTATTATAATAAGATCCCGAGGAGTTAATTCCTCATTAACATCACCAATTTTATAATTATTCATTTATAAATTTAAAAAGTTTTAATTAAAAATGCAAAATTTTATTGATATAAAATTCCGAATTAATAATTCCGTATTAAAAAAAACTAAGTAATCAATTTATAGCATATAATTAAATTTAGTAACTGTCTTTATAATCTTCATTAATTTAAAATGAAATGATCCTGTTGATTGTTGATAATTATATATCTCATTAAGATGCTTAATTATAAAAATCATAAAACGACGTTCTTGAAAAGTAAAATAATTTAAAGCATTTATTCCCAATGATAATAAAAATTTTGTTAAGCTTCTATAATAAAAAGTTAACAAAGTTTATTTGAACAAAGTATAATTTGAAATACAAGTTGAATTAGTAACAATTATCATAGCATACGTAATAATCTTCACAATATAGTATAGTAGTATATTATTGATTTAAGAACAATATTTTACATTGTTATTTATGTTATTTTAAAATTATTTCGAATCCAACTTATACACTTATTATACATTTTATATACATTTTTTTAATACATTTTTTTATTATTTTATTACAACACACTATGTTTGTGTTTTTTTCTTTATCTTTTCTTGTTTTTTACTACTGTTGAACTTTTCCATGGTCGGTTGTACAGAGGGTTGTGTCCGAGTCAACTATTACTGTGAACATTCTCGTTTTATATAAATAGGAATTTAGATAGTAGTGTAGATAGTTAGGTAGATATACGAGTTTTTTTGTCTGTCATTGTCCTGTTTTATTATTTTTTTCTTTTTTTCCATATTCTTTGATTCCAGTTTTGCTTTTTTGTTTCTTTCCAATTGTATTCTGTAAAGTAAATTAATGCTTTTTCTTTCCCCTTTCAGAACTTTTCCCAGGCAGGTGGTGTGGTGTACTCTACCTCTGTCGCATTCCTCTAGCACATGTTTCAGTGTTTTCTATGTCTTGTATTACACAGCCTGCATGTTTTTCTTTTCTTTGTTCGCCAGTGTCCTGTTAAGTTACTCTCATGCCCATCCTATATTGGCTAGAATCTTCATTCCTATTCTGCGCCTTTCTGCCTCTTTCTTTGTGTATATACTTTCTTTTCCTGTACCGTCTCTAGGATGAGATTCTTTGCTTCGTGTGTATATTTTGATTTGTTTAATTTTTTTAGTAACAGTTGTTGGCACTGACTTCATTTTATTTCTGTTATTTTCTTCCAGATCAAGTTCTTCCCTCTTTATTTTATTCTCTAGGTATGTACTTGACCATCCTATTCCCTGCCAGAATTTGATTCTAGCGCTAGTATAATTTTCCCTTTTTTCTCTGTTTTTTCCCCTGTAATTTTCGAAGATTCTTCCTTGTATTAATCTTGCTTCTAGACATTCTTTTAGTAATTCCTCCTCTCTTTCCTATTTTTTGTTCGTAGTTCATTGCCCTTTTTATACCTTTAATTGTAATTGTCCCTTTTGATTCTATCATTATGGCATGATCCGGTGTGTTTTTGTCAATCCTAGTACCCATTTGATGTATTTCTTCTGTACTTTTTCTATTTCCTCCTGTTCTTTCCATCCTCGTAATTCCACTTCGTATAGAATGATTCCCTCCACTAATGCATCGAAGAGCTTCATTTTTGTGCTAAGTCTTCCTTGAAGTATCTTTCGGCAAGCTCCAGACTTTCCTAGTATCATGTTTGCTTTTTTTGGCTAGCATTTTATGTGCTCCGGTCTTGACTTACTTTTTGCTAGTTCCATATTACATTACCTTGTTTTTCCCCATCCGCCAGGTGTTTTTATCTTGATTTCAACCTCTAGTCTCCTCTTCATTATTTCCTTCTTTTTTTCTACTGATCCTATTCTATCCTCTGCTATTCCTCTCACTACCAAATTGCATTATCTTCTTTTGTCTTGTCTCTTCTTTCTATCTTCTTTTTTATCTTGCTTTGTTATGTTACTATGATAGAAATAAATTTTTATTATAAGATAAATAGAACTTGCAATTTTTAGCATTTTCATCCTAAAAATTTTCAAATATTTAGCGAATCGGCCATGAATGAAATTGAAACATCTAATTTAAATTGAAAAAATAACCTTGCTCCTTTAATGTTTCATTTTGGATACAATGTACGCTTTGACATATGAAATCGTAAATCGCTTAAACTTTTTATTTAACCTTATTTATATGATTCAAATTTAATTGCCAGTTGACAACAGTCAAATTTTCAGATGTCTTACGTAATCACTTTAACTATTAAAAAATAGATAGTTTTTGACATAGATTTTTCTTAATGTTATTTAAATAGAGTAAAATATAGTATTTTCCTATGCTTATTCCTGAGCTGAACGTTTTTAATTCTTTTTCCAGATCATCCACAACAATTTTGGATAATGTCAGTTCATTTAAGCTCACCTCTTTTAATATTTTCGCAACTGTGTCAGTGTCTACTTTGACTTTTATCTTTATTTCTTTGTAAACATTTTTTCTCCAATCGACAAGTACTTTTTTATACCTGATCTTTTGTTCACTTTCAAATTCTATCCATTTCTATTTTGTTGAACGTTCTCTTTAAATCGGCAAACCTTGCTAATTTTACCCTATTCCTTTCCTCAACTCTACGTCAACTTCCGTTTCTAATATACGTTTTACAAATACAATACCTCTTTTTAAAAAATAAACTATGTACCGTCAAGTTTTCTTTATTAACTAAATATTATAATTTTTAATATTAAATTAACTGATTTAGCGATTACAAAACAAAAATATGCCAGTGATGTTTAGTCTACATTGATAAAAATGTTTTCATCGTAAAAAGCTGTAACACTAAAAATGCTTGCTTTAACTTATATGTAACTCACACTGTTCTTAACAAAAGGTCTAAAGCTGATGACTGATTTAAATATTATGCGATAAAAAAATCTTTTTATTTAACCTTTTCATGCTATGTGCATGAATCAACAATGGAGAAAATGCCGTTTTGAAAGTTAAGCATAAAATAAAAAAGTTCCAATGAAACGAAGAAAGGAAAAAGCAAGAGATGATAGACGAATAAGAAATGAAAACCTTGTGCAAGTCAAATTTATTTAAATATTTTGTGTAAAGTCATAATTTTATAATTGAAAAGTCATTTACTACACGTAATATTTTAGATGTAATAAAACTTTATACATATTCATAAGAAAATGGTTACCAAAAACGTTAAATAGAAGGTAAAAAGGTGATACAAGTGAAACAAAAATAGTACGTGTCGCATATTATAAGATGAGATTAGGCACGCAAGTGTTTATATGAAAAACAAATGTAGTAAGTAATATCGTAATGGATCATAACAATGTAAGATATTGCTCAATAAACTAGTAAATAACTAATAATATATAAATTATGTCGTTTTAAAAGTTTCAATAATAAATTATTCAGTACTCATAAACATGATACCAACTACAAGGATTAATATTAAATTAAAAGTCAATAATGAATAGTGAAGAAGAATCTAAAAGAATGTATAAAATTAAGTGAAGCGCGAAGCAAGAGTTTTTGAAATACTAGAAAGTAGACGTCAAAAGAAAAAAAAATTATGTTTGAAAAAGAATAAATTTCTGACGAAGCATCGAATAGGTAAGTCTTGTGTGAAGAAAGAAATTAAAGAATTCAGAGACTAGTTGGAAGGAAGAGGAGGAAATAAAAATAGGCTAACAATAGTAATAGTAACATTTATGGTAAAAAACTAGAAAAATCAGTATATCATATTAAGTAGGGCAATTCAAACATGTAATTATAAAAATATGAGAAACAAATTGTATATATAAGAAAAAGAAGATTCGGATGAAAATTAGCCAAATTTATGATGGGTAATAAAACAAGAATTAATAAACACTAGTTGACGGAGAATCAAAAATAGATCGCAAAGAAGAGAAAGAATCGATGCGATACATTATAAAAGAATGCCGTCTAATAGAATTTAGAAGACAATTGATAAGAAAATTGGAAAATAAATAATATGAATAGGGATGGGAAGAATATAAATTTAATGTAAAAATGCACTGAAATTGAAAGAGATAAAAATAAGAAAGCAGATAAGTGTACGTTAAGTTAAAAATGTATGCGTAAATTCATATGTGCAACCTTTATATACTTTAGTGAAATTTGTAATAAAAAAGAAGTGTAAGAAAAAGTAAAAAAGTTTGAGCGTAAAATGATAAAAAAATAACTGTACATGCGTAGTTTATTAAGTGTTAATTGACGTGTAAAATGTACGTGTAAAATGCAAATGTATATAATGAAGGTTTGTTATGTTATAACAATATATACATTGTTATCATATGTTATTATCGTTATATTATTATTATTGTTAAAACAACAAACTGACTATGAAATTTTATGATTGTATAAAAAAGAAATTGTAAGTAAAACTGCTACTGCTTTACGAAAAATAAATTTATACGCAAAGGAAACATTATATTCAGATAAAATTATTAATTTATAATAATTAAAAACGAACTTGCGATTAAAAAAAAAATTCATATGTTTCTGTTTCATATACGTACAATAACTATACAAACATATCAAACTTTGATCAATTAAAAGGGGCTATAATTTAATTTTTTTTATTCCGAATGATGTAAACAATTTTTTATTAGAATTTCAATAAAAATTATATAAAAAATGAATAAAAATAGTTTTAAAATGGATATCATAATTAAAGTGCTTAGATCCAAATTAAATTATCTCCTTGAAAAAGAAAGAAGCACTGTTTTTTCAATAGCAAGTTCACAAATTATTAGTTAATCTGTAATACATATTAACTATCAATTATCATGCACTCTTCTACGCATTTAAACGAAACTTGCATTACAGAATGTCTTCTAGAATAGTCATTTAAAAAAGTTGTTTTCCAAACTTCGAAAATAATTTTTGTTGAGTAAAGTGACCTTACCTATTATAAATCCAAAATCCTCTGCATGAGCTCTACGAGAAACGAATTGGCCCTCGATCAGCGCCCGTACTTCGACTTCCTTTGAACTGTACCGAATGATACGTTCGCTCGCTTTATTGAAACGGTGATCGCCTGAGCTTCGTGACAAAATCTCCTCGGCATCGTGATAAAAGGCACAATTACCAAAATTACCACGCGGCGTATTGTCCAATAATTCGTTAAATAGCTGCCAATCGCCTCCAGCCGCGGTGTTGCGGATGCGTTCACGGGTTAGTGAGCCGTTTTTAAAGCTGATCAATTTTTACAGTCAGAAAAATATTTCTTTATTTGACTACATGCTAATTAGAAGGGCTAGATGAATTTAATTTTATCGTTTACTTTATGCGTAATCGACGAAAATATATTTACGATTTTTACGATAATATATAGCCGAAAGATGACAATTCACAAATTATTATTCATGAAAATGCAATATATCTTTTGTGTACTATAAAACATACTTTTGTGAAATTGTAAAAATTGCACAAACTAAATTTCTATTAAATAAGATGTATTCTACTTTCATATTTTATTATCCACTATTATCCATCAGAAGGTTATACTATTGATTCGTAAAAATAATTAATCAGTTTGTAATATTGCGTTTTAAACTATCCGTAAAAATTAAATTAAAGCTTAAACGAATAAAAGTATTTTTTGCACCTCAATCATTAAAAATTAATACAAATTTGAGTTAAAAATATTAAATGTTGTGATATAAACTAATCAGAATTCAACAGATTATATTCTAATTATATTAAATACATTTTTATTAATAGCTTTAATAAGGTTTTTTTCAAAAAATGTAAGCAATCAAAATCTTATCTGATCTTTAAATTACCTTCTATAGTTTTGTGTCTGTATTGTTTCTATATTTCATTAATTTTATAACTTATCAACAATTTAGTCTTCAAATAAACTTCGCTTCAAAATTATACTGTACATAAGAATGTTTGTAGAAAAAAAATAATAGAACAAGTTTTAATCAAATTTGTGTAACTTTAAGTTGACAATAATATCTGGAAACATTTTCGTTGCATTTAGAAATAGAAAATTTTTTAATTGAGTTTTATTGCCTTTTGCATCAAAAAAAATTTATGTTCTTACTTAATTTAAAAAGGCTCAAATATATTAAAGCTTTTGCAAAAGAAAATTAAGAATTTTATTCAATAAATAAAATAAATCGTTTAAATTATTTTTATTTAATTTTCAAATAAATAATGAAATTAATGACTTTATTAGGATAAATGCAATATAATAATCAGGTGCTATTAAAGAATCCGTGAATATATTTCATCTTTCTGTTTTTGTCCGTTTGTTTTTTGCATCTTCCAATTAACTTCAAACAATTTAAAGTAGTCAGGTTTATAAATACTAATCTAATAAGTGAATTGGATTTTAATTTATAATTATTATTTTTTTATTTTAAACGTTTAAAAAATGTTCTATTTTTTACAATCTAAAAAATAATTCTATATAATAATATTCACATTATTGTAAAAAACAAATTATACTGTTTAGTAATTTTTATATATAACATAAATGTAAATAGATAATAGAAAATGTGTACTAATGAAATTTATGATAAATTAAAGAAAACTCGTCAATTTTAAAAAGAAAGAGAACGAAAAATTAATATAAAAGTTATGTTATGATATACCATAAAAGAGCCATGTAGGCATTATCTTGAACAGGATTGCAAAGAATGTGACCTTCGGAAACAGTCTTTGGTTCATTCAACCATAAAAAAAGCGTATCACTTGTACCAAGGCTACAGGCAAGGTCTCCTTCTTTTAATTTCAAACCTATAAGAGAAATGTAAACAAAATTTTAAATACATGTAAGGTAAATATATCACTCATACATGTATCATTTATAATGTTACACTATTTATGTGAAAATAAGATACACGAAACTAAAGAAGATGCAGATATAAAATATTAATGCAGAAAAGTTGCAAAACATATATACAGAGTATTCAAAATCAAGTTGAAGTAAAAAATTAGATTTCACAGTTAATATAAATATGTGAAGTAAACATAATTAGAATAAATAAATACGATATGTATTTAAAGAATAAAAAATATTTTTAGATTCAAGTTTTGTATGTAATTTATAATAATAATGATAAAGTATAACATGATAAACTGAGACAAAAGTGTAATATATATATTAACATGCGAATATATAAAGTAATTTTATATGTAATGCTTTTACGGTAAAAACAAATGTAATTTTATCATAAAAATGTATATTGTTCAATAAAGTACTATACTACAAGAAACTAAATCGAACTTTATTTCCAGGTAAGTTAAACTCTTGATAAAAGATCTTATTCTTATTATACAGTTAAATCTACTTTTGTTCCAGTGATATAAAGAAACAGTGTTTTTCGCCAGAATCACAATTTTGAATCTTACCGTGCACAAATTCATAATATTTTCATATTTATAAAAAAGTCAATTTCAAAAAAACGAACAATGAAAATGAATTATATGCAATATTTTGGCAAAGAAAAATATGACTCATTATTAAATGAATTATGGGGAATTGGATAAAAGCAATTAAAAATTTATAAAATACAGATGAGTTATTAACTAATGTTATTATTACCCCCTAATGAACATGGGTTATCACCGGTAAACGCCACAATATGACATTTTCTATCAAAGCCAAATCTCTCTACAAAATAGGTAGCTATTGGTCCAATATCTGTACTAGAAGCAACAGGTTTCTCGAGTTTTTGCCTCAAATTTGGGGCACATGCCTTGAAAAATAATTAAATTAGAAAATTATCATTTAATAAAATCGTTAATTGTTTGTTTGTAAAAATAATTAACCAGTTTGTAATATTGCGTTTTAAACTATCCGTAAAAATTAAATTAAAGCTTAAATGAATAAAAGTATTTTTTGTCAAAAATATTAATGAGTTATAATAATAATATCTCTATTTGTATTAACAATTATTTCTGTACACCTATAAAAATATTCAATACTAAATACTACTTATTATTTCAAAACGTTCTAATTATTACATTTCAAAAATTATTATAACTTATAATTGAAATATAAATTGATAAATTGTATATTGTATAATAATTTATTTTATAAAAATAAGTATAATTAATATTTTTATTGTCATCATGTTATTTACTACTATTTGTTAATAATATTATTATACAAAAAATAGTTAACATATTTCTAAAATTCGTTAATTATGTAATATAATAAAAAAAAATTAAAAAAATTAGTTATTATTTCTTAAAATTCTTTATTTAATTTTAAGATATACATTTGACTCTATTTATATATTATTAATTATGAATGTTTACACGTATTGTATGCATTATTAATAGAAAATTATTATTCTTTTATTTTATTTTTATTCTTATTTTCAGTGTTTAGTATCCAATTTTTTTTTTCTGTTTATATATTTTCTATTCAGCATTAATCAATTAAAGACTTGGAAACAACATAATAACATTTTTATTAACAATTTACAATGAATTTTTAATTATACTATATTGACGCTATGAAAATAATTGTGATATATAATTTAAATACTAAATTTAAATAATAATAAAAATACAAATCATTTTTATAATCCTATTTGATTTATCTTTTATTATATTTTTATTTCAACCATTGTGCGAGAAAAGAAATCTGAATTACTAATATTATTGCACTTGCTTTAGACGATAATAATATTAAAATTTTATATACTATTACATTATAATCATATTAAACATTAATACAGAAGGTTAAATGAATTCTAATAATTGAAAACCGCTAATTCAAATTGATGCAATGCGGTAATATTTTCATATTATACCTATATATTTTTTTGATAAATGCTGTTTTATCATGAAAAACTTTTCCTAACAATAATTATACAAACGAACTCTTAGTCCGTAGATATTTAAGATATTACTAAAATAAAATAAATTGTAATTAAAAATACAATATTTTTTTAAAATCTTTATGGTAAAATGTATTTTAATATTTTTTCAGTCGTCATTGAATGTATTTAATTGAAAGAATTTTATATTTTAATTATTGTCTATATTCTTTATTACAACTTTTTCTATTACTGTTGATTGAGTAATTTGAAATCTAAAATTTATCAAACGAATAAATAATATTCATTTCCTCAAATTTTTTTATTCAATTTAATAAATTAATAATTTATATATTATTTTTTAAACAGTTTTAGGATCAAAACTTCAATTAATTATTTTAATTTCACAAATTTATACAAAATACATTAATACGTACACTAAAATTTTTTATTTTCATAAATTTTAATATATAAATAAGTGATTTTTAAAATTATATATTCAATAATTGACAGTATTAAAAAATGTGCTGCAATATTCGCATTTTATATTTTCTATTATGTTTCCTTTTAAAATTTATACAACCGAATTTTAATAGAATTTAACAAATATTGAATATAGACAGTTCCATAATTTATTTCTAAATTATCTATAAATATTTCATGAATGTTAAGATTAAATTTAAGTAAATTATAGTGTAGCTTGTTATTGAGTACATTGACAGTTGAGTCAATACGAGCAACTTTATTATTTTTTCTTTAATATGCTTATATAATGAACTGAATAAAGTTTTAATTTCTATAGATTTATTTTAACGTTGAAATGAATTTCCAATTAACGGGTATTTTGTGTCTAGTATTAAATGGCAGTAAGTAGAAGTTGTATTTTCTGAAAAATAATCATCTAAATAATAAACATCACACTATTTAAAATATTATTAAATTACTATTAAAAAATATATGTACTAAAAATAACAAAATTAATGAATTTTCTTCATCTGTTACATTATATTACACTATATTAAAAATATTCATTTTTAGTTAAATACTGTATAAAAAAATATTAATGTATAATCTATATTAGTTTAATAGATGTACTTAGTGTCTAAATATTTACATTAGTCCATTAGTCTCTGTGTTATTCAAGATATCGAATTCACTGAATAATTTTTTAAAATAAAATTTTAATGAATTAACGTATAAATAAATATGAGATTTGGTTATAAAATTATATCAGTAAATTTAAAAAGTAATTAAAACAAAAATTTTGTAAAAAAGATTGTGAAAATTTCTAAAGAATTTTTTTATCAAAACATGTTATGATATGTGCTGAGGAAAATTACTGATGGATTTCGAACGGTCAAAAGAACATCGATGTTTCTCATGAAGACCGTGGATGTGTAGATGTTATATATAGGTGATAGAAATTAGGCGCGCCTACTTGTGAAGAAGAAAATTGATTAAAATTTTCCGTGGTTCAGATTCAACTCTTATTAGTGAAATAAAACTAACAACTAGGGTATGAAATTGTTGATGTTGAAGTGAGTGAAGAGCAATGTTATGAGACTATTACCTGATTGTTGATTTTGATTTAAAAATATAGATCATAAAGGAAATTGTGATTAAAACTGATAAAATCTGAAGAATTGTAGTACATGAGCTTGTAAATGCTTAATGTAAGGCCTTTTAAGAGTAGTTGAAGAGTCTAAATTGAATGAATTCTTATGTAACCTTGCTTCATGAACTTAACTGATATAGGCAGGTAAGCTGACTGATAAGTTATTGGTTACTCAGAATCTAATTATTTCTTACATCGACTAAAGATCTTATTGCGCTTTCTAAATATTATTATGAAATAAAATTTCTTTATATAGTTTTAGAGTTTTTTTTTAATTTAGCTATGAACATTATGTAGTTCAGGATTCAGAGAATGGAGGCATAATTTTTGTCAAAATTTTCGAATACGATTATTGCTTCAAATCAGATTTATATTTTTTGAGAAGTTATATTACAGTGATGAGAGAAGTGAATCTGTATGATATACTGAAGAAAGGGTTTAAGCAATTATTGTTTTTTGGCGATTGTAGAAGCAATTATTCTTATTAATATATCCGAACAGAATAATGAAGGTAGAGAGGTTTGAAGAATTAAATTTTAGTTTCGGTGTACTTTCTCAAAAGGAAATTAGATGACACAAACCTCTTTGAGATTGCGGATTACATACTTTTGAATAAAGATGGCAATTTCTGAATAACGAAACGCTTAAACATGACTTTTAAAAAATAAAATTCATTTGTACATTGTACAACGCTAAGAGATACTGAAATTCAGAAAGTTTTTATTTGATTGAATTCATTGCATTTAAAATCAAAATACGAAGAAGATTACGATTATAAGGAGGTTAGACATCGTGAAAGATCAAATACTATTTCTGGATGGCTGTGAACCCTTCAGAGAAGTGGTGAACTATAAAGTGCAGGTGGGAAAAGGTTAGATGTAGTTGTGGGGAAAGGGAATTTCAAGAGACAACATAGCCGAATTGAATTAGTTTTTGTTAGAATATATAATTCCAATATATATTATATTTATAATAGATTCTATATATAACAGAAATATAAAGATGTAACAATAAATTTTATAATCAAATAATACAGTATCTTAATCGTTTAAAAACATGAACCAATATATAAATAAATCATACCGAATTAGCTCTTTTCTTAGAAGATAATCAACAGTAATTCTTATTAAAAAATTGATAAGTAAATTTTTGTATTTTATTAATAACTTACATAGAAAATGTAAAATATTTGTAACACATAGTTTTTTTAGTGTTGATTAGAAAATATCTTATAATTAAGTATCATTCATAAATTGAGAAAGTAAATTTTATAATACTTTTTTATAATAAAAATTATAATATTTATAGATGTATTGAGTAAAAATTTAAGGATTATTGGTGGTAAAGAAGCAGATATAAGGGACTTTCCGTATATGGTATCATTGAGATATGATATAAATAAAAAATTTTTTTGTGCCGGTACAATTATTAGTAGTCGACATATTATTACTGCTGGTCACTGCATTGATGGTTTGCTTCAATCTAAATTAACAGTCTGTATGGGAACTAGTAATTTAGATGATAGTAAATGTGACTATGATGTTCGGCAAGTTAATTTTCATCCCAAATATAAATGGATCGAAGATAATGGATCAAGAGTGAAAAATGATATCGCTATTCTTACGGTAGGGTATTATATAACTTACTATAACTAATTAGTTAAATAAATGTATATTGAAGATTTCAGGATATTTATTGACTCATAAAAATATCATATAATAATGCATATAATTATTAACATAAAAACTTAAAAATTCAAATTATTTATATTGCTTACAGTTAAGTAGCTTATATTTTCAGAATTTATCTTAAAATAAATGCATGATTATGCATTTTTAACGCATGATTTAAATTTACATGAGAATCATTTCAGTGTTTTTAAAAGTTTAAAAAAAAATTTTTTTCACTTTTGTACTAAAAACGTAAAAGCACCAAAATATATTATATTTCATTTATTTAGTTATTAATTTATTTAATATAATAAATTTATACTAGATATAGAACATATTCCCTATTTTTCTCCGAACGTAAACAATAATACAAATACTCATGTCTGAAGGTAGTTAAAAACATTTTGTTTTGCGAAAGAGAAAGATTAGGCTAGTCAGAGAGAGTCTAGCAAACTAAACGTGCAAGAGTGAGAGAGAGAGAGAGAGAGAGTGAGAGAGAGAGTGAAAGGATGGAAGGAAAGGAGGTGCGGTTGTCCTGCTCGTATTTGAGCATCGTGTTTATTCCTAACGTCATGGGTCTGTCTTGTCACACCCGTACTGTATTATTAGTACCGCACGGTATTTTCTATTCGAAAATATGTTCGACGGTAACTTTGACAAATTTTGAGCTCGATGTGCCCGTCTGCCTTGCGTACTTTTCTTCCACATTTATTTGCCTTGCTAGCCGCAATCACTTGTTTCCTTTATATGCATTTATTCTTGCACGCAAGTGCATCGTCTATAATGACTTACTAAAGCAATTCCTACAAAAACTTCTTCCATTCTTTATTATCTATTTTTGTATCATAAGAACTTTCTCAAATGTGTTTTGTTGTTTTTGAATAAATATTGCATAATCTACAAATTTCTGCAGCCCCCAGTTATATTTTGCCAATTTGTTTTTCTTTTTAATAAGCTTATTTTATATTTTTTATATTTTCTAATAATAATTTTTTACCTCTAGTGTGTATCTGAATTTTTTCAGGTGACCTATTTAATTTTTTATGTTCTGTACGTTTTTCCCCATTTTTACGTCCTTTTTTTGCATTATTCCATTTTTGCGACATATTGCGTGCTGCTACTAGCTATTATTTCTAGTTTAATATAATTATTGATTATTGTTGAACGGATGGTTGCAGAGGGTTGTAATTATTTAAATAAATGTGAAACATAAGTATATTCTGTAAGTAATATTTAATATTTGAAAATATAATGTACGTGTATACGGAAGAAAATCCGGCACAAGACTGTGTGATATTCGAATGTTCAACATCTACGTTATGATGTAATTCGGGAAAAACCTCGAAGCATTTGGCCCGCACATTTTCCGTGCAGTAAATTAATCAAAGTAACGCGCAGGGGAGAAGAACGTAAGAAGAACGTGTTAGGTACACAGTGTAACGGATTACGCCGAAAACTGAGTGCACTCTCAACGATTATTATTAATTATTTAATTTTTTATTTTTTTTATTCTCTCACCTTTTTCTAAGACATTCTTTAGTTACTATATCAGCTCATCTCACTTTTTTTATTTCTTCTAATGCCTTTCTTTCACATCTAGAAGTATTTTCTTTTTACTATTTCTTTTTCATCTTAATTTTTCGATTTCAATTTTACATATAAAGGCTGATGGCAAATTTTGTGCTGTTTTTCAGTTTCATATCATGTAAAATCTTGTTTATGTCTTTATTAATTATTATATGATTCATCTTTGATGCATGAATCTTATTATTATATGTAAAGTTTGTATCGTTTTCTCCTTCTTAATCATGGTCTTCGTCCACTAACAACTCTTTCCCTTATATGTTTTTTGTTTAGACTTTCTCATCTCATCAATTCTTTTATTAATTCAGTCATTTGCTTTTTTTTGTGCTCGCGCTGAAATTATTTCCTGTTGCGGATACCATTCACCCGTTCCCCGCTATACACAAATCCAACCTAACCAAATTTTCTTTTCTATGCTCCCTTATATATACTATTCCAATATATATTATTATTCTATCTACCTCAATTTGTTGAAATATTAATTCATTATTTTCTTTTTCACTTTGAAAAAAATTTAGGCTCTAAACATTCTTTATTACTAGAAATACTCCTTGTTTTATTTTTTATTTTTACATATTATTGTAGCGTTCTATCTTTTTTACGTTAATACTTAGTAGTTACAAAAGTTGCAACGGTTTTAAAATTTGAAGAAGAGGTACTTTCGTTTAAACTTATACAGATTTGAAAAATATATTTTAATATAATTTTAATATAAATTGTAAATTTTATAGTATGTTTTATAAAATATGTATATTAATGTTGAAATTAAAATTTTTGTACATTAAAAAGTATTACAGTGGTTACAGTGGTTAACCCCTTAAAAATTTATGCATTTTGATAATTTGAAAAATAACAAATATACTAAAATTTTTCTATACTAATGTAACGTCTTGAGGTACTCTTACACTACTTACACATATATATCTATACGGATGCGCTAGCGCTCCCGCTCCTCCACCGAGTGCTTCTTAGCCTGTGCGTATCTACTACAAGACGCCGACTATCCGTCACCGAACATAAAACATGCACTTGAAATAGTTACAAGCGATTAAAATATGACTCTAGATAAAGCATAGATCTGTGTATCGATTTTTATCTCTTCCGAAAAGTTCACTCACCAAATTTTATACATATAGCTATTGCGTAATGAGTGCGTACTTTCACATCAAAATCTGTTTATGACGTGATCACATACTCTATTTATTTGACACTCTATCAAGACAATATTTAGATTTATAAGTGCGAAAAGTTATGTGATATTTTATAAATCTTACATTCTCAAATTATGTTTATTACCGTTTTAGGAAAGAATATATAACTTCATAATCCGAAATTTTGTCAATCATAACACTCTTCGAATGTATGTTTTAATGTTTCTTCTTTTTTTCAACATAATCTGCAACTTTTTTCTTCTTCTTTCAGCTATGACTTTTTTTCATAGTTCTCATTGCCCATTCTGAATCTTGCTAATATTTTAAGAAGGCCCGACCTTGCGAGCGTTCGGAGAGGCTTGGCGTCAAGGGGGCGAGTTAGGGGAAATATTTCCCTGACTCCGGATTCATTTCGCGAGGAAGGGACTGGCACTCACCCGGGAGTAAATGTGGCGTTCGTCCTCGAGGAGTTCGAGGGTCTAGAGGACCCGGTGTACACACCGACGGCGTGTACTTCGAAAATACCTCTCGCAAGGTTTTCGCCCTAACAAGGGCGGTTTGTGTAAGGCTCGCTCTGATAAAGGCGGATCGACGAACGAAAAAATAAAGCTAGAACTTTTTCTTTGCGTCTGACGGCGGAAGCGGTTACGGCGGGTTGTTCGATTTTTCGAACAGCCAATCGGTTTATCGAGCGCGGCCGCTTCAATCCGGGCATCCCCGACTCCCCGATTATTCAACCCGGGTCGAGGTCATCGGTCATTCGTCGTTGACCGATGCCACAAACTGGTTCACGCATGTTTGGTCCGTATTCTGACCGGATTCCCCGGTTTACGGCCGAATAATCTAGGCCTTCTTGGTATACGGTTCGACGTGGCCGGTTTATGGGTGAACAATCCGGTCTGAAGGTGTCTGGTTAGTGCTAGACACTGGCGCGCATCTTTGTACGTCGTGACCTGCCCGGATTACGGCTCGACTTGAAAAGGTCGAGCCGTGTCGGCACGTGTCAATTTTAATTCCTGTTCTTATTTTCTCCCTGTCACTTTTATCATATATACAACCCCCTTCTCCATATTCTCTAGAATCAAATTCTTTATTTCCTTCGTGTACTTCGATCCTTCTATGTGGCTAATCCATGTTTGTTTACCTTGACCAAACTGTATTTTCATTGCTTTTTCTATAAGTTGTTCCATGTTCTTCGATTTTTCTCCCCATATTATTCCTGACCATCCTATACTATGCCAAAATTTTATCCTTAAAGCTGTAAATTTTTTATGTTTTTGGCTCATTGTTTTTCCGTTCTCCATTATTCTTCCTTCTTCAATCCTATATTTCATACATTCTTTTACTGATGTTTTTCCTTCTCCGTTCAGGAATTGGAGTTCGTATGTTTTTGCTTTTTTTGCAGTCTTCGATTCTATTTTGCCTCTATTCATTTTTATCATTATTAAACTATCTAGAGTGATTTTGTCTAGTCCCAACCACCACTTGATGTATCTTTTTTGAACTCTTTAAATTACTTTCAAACCTTCCCATCCCCAAATCTCTGCACCGTATAGTAATACGCTTTCAATCATGGCATCAAATATTTTCATTCTTATTTTAATATAATTTTTTAAGTAATTTTCTCGAATACTCCTGAATTGTCCTATTAATAAGATTGGTTTTTAGCTATTTTTTGATGTATGGTATCCTCGTTATTATCTGAAACTGCGTAACCTAGGTAAGAGTAATCTTTTACTAATTCTATTTTTTTGTTATTCCTTATAAATATTTCATTATTTCTTTTTTTAACTTTTTTTTTTTAATTTAATTATTTTCGTCTTCTCTACATTTATCTTTAATCCTTTATTCTTTAAAAATTCTTTGAACAGTCTTAATAATTCTCTTAATTCAACATCACTCTTACCCAGTATTGCTATATCATCCATGTACATGATACTCCTAATTCTTACTTTTCCTACTGTGATGCCCGATGTTCTTGATTTTTTTAGATAACCCTCTAAGCCCGACGTGCCTATGTTGAATAGAGTCTATGAACTCTTTTATTTTTATTTTATTATAAGTATTTTCATATTTTCATACAATACTCAATTAAGTATTTTTTCACATTTATCTGTTCCATACTTTTCCAAATAGCTTTTCTATTAATCATGTCAAAGGCTACTTTAAGATTAACAAAGCATATTTATATTTCTTCATCTGTTTTCTCCAGTTACACGTCTATTGCAGGCTTTAAGGTGTATATTGCGCCTGTTGTGCCTCTTTCGTTCCTAAATTCAAATTGCGTATCGATGTAATGGTTATTTTCCATGTCTTGTTCAATTCTAGATTTTAAGAGTTGAGTATAAATTTTATAACCTGTATCCATCAATGTAATACCTCGATAATTATTTACATTATCTCTATTTCCTTTTTTGTGAGTTGGTGTTATCATTCCACTTTTCCATTCCTCTTGTATTACATTTCTTTTTACTATAACTTATTTTTAAATTTAAATCAACATTCAACAAAATACCATTTTTTACTAAATTTTGGTAAGCTTTCGTTATAAAAATATACTTTCATGCATGTAATAAAAAATTTACATGTATTGATGAATATTCGTATAAATTAAAAAAGAAATGAATGTCAAAAAACACCATAATTAACATTTAATAATTATAAGATACAAATTTTTTCTGTTTCAATCAATCATCTGTAGCTATGTTTGGTGTCCTTTAGCGATTTTCATTTTTATCGTTTTCAATGCATTCATTGAATGATAATAATAATATATAGATGAAAAATTGACTTTATTAACCTATTTTAATTTTTATTATTTGCTTTATTTTTCAATACTGTGAAAAATTTTTCATTAAAAAACTCAGCCATTTTAGATAGTTTGCGAGTATATGTTATAAAAAGGCGTGATAAAAGATTTATAATATGAAAATAATACAACGATTTGTTTTCATTCATTTTTTAAATAAAATACAAATTGAATAAATTAAAAAAATACACAATTAACACATAATATTTTTAAAATAAACTTTATTTTAATTTAGAATATTTATGATTTAGATTGATCCATGTATTAAATTCAACGAATTTCAAAATAAGATAGATCTTCCAACCGTAGATATAGAATCTGGTGATATTGCTACAATAAGTGGTTGGGGATGGACGACATATCCAGATGGTGATATTTATTCAAATTTAAATACACAAAGTACTATGATTTTATCAAATAATGAATGCAAACCGATATTTCCAATTCCATTGGACGACTATCAAGTTTGTACATTAGCTGGTGAAGGAATCGGTTCATGTTTTGTAAGTTTTCTAAACAATTTGAATTTACAAAGAAATTTTCAACATTTAATAAAATAGAATAGTTATTTTACTTATACAATATTTTTTTATTTGATTTTTTTACAACTATTATTACTTTTTACGTTAATGTTTATTTAATCTTTTCATATGGTTTCTATATTTCGGAAAATCAATAAATATTACAAGCATAGTAAAAGAAACAATCAAATATTACTATTAAAAAATTCGGAAAGTACAAAAAAAATATTTAATGTTAGTTAAACTTTTAATAATAAAAATAAATTAAATTAAAAATATTAATTAAAATCATTAATCAGAAATAGATGAATATAGAGTAATATTAATTTACGAAATATAGTTATGAATTACCTGTTTATAATATGGATACATTGAAAATTAAAATAGTAATTAATACAGTTGTAAAAGAAATTAAATGTACCATGTTAAAAGCAGGAGAGTAAATCAATAGTTGATTATCGATAAAGACGACTCACCACGTGGCAAAAAGAGGGCGCTATTCAACGCAAGCGCGTCGATCGCGCGTTAATAACCAATCAGTGCGATCTATCGCCCGCGAAGTACAATCAATTACATTCACGCTCTAATTCAAATCTAATCAGCACTCATAATTCGACAATAAGTATGACGCGTATTACTATTGGCTTATTAATACCCAATTAATATTTACCACGCGCGTCTGCTGTAGTCGTGATAAGTGCTGAGTTAAGTATACTCTCAGAAGTCATTCACAACACTTTACTGTCAATCAAATTTGCAACATTCACAAAAATAAATTCAATTGATAGATTCAAACAAGTTTGTTTTAATGATTCATTCATACTGCGTTCTTTGTAAAATAATTATAACACCATACATCACCAACAACTCACAATAGTACACTTCCATTGATTCAACATTAAACTATAGTTATTATACGAAGCAGATACATTTACACACATACACACACAGGCACACAAATTTGACTGTACACATTCACACTCGCGATCCTTTCATTACAATTACGACTTACCTTTAAGTGTAGTTTGTAAGAGTTTTTCAACCTAGTATTTTAAGTAAGTTATCTATAAATGCGTTAGTTGATAAGTTTTTTTACATTTTGTATTATTTAGCATTGCGTGATTATATAAATGTATATATTATTTTATAAGTGACATAAATTATACATTAATTTTCATTTTGTGTGTGAGTTTTGTGTATAATTTCTTTCTAAATTCTTATTGCCCATTTCATTATTCAACATAAGGATTAAAAATAGTTAGTTATCGTAACAGATGCAAATAGACGAATCAAAAGTATTAGACGAAACTTAAATAGGATTTAGGAAAAAAAGAGGAACGACAGAGGCCATTAACCTATTAAAAACAGCAATTGACATACAGGTGAAGAAGGTAAAGGGTTAAATATATATCTGCTTTGCAGATGTGAAAGCTGCATTTGACAATTTGAAGAGAGAGATAATATGAAAGGCTATGGAGAAAATGAATGTAAACAAAAATATAATAAATATCATAAAAGAAATATACAGAGACGTAACACTAAAAATAAGAATGGAAAATATGATAATTATCGAAATACATAGTAAGAAAAGGGTAAAACAAGGCTACGCCCTTAGCCCTCTGTTATTCGATATAGTGATGCACGACATAGAAACCTCTTTCAAAAAATCAAGACATCAGGAGTCAAAATAGGAAACAAAAATATTAGATCCATTACATACGCAGATGTCGTTGGGTTAATAGCCAAAGATGAAGTCGAATTAATAGAAATGCTAAGATTGATTAGAAAAAACTTAGAAAGTAAAGGCCTGGAATTAAATGCCAAAAGAGCAAAATAATCAGGTATGGGAACACCAAAGGTAAAAAAAGAAATAACATTTAGATGGAAAAGGCAGGACATAAACTGTCAAAAAATATAACTACCTAGGGTACTTTTTAAGCAATAACAACAAGGAGAGTGGGCACGAAAAATACCTGGATAAATGGGCAAACTTAAAATTAGGGAAAATATGGCATCTCAGTGAGAAATGGTTCAGAGAGGATATAAACATGAAACTTAAATTATTCGATGTTTTATTAAATAGTCTATTACTATATGGAGCGGAATCCGGGAAACATTCGAAGAAATAGAAAAAATACAAAAAAAAAACTTAAAATGGATATTAGGCGTAGACAGAAACACCCGAGGTTCCATCCTCGTGTTAGATACTAAGAGAAATAAACTAAGCATTAACGCGGCTAAAAGAGCAATAAATTTCGAACGAAAAATACTGAAGAACGAGGAGAAGGATATCCTAAAAGAATTCTTAATGTTCGCGTTGAGAGACGGATGTGAAGAGGAAAGGAAGAAACCAGAGTATAATAGAGGGAAAAAAGAATAGGGGAAAAACGACAAAAATTCTGAAGCAACATATGATGGTCGGACAGATTTTGGAGAGAAAAAACAGAGAATGAATGAGATATCTGGACAACAACAAAAGGAGTGGATAGCGAAATTAAAAAAATCATCCTATCCTAAAGAAGCAAAAAGTGTAGTACTGGAAGATCTCAAAATAAAAAAGGTATATACGAAAAAAAAGCGAAAAAAATGGTATGAAAATACTAGCGAGATTTCGCATGGGGAATGAAGCACGGTACAACAGATACTGACTAGGTAAAGAAGAAAGAATATGTAGGATATTCCAAAAAGAATGGGAATCAATAAAGTACGTAATAGAAGATTGTGAAATAACGGGAAGGAATAACATAAATTGGTAGAAATTACAAAATGGAGAAAAGAAAAACACCACGAGTCTATACAAAATTCAATGGGCAAGTAAGCACGAAGAAGAAAAATCAAATAAAGCACATAAGAATAACAACAAAAAAGAAGAAACAAAATAAATAAAGGAAAAATAAATTCATCAAACAAGATCCAACAACTTTAGAACCAAGAACCAGAAAAAGAACATAAGAAAAAATATAATAACACAATTATTGTACTGTAAATGAAATGTATAATATACCACGAGAAAGAAAAATGTAATATATAACAATGCAAAGATTGTTCAATAAAAAATTACTACTACTACTACATATAATGCAATGCATAAATAATGATCATGTTGATCTTTTGCAGTTTTTGTAAAATTAAATTTTAAATATTTTAATTTTTGTAATAAAAATTATTATTATGAGTTTTTTTTTATAAACTTTTTTTAATTTACAGGGTGACAGCGGCGGACCATTAGTTATTAATGGAAAGTTGGTTGGTGTTTCTTCTCTAATTAAACCATGTGCTACAGGGACTCCAGATATATTCACTAGAGTTTTTTTTTATTTAGATTTTATTAAAACTAGTATTGAGTCTTCAATGATAACGCTTTCTTGTTATCCAGTGTTTTCTCATAGACGTAATTTGAGACATTATAGTATACAAAAAATATACAAAAAATAATAACGTAATAGAAAATGGTAGTAACTAAGGTGAAAATTTATTTCAAGTATTAATAATTGCTGAAGTATTAAATTAAAAAAAAAAATTGAATAATATTTTTGTATAAAAAATTAAAAAAAATTTTAAATAATATTTATTTCAAATCATTTTAAAAAAAAGGAAAAAAGTTTTTAATTAAATTATGTAGATTTGAATGTTTTTTCTTAATAAAAACTAGTTTAAAATAATCAAAATTAATTTAAAATAATTATAAAAATTAGTTTAAAATAATTTTTTTTTGTATGAAAAACAATTATTTTTGTATATAAAATTTAAATAATTGTAAAATAAAATTTATTTATTAAGATTTTTAAAAAAAAATATAAATATTTAAAGAAAAATTGACTGTTAAGATCAAATATAAGTATACTATTATAATTGAAATTATAATTTATATAATTAAAAGATATTTTTATAACATTTTTCCGTTCCTGATCATGTTAAACAACTACTAAAATAGGAATATTCATAAAGAAAACCATTTATATGCTTATATTACTGTGTTTAAGTTATTTTTTAAATTTTTGAATAAAAAAAGAAAACTTAAGAAGAATTATACTTTGGAATGTATTAAAATTATATTGTTAAAAAAATTGTTTGTGTAAAGATGGTTTAGTCAGTATTGAAATTAATCTTATTGTAAGATTATCAAGCTTAATAGTAGACGATTTATTGTTCATTATATTCAGAGAAATATTTTTAATAAAGATTTATGTTTTTCAATAATTTTTAAATGAGAATTGTAGAATATGTATGTGTTATAAATAATAAAAAAATTAATGAAAATCAAATAAATTAATGAGTTAAACAAATATACGTATTTATTGCGACTTTTATTACAATGAAGAAAATCATTAAAAATATTCTGAATGTTTACATAAAATTTTATATTTTATTATATTATTTTGACGTGTCCCAGCTTGTCATGGAACAAGCTGAGACGTGAAATAATTAATAATAGGTCGTCCTGGCGGAATTAAATAGTATATACCAATGAAAACATCATTGCAAACGTAATTATTTAAACAACTAATATGTCCTGACACCGCGTATCTTATAAATTATTGATCCATGGACCCATCCTCTGAGTAACATCTGACGTATTCATTGATTGTTAATGAAAAATAGATAAGTGAACTATTGTGAGAAGTAGAAACAAAAGGCTTTTTTAAAAGAGTGCAAAAGCGTAAATGCAAATGGATTGCAATAGATACAACGGTAGTGTTGGATGGGTAATCTTAGGGCTTGGTTGTCATTCGAATAAATATGCTCACGGTTGTATTTTCATAGTATGCAGTTTTTAATATTAATCAAATCATGAAAATTAACAAATGCTTATTACAAGATTTTAATTTATACATGCGTACAGAAAGACGCTTGTAATAAAATTAGACTGCAATATAATAGTATTGAACCGTACTGACAATAACGGTTCAACTGGAAACAATCCGAAACATGTGGAACGCACAATTCTAGTGAAATAGAACAAAAAATGATTGTACGCTACATTTTAGACAAGAGCGTGACAAATATACAATATGACGACTTAGATCGAAATACTTAGTGTACTGTCAACGCTATCCCCTTTCGGCAATATCCGTTATATTGGTTGATGTTTTATAAACTCAGGTCTTCTTATTGTCTGCAACAAAAAAGGTTTTTTTTCAAAATTATTTTGGACTTTTAATGTTTTGTCAGTCAGATATCTGTGGTGATCAAGAGGTGTGGTTTTAGTCATTATGTCCGCTAAGTTGTACTTTGATGACATCTAGCGAACAATGACTATACCCTTCTTAATGCATCTTTTAATGTAATCTCCACGCGTTTTGCCATTGGTAGTCTTATTCCAGTTTCATCTCGTTGCTTAAGTTCTTCTTTAATTACTTCCACGGTGTTGTCAAACATTTTTAATTTTTGGTGTCCATCCATTTTACTGCAATCGATAGTTGTTTTCTTGTCACACTAGATTGTTGCAGGATAAAACGTCATATCTATAATGTTTCGAACTCCTTTGTCGAGAGATATTAGTGCCTCACAACATTCACTCATTGTTAGATACTCCGCTTGGTAGGTTGATAGCGTAATGAGTGATTGTAAATGACCGCGCCACGAAATAGTCTTACCGAATAGCCTTATAATGTTTCCAGTTGTTGACGTAAAGTCTTCATTGTCTATAACACTAGAATTTGTATAGGCCTCTAGTCTTTTAGATGTGGAATTAGATATCAAATACTACTGTGAGATGTATGGTTGTATATGCGTAAGCCTGCTTCAGTGGCTAAATTCCACATTTTTAAAGCGACCATAATCTAGTAGTAGTGATCTTGTTTGTAATGTTCTATTAAATGTTTCTGTTAATCCGTTATGTCGTGGAGTGTATAGTGTTGGTGGATTCAGTTAAATATTTTCTTTTTGTAATAGTTCTTTAAATTTCTCTCCTATATATTCTGTGGTATGGTCCGATTTTATGTATCATATTCTTTTATCTTTGTCCAATAGGTTCCTTGAAGATACAAAAAACTTTTAAAATATGTCTTGTTTAAGAATACTTAATTTATCAGCGCTAACGCCACCTGCTTATCGATGATCAATTATTGATTATCGACGCTTCACCACGTGGCGATAAAGAGGGCACTATTCAACTCGGCCGCGTCGTTCTCGCATCAATAAACAATCGCGGCAATCAACCCTTCGCGGTACATTGTAGAAATATTCATACCATACATTAGAACAGCAACTAATCATTTCATTTTACAATTAGCATAATGAATCGCATGATTGGCCTATCATGATCGATGAAAAGAGCGTCCTTCTACTCTTATCATATTGTCTTATCAATAACTACATTCAGTATACTCGAATTTACTCAAGTGTGCACTACTCACTTTTTTTGTCCCACTTATTCTTACAAAGCTTTATAAAAGTCTAAATTGTTAAGTTAATTCACCACGAGTTTTTGTAATAATAATCATAGTATATCAACACCTTACCCAGTACATCATCGTTCACTCAATATAATAAATAATCATTAATACAATATCACCAAAGAAACATACATATACAGACTTACTCGCATAACTCATTATTGCTCACACTCATTATTAAGTTTATATAAGTCATATTTATAAATTTGTTAGCTGATAAGTGCAATTAATTATAAGTGCATTAATTCATAATTTAGTGTATTTATAAATTACAATTAAAATGCATTCTAATTATATGTGTCATTATAATCAAATTTGTATTTTGCGTTAGTGTCATGACGGAGGCCTCGCTCCCGAGAGCTCGGGGCAGGTCCCGCGTCAAGGCGCCGAGGGGGAAATATTCCCTCGCCCCGGGTCTCCTCCGGTTTGGAGGAGAGAAAAACGCTCGCCGACGCTTTCCTGGGCCTCTCCTGAGTCGCCCAGTGGACGGGGGCTGGCGTGGGCTGGAGGCCGGAGTTGATTCCTGCGTCGTTGGTTGGAGGCGATGCGATGGTCCGGTCAGTGCAGTGGGCAGGTTGGCCAGGCGCGGTGCACTTGTCGGACAGGTGCGGGGCACTTGTCGGACGGGTGCGGCGCACTTGTTGGGAAGGTGAGCAAGGTGCTTAGGAGGCCTCGTCCGGCCTCGTCAAAGCCGCTGGTTGCGGAATGCCCCGGAGGGGCGCTCGCGGGGCTGGATGCTCGCCCTGAGAAGGGTGGTTTACGTGACGCCGAAGCTGTTGCCGGCTTCGGGGCTCTAACCTAACCTCCAGGTGGGCGCGACGTTGATATTCGCCCTGAGAAGGGCGGATTAGGGCACGAAGTGCGGATGAGTTCACGGCGTGGAGTTCTTCCGGCTTCCTCGGAGATTCCAGTCTTTCTCCGTGTCTTCGGCCGGGGCCCTTCGCTTTAAATAGCCTTTCCCGATCAGGAAGTCGAGCGTGCGGGGCCGCACTTGTTCGGCGCGTTCGGACCTGCACGTCGAACGCGTCGAAACGCGCGGCTGGGGCCTTCCCCGCGGCCGTCTACTATACCGATATAATCCGGGCCCTTACCGGCCCCCGTCGCCTAGACGCGTTTTACGGCCCCTATCACCCGTCGGGCGACAAGTGTCGTAAACCGCCAGAACCGGATTTCCGATTATATCGGTCGGGTCCCTTTGTTTTACCCGTTTTACAGCCCCCGGTGGTCGGTCGCGGCGACGCGCCGGACATTTGGCACGGCCGCGCCCCCGCCGGGTTGCCCGGCGCGCGTCAGTTATAAGTGTAAATATAAGTTTTTTTTGTTATTATTTTATGCGTTTTATATACTCATCCTAGTTGCCATTATTGTCCTTTATTACCCTTTACCTAAAGGACACTCAAAAGGTGAATTACTTAATAATATATAATATTGAATTATAATATAATATTAATTATGTAAATCGTTATTAGACTGTACAAGTATTTATTTAATATTTATTATCTTGATGGATGCTAAATTGAGTTTGAGTCAGTATCTTCTTTAGTAATTTTCTATGCTCAATTCAGATTACTATTTTTTAAATGAAGTATAATGAATTACAATCATAACATTAGAGAATTGGTAGAATTGGGAAATAAGACAGGTGTAAGTACGACAAGTCAATCTCTTTAATATATTCTATATTTATTTAAAATACTTGGCACTGTAAATTTCCAAAAGATTTACAAGAGAAAAGGGAGATTTGCACATTGCTGGTTCCAAGAAAAGCAAATATTTTCGGCGCTCACTGCACCGGGTTTTAAAAATTTTTCATTTTTCTCCCTTTTCTCCTTTTCAGTAATATGTTCTTTACTCATTTTTTGAGTTGCGTTACTCCTTCTGCATTCAATTATCTTAATTAATTAATCTCTTATTTATCTTAATTATATAAATATATGTATAAAAATGCCCAAAAATTCTTGAAATAACAGCATATGCTTTGGCTTAAATCACTCTAGTCCGTAGTTGTCTCATTCACTTTCACAATACATGCTCAATAGCATTATTGTTTTACGATATGTAACCTTGTGCGATGCATTTTCGGTAGTTTTTCTAGGAATTCCTATGCATTTAGCCTTATGGTATCCCGGTCAGTTTTCTGCATGCAGTTAGCTGCATTAACACAGTCTCACTGTTTACCAGTATAAAAAACTGACTATTGTACCTGCTTGTACATTTTTCTGTTTGTATAATACACATTCATTTACTTATAATACATATATTTTAGTCTTGTATAATGTAATAATATCACAAATACGTGTATGCTCATACACACGTAAATAAAACCATGCTCTGTAATCACCACTCCAGCCGATTTTCGGTCCATGCACGGGACTAACTTACAGTTTCCAGCGGATCCACGTATTGGAAAAAGTTTCTTTTTATTAACAGTGATCTACATAGAAAGGTATATCTACGGTATATGAGATTGCGTGTATTATTTGTTTGAGATTCACAAGTAATTTAAGTAAAATTAAAATAATCCTTTACATTAATTGAAGAGAAAATTGGTTTCTTAAAAATATATGTATTCATACATAAAAATATATGATATACATATTCTTAATAAAAAATAAAAAATTTTTAAATTAACATTAACAAGAACGTCTCTTCTGGAAGATGCGGTTAAGATGGTGACGGGTGTCGTAAATAAAATCAGTAAGAGTATGTTGGAAATTGTTTTGCGATGCGACACGTTTGTGGTGCATGCGATAGCTACTCCTACTAACCCCGATTCCGAACGTGAATTTATACTCGAACGGGGAGCTTCTAGGTACCTTTGGAGCAATACCTGATCTGACTCATTCTATCCTTCTCTTGAAGAGCTTTCAAAAAACGTCCCTTCACCTCTGTGAAAGCCCGAAAAGGCTTCGCGGAGAACCTAAATGACTATTCAATGATCCAACGACCGCTCAATGACTTCGCCGAATCAACCTTACGACTGCTCCATTCTACCCTTCATGGAATTATTATTATCAACTTTCCGCGGTTAAGTTAATCAGATAAACTATGTTTCAGGAGCCTGAAGACAATCACATCAACATATATTTTACCCGATAGAGGCTCGAAAATCCGCGGGTGTTTGAGTTTGCGCGTATAGGCTGAAGCACGGCCGAGCAGTCCGACACGTGCGGGTGGAATAAGCGAACCAACGCGTGCAGGTCAGCGATATTATTTATTTATTATTGTATTTATTAAATTGTTTATATTTGTACTCTTGCTTCTGTATACAAGAGGGATTTCGGCGTATTTCGGCCTGACGAACGAGATAATCCACTAATGAGGCCGAATTACCTGAGACTCGAACTTAGAATGAAAGTCTAACCTTCCAGGCTTTCGTTCCTTCTAACTATCTCGCAATCTTCCCTTTCTTTAAGTTCTTCCTGCATCGTTATGGCTACGAATCCCGCGAGAGTGTCGGAGGTCGATCCAACAGGGATCACCTGAGTACTTCGGGACCTCGGCTTGCGGGGATTGATCATCCGCTTGATGCTTCAAGGGCGTTACGGCAATGTGGTGACGGTACACCACGACTGGAGGGAAAACGCACGTTTTTATGCCTAGAATAGATTTAGGGCTAGTGTTGTAGATGGGAGCGAAGAGTAGATGACGCGTATCGGGTCTCTTTTAAATGCGCGGTTATAAGGGCGAACTGTAAGCGACAGAGGCTGCTTTTTGCGGAAAAATTAAAATATGTAAAATTTATGTGAAGAAGAAAGGGAGGAGAAAAGAGGAGAATATGTAATAAAAGCGAGGGCGACAAAGCCCCGAGACTGCTTTTCGACGCATTTCGATTCATGAATCGGTAGATACCTTTTCTCGCTTCACTTGCGAAATCATTGGCACAGCGCCAACATTATATTTATTAAAGATATTGTTTCAGTGTTGAAATAAATAATCAGTAAAAAATATTTCATTTAATTCTTATTTTCATTACCTTTTCACTTCATTTGCGCTATGGCGAACATATATGTTTGATAAAATTTAAAGATTGAAAAATTATATATTTTTAATTGTAGGTAGCGAGGAATTGTTAAATGATTAATGGTGATACGAAATAATCGAATTAACCTGAATTACTCTTATCTGTTATTTAAATCAATATTTTATTGGCACATTTCAATAATACTATGTTTAGAAGGAAGGAAGGTGATCTTTACTATCTTGTCGCTAAAAGCCAAAAAAATCAATCGATACTAGTGACTTCATTGATTGCACATACGTCTAATTATGAGCATATATCAACTGATTTGCATACTACTGCAGTTTCATTATCATTTGAAAATAAAGAAGACATAATTTATATTCAATTTGCAATTAAACGTCATTTATTATAATTGAATCACCTAATCATTAACAGAAAACCTCATACATAATAAACTCACTAAATCAATTACGTGTAGTCAACAGAAGCGCATGATACACAATAAAAAAAACATAATCAAGAATCACTAAGGGGTAGTCCACCGCCATTGAATTATATTAAGTTTCGTCGTATAATACAAGGAAAACGGAGGAAGATTCATTACATACTTTTGCTGCTACTGAGCTAGACTAAATAAGCACGAAGCACTTCTCACTGGGTTTTTATCCCTGCTTCTCTGATTCTCGCTCTTCTCGCGTTTTCCTTTTAAAATTATTATAACTCACCCTTCTAAGAATAATTTATGTTAATTATTTTCGCTACGGTATAATATGTATTACGTATTATTGTAATAATAATAATAATAATATGTAATTATATTATTGTAATTATATACGTATTATGTATAATATGTATTATTAAGTAATATATATATTACTTAATCTCAATTTGATGAATTACCATCCCATTTAACAACGTAGTTCCGACGCTTATCCAGTTTAGCTCTACCGGTTAGCGTTCTCACATCCCTGGTTCTCGGAAGTTGCGAGCGTAGTAGATTGGAGTTCAAAACGCGCAGGGACAGATACAGAGAGAGAGGATGTATATATATAGGATGTATAAATTAGCTTTGGTAAAATAAGAACCAATCCGACAAATTATAGTTTAATGCGAGCGCTGTTACAATCCATGTAATGTAAGTGCAAGAAATTAGAATTTTAATGTAAGTCGTTAGTATTATAATATTATTATGTTTGTTATCAAGATCGATGTTGTAATTAATATTAATCATATGCATCATTTAACCAACTACGTAAGATTTAAATTGCAAATCATTATTACATAAATTAAGTATTCTATAGAGAATATCGGATTACAAGGACGCCGAGCGACACGGTAAATAGAGTGTTAAATGCTTGCCGAGACAGGTTAGCTACTGATGCAACGAAGCGCACTTACTTGATGCAAAGTTGTGAACATTAAATTAACAGTACTCCGTTTCCACCGCCTGCGATTGCTCACGGCGACTAGCGCTCTCCATTACTCCTTCTCATCTCTCTCTCTCTCTTACTTTGCCTCCGTCTGCACACTCCTTTTCCTGCGTCTCCCTACAAATCGAAATTTATTCCACCAAACTTGGTATTCATGAACTCTCTCTCTCTCTCCCTTTCTCTCACATTCTCTATGCTTGACGCTAGCAATCACTTCTTCGTTCTCTTCCTCCCACTTTCCCTGTTCCTTACTATCTTGCGCTATCTTTAAAATTATTCTTCCTTATCTCTCTTGACGAGCCGAACAAGAGGTTGTGGTTTCGTTTAAGACGTGAAGCTTACAATAAAAGGAAGCATGCGAATACCCAGAAATACGTCTCGACAACAGGTATCAAGAAATCGGTGCCGTCGAAATACCAGGCCAGCATGATAAAAAAATCTAATACGAAAACAAGCCCCATAGTTCAGGGTCACATTGTGCCGCCGAGCGGCTACGACCGATTTGTTGTGGTGGAGCGCCAATCATCATAGAGCGGTGCTAAGCAGTTCGTAACGCCCGAGAAGTCTTGATATTGGATGAGGGATTTCTTATCATTGCTGAAATTAGTATTTCAAAATTGTATATTGAAATTTCGTGCAAGGAGTTATATATGAAATATGTCAATTGTAGTTATTTAAGCGTTTCGAATGACAGAAAAGCAGGTAGCGTCAAGAGCTTGCTAAGTATGCGAGGCACTGGAGGGGCGTTGATTCAACACAATACTGTGAGAAACCAGTAAAAATTACCACCCCTCCACCTTCTACGCGATTTCAAACTATGATGATGCTTATAACTCCGCTCATATCCCGACCATGCCTACTCATGAACTCTTCTCTCTCGTTCATTTAATACTGTTCCAATAAGCGCCTTTCCTTCTCCTTGAGAATTGTATACTATGCTGCCTGATCTCGCCAACGGCAACTAATTTCTTTATATCTCTCTATCTCTATCCCGTCTCCTTTAACCTGACTATCTATTTCTCACATTGTTTCTGTAAGATGCGTACCATGTCCCTTGCTCTCTCTGCCTCTTTCTCTTACTTTCTATCCCTCGCTCTTTTAATTCACTGTCCCCATTTTCTTCGACACTGATGTCTTCTTTTTCCCTCTTACCGAGCTGCTGAAAATTCTATTCATCATGGAGGTTCGCGATAACGAAGCAATGAGAAACACAATTTATTGTTGATTATTTTATATCAACTTAACTTACTTTATTATTTTATTTCCTTTTAACCTATTAATTCACTGTTATTAATATCTTTATTTAATTCAATGTTTTATTAACTAAACTTTTACTTATTTAATTAAACATTTTTCTTTATTTACCGATTATTTACGAACTAATGTTTTCTATTCTCTATCACACAAACTTTTCCACTCTACATGTTTATATCCTCACCTCGTTCGAAGTGGTACTCATCCACTTTTGAACAGTTTTTTCATATCGTTGTTGTTGTATTCTAAGCATCTTTCCCATTTTCTTTTCATTATATGTAATATTATACATTACTACATGACGTGCTTTAGTCCATTTCTCTGCACAATATAAAACTTTTTTTTCATACTTTATTTGTGTAATTTTCATTGCCCATCCTGTATCTTGCCAATATTTTTAGTACTTCTCTTCCTTTCTCTTCTGCTTTTTTATGGTAATAATTGTATTGTTATTCGTTTTCAATATTTTTTATTACTATATTTTTTATCTCTTCGGTATATTTTCATACTATAATATAACTAATCCATTGTTGCTTATTCTGACCAATTTTTCTCTTCATCGCTTATACTATTAACATTTTGTGCATTCTATTTTGTCCCTCCATATTGGTTCGACCATCCTTTATTGTTCCAAAATTGCATTCTTATAGTTGTCAATTTTTTTTAAATTTACTTACCTTGTTATTTTTTATTACTCTTCCTTCTTCTCTTCTAAAATTGATATATTCCTTCACTAAGTTGTTTTCTTCTGCATTTTAATTTTAATATCATAATTAATTGCTCTTCGTATCGCTTTTGATTCTACTTTATTTATTTTAGACTCTAATATAATGACATTTTTTCGTATGTTTTTATCCAGCTCCAGACACCATTTTATGCATTTTTTTTTAACTCTTATTATATCTGGACTGCATTCTCAACCTCATATTTTGGGTCCACAAAGAATCAAGCTTACTATTAAATCATCGAAGATCTTCATTCTAATCTACATATCATTTTATTCTCACCATCTGCTATAACATATCCTAGGTAAGAATATCTTTTCATCAAGTATATTTTCTTATTATTCCAAATAATATTTTATTATTTTTGCTGTCTTTGTTTTACTGCTTTTTAAATGTAATTATTTTGGTTTTTTCAACGTTGATATTTAATTTTTTTCTAGTTAGAAATTTTTTCAACAATCTTAATAGTTCCCTTAAATCCATTCCAGTCTTACCTAAGATCACTATATCATCTGCATATATAGTGTTATTTATATGAGCCCTTTCCAATTTTCACTCTGGAACTTCTTGATTTCTTGAGGTAGTTTTCTAAATTCAACAAACCGATGTTAATAGAGAAGAGCTCGGTGGATATCGCTGGCTGACTCTTTTATTGGATTTAAATTATCCAATTAGCTGATTTATCGTGATTTTATTGTCGGTACACATGTAAATTTGTTTGCAGTATTCTATTATGTATTTTTAAAAAACTACTTCTTTTATTCTATTCCATATTAATTTTCTGTATATCTTATCAAATGATTCTTTTAAATAGACAAAGCAATCCATAATTCTATTTTCTTTTTATGTAATTGTACATAAATAGCTGTTTTTCACAAATATATGGTATCTAATGGACCCGTACCTCTTCTGAAACTAAATTGTGATTCTATGTACAGATTGTTATTTTTCATATAATTTTCTAATCTGTCTTTTGATAATCCCACAAATAGTTAATACCCTGCGTCGTTTAAAGTGATTCCTCTTCATTGCCTCTATAGTATTCTAACTTTCTTCCCTTTTCAAATCTATTCTTTACACATTCTTCAATAATGCTTGAGTTTTCATGATTTATTATCTTATTTTAAAATTTTATTGCTCTTTTAACGGCTTTTGTCTCATTTTATTCCCTTTTGTTTTTATCATTATCACACCATCTGAAGTGTTTCTATTGAAGCCCAAGCATCATTTTATATATTTCTTCTGTACTTTCTCAATTTCCTCGGAACAATATCGCTCCATCACTCCGTATAGTAAAATACTCTCCACGAGTGAATCAAAAAGTTCCAGTTTTATGTTTACATTTTCCCTTGAACAGAGTCGAACTTAGAGGACATCTTTGCCTCAATCCTTTTTTTCATCTTATATTTCTGTTATTGACCGTTGCGGACGTGTGATTTAGGATTCGAATTTTGGAAGTGGTATGAAATAATTTTTAAACGTTCGAACTTTGCTTTATTGTCAAAAGATTTGTTTAATTCATTACGGAGGTAAAAAAGATTCTGTCTGTCCTCCGTGCGAAGTTGTATTTTTATTAGGCCCCTTTTCACCGGTAATCGAGCCACTTGTTGTGGCGCGGCCGAATTTTCCGCGAAGCGCATGTTTTCTCTATGTAAACTTCCCCGTCACGTGTGCTTCGCAGGAAAGGTAGTTAGCCGAATCTTATTTTGAAATTGTTCTTAAGTTTCAATGACCGGTAATATTACAACTGCGCCATCGGTTTCCAACCGCCTTCGCTGTTCCCGTAAGTGGCGGCTGTATCGTGAATTCCGTCGCCACCAATTTCTAATTATTTCTTAATCTTGATTGAATTTATTATCTTTATATATAAATTTTTTATGTTCTCCATTAAATATTTCTTTATTCTCGTATCATTATTTTCCAAATTTCTTTTCTTTTCATATTATCAAAGGCCACTTTCATATCTACAAAGCATGCAATGTTTCCATTATTTTCTTTTTTTAATTGATTTTCTATCTATGATTTTAGTGTATGAATTTTTGTATAAAATTGACTGTATTAATTACACAATAGAACAAATAAATAAAGAAATACAATAGTTTTCGAGATTGAACAAAATGATACCAGAGACATCATATCTTGATAACATTTGAATCATTTTTTTACTATAAACTCATAGATCAAGCTGGTCGGATTTTATTAGGTATAAAATAACAAAGTAATTTTTGTAAAAATAAGTTGAATGTTAAAAACAGTAACTCTTGTACAAAAGCTCGTCTAACAGATAAGAGACTAACCAACCTGTCAGTGCGCTTAGCATATATATATACTACTTGCCCTAACCACAGGACACATTGACACAACATCGATATAATAAATTTAAGCAAAACTTGTACTTGAGAAAACATATCAATAAGACACTTTAATAAGTCATCAAAACAAATAGAAAAACATTTCTTTGAAACAAACCTTCACTTAAAGTAAGTACACATATTTCCATAATAACAGAATATATTGATATGTCATCAAAAAAAATAGATTTAAGTCTAATACAAAAAAACTAAAGCTTGTCATAAACCTCAAGTTCTTACAAACGATAACATAAACAGAAAAAAATTTTTTTAAATAATATGCGGAATTTTTTCCAAATTTCAACAAAGCTATCCTATCGATCTGTCTTATCGATTATGGAACTTCGATCACTACGGCATGAGCGTCGGTTTTTAAAAATCCATTGTTACTGTATACATGGTTGATGCGCGCCGACACGACTGGAAAAGATCGAGCCGTAATCCGGACAGATCATGACGTGCAAAGATGCGTGCCAGTGTCTGGCACCAGCCAGACAATCTCAGCCTGGATTATCCGCCCGTAAGCCGGTCACGTCATTCCGTATACCAGGAAGGCCAAAAATATCCGGCCATAAACGGGATAATTCGGCTTGAATACGGGCCGAACATGCGTCACTCGTTTTCTGGCGTCGGTCAACGATGAATGACCGATGACCTTTACACGAGTTGGACGATCGGGGCGGCGGGGGTGCCCGGATTGGAGCGGCCGCGCTTGATAAACTAATTGGCTGTTCGAGAAATCGAACAAGCCAATCAATCACGCTCGGTTTCCCTTCCGCCGGAAATAAAAGGGGCAGCGTACTCGGAGGACAATTAGTTCCGATCGAGAGCCAGAAGCAGGACATCTCGAACGACCTCGCTGTCGCTACCGCTTCCTCACGGAAAGGCAACTCCGGAATTATTATTATTTCTCCCATCCAGGAAGATCAGGACACTCATGGTGTCAGGGCGATCCTTGCGATTGCCGTATTCACCCGAGTCTCCCCGAACGCCCGGGAGCTCGGACCACGTCATAGTGAATAGTGTGACAACGGCCGCTTTGTTTATTGGCACATGTGTTTATCTCCTCAATCCAATTTTATATATAAAAGCAACTAAACTCACCATGACTATATCAACTTTAGCAAGAATTATCATCAGGACAAAATCGTAAGTGAAATCACTCTAAATAATTTTACATAATCATTGTGTTGACTCACTATATTTGCCTCAATACAAACAATAATTAGTCAGAAAACTTACAACTTTGTGACTATATTCGTTTATTCGGTGAATTTAGGATTCACTACGTGTTATAGAAGATGAGGCGTCGTGGGATATGCGTACCGTAGATGACTTTCCGAACGATAGGTATACAAGATCTTGTATTATCACAAAAATGTTTATGAGTCTGACTAGGCCCGAGCACTCGGGCGTCCGGGTTGGTTCGGCGTCAAGGTACGGGGCAAGAGAAATATTCTCCCGGCTCCAAATCCCTTCGGTAAGGACGCCCCGGTGTGATGCGAGTAAATCGCCTCCTTTGGCGAGCTCAGGACGATGGGTTCGTTCCGGTGCGGCGACACTAGTTCCTCGAGGGAACGGGTCTCGCCTTCGTTCTCGGAGGGAGGCCTACGAAGGGTGATCCGGAGGACCCGATGTACACCCCGAGCGGGTGGTACACGTAGTTTGAGATCGCCCTGCGATGGCGAATTGAAGAAACATATAAATGAAACTCGCAACGTTAGATTTCAAATAGGAGAGCGGCTGGAGCAAGCACGGCAGCGTCGAGGTTCTCTCTTCTTTGGTCTTTCCGAGGATATCTCCTTTTGTCTCAAGGGCGCCCGTCTTTTATACCCCCGACATCGAGTGGGAAGCCGAGCGCAACCGACGATGCTCGATCGGCGTGTCCGAACATTTCTCGAACACGTCGAAACTAGCGGTTATTGTTGATACCGTTAGAGCGGCCGACACGCCCCGGGTTTTTCATCCGGTCGTCTGATGAACGCGTTAATAGCATGCAATTCGCATTGTTTGTCCGAGTCGACAATGCATGCCGTTAGTTAATGACATGTGTCATTAACTACACGCGTCCCAACTTGCCCGGCTTATGGCCGTATCGACCGGTTAATGAGCCGGGCCACTTGGTTTAATTTCAACCTTACCTGAGCAGTGTCGGCGTGCGTCAAGCTTTCTTCCTCCAATGAAAAGTCACATGCGAGCAAAAGTGAATGAAATAATCGCACTTTGCAAAGCTCCATTTTGGAGCGAAAATTTACAATTCACAAATAGATTCACTGTTTAAACTTCCAATTTTCGCAGGATATCTCGAAGACTGTCCGTATTTCTAACGGGTCTTTGAATCGTTAACAATAATGGCGGGAATAAAACAAAGGTGAAATTTTTCAGCGATTAAATACCGTGTGTAAAATTGGTGGTTATATTGCACTCTTTGCTGATAGTGGATGCGATAATGGTAGAATGATTAATAAATGACACGATCAGTTTCACTTATACAACACTGTGTTATTATGTACAAATATAGAGTATTTATTTTACAGAGAGTTAATATTGTTAATTTATGTTTTACAAAAGGTAGTAGGTGATTGAATCTTAGTGTTTATATATAAGTGTGTGTTTCAAACGCGAATCGTAGGTGAAGATTATAAAAGGCTATAATAAAGAGCAAATTACTATCTTAATTTTAATTTATTTTGGCACTTATAAGTTTGCGAGAATGAGGGAGTAGAAAATAACTCTAGCAAAACGAAAAGCTAAGTAAGTGCGCCCATGCCCGTCGCGTCTTCGTATATTTTCTCTTCTCTCTTCACATGTTTTAAATTTCCAGTGCGCGATCGAACTAGTTGCGTCTAAATTCGCGAAATTCGCCTATTTCTTTCGTAATAAGGCACTGTCCAGCTGTTCTTTAGTCGTCGTGCGACCGCAGCTGTTGTTTATCTTCCCGTAGCCTTTGAATGACCGTTTCCCAACTCGACTGTCGCGCAATAAATTGACAATCGAGTTTTCTATTGGCAACAGTGTGTATATGGGAATATAATTATGTGTTTAATTACAGGTTATAAGACTACAATTAATGAGTTCGTGAGTCAGTGTTTGTAATTCACTGACTCCGGATGAATCTGAGATGATATTTACTTACAATTACAGTTATTACGTGAAAATAAAAGATTGAATGAGAAAAACTACATGCATGTGTTTACTATCGTAATGAATACTGAATTTGAAATATGAAAGCAGATGAATGATTAGTCAATTAATGAGTTTTCTCTTTCATTGTTGGGCGGCTGCTTGACTGGCATGCTGATTGGGTCGTCAAATCGATCAATATATCGCGTCGATCGATGCTATAGCACAATCAATCATGTGGTCGTTTCTTGAGCAATGGTATCAATGATCTTAACAGGTAGCACCACCGATACCATTTTCGATGATTTCTGAACATACCGGTTTATAGAAAAAAACACACGAAACCGTTTATACACTACTCGCGACGTTCAGTAAAGTTGCGCAAATAATAAATATATCTGAACAGGATTTTGACGATAACACATTGATCGCGAAAAAGATAGTAGACGATTTAAAATCATTGCCGACCCCGGGCTACGAAAACACTAGTGTACTCCAATTCACGTCGAACGTGAAAAACGCGACGGTCGCGTTGAATTCGTTATAGAGGTTGGATATCGCGCCTGTTAAAATGAAAAAAAATATGTCACAGGCCGAGGAAATTGCAATAAGCTCACGGAATGCGTGACATTCTTGCTGGTCGATGTTGTCGAGTGAGGGCGTTGTAGTATTATCTGGTAAGAGCAAAAAATATGTAGCGTATGAGACCGAGACGCTCAAATAACGCCAGTAACCAATGCTAAACGATCGACATTTAGACAAATTTAGTAATTAGACGAGGAAATATTGTTTATAATAATCCCTGTTACCGAAATCAGGAAATACTTTGCAAAACGTGGCCTTATACAGGTACAGCGTAGAAAACGAGGCTGCTATGGAGGGGACAGTTCGTGCCCTAACCGAATCGATTACATTCACTGGTAAATCGCTTAAATGCCAATCCCAACCGACTTATATTAAAGGGAAATTGAAGCGTTTAATCATGAAAGGCTAAGGAGAAAAGGTACGCGACCCGACCGGAGGATAGAGAAAGTGCCATTTGCTGTATTTCAGTGACACCAACTCAAATAAATGAGGGAATGCTCGTCTAGTCTGCAACTTACTCATAAAATCACGCTGATAAATCTGAATACCTAACTAGACACAGGATAGAACTAAACTCCCTCCTCGGTATTTTGATTAGAATTTTCCAATACGAAATAACGTCAAAAGTGGACACTAAAGATATATTTATGTCCGTAAGAATGCGTTTTGAAGACCAGGCGTTCAGTTTTAGAATGCGAATATGACGACTTTTTTATCGTGAAAGGGACCAAAACCAAGATACGTATCAAAAAACGTGCCTGATCTTCAATGCGAAGTCTTTCTCGGTGAGTGCCATATACACTAAAAACACGAAGCCATCAAAATTTGAAATATAACGTCACGCTAAGGAGAATTAGGATGGACAAATAATAGATCTACTGATATCAACAGAAAAAATAATCAAAATTCTGATAAATGATATAGAAGAAAACAAAAAAATTAATAATAGAGAAGAAATAGACGATATAAAATAGAAATATAAAAACTTAGGAAGAGAAATTGAGAAATGAAAAGAAAAATGTAAGAAAAATGAGAAAGTTACAGAATAGTTAAAAAGAAAATTAATCTGAAAGAAAATAGAGAAGAAGTGATGAAAAACAAAATAAGAAGATTTAAGAAAATGTAATAGAATATAAAAACGTGGAAAATTAGAAGCAGAGAAGGAAGAAAAGAAAAAGGGAGATATACAAATAAGGAAGACAGAAAATATAACGAAAAAAGTAGGGACGTCAGAAAAATTCATAAATAATACAATAGATGGATGATAGAAAAAAGCGAAAAAGGAAAGAGAAATAACAACGTTATTATTTCATGTTCAGAGAAAGGGGTCACCTATAAAGAAGAAGGCATAAAAATGGTTGAAAAAGAAATTAGAAATAAATATAAACATCAATAAGGTATGATCAATAAGGTGAAGAGATAGAGGGGTTTGAAGGTTGCTGTAGTTGGAGTATAAGTATAAGTAATAGAAAAAGAAAATATTATGAAAAGAATCATTACTGAAAGGGTCTCTATATTATATAAATGATGAATCCCTTTTAGTAAGAGAATGTTGAAACCAACACGATACCGCGCCTAGAATCACGAGTGGCGTTGCTAAGCCCGAGACTGAGCAATTTTATCGAAAAGAAGATACGAGTTATCATATCGAAGAAAATCCTGTGCACGAAATTCTGGGTGATAATCTCGTGGACTGCAACAAAAGCGGGCAGACGGCAAACCTTCAACGCGCATAGTTTGCGAGAAATTGCTGAATTGATGAAAGTCTGAGACGAGGCTATGCGGATAAGATTATTATGCCCCGACCCAGCCGGGTTCGAAGTCTCAAACTTTTTTCTTTAGCGGAGGATAAATGGTCACGTGAGAAAAAGATAAGTTTAACAGAAACGAAGAAACTTGACAAAATAGTAATGAAACGGGTATAAGTTTTAATCGAGAAGAAAATAAACTCGAGGTTAACTTTAAATTACTTGAGTGACTGGGTTTATTGAAGGTAGCAAAAAAGAGTTCCGAGATTAGTGAGTGCGTGGTTAAAACGTGGATAATCGAACACTAGAAGAGATTCCATAAAAACCTTACGGCTGTGGGCTTGTCAAAGCGACTTCTTCAAGCATGAGATACTGGATCTACGCCACAGCAAAAGCATAAGAGCAGTATTCTGTTTTGGATTATAGCATTTAATCTCCAATGTTAATCTTTAGAAAAAAATAAATAAATGACTTATATTTTAATAATGAAAAATTTAACGCTTAAAAACTATCGTACTTAAAAAGCTATCTTAGATTGAACATACTTAAATAAGAACTTATTCACTACGCAATATTATAACTAATAATATAACGCAAATAACATTATGAACTTAAACTAAACTAAACTTAAAACTAAAAATAATATGACTTAAACGCACTTAATATGTATACAATGATTATAACAAAACTTATGATAACGCACTTAATCTATATGAGCATATACTATATGAGTATTTTCCATATGTGTAAAAGCAGTGAGATGAGTTTGTGTACATGTGTGAAAAATGATTAATTACTACAGAATTATTATTACAAATGTTAGTCAAAATGTGTTGATGTACTTTTATTTATAATAAAAATGAGTTTAACTGATGTGAAAATAAGTAATTAATTTTGAGCAAAATGAGTATTAACCAGTGAGCTTTAGATATATAATCTAACTGAACTTGGCCATCAGTGAACAACGAGCATGAGAACACCATAATGATCGATCTAATGCCTAGTCATTGATAGGCAAACGACGAGCCAATTACACGGCGCGTCATACTCATCATAAAATGAAATGATCGATGATCAATTCAAGTGAAGTTGTCGAGAATACTTCGCGAAGGATCGACCGCGCCAATTAGTTATTGACGCGCGATCGACGCGCCCGGGTTGAGCAGCGCCCTCTTTATCGCCACGTGGTGAGTCCTTCTTATTGTTAATCAATAATTGATAATCGTTGACCAGGTAACGCTAGAGGTACCTTAATTAGCATTCCTGAACAGTATATATCCCATTGATGTTTTCTGTTGAAAGGTTAATATGATATCTTCCTGTTTGTAGATTATTGCAAATGTAAAGTAAGATTTTAAGAAGTAAATAATTAATTAATTAATTAATATATGATTTTACTTGCTTGAAATCTTCCTGATTATTATTAAATACAATACAAGTAAAGTAAAATATAATAAAATTGATAAAAGTTAAAGAGATAAAAGAATTGAAATTTTATTATACAATATAATGATAATACAATAATGGCCGATACACCCGCCCGCCTGTAAACGAAAAATTTGGAATAGAAGAACTGTAATCGTGTAATTAGAGGGAATGTTAAAAGTTTGGGTACAAATACAGTATTTGTGAAGCGGGTGGGCGTCTGAGAAGCAACACGGCTCCCCTAGCAAGTCGAAAAATTCAGCAAAATAATGTAAGCTAAAATTATTTCTACTTGAAAATAGAAAAATACGAGAAAATACCGTATAGATAAATACATACAAACAGTTCCACACTCGAACTGCGAACAATGCTGCAGCATTCCTTCCGCACTACCTGCTTCCCGCTCTTAATCTCTCTCGCCTTGTTTCTCTCACTTTTGTTCGTTGACGCTATGCTCTCTATCTACGCCCACGTCCTTTCGCTCTCGCTCTCATGCACACTCAGCTTTCTATCCTTCCCCATCTCCGTCACCTTATGATCAAGCCGCGAAGCTTCGCGCCTGGTAAAACTCAATGACAACGATTCGAGCAAATGAACCAACTACGATGATTTAATGAAAAAAAGGGGTGGGATCTATTAGCCCGCCGCGATGGGCTAGAGTTAAGACTTTGCGACTACGTGTGCTTCCTGCGACGTATTGCGCGTTAATGACTCCCAAAACTTAGAGAGCCTCCCCCTTTCCCTTTTCCTTTCCCTCCCACTTTCACTTTCAGCGCTCACTCGCATTAGAGGAGTGGGGCTAAAGTTGGAATTGGGCGGTAGTGAAAAGGGGTCCGCCACGTGTAGCGCTCCCTCGCAGGTAAAGCCGAATATAGAGTGGTTGGCACAACTTCAAAACAACAAACCATCAGTTGTAGAGTGCAACTCCAGAATTGTGGATTTCCCAGAAAATAATCAAGACTTGTTACCCCACCCGCGCGAAGAAACCGGACAAGATTAAAAATTCTATGCGTAAATTAGGTAAACGTGCGAGAAAATCCCGCTCAAGGTATGGTAGATCGTGAGAACCTTTATCTTCCGAGAGTTCAGCGGGGTTTTTTTCAGGTCTAGGGAAATGGGAAAACGAATTTGTCACGAGTGGGGCCGACTGCGACTACAACGGACGAACCGTTATATGGTTCGTATACTGCGAAACATATGCGAGTAGACTATATGCGAGTAGAATATTATAAGCGCCTGGCACTCAGACAGCTATCGGCTCTGCCAATATTTCAGTAAGAAATTTATGATAGCGGACAGCGGTGCGCGGAAATAAATACGATAGCTCCACGTGAACGAAAAGCTTTCTGTCCCGAAATTCGTATCAAGTCAGATCTGTCTAAATTCGATTGTCGAGTTTTAAATACAAATTTCTTGAGCCAAAATTAAACATGTACGTTGATAAACAGCCCTCCATCCTTCCTAGATAAAGTGTAATCACGCGAAGTCATTGGTTACAGATATTATTTGATTGAAGTCGTTATTATCTTGAATAATGTATTATTGTAAAAAAAAAGGAATAAATAATCACTTACTTTCTGTTCGAAAATGAATTATTTATTTTTGGTATCTCTATAGCCACCTGGGATAATCAATAATCAATTATCATTTATCGATAATGGCAGCTCACCACGTGGCGAAAAAGAAGGCGCTATCTATCTCGAGCGCGTTGATATCCAATCAGTGCGATCGACCCCCCGGAAAGTACAAACAGCTATGTTCAAACTATTTATTCAAATAGAATCAATCATCTTATTTGACAATGACCATCACGCACTGCATAATAGGCTCATCAATCACCTATCAATGATTAGGCGGTGAAATCGATGATTATGACACGCGTCTTCTCTATTATCATATAGAACACCATTCACTCCACTCATGTCAATTGACCTAGACACTTCTATTCTCATCCTAAAATATTCGCACTCGTATAAAGTTCACTCAAATAATTGTTAATTAACCACTCATCATACGGCTTGTTATAAAAATAGTGTATAGTACATTATCATTTAAATTAGTACATCATCATCAACTCAACATAAATACACATTCATTAATTACAAAAGCACTCATCTTTCACCTAGAAACACACATATAAACACTCACACGCTTACTTAGTGACACTAACATAGAATAGTTCTTTTTCACTTAATTCAATAGTTATAAGTATTGTAAAGATATTATTAGATAAGTGCGTTAATATCTAAGTTCTAATTTATCAGTTTATTATTGTTATTCATTATAGTTATTATTAAATGTGCTAGTTTTGAGTTTATATATAATCAGTGCAGTATAATTTGGTTTTAGAAAAGTGCGTTGTAATTTTAAATTATTATACTCTTTTATTACAATTGTTATATTTGTGCTAGTGGTGAAATATTTGTATTATAAGAGTAAATATAAGTATATATTTAGTTAGTTTTTTGCGTGTATTTTCTTTTCTGTAACTCATCCTAATTGTCACATAGCCCTTTTTTACCCTTTAACCAAGGGGCACTCAAAAGGTAAAATTTCAAACTGATCGAAAATACATGAAAAAATGTTACCTCTAGGGCCACCTGTGGCAATCGATAATCAATCATTGGTTATCAATAATGGTTGCTCATCCCATGGAGAAAAAGAGGGCGCTATTCAACTCAAGCGCGTCGATCGCGCATCAATATCTAACAAGAGCGATCGACCCCCCCTGAAGCATATGCAGACGTATTCAAACAGTAAATATTCAAGTTTCATGCGAAATAGTTGATATGTTTATAATTAGTTCACTCAAAATAATTGTAATTTTAAGTTAGTAAATATATGTAATATTAAGTGCTTATATAATTATATTATATTAAGTGCTAATATTATTTGTTAGTGTGTGTTTTTATTTTATTTTTATTCTTTATTTCATTTACCACTACGCCCTTTCTCACCCTTGGTTACAAGGGATTCGGAATCTTAGTAAATATTCAAACATTTTGATCTTTCAAGCTGGATAAGTAGTAAATTGTGAAATTCACAAGAAAAACAGTGAAGTGATATTCAATTGAATTCATAACAACAACATGTTGGAAAAAGATCTTCAAACTTCACGTCCACATGAACGAAGACCACGACATCAATATGTTGGTAGAGGATGGGACAATCCGGTTGAACTCACCATCAACCATTCAACAATCATCTTTATGCGCTCACGACAGGGGAGAGTCGTTCACGCTCACCAACCAGAAACGACGGGAGAGCAGCTAAGAAACCCCAAATTTCAGCCAAACTCCTGCTCAAGTTACAGTTCCAGGACCAAATGATCACTGCTGTCAGATATCATTAACTCGCTTCCGCTATCCCCTGACGGAATCCAGTTGGAGGGACTAGTTTAACAGCAGCAGATGATCTCCATGATCTATTTAAAATTTGAGCAGCTACATGAGGTGATTGAAGCCATCACCCGGCTATCTCAAGTGAATTATGAGTACTTTATTGGCGATAAGTACCACGCTATGCAAAAATTCTGCTCTATTGCAAATACATCGATCGGTAATTTCCGATCACTGCAGATGGATAAAATTGATGCTACTAGACCTATTCAACGGGTAAAATCCGCGGCAACCGAGCAGGTTAGATTACCTCATCTTGAGCTGCCGCTTTTCAAAGGTGATTACCTGAACCGGCCTCAATTTAGGGATCGATTCATGGCCATGGTGATGAGCAAAAAATTAATTACCGACGTTGGCAAGTTCAGCCGACTCCCATAAGGAAAGTTTTCACGACCACCCAGGATGTGTCAAAAAAAGTCAGGAATCACACGCCTGTCCAATTTCCTTGCGACTTCTACAGAGGCGAGCACTTCATTGTGATGTGCACAAAATTCAATCAGTTGAAATCATTGGAAAGGATGACTGTGGCGAGAAACCACAATCTCTGTTTCAACTGCTTTGGCCATCACAATGTAAAAGAGTGCAAGGACTCAGGAAAATGTAAGAACTATTCACGTCGTCATCATACGATGCTCCATGATACCCAACTGAACCATTCAAACAAGGAGAAATAGGACAGGTATGCAGTCGTCAAGAATACAGCTCATTCATCAACCATGAGTTCTCAATTGAATCATTTATCCTTAACTTTGAACCGTTCAACAACGATGACACTGATGGCGACAGCAATGGTTTTATTTAATTACACCAACCATTATTATTCGCGCACATATTCTTATCGATACGAGATCTGAACTGTCATTCATCTCAGAAAGTCTGATAAGAAAACTTAGAATTCCGTATCAAAACTCTATCACGGACATTCATGGTATGGGAGGATTACAGGCTACCAAAACTAAGGAAGTTGCCTCTATTATTTTAAGACCCATTTGCGGTATGTCTGTAGTCCCTATACAAGCGCATATTCTTAGCACATTAAAATCTGTGCTTCCATCCTTCTTGACAGTGAATCAGGATTGGCCTTACCTAAAGAACTTGGAATTGGCTTATCCTGATTTCCTAACATCGATAAGGGTGGATCTGATACTTAATAATTAATCTGTAAGATTAATTAATAACTATAGAATTAAATCAAGTATTAAATACAATAAATAGCTTACAAATTTATAATTAATAAACCAAAGTTACAATTGTTAAATTCAAAGTTAATAATATTAAGTTAATTTATATCATTATTATAAACAATAGTTATAAAACCGTATAATATTTAATTATTAATAAAGTATTTTTTTTAAATAAAAAAATTGTTAATTTAATTTTATTATAACTGTAAATTTTAAATAATTCTATTACAAATATTCTTGAAAAATTAACAATAGCAGTGCATCTCGAGACAGTCAGTAACTACTTAACTGACGGATTTATCGCGGCCTACTGGAGATTTTCAGCGCGTCGAGGAATCGTCAATCTCCATCGTTGTATTCAGATTGTGGTACAACATTCCTCGGCGTAGATGCATCAATGATGGAAATGTTCAAAAACAACGTAAAATCGATCAACGGCTGTTGAAAGACGGTACGGGTTGGAAATTCATCCCTCCAGGAGCACTTCTTATTGTATACAACAGGAAAGTTTTTTGTTTGAACATTATTTTGGACTTTTAATGTTTTGTCAGTCAGATATCTTTGGTGATCAAGAGGTGTGGGTTTAGTCATTATGTCCGCTAAGTTGTACTTTGATGGTATCTAGCGAACAATGACTATACCCTTCTTAATGCATCTTTTAATGTAATCTCCACGCGTTTTGCCATTGGTAGTCTTATTCCAGTTTCATCTCGTTGCTTAAGTTCTTCTTTAATTACTTCCACGGTGTCGTCAAACATTTTTAATTTTTGGTGTCCATCCATTTTACTACAATCGATAGTTGTTTTCTTGTCACACTAGATTGTTGCAGGATAAAACGTCATATCTATAATGTTTCAAACTCCTTTGTCGAGAGATATTAGTGCCTCACAACATTCACTCATTGTTAGATACTCCGCTTGGCAGGTTGACAGCGTAATGAGTAATGGTTTATGACTTCGCAATGAGATAGTATCACCATATAGTCTGATGATATATATAGCTGTTTATGTTGAGTCTTTATTATCTTTAAAACTGGAGTCTGTATAGTGTATGTTGTTGGTGTATGTCATACCATTCCTTACAATAAGTATGTCGTCTACATACAAAAGCAGTGTGATTAGCTTCTCTCCCTTTTTCTATACGTATAGGCATAGCTGGTGCTTATCGTTTTCTAGTCTTAATTTCCGAACTTCTTCTATGAAAGATGTATTCCATCTTTTGGAACTTATTTTCAGTCTGTATAGTACCTTTTCTAGCTTTGATACATATTTTCGTGTATTTGTGTTGTGATTCGTAGGTACCTTCTACAATTTCCATATATATGTCGTCTTTTATTGTACTGTTTAGGAAATCTGTTTTGACGTCCATTTGGCAAATGTAAAGTTTAAATTTATTTGACATTGATATTAATGCTCTTACTATTGTCAGCCTATTTAGAGGGATATATGACTCTTTTATATCGTATGCTATTCTGTCCTTGAATCCGCGGACTACTAGCTAGGCTTTGTAATTCATTTTTCCATTTGTGTCTGTCTTCCTTTTGAATATCGATCTTAAATCCAAACTTTGTTTCTTTCCATGGACTCTAATTCTTCGTTGATTGTGTGTTTCCAATGTTGTTGTTCTTTACTTGTAATTGCATCTGCGTATGTTGTTGGGTTCTTTTTAAAGTTTACCAGTAGGCAATGTACGGGTTCTTCGACTTCCTCATCTTTTTTTTTATTTGAATTTCATTTGTTATAATTTTTGGTGTTATGTTTGTATTGTGTATTTTACTTCTGGTAATTGGACCGTGTATGTCTGTTTCGTTCCTTTTTCTTTTATGCGTGTTTTCATGTTGATTTTTTGGAAGTCTTCCACTTTTCTTATTTTTGTGTTCTGTTGTTGTTATTTCTATATTTTTGTTGGAAATGTTTATGTGTTTGATTTCAATTCGTGCGAATTTATTAAAGAGTTGTCGTGTGAATTATAAATTGAAAAAAAATGAATTAAACTATAGAGCAATTTCGAACGAAAACCAAGTTTTATCGTATTCATAAAGATTAATTTGCATAAAAGTAAAATGGTATGATATAAGACACTAAAATAGATGATATATCAGATGCAGAAAGAAATATTTAAAGGCATCTGTTACATCTAAAATACGTCCAAAATGATATAAAATAAAGAGTTTTCTATATAAAATTATCTAGCGATAAAAAATTTATCTACAATGATAATGATAAATATTATAGAGTATATCAGCTGAACCTGCTCCATTAGTGTCTAAATGAAATATCTAATTTTTGAAAAGTATATTGGGAATTTGGTGAGATCATAAAGATCTTATTCGTTATAAACATGTAAAAGTAATCGAAACCTTCACCAAGGATTGTCACCAACTGTACATAATAAGTTTGAACCGCGGTTTAAAAAAAAAATATTCGAATACAACAATAAACAAAAACAGTTAACTGTATAATGGATAATACCTTACGCATAAAAATAGGTAAAATTATAACGAGTATAAATAAAATGGAAACAAAAACTATATCTATATATGTATGTATATTTGTTTTTATGTTTTTCATTATCTTTTCCACATTATCTTTCTTGTTTTCTTTTTTATCTGTCTATCTATCTGTCTATCCCACTACGCTATTTATTGAATAACTTTTAAAATCTTCTTCAAACTTTACCTTTAATAAACTTCATGCATAATTATAATAAATAATAATAAATTATATCTAATCGTATACATAATTATTTTTTAAATATTTTCGAAAATATAACAATAATCATCCTTAAGATAATAATGTAAATACTTTTATTGGGCTTTCGACATTCATCCCCCAACAACGTCATTCGAAAAAATACTTGTGTCAATGCAGAACTAAATTATTACCATAGCATTTATTTAGTCACCCACAACATAATCCACTTGCCAACGAATAATTTCCTGTCGACCTGCGAAAAGGGTTGTAAACAAGATACCAAGATCGATGAGCGGACAAAGGTTTCAAATTATTTCTCAAAACTTTTTGATGATTAACTCTAGAATCCGATTAACGCTTAGATTAACGCTTTTATCCTCCGTATCCTCGTGTATCAACCATAACCGTTCATATTTCTCTTCCGCTGTTCTTACCTACTATTTTGTTCACATAATATCATTTTTTGCGGCTTACGTCACCTGTCTTTCGACGAATATCGTCTACACAAGATCCACGTACACCTGCACTAATTTTTTCCACTAATTTTTCAAAACTGGCTTTCAGCTTTTTTCCTTGTAGATTCACCTTACTGATATGTTTGTAAATAACGCCCACTGATTTTGTACAAATACAAATTATGCACATATCATAACTAATATAATGATTATACTTTATTCATAGTTTGAATTTTAATAGGAAGAATTTATCAATTAATGTTATTTTTGCTATTACTAAATAACTACTATTTTTTATATTTAATTTAAATTACTTAAAAAAAACTTATAAGACTAAAAAAAATGATCTCACGGAATTACAAATTTTCATTACAACTGTTATTTACGAGCTCAAGCAACAAGTTTTTAATATAAATCATAAAGTAATTTAATAAGTTATTAATTATATCATCGACTAATATTATATTTTATATTAAATTTGTGTATACTTATACTGTAGATATCTATTCGTAAATTTATTGATTATTATTAATTCCATAAAATTCACGAAATATAACCAACTTTACAATATGTTCAAAATAAAACAATAAATGAAAACTAAAACAAAAAAAATACACTATTAAATATTACAATGTAACATTTAGTATTGAAATTAATGTTGAAATCTCAATTTGATATTAACATTAGTATCTGTAACTTTATGAAGATAGAGTATTGTTCTTTAATTATATGTATCAATATTTAGAAAGTATTTTATTGATTCGATTTCTAACAAAAACTATTAACCTTCATCTTAAATATGGTTAAATAACGGTAAAATGTACATTAAAAAATAAAATTAAAAATTTTGATCTTATCTTTATCTATACAATTATCAAATAATTCAAAATTATAAACAGTTGATTAAATACAGTTTTATCGCGAATTTGAAAATTTATGAAAAAAATTTTAATATCTTGAATTTTATTCAAAATTCTGATTCAATGCATTCAGGCGTGATAGCAATATATAAAACAATGATTCATATTTGGAATCTATTATTAATATCTAAAACACGTAGAAAATAAAATAATATTAATTAAATTTAATTAATATTAATTAAATTTAATAATATTAATTAAATTTTAATTATTATAAAAATAGTATACCAAGTTTATTCAAATGTTATTGAAAATGTAGATCGAACGTAAAGACTAGGTAATCAGTATATAAGAAAATTTGAAAAATCAGAATTCAAAAAAGGTTGTTTATCTTGTTTTGAAGTAAGCATCAAATGAAAGATTCTGTAATAATAAAGATAAAAAGATAAAATAAATAAATATTAAATAAATCTAATAATAAAGATAAAAAGAAAATTTTTCTTAAAATCAAAATTATTTCTACAATTAAATAGATTCTTACAAATATTATAATTATAATAACAGTATTCACGTATATAATCACAAAAACAAATGAATTATATTACCTTTAAAAATATCTGTATATCAAATAATAATTAATGAAAAAATGTATTGTTCAAAATATATTTTTGTTTCAATCATTATCAAATTGTTTGAAAAATCAATTAATTAAAAAATTTAAAAACTTGCATCATTCAACATTTGTATTGAACTCTCAGACATGTGAATAAACATAATTTTCATATATTTTTTGGTGATATGATAATCACCGGGATGATACACTTATATAACAACTTAAATTTTTATTTTGACCGATTGATCAAATCACCATAATGATTTTAAGATTAGTGATATTTTTGTGTTTAGAAATTAATATTGGTAAGTTCCTTAAGTGCTGTCTATATATGAGTTAATTCACCTCAAATATACGTAAAAAAGATCTTTAAAGATTTTTTTATATTTTTATAGCTAAGTGGAGATATTGAATTAATATTTTATACTATTAAATTACCAATAATAAATTTTGGCAAAATTTGAAAGACTTTATAACCTAGACCTTTTTCTCCAAACACATTTATAAATTGCAACCTCAAAAAACAGTTATGAAAATTTTGTACATTTATTTTTTATAATAAAAATACTACAAAAGTATGAAAATTAAGTTTTTTTTAATTACATTTATTTAAAATCGATATATTTGTGTTATTATTATTAAATTAATACGAAAATACAATTATGCTACGCTGCTATACTACACTACTTATTACTGACGTTACTGCACTTACTCTGTATTCTGCATAAATATAAGCAATCTGCTTTTTCTTGAAAATACTGACAGTTCATATATAATGATAAAAATCGCTACGTGGCTATTTCATTATTATTGTTATTTATACACAATTAATTACGTCTATATGTATAATACATAATTCAATAATTTGTAGCACAAATAATAATTTATAATGAATAATAGAACAATTGAATTTACGTTGCTAATGTCATTATTAAATATTGACATATTTCTTTGCATAATAATGGAAAAGTTAATAATTATTTTTATTAATAAATTATAATATAATTATATTACATTAATAAATGATATTATATTTTGATTGATTAATAAAAATATAATTCTATTACTACAATTTAAAAACAAAATTTATTCTCCTATTTTCTTATTAAAAAATAAGACAATGAATATAACGATAAAAATGTCTATAGATTTTGTTCTTAAGTTCTTTTGGTATTGATCTTATTTTTAAGGTATTCTTAATAAAAGGTAAATAATTAAAAATGATAATTTAAAATGTCAGTTAATAAATTTTTTACAATTTAAAAAAATTTATTTTTCAATAAATGCAATTTTTATAAATAGTTTTCATTTTTTGTGCATTTTCTAATTATTTTGTAAGTTATAATAATTAAATTAATAAACTTAAAAGAAGAGAAAAATAAAAAAAAAATTCTCAGTTTCCAGTTAATATTTTTTATTTTTGTTAAATTCATAATGAAAACTATTACAATAATCTTTATGGTAAAAAACGAAAAAAATTTTATTAACTTTTTTGAGCGAGATCGTTTAACAATAAAAAACTCAAATATAAAAAATATTTTTCATCGAATATATATCGAACCGAATATTTTTAGGAATAACGAAAAGAATTTTTATTTAAAACAATTTTAAAATATCTCAAAAATTATATGATTACTATGTGACAATTGTTGTGATTAAATAAAAATATGATTTTTGGACATCTTTTTTATAATATCACATCAGGTTATCTAAAATTGAATTTCCAAGTATTCACTATACTAAATTTTATATATACTTTTAAATTTTAATACAAGTAACATTTTGTAAATAGAATTTGCAAATTATATTAATATTAACTATCGCACAAGAAAATATTTACCACTAACTTATTCTGAAACTTCAAATGTATTAAGAATATATTAAGTAAGCTTTCCTTTTTTCAGCTGAACAGATGAAATATTTATATCAATATTTGAAACAAACATAAGAAGTTTAATCATAACTATGAAAAAATGCTACAAAAATTTTTAAAGAAATAAAAAACTTACTTACTTTTCTTGAAAATAGTGTAAAATAGTAGCGTAATACAATAATAGTATAAAAATTTCAAACGTATTGTAAGAATTGGTTGATGTATTCTATAAACAAATTTAAATGCATTTATTCCAAGAAAAAGTGTATTTAAGATTTTATATTGTATTGTTTTAAGTTAAGTAGTAAAAATTTTCAATTAAAAAATTAATTTACGGTAAGTAAATTAAGTAAATTAAGTAAGTACACAATGCTTTAAAAATATAAAATTTTGTGTAAAGTTGTTCTTCCCCATTAATTAATTCCATATTAATGTGTTCTTCTCTTGTTATTTTCTGATCGATGCTAAAGACTTATAAATCGACTGTAACAGTAATTGGTAGACATTTCTACTATTTTACACGCAGAGTCCATATCTACATAATCCATATAGCTAGCTAAAATTTATTTTTGTTCGTTATATATGCACGAATTTAAAAATATTTATTAAAATATCATTGAATATAAAAATTAAAAAATTTGTGATGTTAAATTTCTGACACTTAAGAAACTTTTCATTGTAAAAATATAATTACATCAAAACATTTTCTACTATTTATGCGATACTTTTAAATTTATATTTAAAAAATTTAATATATATAAGTTTGCTTGGTAAATATAAAGAACTAACATCAATTATATATTATTTAGAAATAAATTTCCATCTAAAGACTTTTTAAATAACTTTGGCTTAATATTATATTATTTTTTAATATAATTTTGTCTTTAATATAAACACAATTTTATAGATTATTACAATAAAATATAATCTTTTGCACAAGATGAAGACATTTTTTTTTAAATAAAATTTTCATTTAATATTGAATTAACATTATTGATTTTCATATTTTCTGGCGATTCTTCGTGATTCAAAATAAATAATGTATATAAGTTTGATATAATATTATAAAAATTTGATATTTTATGTAATTAATTAAAACACTAATGTTTAAGCATCACGTAAACCCAAATCAAATTAGATGCATATGAATTAACACTGAGAGAGGAGGAAAAAGTGACATATATTTTTATTAAAATGTATGCAATATTATTTAAGATTGATCAATATTGATATTTAGAAAATGTTTTATATTAACAATAATTTATAAACTTGAAAAAAAGAAATTTACTTCGATAAGAAAACTGTAGTTTTGGTAATAAATTCGATTTTGGTGCATATTCATCACAAATTCAAAAACTTGTTTATTAGAATCTATGTTCTCAATGACTGTAAAATAATGTAATTAAATACAAATTTATAAGGTTAATAAAAATAATTCTAAAGAAATTTATAAATACATATTAATATATATGGAATATTTTTAGGTGCCTTAGGCAAATATATGAGAATCGTGGGTGGTCAAAATGCTGATATAAAAGATTATCCGTATATGGTGGCATTAAAAAAAATTTCTGACAAGCAACACTTTTGCGGTGGTATAATTATTAGCAGACAACATGTTCTGACAGCAGCACACTGTTTTGATAAATATAAGTATAACAACATTAAAATCTACGTAGGTAGTAATTTGAGAAGTTCTCCTGGTCCAAGTTACAGACTGTTGGAAGTTAACATACATCCTGGATACACAGGAAAATTAACAAGACGAAGTTGTTTATATAACGACATTGCTGTAGCTACGGTATATATAAAAAATATTCATTACAATATCTGATATATATTAACTAATCATAAAATCATATTAGAATGCTTAAAAGCTTCGATGCGAATATAAGGAGTTCTGCTCATCACAGGTGTTGATTACACGCGTTGTCAAGGTAGTCTGCTAAATTCGTCAATAATCTAAATCACTATGTAGATAATTTCTACTTCATAAACTTAGAGAAAACACGAAGGATTTACTTAAATATTAATTTTCCATTGTATCCATCACTTGCCTACAAGCACAGATGCGTAAATTCTTGGCAAAAACTATCTATATTATTATCTCATACTTTTTCATTAAATCATATATATATAGTCCTACACATAAATAGAAATTAAAAGTTGATAAAAACGATCGGAATATATTTTAATAAATATTTTCTGACTGAAACGTAAAGGTTTTAGCTTTTTCTAAAAGGTATTCAAATTTTATTATCTTCCAAAAAATTTTCCCTAGCTTTAATTTTAATTTTAATCTATAGCTCGAAATTTCTAATTTTTTTTTTTATTTTTCGAAAAACTTTTGAAAAATATTGTTTTAAAAATAAATAATAATATTATTTAACTTTTACACTTGATAAAATAAAAGAAAACATGTATCCAAATTGCATTTCGAAACAACTAATATAGATATTTTAAAGCAATTTAAAAAATATGTACTAAATAAATTAAGTAATTTTATATTACAGAATAACAAATAAATTAAACAATATAAAACATAAATTTATTTATTTATTAGTATATCAATTATTCTGCAAGTTTTGTTGCATTAAAAAATTACAATAACAACGATTAAAAATAATATAGTGTAATTTCAATATTAACTAATGTAATGAATAAAAATTAATTAAATATTTTTTATTTTAATATAAAATTATTTAAGAGCTATTATTATTATTATTATTATTATTATTATACATTATTCTAATATCTAGTTTTTTTTTATGTAATTATATCAATTATATTTTATACTACTTTAAAATTGAAAAATAATTTAACAGAAGTATAATGTATTTTTAAAATCGCGGAATTTTTTAAATTAAAAATTTACTTTTATAGACTGATGGATGCATACGATTTAACCAATTAACAAATCAAATAAAACTACCATTAAAAAATGTTCAAGCTGGTAGTAGAGGTAAGATTGTAGGCTGGGGTAAAATATCATATCCGTCCGGTCCTCCTTCTGAAATTTTACAAGTAGCTATAGTTACAATTTTTAATAATCGAGGATGCATTGATTCACTTCCATATTCTATTCACCCTGGGCAAGTTTGTGCATTTGAAAGAGAAGGAATTGGTGCATGTGTTGTAAGTTTAAGTTAAATATTAAAATTAAAATATTTGATACTTAATTATCTATTTTCAATAAGATTCAATTTACATTTATCAATATAATATATTACTTTTTTTCATACATTCTTTATTATTTTTATTGAAATTAAAACCTATTTTATGCTCAAGCTTTGTAATTGCCTCTATATCTAAGCTAGTCGGTAAAAAAAAATTATTAATTTACAAATTTATAGGGTGATAGTGGTGGACCATTAATTAGTGATGATGAAGAACTCATTGGTATTGCTTCCTTTTGTTATCTGTGTGCAATTGGTGTACCAGATGTTTACACCAGAGTTTATTATTATCGCGAATTTATTAAAGAAGTATTGGATGCTTCACATTTTCCATCCTGTACTATTTCATAAGTGCTATATATTTTTAAAAAATGATAAAAATGAAAAATAATAAAAATTAATATTTATTTAAGTTAAACAATATTAAAAAATATATATAGATATTTAATCTTTTTAATAATATACTTTATTTATTATTAATGAAATATTAAAAATATGACTAATTATTTCTTTAAATATCCTGCAATAAAGCTTGAAATACTTGTTAACCATGAGTTAATGTCCAATTTTATTTAATATTGAAGAATACTAATAAAATATGGTGTAAAACAATTAATTTGGTGTATTTAATTTATGAAAATCTCACTAATAATGTAAGATACTGATGTTAATGCATAATATTTATTCTAATTTTATCTATTATATATTTAGTCTCAACAGGTGACATAACTATATAATAATCCCGATAGTGTTTTAAAATTTTATCTACTCATATATAAAGAACTTTTTAATGCTATAATAACGCATTCTTAGTTATGAGTCTAAACAAAATGTAGATATTTAACAATAATTTATAAATATAAGTTACAATTATACTTGGCTATAAATATTTATATTTTTTTATAGAAACGAGTCGTCAAAAATATAATTAAAAAATATTGTCATACTGTTTTTAGAAATGTTTTTATATATGAATAACCTATTTTTAAGATATTAATTGAAGTAAAATTACTTTGTCCCTTTATTGAAAATGTTTCGTCAATATCTGTACTGTAAAAAAATAATATTATGCTGCCACGCATATTCAACGCTTATAAAAACGAGATGAATCCCTAAGAGGTACAAATTAAACGGTATATTGTAAAATCTAAACTGATGTCGCAGATTCAAGATGATAAATATCACACAAAATTTGTGATAAAGAAAATGGGACATATCAACGTTATGAAAATCTTGTAATTTAAATTTTATTAACAATCTCCAAGTATTAGGATATTCCTGATTATATAAGAAATTTAAATAAATTAAATATCGATATATTTTTTTAAATCTTCGTTTTTAAATTATTATAAGTTACAATAAATTTTCACATTGCGTTCAATATTGTGTCCCATTCGAAAATAATGTGAAAATATTTATCATTTTAAATTCTTTAAAAATATCAATGTGACTATATATACACAAATTGTTAAGTCTTGAAACAAGACTATAATAGTGAGATAACTTTTGTTTGCTTCTGAAATTATCTTAAAAAGAGGAGAAAGATATATTCCAGATACGAGAATAGTTTTTTGATAGCGAAGAAATTCTTTTTGCACTAATATTGCCTTTTACCAACTTAAGAAGCCCCAGTCGGCATGCTTGAATCATAAACGGGGCGACGCCAGACGTTTGTTCGCATTATCTAGCTTTGCGGGACATCATGAGTTTCTGTTTGATAATTGATGCACATGAAAGGGTCGCCGACGACGCCATATCTTGTTCCATTGCTGCGTGACCCATATCAGGAAACGCGAACCTGTGTTTGTTAATCGGTGAACATTAATGGGTCACTGGGTCGACATCGGATTATGTTTCATATTGTTTGCATTAAACACATATTATTGTACACATAAAACTTTTTAAATTATAAACAATTTTTGTATTAAATTAAAAATTAAAAAAAAATTTTTTATTTTAAAATAATTTATTGAATTTATGTTTTATTTTTTAATGTCTACAATGGTTTAACCTCTGCGGATATTTTATTATTGGAAATTATCTTTTTTAATTCCTATTTTTTCCTGCTTTCATTTTATTAAATGTTTTTTTATTCGAATACCGTTGTATCCAGTTATATAAAAAAATTATTCCAATTATTCGTTAGTAGTGTGTATAAAAAAACTTATAAATGAAGTAAGATTATTTATTTACACTATAAGAAAGTGAATTTATTGAAATACTACATATTGTCTAACGAGCTTATTGAATGGGAGCATTTTAACAGCTCGGTAAAATTCGAACGGACACATTTTTAATCTAAAAACACAATCTATACGTATACTCTTACATACATTTAATATATGCATTTATGATCATAAAAAATATTTTTTTATTTTATTTATATTTTTATTTAAGATGACATTTTTAATATCTATAGATATATAAACATAAAACTAGTAAGTATGTATGTACATATGTGGTTAACGTTACTCTAATTAGTATTGTCAAAACAATACTGTAAAAATAAATTTTCAAGAAATCTCTAGTCTACAAATTATAAAAATTAAAAAATTTTTAACTTTTGATTAATTAATTTAATTAACTACTTATTTAATTTTATTATTATTATTAATATTATTATTATTATATATGAAAGCAATATTAACGATTAAAACATGATAAACTCGTATTGTGTGCCTAATAATCAAACCATTATATTTTTAATTTGTAGTTTTCCCGCTATTTCCTTTGCCATTTGTTTGTAACAATTTCCATGATTCACTCAATTCTAAAATGAGATCTGAAATTTTTATTCTACACGTGTTGTGTTTTTCCATGGTATTGAAATGTTACTAACTTTTTTTCTTTAAATTTACAATAATTAAAAAATCATGTAATTATTAAAAACTAAGTAATATTAATATAAGAAACTTTTCTTATTTTTTAAAAAGATATAAGTGTTAAATGTTTGCAAGTGAAGAAATTGAAATTTCTTTTACAGGTTATGTTTTTGATTTATTTATCAAATAAACAATTACTTATATCTTTATTAATATAAAATATATAATTTATTATGTATTAATAATAAATAGTATTATATTTTTTAGAATAAACAAAAAAATAATAATGGCGAAAATAAAAAATAAAAAATCAAGTTTGGCTGATAATTATGTTAAAATTAGAAAACAATCAATGAAAAAAACTCTTACACCCTTTGAGGTACATATAAATAAAAAAAAACAAAATGTTTTGGGTAAGAAAAGCAAAACTGATCAAGGGTTACCAGGAATAGCTAGAGCTAAAGCAATAACTAAACGTAAAGATACACTACTTGTTGAATACAAAATTAAAGATAAAGACAATATTTTCTTAGATCATAGAATAGGGGAAAAAAATTTTAGTATGACAAAAGAAAATAAAGCAATAGCAAGATTTGCTGCAGAAAGAATAAAAGATCATAAAAAAAAAAATATTTTTAACTTAAATGACGAAGAAGTATTAACACACAGAGGTCAATCTTTAATTGATATTGAAAAATATGATAATCCAAGAAGTGATGAAGAAGATTCAAGTGATGAAAATAAAACAGGAAAATTAGATAAAATATTTGTAGAAGATGTACATTTTGGTGGTGGTGTTCTATCAAAACCTAATTTTGAAATGTCTAGAAAAGATTTAATAGATAAATTAATAACAGAATCAAAAAAACGCAAAGTTGAAAGACAAAAAGTTAGAGAACAAACAATTGATTTAACAGAAAAATTAAATTCTGAATGGCATGATTTATTACCATTAATGTCATCTTTCAATAAAACTATGGATAATGTTGAAGAAAAATTAAAAACTGATGATTATGATATAGCTTTAAGAAAGTTAAAATATGAAGCAAGAGGAAATCCAACTGATAAATTAAGTTTAGAAGCAGTAATTGCTAAAGAGGAAAGTCTTGCTTTTAAAAAATTAGAAGAAAATAGATTAGTAAGAATGACGGATTGTTTAGATGAAGTAGAATTTCAGAAAAAACATAGGTCAGCAGATGATTTGGATGATTTTGTAATTGAGAAAATTGAAGATAATCCTTCTGATAATGAAAATATAAACAATAATAATGATCATAAAAAGAGAAATTCAGAAGAAATAAGTTTCATTGATGAGATTGATCAAGATAATAATGAATCAAAAGAAGAATCAGAAGAAGAATTAAAAGAACAATCAGAAGAAGAATCAGAAGAAGAATTAAAAGAACAATCAGAAGAAGAATCAGGAGAAGAATCAGCTAATAATTTATCCGACTTAAAAGTTTCTGACAGCTCAAGTGATGAAGAAATAGTAAATATAAAAAATAAAAATACAAAAGAAGCTCAAACATCAGAAAAAATTGTACATCAAAATAGTGAAATTTCCATAAAAAACAATGTTAATGTAATTGATAATTCCAATATTGTTATAAATAAGGAAGACAGACATGAAATATTAGAAAAAGCTCGACAAGAACTACCATGTACTTTTAAGGTTCCATCTACATATAAAGAACTACGAATTTTAATTCAAGATTATAATCCAGATTATCAATCAGTTATTATTGAAAGAATAATTAAATCTAATCATTGGAAATTAGCTGGTGAAAACAAAGAGAAACTATTAAATTTATTTTTTTTACTTTTACAATATTTAAATGATTGTGCATTTGTGAACACCTTGAAAGAATTAATAGAATTCTTCCAAGTTTTTGATAGACTTTGTCCACATTTATATGATTTAACTCATGCTAATCCAGAAACAACCAAAAATTTCTTAAATCTTACTCTTAAAAATAAACACAATGAATTTGAAAACAATATAAAAAGTTATCCTAAGTTAGATACGGTAAGGAAATATTTATTATAAATAAAAAATTTAATAATAATTTATTGGAAATTTTATATTTTATAAAAATTAATCTCATTAATTATTATTATTTTTCAATTAATAATAAGTGCATATTGCTTTCCTTTTATTGTAAATTTAGAAATTTTATTCACAAATATTATCTTATTTTATTACGAGTGCTTATATGTTTGATAATAAATAAAATAATTTGTTCATTGCAGCTATCTTATTTAAACTTGTATCAATTTGTATCCAACATCAGATTTTAGACCTCCAATTGTAACTCCATGTTTAGTATTTATGTCACAAATTCTTCTCAGATGTAAAATAAAAGAAAAATGTGATATTTCTAAGGGTTTGTTCTTGTGTACACTTATTTTAGAGGTAATTTTTAAAATAAAAATATTTTATATTAAAAATTAAAAATAATTTAGTATTCCGTGTATTTTCTTAAATATTTATTTAAATTTTTTTCAGTATACAATACTAAATAAACGATGGTCACCTTCTGTTATAAATTTCCTACGTGGAATAATATTTATTTCTCTACCAAAACCTTTTTCAAAACTTATTAAAGTACTTCCACCATTTAAGGCAGCTGATGAAAATAGTAATCTATTAGTTCTTGAAGAAAGCCAAACAAATTTAGAAGTTGATCCTATAACTATTAAAATGCAAATAGAAGATTTTAGTACAGAAGAGATAAATGATGATTATAGATTAAGAACATTTATAACTGCAATAAATTTATTATTCGAATTTAAAGAACAGTGTAAAAAATTAGATGCAGCTTATTTAATTTTTGAACCAATTTTAATTTCATTAAAATGTGGTTCTTTAAAAAGATATCCCAAGAAAGTAAAAGAAAAAGTGCAAACTTTAATTAATGATATAGAAAAATTGAAAAATAAAAAATTAGAATGTCTTGTTTATAACAAAAAGAGACCAAAAGCATTAAAAATGTATGAACCTCGAATAGAAATTGTGTATGTATTTTCATACTAATTTAATACTTTTTTCTTTTTTCTTAATGCGTCTAAAACTACATAAAAATATTAAAGTAGATAATTATAGTTCAATTTTAGTATTATTAAAATATTAAATGGTAAAAACATCATAAATTTTTAATATTGATTTAATAAATGCATTGATAAATACGTGATTAAATGTATTTATTTTTTACTTAATATTATAATTTATAGTTTTACATACTTTTTTACTTAAAAGCTAAGAAAAATTGTTAAATGTCAAAATAAAATTCTATATATCAGCTAATGCCAATCAGTAATAATTTAAATCATTTAAAAGGTCTTTTAAAATATATAAAATTATATAAGTTAATTAGATTAATTTATTAAAGTAATTAATCTGATTTCTACTTAAATATTCTTATAAAATTATTAAATTTTTGTCTTAAAAATTAAATTTAATATATTTTATAGGCATGATGGTAAGAAACATAAACCTATGTCCAAAGAGAAGGCTGAAAGAGAGAAATTACTGCACAAACTCAAAAAAGAAAAAAAGAGTGCCATTAGAGAAGTAAGAAAAGACAATGCATTTTTATCTAAGATAAAAATAAAACAACAAATCGCGAATGATATTGAACGTAAACAAAAGGTCAAAGAACTCTATGGTAATGCTGCAATTCAACAAAGTGAATTTAAAAAATTCAAAAAGAAATAATATTAATGTAAATACATAAATCTGTAAAAATTATGAATAAAATAGTGTTACTAACAAATTATTTATGTGTAAAAATAAAAATAATATCCTACATAGAATGTATGTACATTTTTAGTTTTTTAGTTGTATGATTATATTAATATGTATGTATGTATGTATGTGTGTATGTATGTATATATATATATACTTCAAAAATCATCCCATTAAAATTTTCAAAAATATTTTTTTAACAATGCGTTATTATTTAAAAATCAATTAATTTTGTAAAAAAATGTTTCTTAGAGTTAGAGGACTAAATATTACATTGTAGAACACCTCTAAACATATCTTATTACATTTCTGTATATTTTTCAATAATTCTACATTTAATAGATAAACAATTATGTACTATTAAATAATAAACTTTTATAATACATTATGATCAAATTTATATTTTTATTGGAAAAAACAATTTCGATAATTTTAATTACAATCGATCTACTATACTACTCATACTAAAAAGTTATTGTTGAATAAATAAATCATTTATCATGTTTTGTCAAGAAGAATCACAAATAAAAAATTATAATGTAAAAATAATCTTTAAATTATATTATAATTTTTATTATATAAAAATTTCAACACAGAGTCGATGAAACGACTTGAAGATTATTTACGTAATTTTTAATTAAAAAGATTAATAATATGGAGTCTTAAGATTTCACGAATCTATTTTTTAGCACTACAAAGAGTGGGAAGAAAGCAACAAATAAAAACACAGGTAAAAACGAGGAGTAAATCCTCAAAAGACATTTAATAAATATTCTAAAAGATACTATAAAAGATAATGTTAGAAATGCATTAGAATGCCTTTAACAACTAAAACCTCCCTGTTAAAAGTGATAGAGGAAGATAAAAAGAGGATAAGAATTATAAATCTGGAATTCTGATTTTGAGAAACAAGATTAAAAAAAACTGATGAATAATAAAATGAAGGAGGAAGAAAAAAAGAAACTAAAAATAAAGTACAGGCATAAGGAAGATATAGCAGAATCCATGATCTGAGTTATCTGACAATACGCATTCAACGGCGAGACTAAAATTCAGCTATTCTATAAACTAATAAATTAAATTAATAAATTAATAAATTAAATTAAAAAGTTTGAGAGCATAATTTTCTAAAGGTTGGATGAGTATTTTCAAATTGGTTTCTTGATATATTTGGTCATTGTGAATCAGCCAGAAAAGGAAAAAAAATGTATATTGCAATCGACGATGTATAAATAATGAATGAGTAAATAACTCAGTAAATGATCCTTAAATAAAAAGACTGACCATTGTAATGCTATGAATGATGTCCTTCCAAGGTCAATATCGAAATAACAAGTGGATTAGACAATTTTTTGTCTACCTGTATTAATCGAAAGGATATATAAATAAAACACTTGCGACACCTTTTGATGTAAATAGTTCATAATTTATCTTGATTGATACCAAGTCTACATTTATAATCTTGTGGCAACATTTATGTGATAGGTGAACATATTCTTTGTAATATCACCCTCTTCTAGGAATTCAAGAAAATGATGTTGAATATTGCTAGTCTCCAAAAGACATTTCAGATGTAACAAGTTTAATAAATAGCTGATCTGAAGAATGAAATAGATGAAGCTAATACTTCTCAAGATCACACAGAAATAATCAGAAGAAAGAACCAACAAGGGTCCGAAGTTATGGTAACACTGCAAGTAATATAGAGATCTAGAACACGGTGAGAAATTCTTGTTATCTGAAAAGTGGATACAGGAAGTGGAGCTTTAATATCTAAACTGTGATGTATGCTGAACTTAAGAAGACTACGTATTTTTCCTGTTTGCAACAGAGTAACCCCAAGTAGTATACTTCGCTCTAAAAGCTCCAACCACAATAATAGGAAAGAAGTAGACATGGACATCCATTGAAGGTCTTATTCTAAAAAAATATTTTCACTGTAGGAGTGACGGTAAAAACACGAATATATAGTTCGGAATATAAAGAAGGGTAGAACGATTGAATAGGCTCTCGATAATATAAACCACCGTCACTTTTTTTATACAAAAATTGGATAGGTTTTTGGTTCTCATACCATAGGTTTTTTTATCCAATAAACGTAATAAGAAATCTGCAATCTTTGATTTAAAAATCCTTCGAAAGTTTGAACAAGAAGTAGATAAAGAACGTGAGTTCTTTCAAAATTTTTAAAGATCTAAAATTTTTTATTTTATTATTATCATGTAAATAAAATAAATAAATAAAATGGAAACTTCAAATTCATAATTTTAATAAATTTTTGTCTATGAATAATGCTTTATAAAATGAACTGCAAAATTAGCCTACTTGGATTGCTTATCAATCAAATTATGTATATAATATTATATAATATTATAATATTAAGATATATAGTCTTAAACGTTTGAATGAAAGAAAATCAAAAAATTTTTTCTCTATATTATATTAATCATAATAAACTTCTTTTTGATTATTAAATGTTTCAAAGCTCGATACGTAGATCAAGAATCATATAATATAAATGTAGTCACATATTCAAACTATGAATTTATACTTAGAAATTAACTTAGAGAAGCGGCACACTCGCAAATTTACAAATTTTAAGCGTTACTTCACAGGTAAGCCTACTGTAATTCATTAGTAAGGTTTGTAGAGCAGACTAATTTGGATGCTACAGTGGAATGTATAAAACTGGGTTTGTTCTAAACATTTATACCTATAAGTTGAGGTTTAAAAAAAAAGTACGCGAAGTCAGATAAATACATAGTAGAAAATTAACATCAAAATAAAAATACATTGCATTGTACATAATAATTCATATATTTAGAAGTATACTGTAATAAATAATATTTGTAATTTAATAATAATATTTCAAATACTGTTTTTAAAAGAAAATTGAAGTAAAGCGTGATTTTTAGTAATAATTTTTGTAATAAAACATGTTTTTTAATGTGATAAAAATATATATAATTCATTTTTTTAAATATTCAAAAGTTAAAAATACTGTTTTTTTATTAATTACCAATAGATTTTGTTAAAAAATTTACTTCATAAAGAATAATTTTAATTTATTTTTAAAAAATTGCAGTTGAGCTAACAATTGGTTGAGCTAATATAAATACTATTATCTTGAACTTTAAATATATAATTTGTTTGAGCAATTATATTAAAATCAATTATATTAAAAATTATATTAAAATTATATTAAAATCTCAATAATAGTTAAGGAATCCAACGATCGTTTTTTTATTTCTCAAAGGATGATTTTCACGAATTGACATTTGATACGTTTTCATTTATTCCGACTATTGTTATCTATTAAAACGGATATTATTTTCTATTGACGTTCTAACTTTCAAATCAAACAAAATTTTCGAATTTTAGAAATTTTAATATAAATTTCTTATTTGATGAATTGCACTTTTTTAAATTTAATGTTATGAACTTTATTTCATTACAAATATTTGTGTGTTATACATATTCATGTACAAAAGTATATGCGTACTTAACAGACATTATATATATTAATTATTACTATATCAATAGAATAATTAAGAAGTGCTTATATTTAAATAAAAACAATTTATTTATCATCTTGACAAATAATAGAATAATATATATTTTAATGTATTTTTTTTATATAATCAAAATCATTCTTTTTATTTATATATATGTATCAATATTTTTAATAAGAATTTAATTGCATGATAATATAATAATAATACAATCAATTGAATTAAATTTTGATAGAAAATTGATTTTTATTAAGTATACGCATGTATTGAAGGTAACGATAATTTGATTCAATTCATTTTGCTAAACTTGTATTAAATTATGTTTCTAAATATGCGTCGGTACATGAACGATAATAAATAGATAAAACCGTGCTTCTAATAGTACAAGAGCAAACCTTATAAGCGTACAAAAGAATACCTTACACTCCATCTGTTATTGACACTGTTATTACAAATTTTTAATATTACCATTAATTGCGAAAGGATTGTACGAGTTGAACACTAAGAAAAAAAAGCATTCATAGTGAAAAATACTGTCTAACCTCTTAATTGAATATTGCAAGTATTTATTTTTCTCTTTTCTTATTCATAAGGTTATTAGTAAAGTATTTTGGTATTGTGTAAAATTAAACGAGTAGTTTAAGTATTATTTTGCAACGGCATTTATTACAACATTCGTTTTTTATATATCATGTTCCAATCTTTACTTTATTCTTTTTAGACTTTTTCACTGACTGGTGTAGTATTTTTATAGTAAACCTTTCTTTGGTCACTTAATTTTTTCGTTTAGACATAATATTTTCTAAATAATAACATTAGTAAAAAGGATCTTTTAAATTCTAAAATCCTATTAAGGTTTGTCGCTTTTGTTATTAAGTTTATTCTTATATGTAAATCATACGATACGATATATTACACGATATCCTTTTTGCATATTAAGGTTATTTTCTGTTTATTTTCTTATTTAAGTATCTACAATTATTTATTCAATTTTTATAAAATTTATTAAATACAAAAATTTAGCTTATATAGAAATTTTTTTGGTATTTATAATAATTATTAATATATTTTTAACTTAAATAAGTATGACAACTGTATTATACTTTTTGAATTTTATCATTGATGTGTAGAAATTAATGTGTATTAATTTATTCGTTGTGTTAATACAAATAGTTATATTTTACTTACTTATATGTTGTTCTTTTATAATAATATCAAAATTTTTATATTTAAATTTCTATTTTGAACATTAAATTATTATTGTTTATATATGTATATATGTGGGCATTTTTACATCTTTACTCTGATAATGAAAATTCTTTGATTTAATATTTTTGTATTTTAGATAAAATGTATCCAAATTAATATCTTGTGTATTTTATTTTTTATTATATGGTTTATTATAAATTCATTTTTTCTAACACAGTTATAATATTTATAAAATATGTAAAAATTATTAATTACTCAAATATTTGTAAATAAAATTGAATATATTAAAAATGGGATTGTTCATTTCCAATTTTGGTTTTCAAACTATTTTTGTTTTTTATGTAATTTTATTTTAATATTTCTTTAGAGTTTAGCTTATAAATCATGTTTATTTATAAATATAATAAAAATAAAAATAAATTTATATTTATATTTTTTATAATTTTAGTTTACCATGTTCTAATGATCATATGTTAAAAGCAATTTCAGTTATTGAACCCTAATTTTATTGGAATGAATATAGACTTACTCGCATAGATCATACTAATATCAGTGGTTTATCTAATCTTCATGAAACATTTAGGAGATTAAGTTCAACTTTTAGGATAAATGAGGATCTAATCGGTTCTAATCATGGTAAGAATATTAACTTTATATCGAGTTGTATTTTATCTTTTTGAAAAATAATAGTTTAAAATACATTTGAAAATAGAAAACAAAGTAATTGTACACACATTTGAATGAAAATATATAAATTATTAACTTATGTATATAATAATTTTTAATGATATTAAAATTATTATATTATCATATGATAAAACAGCATTTTTTATCATATCAGACAATTTTTTTAAATTATATATTAATAGTAACAACAAATTTTAACAACTAAGTTGATAAATTTATTGCTTTCTTTATAAATTATAAAAAATTAATTTTTTGATATCTTTTTTTATTCTACTGTTATATGTATTTATAATGATATATTATATTATATTATATAATAAATACTCTTTATAAAATATCTGTATAAAATCTTATAAAACAGATAATTACTATTAATAGATTATTAACCGTCACATTATAATTTAACATTTAGATATAGTGTATAAAATTTTAAATTATATAAATCATTTAAATGAAAAATATAACTTACATCGTTTTTTAATAACTCTTTAAGTACAAATTAGCTATACATGTTATTATAAGGAATTTATATTTAATACAAAAGAATTTGAGCTGTCAGTTGACCTAACAGATGGAGCTTTATCACCTGATCAAATAACATCAAGTATTCAACAATTAAATATCGAGGAAGAGTATGCATTATAATTATTATTTACAAAACTTTCATTATTTTTCTATCCTACATTTATTTTTATATATTTCATATTATAGTAAAAGATATTGTTGGGTATGTTTTGCAACGGATGAAGATGATTCAACAGCTCCATGGGTAAAACCATGTCACTGTCGTGGTTCAGCAAAATGGGTTCATCAACGTTGCATTCAGCGGTGGGTAGATGAAAAACAAAAAGGCCGTGCCGGTGTTCATGTTGCATGTCCTCAATGTAATACAGAATACATCATTGTATATCCTGATATGGGTAGGACATTTCTAATTTAAAAAAAATCGATTTTTTAAATAAATATAAGATAATCTTTATAATTTATTTAAAAATTTTTTTCTAATTTAAAAAGTTTTAATAAAATTTTATTTCTTATTAATTATTTTCTTATTATCTTATTTTATTCATTATAATTAATAATAGGTTCAGTGTTTGATCAATAATTATTTTTCTACTAATTCATATATTAGTATTTTTAAGTTTTTATTTTCCAAGCATTAATGTATATTGATAGAAATTTTGATTTTATAATTTTTAAATAATTTAAATGAAATTAATATAAATGCATTTATCTAAAAAAAATTAATTTTTAATTTCTAAAAATGAATATTTTAGTACGGAATATTCTTTAAATAAAAAAATGTTCCAAATTTAAAAAAAAATTTTAAATATATGCTATAATTACAGGTACATTGGTGCTGATACTTGACACAATTGATGGGTTGATATTTCGAGTATGTCCACTTATAGCAGCAGGAATAGTAATCGGCTGTGTGTATTGGACAGCGGTGACTTACGGTGCAGTGACAGTAATGCAAGTAATAGGTCATAAGGACGGCCTATCCATGATGGAACAAGCAGACCCATTAGTACTACTCATTGGACTTCCAACAATTCCCATTATGCTGGTTTTGGGGAAAATGCTAGAGTGGGAAGATCAGGTGTTAAATTTATTTAGACGACACGCATATAAAGTTCCACTCTTAAAGCGTTTTCTAAAGTATAGGTAGGTCAAAACGGTATTGAAATTCTTATATTATATTTTGTTCGTTTAAAAACTTTATATTGATTACATTGACTCTTCAGTTATTCTGAAGATGATCTAGCTAGACCGCAAGACGTTCCTCCAATGACTGATCCAGTCCCAGCAACAAGAGTTTTATGCGGAGCTCTTTTGCTACCCACTATTGCAACTATCTGTGGAAAATTATTTTTTTATGGGATAAATTCAAATCTTCAAAGAACTTTATTGGTGAGTAAATAAATATGTATATTATTCATTTGTGGTAATATTATTATATGTCGACATTTTTATCATAATATATTAAATTACCTTAGGGTGGAGCTGCATTCATAACAATTAAGGGAGCCTTCAAAATTTATTATAAGCAACAACAATATATACGGCAACGTCAAAGGCGCGTAATGGATTATACAGAAAGCAACATAGCAGTACACAAAAGACAACGAAATTCAGAAAATAACCAGACTAATTAAACATATTAAAACGCATATATCAATAAAATAATTAAAGAAAATTATAGAATGTACAAACTTCCTAGCACGAAAAATATGCTTTAATTAGTTTTATTTATGGAACCGATACAGTTTAATTATTCTTAAAATTCTTTTTATTAATATTGTAATCGATTTTAATGAAATTTATTTTATTGTTTTGAAGCTTGTACAGATTTATTGAAAACTAAACAAAATACTTTTTATAAATAGACCTAAATTAGCAATTTCATATGTTATCTTTTTTAGTACTTGAACTCATTAGTTCAAATATAAAATGTGAAAAATATTAAAAATTACAGATATATTTATAAATAAAATTTTTTTAATTTTCATATATATAAGTGAAGAAATTTATAACTTTATATTTTATTTAAAGTATGTAATTTATTTGCGGTTAAATGAATATTTTCGTTTTTTTTTTAATAATGATATGCATTAATGTACAAAAATATTTTTGGTTATTTATGTGGTCTTGTAAATTAAAACTATCTTATCAAAACCAAGGTTACTTTATTGAAAATTAAAATTATCTCTAAATGAATGATATTTATTATACCTTATATTCTGTACAGTTATATTATATATTATAAGCGTGCAAGTAATACGTATTGAAGTGTCATAATAAAATGAAAGAGTTTACTTAGTTATTTTATATTTTCTAGAATCATTTTATTTTAAAAATATTGTATTTATTTATTTTCATTTAAATTTTTTGATTAACTGCTTATACTTAATTTTTTGTAAAGTTATATTTCTCAAGGCTTTGAATATATTTTAATTTAAAGGTATTATGAATTAATAAATTGAAAAATTTATTAGTCAGAGTATAAAATATATATTTCTAATAAACAGTTGATTTAGTAATTTTGATAAGAAAATATAAATTAATTGAACATTAAAAAAGCATATTTATGAAAAAAACTTTTAAAGATTTCTAAAAGCTTAAGTACAAAAAATAACAAAAAAGAATTATTACGTAACCACTCACATAAATTATTAGTACTTATACTCTTACAGCACTACATACTCATATAAAAATACAGATAATAAAATAATGATTTATGAAAAATATGTTTATAGTAAAAGCAGAAAAATTACTAATATATTTCGATGACTAACTATAGAAACCATAGAAAAATATATTGATATTTTACAGTAGAAAATAATTTTTCTTATAAATTAAATAAATAATTTTTCTTATAAATTAAATAAATATTCCATCTTAAACATTGAAATAAATTATCTAAGTTATCGCATTAACAACGAAGGGATAAGAGTCAATAATGATAACATTGTATCAGTTGCTTAATATCCAGTACCAAATAACGTAAGAGTTATTTTTAATGTTTATTAAAAAATTTGCTATAATAGCAAAACCGACTTATTAAAAAAAAAATGTTAAATTCGAATTTATTATTACAGAAAATGAAGCCTTTACAAAGTTAAAACCAATTTTTAACAATAAGTCGATGCTTACAATATATTACATTATACGACCGAAACGAGAATACAATATGATGCAAGTGAAAGTTTGGCGTTATTTTGTTACAAAAACAAAGCGATAGTAAATGGAAAAAATCTTTTTATAGTCTAAGAATGATAATACCAAAATCAAAATATAATTTTGAGTTATAAGGTTTAGCATTTGTTTATGCACCAAAACATTTTCGAATGTACATAAGAGATATACATTTTAGAATCATAGCGAATTGCGATCATTAACGTTTAAAATTGAATAAGAAAGATATTAACTGAAAAATCTCTGGCTGGCCGGTGTTTTTATAAATTATAATTTTGAAATACATCATCTTCCAGAAAAGAAAATGATCCATCGAGTGAATTATTAATATTATCAAATAACGTATTTGAATAAACGTTTGATTTATAAGGATGAAAATTGAAAAATTTCGAACATAAAAGAAAAATTAGAAAAATAATGCTATTTGAGCATGTTCTGATGATTTGGGATAGATAAGAATCGAAAAAGTTACTGCAAATATTGCTAAATTGTGTTATATAAAGGAAAAATTAAAGAATATCTATTATATTGTTTAAAATTTATCAAATTTGCATCACAAAAATAGGAAACAAGACTTTTTAAGAAATATAAGCAAAAAAGATATTTCCAAAGAATTCTGTTGCAAACAATTCACATTGACAATTAAGACTATTGGGAAAAAACAAGGCAAGTATTCAAGTACGTGTTCGCTGTTATCAACATATTATTCAGAAAATATATAAAGCTTTTTCCTTGAAGATCAATCAATTCATAGGAGGCAATAAAATATTTGTTTAAAAGAATATTTTCGGGCTTACAGCAAATCAAAACGTTTAATGCCAAACAAAGGAACGAACTTTACATCGAAATTGTTTAAAGAAATCCTAAACATAGAAAGAATTCAACAAAGTGTAATCGAAACTGGTACTATAATGGCAAATAATTAAATCGAGTGATTTAATAGAAATATGATACCCATGATTGCAAAATTATGCGAAATATCAAAGAAACAGAATGCAGTTTTAGAATTAGAGTTTGCTAACAGAGTTTGTCGAATAAAAAATATTTGGCATCGATTAATAATGAGTCGATAAAAACGAACTGAACAATTTTATTGAGATATAATAGATGAAAGAAATTTAGAAAATCACACCGTAACATAAAAGAGGCTCAAGTGAAAAATTAGAAGTATTATAATAATTTCGTCCGTACAAAATTAACTAAAAATTTTTTTAAATTATAATTTTTTTTTATTTTATCATAGGTGATTTTGTTAATTAGTTTATTAATGTAAATTTAACCAGCACTAATTGTTGAAGGAGTATGAACTGACGGCATTTAATATTGGAGGGGAAAGGCTTTCCCCGATCTGAGTAAACCGAGTGAATTGGTACAATATAAAATATAAAAACTGTTTGGTACCCGGAAAGGAGAAAAATCGCTCTAAGATTGTTTTTCAGTTTGGCTGTATGGAGTTAAAACTTGCGTTTGAAAAAATTAATCTGTCTTGTCTTTAATCACGACAATTAATATCTATAATATATTAATTGAACATAAAAAATATAAATGAGTATTCTTAAAATTATCACATCGTTAAAATAATTGGTTTTATTTTAATAGTATTTAGTAGTATTTTAATAGTATTTATCAGTCCATGAGATAATTGTGACATGCAAACGAATGTAAATTAAATATACATATTTAATGAAAATTTTGTTTCAGAAAGTAAAAACTATTTATTTCATAAACTAGTGAAATTTATATTGTTAGTAAAATTACAATCTAAAAGCTTCTTCTGTTAAATGAATTATATGAAAGCTCAAATAAACTGTAGTCGTTAAATCATATAAAAATGCTAAACTGGATAGTTTATGTACAATGTATAAACTATAAATATATATTTATATACGTTACAAATTGTCTTCAATAATTGTTATAATAAAATTACAAAATTTTATTTCAAATTTAAGTAACAATATATAAATTTCTATTTAATAATCATTTATTATCAGCAAGTTCATCTGTAAAACCAGATTTTATGATAAATTAAATAATTTTAGTAATTTAATAAAACAAATTAACTTTATCAATAATTTATTTTATATTGAAAACCTTTAGTTGGTTTCATAAGTTTTTAAATAAATGAAAACTGGAATTAGTTTTATTAAATATAAAATAAATAGATTTACATTAACATGTATCATTCTTTTAGTTTGCAAAAATATTGTATAGTTAATTATAACATACATATTTTTAATGAACTACTATAAGTTTATTTTTATAATCTTCAATTAGTAAAAGAGAATCTTTCAAAAAATCGCTCTATTATCTATAGTTTTATCTATATTCGATTCACATCGACTTGTACGTTATTCCTCTTAAGTGAACCATGATATCTCAGATCATGCACTTATTATACTTGAGGAATTGCAATAGATTTGAATCTTGAATGTACGTTGTATTACGCAAATTTAACAAATCCTGTAGCGCCCTCTCTTTGGTAGTGAAAAATTCGTTATGGTAAAAATGTGATCGAGAAAAAGAGGGAAAACAATAATAAATAACATCAAAGCATTTATTGTAAAAAAATTTTGATCGTGAAGGAATGTTAAATATATTTTTTATATTATGATATTATCATATTATCAAGTAAATCACAATTTAAATATATTACATTTTAAACTTTTTATTCGTATACAAATTTCTTCAAATGGTTATGTTTAGTGTTTACATTTTATATCAAAATTTTTTTTTATTTTTAGAATTTAATTATTTTGAATTCTAAATAAATATGCATTTATTTAGTAATTGATAAACGCAGTATATAATTTATAATTTGAGTAATATAATTTCTAAATATTTTTTTTGAAAATGAAAGTATATATATAATCTGAAGAATTTTATTTACAGGAATACTAATAAAATTTACAATGACGACCGAAGAACGTTTTCGAACACTTCTTGCAGATTTAGGAAAAGCTACTTTAAGAGGAGTTAGAAAATGTCCCAAATGTGGTACTTATAATGGATCACGTGGAACATGTTGTAAAAATAAATATTGTGATGCTGTTTTTAAGGAACCTAGTGAAAAACGCAAATTATCCACAGAAGCTTGTAAACTCATTACTGGATCAACTGTGCAAGTATTTTCTGTACGAGTGAGAGATAAAGGTCCTGATTATCGAGGATTTGTTCAACTTCCAACAGTAAACTTGATTAACTCTACTGACCTAATATCTTCAATACCTCAAAGTTCTGCTCTTTGCTTTGTTGAGCATTGTGAAAAAAGTTTTAATAGTAGTGTTTTACAATGCCATGTAAGTCTGTGAAAATATTAAATATATATGCTTTTATTCTTTTTATACCAAATAAATTAAAAGAAATTAATTTTAACATAATATTTTAGAATTAAAATTTATACAAATTTAATATTTTTTAAACATGTAGGAAAAAAATACATCTGAAACATTGACTTCAACTTGCCAACATATTCAAGCAGCATTCCGCTGTTATGCAGAAGCTCAGCCATTAACATTACGGCATTCAATTTTATCTTCATTAAATGTAAATAATGAAACTAGACAAAAAATTTGGTTACTTGCTACTGAAACTTCAGGACCATTGGTACAAAGAGTATCAAAAAATATAATGGCCGTTAAGTGTAAAGTTTCTTCAAAGCACCCACTTGGTTATTTACATTTTTCTTTCTTTACAACAAAAATGAAAGATAAACTTGAACACAAATTTTTTTGCAGCTGCTCTACATTCAAAGTAAATTTTAATATTTATTCAAAAAATTTATTTTATAACTATTAAAATATTTGTATTTATAAATTTAGACATCTTATAAAATAATTGAAGATAAAGCTGATTGTGTTATAACTAGAAGGTGTGTCCATTTTTATGCGTGTATATGTGCATTTGCCAGTGAACCTAAATTGTCAGAAGAATTTCAATACTATATAAATTTGGATCAAAGTAATACCAATGTACAGAATATACCAGAGTCATTTGATTTTCAATTTAATATTAATGAACCAGATAAATTAGTCGAAATGAGTAAATATTCCAACAATAATTTTTATTTCTTCAACAATAATTTTATATTGTTTAGTAGTTTGAATTAAGAAAATTTTTTAAAATATTCAATATTTCAGATCTAGATAGTTTATCTAATGACACACATCTATTTATATTTCGAGATGATTCTTTGACAATTCAAAATTTAAATAGTGATAGACTAGATATTGATAATATAAATATAGATTCATCATTGTTAACAGAAAATATTATTGATAATATGAAAGATCAAAATCTCAATTCACTAGATGACACTAATTTAATATCAGAGGTAAATTTTTTTAATTAAAAAGGTTTTAGAATGTCTATTTATAAATTTTAAATTCCTACAAAAAATAAAGCATGATATTTGGTTTCTTATATTATAATTTTAATATAACATTTAATAATTTATTCAAAATTTCAATTATATACTATTTCTTTTAATATGATTATTTTAAGTTTTATATTTAATATGAAGAAAAAATATTTCATATGTCCATAAACTTTTTTAAAATCATGTACGTACTTTAAGTTTAATTTTAATTAACTTTAAATGCTAAAATATTTACAGATACACAATTTAGAAGTTATTGATCAGAATGCTGTATTTAATGGAAATACTATAAAAATAATTCGTGATCCAATAATGTTAGACACAAAATTCGACAACAGAATTGATAATCATTTATTTCTAGATGAAAGTATAAAAGTGACTAATGGTACCACTATAAAAATCCTTGATCACAACTTAGTTTTTGACGAAAATAGTATTAAACTAATTGAGTCAAATTCAGCATCCATTAATAAAAGCAATTCAGTTCTTAAAATACCTATGAAACGTAAAATAACTAGTAATATTAAAAGAAAACGCGAAGAAAATAAAAATCTTTCTTTTATTACAAATTTAAATTCTGTTGAATCTAGAAAATCTAAAACAAAAGCTCAAGGTAGGAAAAAGTATTCCAAAACTTGTGAGAATGTTGATGAATCTAATACTAGTCTTTCCTTTATAAGATGGTTAGTATAAAAACTAAATTAATTTTTAATTTAAATATATTTATTATAAATATAAATTATTTTCCTTATTTTTAATAAAATTTGCTATTATATAATGCAACATTTTACAATTGCGTAAATTTAATATATCAGGTTTCATTTTGTTTAAAATAATGTTACAGATATGTCAATACCTGTATTCAATTTTTATTTCTTTAATAATTTTAATTTTCACACTATTTAGACATATAATAAAACATTATTGTACATATTGTGCATTCCTCTGTATTTTAAGAATCATAAATTATTCTTATTTAATTAAAATTTAAATTACTATTTCGATATATATATACCTAATTTTGTGTTCACTTTTCAATAGATATTTAAAACCAAATTAAAAATACAACTTTTAAAAATTAATGTATTGTTACAAGAAAAATAGTAATTAGTTTATTTGATGAGCAATATATATATTGTTATAATATATCAAATGATTTAGTACTTAACAATCTACACAAATAAAATTATTTTGTACTATTTCAATTAAATTTTAATATTTTTTCTTATAGTTAATTTTTTGGTAATATTTTCACTATAAATAAATAAAGTATCAATATCCATAAATTTACGCTATAATCTAATACTTAATATTAAATTTCTCGTGTTGCATATAAAATTTTTTACCCAATATTCATACATAATTTTCACATATCTACTTCCTGCCCCCCCCCCTGTCTCCCAATCTATTTTATACATTAAACTAATATCTTTTATGTTCCCCATCATACCATGTTCTCATCTGCTTGTCTTAATTCTATTTAATTGCACTCTTCCATGTTTCTCATAACTCTTTCACCTCTTAACACAATATAACACTTTTTCTTCTTCCGTCAGTCAGTGTTTATCCCCTCGCGTCTCATCCTGAATATTGCTAAAATTTTCATTTTGAACTTTTTTTCTTCCTCTTCTTTACACACATAAATTTTTTCTTTTTCTTTTATACTAATAAATATGCTTAAATTTCTGCGCATATTTGAATCTTTCTAAATAGATAGATAGGTAGATAAATATGTTTATTGAATAATATAATAATTGTTACAACGTATTACAATTTTCTCTTATACATTTTTATATTCCATATATTTTTCAATATCTTGGTTTTCACAGATTTAAATTCAGCTTAAAATTGCATGAATAGTTTATGTAATAAATTACAATATTCTCTTCTATATTTTTATATTCTATATATTTTTCAACGTCTTAGATTTCACATAATGAAATTTAACTTAAAAATTACGCATGAATAGTGTATGTGTTTTTATATTTATGTTTCCATTTCCTTTCTACTTCTTTTCCGCGTTTTAAAATATCTCAATCCTGACATTTCCTATTTTTTCTTATTATTTTTTTCTTTGTATATAATTAGCTTTGATATTAAAATTATCTTTTACAATGTTTATTTTGCCAAAAATATGTTAGTTGTATATTTTTTTATGATAAATCATTTTTTTATTTTTATATTTTCTTTCTATATAACTCATTTATTTCTTTTATTTTGTTCTTATATACTTCTATTGATTTTGCTAACTATACATCCATTTTTCTCACTTTTCCTTTCTTTATTTCAATCTTTTACATTAATTTAACAACTATTAGCTTCTTTCTTTTCCACTACTTTCATGCTCACTATTTTCTGCTCTCTCTCCTCGTTCATAATTGCATAATATATCATTGTTACTCTAAATTTGCAACTGCATATAAATATTTTGTCTTCCTTCCCTCTCTTCCTATTTAAAATTATCAATTCTTTCTTTTCAATTCAATCTCATAACACTTCTTCTTTATTCACTACTGTGTCTTTAAATATTCTGCCTATTTGTTTACCAGTCTCTGTTCTTCACATTCCCTTATTTCCTCGTGTATTTCACCACAACATTTAAATCTTTCCCTTATATCCTAACTTTCGCAATTATCAATTCTTCAGACCTTCTAATTATTTCTTTGTAGTTTTTTATTTTTTTATGGCAACTCCTATTGCTCTTACTTTTTACATTCTTTTGCCGTATTATTTACTTTGAATCATAATTCTTAAATTTTTTCCCTATAAATTTGTTTAGCCGTTTATCCACGTTTTTATTAATACTAGATGTGGACACATCCACGATATATCCTATATAAAATCATAACATTGTTCGTTTATTTTTCTTATTCCTACAACATTCAAAAAACATATTTTTATATTTTTATTCTTTTTATTTATATCTTTTGTTGCTACTTTCTTTTTTAAACTTTTTTTATTTTTACTTCCATATACTTTTCTATAAAACCAACAACTCTTTCTTCTTCTTGAGAAAAATAGTATGAAATGCAATTTTATTCAGAAATTTCTTTTCATTTTTGTTACAACACACTTTAAAAAATTAAATAAATATTTAGTAAAAAATAAAATAAATGTAAAATAATTGAAAATAAGAAATTTATTTTTACTTGATCGTTTTGTATATTTTTTAACTTATTAATATATATTCTAAAAATAACAAAATCCTAAATTAAAATAAGATAGATATATCGAATGCACTACATATTACAATAGAATTGAAGAAATAAATATAGTCTTAAATTATTACATATTGTTTATTCTTACAAGTTAACTATAAAATTTCAGGCTGTCATCGATCACCGAGCGGATAAATCAAACGATGCACTTCCAATTCGATGGTAAGCCAGAACCACTTGTATTTCACGTACCACAGAATTTCTTTGAATGCCTTCGAGAACGGATTTCATGTGGTGCTAAGAAGAAGCGTCTTCCCAACTCTACGATGGCTTTTATTAGGCGGGACGGGGTGCCCCTTGGTACCTTTACCAAGTACACCTGGCATATTACCAACATACTTCATGTTAAGAGCATATTTGAAACTGCGCTGATGCCTCTCGAGATTACCAAAAGTTTTATACAAAATGCCGACGGCACATATGAATTGTATAAACGAGAAGAAACAGACATTGATCGCTACAAAAAGACAAACAATAATGCTCTTATCAAGCCGCTTGAGTTAAGGACGTACTTAAAAGTCGGTGAGTTGATCCGGGTAGAAATTACCTGGATTTTTGGAGTGCAGACATATGAAGAAGATTGCGACCATAATATGTTTTGCATACTTTTATAATTAAATTCAATAAAATTTAGCTTTTACATTACAAACTTTTATTTGAAAGCTTTATTGCTTATTAGTAAATTATTAATAATTAACAATATAATTGTATACAAATTTCGCGTTGTCTCTCTGACAATTAGATTGTAAAAAATTGTAGTATCTAATATCTAGTCACTTTTATTGCTTTTAACTTATGGTCATTTTCATTGCAATAATATCAGTCATTACTTAAAAAAAAAAATGAGTAAGAAAACTTTTATGAAATTCCACGATTTTTAATTAATGTACAGGTATTTGTATGCTTTTAATTTTAAAAATGCTTATCAAAATAAAAATATGAATCTTTAACATTATTTTTTATATAAACGAAATATATTTTTTTATAATATACTGAAATATTCAGTTATATATTATAATATAATAAAATATTCAGGTATATATAATAATATAATGATATATCAGGAGTCGGCTGTCTGAAGAACTTTGTATCCATATACTTGTTTTCCAACTCTCGATATAAAAAGCACAGTACAGTAAGAGAAGATTTTGGTATTAGCAATAAAAAACTCTTACTTTTTCTGTGATGGGTGTATTTTGTTTACTCGCCCTGAAAAAAATTTTAATTGGTATTTTGAGTTTTTGAATTATTAAGACGGGGAGAAATAATCAGTCGACAAAGATTTATGTAGTAGAGAGCTGAGTTGCTTGGCAAAGAGACAGAAAATCGGTGCATGCAAGCAATATAAATAAGGTATCCTCTACATCTTATAGTCATCATATTATATAAGTTCACTGAGAATATCAATTTCATAAATGTTGCCGATCGCATCCGCGTGCGTTTAATCTAGTTGAAAAGTAGATATCAAATAATTAGAGTTTTTGTAACTAAACAGAATTCTATGTAATAAGAAATGTTTAGAATCATGCATCTGTTTAACTTCAAAGGGTGGTCTGGGTAAAAAATTAAATTGGAACTAAATCCTAAACTGTAATCTGATTTAAAGAAATTGGGTGCTATATTGGCGATAGTCTTTATTGTAAGGGTTAAGAAATGAGCAAAGAAATTAGAAGAGCTTTTGTCAAAGAGTCTAGAGCATCTTCATACTTCGTGTAAAGTTTGAATTCTGCTAGATTAAGAAGCACGGTAAACATATGTGTGTGATAATAGCCTTAAAGTGATTCGTAATCTTTGTACACGAAGTTGAGGTCAGGTTCCATAGAGTGTCAACAAGTTTATAGAATATCTTTGGATTTTTTCAGACATTAAGAAGAATAAAGATAATAAGCCAACATAGAAGGAATGTTTAAAGACAACAACTAAGGTAGTTAAAATCGGATTTACATGGCAGAGCATCAGTATTCAAGGATGCTTTTACCCAATTTCGTATATAGCAACTAAAAATCTTCCCGCGGGGAAATATAGAGAGAGAGGTAAAAACCGGTTATAAGACCTTTGTTTTAAATTAATGAAAAGAATAAATGAGAAAATAATAGAAAATACTAAAGAGTAGGAAAAAAGAGACTTTATGCAGAGACATGATAAGTAAGTCGCTCACTGAATGCAAATTGTTTGCAAAGCTAGAATATAAAACTTAGTTTACTAGGGAACGGGGCTTATGAAAAGATTTAGAAAAAAGTTGCGCAAGCGCTTTAAGTAAGTCATCGGTATAATTGTGATGACAATGCAGAGATTGTAAGCTAACTGTTTGGCATGGTCACTGAATGGCTTAAGTTTAATTTCAAGCAAAATTTGTGTTTCGAAAACACCATAGGTATGATAGGAAGGATCAAGGGATTTTCAAGTACATAGATCGAAGGAGACATAGTACAAGAAGAGGCAATGTGTCATCTGCGATTACCACAGATTCCTTCGCTCTAAAGAGCGGAAGCTTGGTTGTACAAGATTCGCTCTAAAGAACGGAAGCTTGGTTGTACAAGATATCCGCTATAGGCCAACGGTAAAACCATGAATTAATTACAATGAGATAAGGAAGAGATAAATGTATAGAAATATAGACCCGATTGGCCGATATCCAATTTTCATAAATACAGTCAATAGAAAAAAGTTAATAGGAATAGGGTTGTCTAGTTTTCATAGAAGTGTAATATATTATAATAATTATATAATTACCATATTATACTATAAAAATATAGTTGCAAGTGTATTCTTACTAGCCAATAATTTGAAACTTAGTTCTAGCTTAAAACTCTACAGGACCACTATCTTCGATGAAATGGGAGAAAAATATTACACTATCCGGTGTCGAACAATGCAGCTAAGCTTAGAAAGGAATAAAATAACTGTCTCCGTCAGGCAGCGTGAGAAGTCAAATATGAATACACCTTTCAAAACATGCTCTATGAAACACTTGCTTGGTACCCAAGAAAATCAAATAAATATGCAACACCTGTTATGATTTTGGTAGCCAAATTGGAAGAGAGAAAAAATTTATTTTTCTTCAATAAAAACAGAACTCATCTATTACAGTACTACTTCTGTAACAATCATAGATATTGATAAATATTATAAGAATGATGGACCAACAGCTGTCTGAGTCCTGGAAACAGTGTATTCGGTGTTGATGGAAGAAAGCTTACTGAAAGTTACTGATTTGTTGAAGGTTATTTCGATTCGAACTGACTAATATCGGAAAGGATGCTGGACCATAACAGGACCCCAATTGTTCTGCCATAAGAGACATAATCCTTGCACTATATCACAGTTCAAAATATAAAAATTAATAAAGAGATTTGAGTTGCTCGTCATGATGCTAACCACCTATCTTTTCCTCGTATAAAAACTGAGTATGTTCTTGAGCCTTGTTTCTAAGGCCGCGAGAGTTTCAGTTTTCAACAATGATAATAGGCTTTCGAATATCAATTTAGAGGTTCTTCAAAGATATCGAAAAAAGTTCAAAAAAGGAATAGACAAATTGTTTTTGTTTCTCTGAATGAGTTTTAGGAAAGGTCTTATGAATTTAAAGTCAGTATGAGACAAGAGAGTACCCGTTGCTGAAGTTTAGCAGTTTTGATAATCACGGTCCGCAGCCCGATACTTATTAAGATAGTGAACACACTTAGGTTTGGTATTAAGTCTTTCCATTTTAAGATATAAGATGGTGATATGGGTGGAGGTGCTGAAAATACAGACTTAGAAAGATGGCACTAGTTACTCATGCGTTAAAATTAGATCGAGGAATTTTCTTCTTTTTTGGCTCGGTTATTACCCTAAATAGATCGAAAGATTTTATCTCAAAGAAACTGGTGCAACAAAGTTCGGATAGGTCCGAGTGATTAGCTACAAAGAGCTACAATTGAACACATTCGATGGATAAGACAAATTTTTAACCTCATTCTAAAAGCAATTTATGTGTGGTTTTGCCGATAAAACCTTGACAAAACGAATATCAACGACTAGGTTTCTGGAAAATTTGATGAGTAGAGTGGTCCATCTTACTCTTCTAGCTATTCTGCAGAATGAAGAGAACAGAATGATTATGATGACGGTATAAATTGCTATCAACTTTGTGTCTAAGTCTTGTAAAGATTGAATCTTTTTCTTTAGATTGAAAAATGACAATTAATGGATAGAGGTGATGTTTAATGTTGCTTACCTCCACGAGAAAAAAGTCCTGCGAAAATGAATGGAAGAAGACTTGGGAGTTAAAAAAATTCTCAACTTTATAATAATTTTTTATTTCATACGTTAGAAAGTTACTGTGAAGATCTAACAGAATTGTCCAATAAAACTCGTATACAAAAAATACATATAAAATTAATACTTTTTACCACTTGTTTACGATTGTAAGTAATCGTGGCAGCAGTAGTTTTTGTACACTCTGAACAGAGGCACTGATACCAAAAATTCCCACAAAAATTTAAAATAAACTAAGATCAGAAGGCAATAATTCTTGTATCTCTGAAGCCAAATATACTTTCTTTTATTTTCCACATGTGGTGTAGAAAATTTTCCTTGTACCGGCTTGAACCATTTATTCGTAACTTCGCGGCACCAATACGAGACTGTCATGAATTATTAAAGCTGATTTCAATTGCATATAGGTGATAAGTTCGAAAGGGAAAATATGTAGAAACAGAACCATATCTGCAAGTTAAAATAGGAAATTGTGTAAGACAAGTAATCAGTTGTACAATAATTTCATAAAATAAATTTAAATTTGTTGTTTGTTTTTTTAAATTTTTATAATTATTATAATGTGAAACTATTTTATAAATTTATTTTTGTTTTATAGGAAATACATCACCTAATCAAGTGCATCCAACTCCCTTTTTAATTGAATGGATACCAGATATTTTACCAATATCAAAAATTGGAGAACTAAGAATAAAATTTGAATTTGGACATGTAAAGAATGAATCTCCACAACGGTGGACAAAATCAGCATTATCTAAAACTTATTAAAAATCTCAATTGTATTACTTTTACTATTTAAAGCTTATAAACTTCATAAATATCTTTTTTCTTTATTTTTTCTCAGTTTATAAAAAATTTTTTTAGAATACTTAATTTAATATTACTTTTTTAATTCTAATTTAAATTATTATTATGGAATGTTTCTTCGTTGTATCGACATATACAAAGGTTATTTATTTTTCAATTCTTCAATTAAAGTATTGCATATAGTTCCTTTTCCCATATTGCCCACATTACCTGCTTTTTCTATTATATAATTACATTAATTATATTATATATATAAATTATCTATTAACTTATATAGCCCGTAATTTTATTTCTATATTTCCCAGTTTTTTTTAATTCAAATAATAATAAATTTACTTTTCACAATTTTCAAACTTATATCTTCATCTATTATTAATAATATTTTAAAAACTGAAACTTTAAAAGTATTTATGAATAATAATTTTTAAACTTAATGTAATTTCATTAAATACATTTAACAACTTCGTTTACTGACTGTAATTTTTATTTTGTGCGGCTTGTATTGATCTATTATCAATAATGTTTAAATCTAAATATTTTCAAATTTTTAATATAAGCAAAATTTATATATATTTTATATTATATACAAACATTGAATAATGTTAATGTTACGTTTTTGCAGAAATAAATTGATTATTACTTAATATTTGCATAAATTGAATCAAAATTAAATATAATTAATTTATTAAAATAAAATCTGAAAATCGTAATAAATATTATAAATTGTTAAAACATAATAAAAAATTAAGATTTTATTAATCAATATTTTTATATTATGGTTATTTTATATTATACAAAACATAATTTCATAATCGTGCAATGAAAACTTTCTTTATTAAAATTCTAATATTTTTGCAATTTTATATTACATTTTAATATTTATTTATATTTTTATATTATTTATGAACTTATTTTTCTTTTATTATGTGATATGTATGTATATTTTTTAAAACATCAATTGTAATAAATATTTTATCTGTGGATTACTAATACATTAAATCAGCTATTTGTTTTACATTTTAACAAATATAAATTTTATAAAATTATTTATTGAAATAAAATATACATATAGTTTAAATAATATATAATGTTATAAAATTATTTTTCATATTATACAGAAAAAAATTATTTATTCCACCTATTGTCAAAATTTAAATGTTAATGTATAAATGATGAACTATAAAAATTTAAAATTATGGAATAATTAATTTTTATAAGTACAACATTTATTATTTCTAATTAAATACAGGGATTTTTTAAATACTAGATATTAAATATATTTTTTAAATGTTTTTTTTTAAATTTCCTGTAATTAATGTACCATAATAAATTTTTTATTAAAATTTTTTATTATATAAGAAATATCGCACTTTATTTAATGTTTAAAATAAATAAAATTTATTCTTAACTATACCATATATTTGATTTATTACCTTTATTATTTACATAAAATGGATTATTTAGATACAATAATTATTTATTATGGTTTCAAAATCGATAGTTTGATTAATTTAAAAATTTAATTTTTTACACTACCTTATTATTTATCGTGAAAGTAAATCAACATAATTTTAAATGAAATATCTTAATTTTATAAATTTAAAATAAATTTAGGGTAATAAATCGATACTTAAAATTGTGCTTAAAAATTATTCTAATCTTCAAACAAAAACCATCATTATATAAATGTATGTCAACTAGATAAAAAATCAAAGTCAATCAATTTTACATTTTTTAATCAGTAAGCAGAGTAACTTTGTTATTTTTATTTGATTTACAAGAGAATATTGAATTTTTACTGAATTTCAAGAACGTCTTACCATACTAGTAAAAAATTCTTTAAACATTTGTTTTTACTATCGTAAATTTGTATATTCTTTGATGTATTATTTTAATTCCGTAAAATTTTTAATGATTTTTAATCTACTCTAATAATTTAACTATTAAAATACAAAAAACCAATGTTTCAAATACGTGTCTAAGTATATAAAACTTTATAAATTAAAAATGGAATATGATTAAATTTTAAGTTTCTATATTTATTTAATTAAATTAAATTTTATATGCTTAAATTGACGCTTATATATATCATAGAGTTAATAACGAATTATTAAATCTAATTAAAAAAAATCTAACGGTTAAACTGTTTATTTGTGTATTACATTAATAAATGACTATACAAGAATTCTATTTTTTCGAATTCATGAAATTGTATTAGTTTTACATAACTCATCGAATTTAATTATAAATCATATTTCATAATTTATTTAAAAAAAGATAAAAAACACGTTTTTATTAATTTCTTATCGATAAATTAAAATTATATTTAGCATATTATATTTGTTTTTATATAGTGTTAATTGAAAGTTTGAATTTTAAATTAAATTTCTATATTTGATATTATAAAAATATGTTTTAACCTATATGTTTATAGAAAGTTGCAATAAATAAATTATAAATAATCATTTATAATTTTTACTTAATTGTTTTTGTAAGGAAGATGACGTTTGTCGCTAGTAACGTTGCGTAAATGATAAAAACATTTTACTATTTGAACAATTATAGATGATTATTTGTTTCAATAAAGAATTATTTTAGAGATAATAGATAAAAATAAAAACAACAAATACATTTTTTAGAATTTATTATTTAAAAAACAATTACAGTAATCGGAATCTTAGCCCTGTTTAAAAATTGCTTATTTTAATATACGCATATTCTCTTTGATATAAAACATCATATTGTTTCACAATTTTATTTTTTACTTTTCGCAACTTTTTTATTTAATCGCAGATAATTAAAATAAAAACAAGAACTATTTTATTAAGCTGAAACATGTTTACAGTTTTCTGCTGTATTTCATATTTTCGTTATCTTTAATAATTTTTATAAATAAAACGATTTATTGGATAGTAGTTAAATAAAAAAATTTACCAAAATATTTATAAAAGATCTGTTATATAAATAATTTTATTTAGATAAAATAAAACTATGATTATGTATTTTCAAATTATTGAAAATGCATTTAAAAATATAGTATAATGACATCAATACGAAACGTAAAATAATAGAAAGTTTTAAAACATTTTAACAATCTATTATATTAAGTGGTATACAACATTTTTTTAAATATAACAATTAAAAAAATATTTTTTAAATACTACAATTTAATTTACAAACTACCCTCTACTAAATATGTTAATTAATCTTTTATAAACATTGTACAAGTGTAATTACCGAAAATCTAACAAATTATAGTTAGAAATATAATTAATATACTATATAATATTAAAAATCGATTGAAAACATGATTTAACATGAATAAACATAAATTAGTTCATTGTATCTAATAAAAAAATATAAATTAAGTGTAATTAATATTATTTATTTATTAATAAAAATTTTTTTAACGATTATAGAAATATATTTTACAATAACAAAATAATAAGAACATAAAATAACAAAGTAAAGAATCTGAATTTCCTAGAATAATGTACATTTGATAATAAATTTCAATTTTCATTTTTGAAAATTTCTATATTAACATGCAACAAAAATACATTCTTCTATTATCCTCTAATTCACAATCTATTTGAATGTTAAATCTTTAAAAATCGCAGTCTTTATTTCCACTTTATTAGTTATAAAAATTAATTATTACTTATTAAATATTAAAGCTGAAAGTATAGTTTTTTCATAATAATCAAATTCGAATTAAAACTCATTAAAATATAAAATTCCAATGCTTCAATATAAGTATTCAAATTTAAATTAATTTTTATAATAATTATAAAAAATTAAGTTTAAGAAATAAATAAAGGATATAAATTTAACTAAATATTATCAACTAAAAATTAAATTTTTTAAACCGAATTAACTGTTTTAGAATAAAAATTATTATATTAAAAATTTGTAAGGTTTATTAGTAATATTTAAAATGTGATCATTGAGCATAATTTCCTTAAAAATATCTAATGTAAAATTTCAATTAAAATATTTTTTAATAAAGGTTAAGAAAAAACATAATATACAAGAAAAAGTAATTTTGTAAAAGAAGAAATTTAATAATTTAAATATAAGTATTTTTGTTAATTTTTGGTTATTATAACAAGGAAATTATTTTTATTTTCACTACTTATCTAGCTTTAATAAGAGATTAGCCTTTTCTCGCATAAATCACTTAACAATATAGTTTGTATATTAAAGTGATTAAAATTTTATTTTTAATAATCAGCTTAAAGGCCGGCCCATATAATTTATACTTCTAGAATAAAAATTCGGAGGAATGTCAGTAACTACTAATTGGACATTTTCAGCTAACTCATTAGTTGTAACTACCTTAAAAAATGTACATGGCCTTTTGCCTTCTCCATATTCACCTGTATCATATGGTGGACTTAATACATCTAAGAATGCAGCTGGTCCCTCTAGGCAGGTAATTTCATGAAGATTCTTCAAAAGTGGTGTCAATACACATGCAGGATCAGTATGTCTAATGACAGATGATGAGTGCTTAACTGCTGGTATCCCAGTATTTTGTTCTAAAACCCTATCACTATTTGATTCGATGGAATAACTATCTATTTTTACAACACCACTAATTACCTAAATTCAAATTTTAATTCTAATCATTACAAAAATTTTTTGCACGAAAATTAAATAAATATAAATTAGTGCAATTATTGGTTAAGTTTTGTTAAATTTTTAATTTAATTAATTTAATTTTGTATAAAGCAATGTATAAATTATTGTAAAAAAAACTAATATTTACCTTTAGAAGACCATGCATTTCTGGATGATCATGTAATGGTAATGTTACACCAGTTTTTAAAATAAATATGGCTATGGTAATATCCTGATTTTCAAAAACATCAATTGCACACATTGGTGCAGATTGATTACTAACGTAATCAAGTACTTTTTGATCAACATAAACATCCTCTGCTGTTATCTCGTTAATGAGATATCTGAGTTTTTCAAAATTCTTTAAACACATTCTGTAATTAGAATTCCTACATCCACAGAAAGTTTTCAGTGCTAACTTCCATAATACCTCTATTCTAGAAGCCATTAAGTAATATTTTTGAGTACTTTTTATGTCTAATATAAAATTGAAAATAAAACAAATTAATGAGATGATAAACTATGCGTTTATAATATATAAATATAATGTACAATATAACTTTTTGTTCAAGAAAATATAGCTGTAAATATTACAAATTTTTAATTACAGTAAATAATAGTAATAAAAATTCTTATATTACTTTTTTACCTTATTTATTTAATTTTAAAATCTTCAAATATTTATAAATTCACCATTCAAAAAAATAAATATGCGGTTTTTTATGTTATTATCTTGATTTATCATACTGTATCATCTAATAATATACAAAAACTATAAAAAAAAACCGTTAACAAACAAATGTATAACAATAAATATTTAACCACTCGCAGCTTATATGCATTAAAAAGATTAGAAACTAGTATGAAAAAATATTGTATAAGACAACTAGCGCCATTATAAAAATATTTATATTTTAAATTTACGCAATCATATCATTTATCACTAATATGTGAGATTTTATATACTTTTTAATTATTTTAATAATATAAGAATAATTTTCATACAATATTTATCTTAAACAAACAATACATTGAACCAAAGCTTGTATTTCAATATTTGTAAATAAAAATCTCTTTCAGACATTTATAATTTAATTTTGCGTAAATTTATCAAATTCATCAATTTCTAAAACTACATCAAATTTGTTCGTTTATAAAACTTCGATTTTCCATAATGTAGAATACAAATTTCATTATTATATTATAAATTGGACGTTATATAAAGAATTAGAATATATTTTACAAATTCTTTTTCAGAATAAATACAGTAAGAAGAAAATTATGAAAATAATTACTTTTTTTAACCCAACTTTTGTGAGAAAATATTTTACATTATCAGACATAATACAGCCTTTCATATTTGTGTAAAAGTCTGGTACATTTGTATATATATTATATTCATACGTTCATATCCTTAAACTAGAAATCCTATGTACGTATGTAAAGTACCTACCGATCTACATGTTGATTTAGTGTTAAATAAAACGGTAAACTCATACTATTGTTATTATACAATTTACATATTCCAACTTAAAATAAACGATTTTCAATAAAACTATGATCTATCACGATCGAGAAACATCACGCGAAATTATTTATAACTCTATTTTTGGATAATCAATAAAACGCATAGGAAAAACCAGAGACTATGCGTATGTACTTTTGTATTTGCATATAAGTTGTACTCTTTTGAGTATGCTTCTCCCTCCTAAGCTGCGCACTCGATTCATCAAATTATAAATGCATTATATTATTATGAATAGTAAACTTATTATATGTTACTAAAAATTAGCGCTATTTGTCTTATAATGTATAGACAGTGTTCACGAAAATGTATTAGAACATAATGTCATCATAAAGATGCACAGTTCAACTACAACATTTAAGTAATAAAATTGATTTAATACAGTTGAAATTTTTTAAATCAGTCAAAAATCTTTGCGTTGCAAATCTCTTGTGAACAAAAGCTGTATCATGTAATCGTACATGAGTGCATAGCATTATCTTAAGTTTATTGAAATAATTCCGTAATAACTTTGATCATAAACACCGAAGCACTTATAATAACTCATCATCATTTGTGATATCCTGTTATCTTAATAATCATCGAGAACTTTAAAGTCGCTTCACGGTAGTATAGTTGCGATGTGCGCATGCTTTCAGGAATCTTTCTCGAAACAAAAATTTTATTATTATTTATTATGTGCATTATTATTATTATTATTATCTACAAATATGACATCAAGCCTTATTAATTATATCTAAAACTTATATTTCCATATTCCTCATAATATATTATACAAATACATTCTATGCAAATATACATTATAATTTTTTTCTAAAACTTTCTATAATTACAAAATTAGTCCTTTTTGAAATATAATCTAAAAAAAATATATATCTTTTTAAAATAAATTATTTAAAAAAATGACGAATATTTATTCATAATTGGGTAACTAATATTCACAGCTATTTGATTTTTTCTTCATTGAAAAAAAAATTATTACTTTGTTCTTATTTATTTAATAGCTTTGAAGTGAAAGATATGTTATTATTATGAATAACATTTTTTATTAATTATTAAATTTAATTTTTAATGAATTATTAATTAATAATTTATATATTATTATATTATTATAAACAAAAAATTATATATTCAAGATAAAAAATATAACATTATAGATATGTTAAAATATTTGAAATGACAAATTCAAAATTTAATCAAACTCTTGAAAATTTTAATAACAAATACAAAAAGTTATTAAAAAATTTGAAGCAAATAGATTATATTTCATAAAAAAAATTGTATTAGATTTTTTAATATATATTTTAAGTTACGTTAAAGAAGTTATATCTGTCATAAAATCATTCTAAAACAATATCCGAATAACTTACTATATTAAGGGAAACAAATAAAATTTAGTAATTTTGTTCACTTATCTGAATTTAAATATTTTATAACTTAAATCTGAAGCTTATTTTTTATTTGATACACAAATCAATATAATTTAAATGTTTCTTACAATTATTAGCTAATTATTTTCATTTATCAAACAATAATAATTTTATCATGTATTATTTGTTTCTTCTGTTATGATAATTTGTGTTGTATACCAGTAATGCTTTTTTAAATATCTCATTAAATTTTTATTAAACAACTGTTAATTTTGTATATATGTATTTTATTAAATTAATGTACTTTAATTTAAAAATATTGTTCAGTTCATAAGAATCATTAATAACATAACAAAACTAATTTTTTTTAAAATAATGACAGGTCAAACTTTTTCTATAATAATAAAACTTTGTTACTTAATTATGAATGTTTTATCTGAAAAATTGTCTTAAATTTAGATTTTTTTAATTAATTGTTTTAGGCTTTAGTTAGTCAAACAAGCAAATATTTTATATATTTTTTATTTATTTAAATAACTATTTTACTTCCTAATATTATATAAATATAAGATTAATGGTAAATTTATAATGTATTATACATTAGACTATCTATTATTATATATATCATTTTATATATATACTATAATACAAGAGCAAATATTTCAATACTTTTATATTGATTTTATAACACTTTGTAATATAATCTTTTTACCAATATTTATATTTAAAATATTTTTCTCTTGATTTAAGTTATTAAAAAATATATTAAAAATAGGTCAAAGTATTAATTTTTAAATTTTATAATTTATATTTATTTTATTACCTAAGAATAAAGTTGAATATTTAATTGATGGCTTTCAAATCTTTAAAAAGATTTTGTGAACTAACATTTATAAATTTGAATATAATGAATTTGCTTAAATGTTTTGAATTGCAAATTTTTAATATTATTAAATAAATATATTGTTTAATATTTTTTAAATTGTATAACACATTATGCAAATAATATTATTTTTAATAAAGGTATAAAAAAATTATACATTGTAATAAAATTACGTTTAAATTTAAAATAATATATTATTTTATGTATGAGAATATTATAAAACTTTTATTAGAATAGAATTATAAAGGCTTTGTGAAAATTTGACAGGAAATTATTGATAAAATACCATTGATTCCATTCTAATATAAAAATAAAACATCAACTTTAATTCAATCAATTATAATAACTATATTAAATGTACCTATTTTGATAGAATTTTATTTTATTATTTAATAAATATACTAATAATTTCTAATTAAAAATTTCGTATTAATATTAAAAAAATGAATTAAAATTATAAAAAAACCAAGAATAATATTTCAAAAGTTACATTAAGAAATATATATCAATATACATATTTATAAATATAGATGTCAATTACTTTAATATTTAAATATATATGTTTAATTTATATTTGTAATATTAATTTATATGCTGTTTTAAAACATTGAAACGTGTAAAAGCACGTCTATGAATTAATATGACCATAAATGCTAGTTTACTAAACTAAACAAAAAGTGTGTTTATAAATTAATATTACTATACATTAAAAAAAGCCTTGCTGTCCAGCTTTTATTCTTTCGGGAGAATAAAGAAGAAAGCCCCACTCGTCATCGCTGTATAATGACGCTAAACACAGATTTCGCTGTCTACACTTTATTAATAATTTCATTAAAGTATAATGTTATTAAACATTTATTGTTGTTTAATATTTTTGATATTTAATTAATGATTAAATATTATATATTAATTAATGATTTTAGCAAGTCAATAATTTTGTTTGTTGAAATCTCTATTAATGTTATAAAACTTTACAACCTACATATAAGCACAAGTATCTTTGTACTATAACCAAGAAAAAATTTATATTCTGTATAGTGATTGGATCAATTGTAAAACTTGTTTTAATGAATACAACCTGCTATGGTGAAATTATATGCTCCTGATGAATAATGGTGCTATTGATGTGATGTGTGTTTCTTGTGTTTCGATTTATATTACTATATTACTTTTTTTCTATTTTAAGTTTCTTTATTGTCTAACTGCTTATTATTATTTGTCTACATATTGCAATAATTTTTAATATTCAACATTTGTTTGAAAACAATATTTGTTTCGGAAGTTTTATCTAGTTTTATTATTAATTATAGATTTATAATTATCTATCATATAATATTTATTGAATAATGTATTATTTAATACTTTTAATGGAAATAATTTATTTCTTATGCAAAATTTATTCAATAAAAAAATTTTCCTGAAGGTAACAAAATTAAATATTAATTTTGTTATAAAATGTTAGTTATATCTAATTTATAAAAATAGAATGAATAAGTTTTAATAATTTAAATTACTGTTAATATTAATATTCTATTTTCTATAATGTAATATTGTATTTTAATGAAACAAATTATTTAATTTAACAAGACAAAACATTTTGATGTTCAATTTGAATTTTGAATATTGTCATGTAGTATTGATTGATGAAATGAATTATATAATAATTAATTTTAATTAAATTGAAATAAGTCTATAAATAGATAATAAATCTATATAATACATATAATTCATATGTATGTTTGTAATATTATTGATAATATAGTTTTTTAAACTTGTACAATTATTACTATAATCATATGAAAAGTAGTATAGAAACAAATATTTTATTAATTAATAACTGAAATAAAAAAATGTTATTATCTTCATTAAACTATAATATTTATCAATCATATTTGTTTACATTTTCATGTTTAAGAAATCAAAATGAGTGGAATAATGCTTGAAATAGAGCAAATTATCAGTCAGCTAGAAAGAGGGACTGTAGTCACCAAATTTTTTCCAAGAAAAAGACCAGAGAAGAAGACGTTAATGATACGTCGAGAAACTAGACAAATTGTTTCATCAAAAAATACCACATCTCAACCTTTCGATGGATTAAGTAATTTATTTATTATTCTTAAAATCAAATTATATAATATTTTTCAATAAAATCTTTTATTTTACTACAAAATATGCTAACAAATTATATAAAAAAATATAATATTTATCGTTTGATCTATAATTCAATAACATAAAAATATATTTGTAACAAAATGTATGTCCAAAAACTAAAAATTCTTTTAAGTATTATTTAAATTTTTTATTGTTTATTAGATTAAAAAATTTTTTATTTTTGAATGAATGATAATAATAAATATATAGAAATAAATAAAAAATAATTATAAACATGAGATTCTTTAGTAAAAATCTTCATAAATTAATCGTCAGATTAAAAATAAATATTGATTCGTGTAATTATTTGATCAAACTAGTGTAATTTAAAAAAATATTACATTTTAATTGATATATTATTTAATTAATAGAAATAAAATATGGTAAATAAACTTAATAAATATTTATATAATAAAATGAATATTGTGAAAAAAATTATAGTAGATATACGAGAAGTAAAAGAAATAAGAATAGGCAAAAACTCAAAAGACTTTGAAAAATGGCCTGAAGATGCTAAAAAATAGATAACTTACGATGCTTTGTTGTCTATTATGGTTCAGAATTTAGACTTAAAAGTCTTTCGATATCAGGTAATTATTTCAATAAATATAAATAGAATATTTAAATAGAAAAAAATTAATTATATATAAAATTATATAAAATTAATAAATTTATAATTTTTAGCTTTAAGTGAAAAAGAATGTGAATTATGGGTCAAAGGACTACGACATTTGGTACAAGACACAATTTATGCTCCATATCCTTTACAAGTTGAACGTTGGCTTAGAAAAGAATTTTATGCAATGGAAAATGCTCGAGAAATGTATGTATTTTAATATTTTTTATTTTTTGTATAAGAATTTGTTTAACAATATTATTATCTACAGGATAACACTTAAAGATGTCAAGGCTTTCTTACCAAAAATAAATTGTAAAATAGCAACAAACAAACTTAGAGAAATATTTCAAGAAGTAGATACAAAAAACAGAACAGAAATTGGATTTGATGATTTTGTAATACTCTATCATAAGCTTATGTTTGATTTAAATGTAAGAAAATTAAATATAAGTTATATGTATTATTTTTACAAATAAATTGAAATATTGATATCGTAAATCAATAAATTGTACATAATTCTAGAGTCTAACAGATTGGACAAGATTATTAATTTATTCAACATCTGAAATGACAGTAACACTGAAAGAATTTCAACATTTTTTATTATTAGAGCAACAAGATTATACAGGAAATAATGAATTAGAAGTTTCGCAATTTATCCGTGATTATCTTCAAGATCCTCAAAGAGATATTCAGAAACCATACTTTCATTTTTCAGAATTCATTGATTTCTTGTTTTCAAAACAAAATGAAATATGGAATAATAAATATAATCAAGTTTTTCATGACATGACAAGACCAATGTCTCACTATTGGATTGCTTCATCACATAATACGTAATAATTATTAACTAATAAATATTTTTAATACTTATTTTAATATTTTTAATTTATATTAATTTATATTAATAGTAAATTTACGATATTTTCTTAATTTTTAGTATGTAATTAATTTAAATTTATATTTAAAAAGTTTGTTTATCTAAATATTATTTTCTAGTTATTTAATGGGTGACCAAATAAGTAGTGAAAGTAGCTGTCAAGCTTATGTTCGGGCTTTAAGAAATGGATGTCGATGCATAGAATTAGATTGTTGGGATGGACCTGATGGAATGCCTTTTATATTTCATGGACATACTTTGACAACTAAAATAAAATTTCTAGAAGTAATTAAGACAATTAAGGATCATGCATTTGTTACTTCTGAGTAAGTTCAGAATTTTTTAATTATAAAAGTATGTAGGTTCTAAATAATAATCATATTACTCTACAGTTGGGTAATAACAAGATAATTCGATTTTTTTAATATTTCTATTATAAATCATGTTTTTTAATAACTACAAAATTATGAATGTACTTATGCAATGGATTTATCAACTTTTACAAATGTCACCTATTATTTTATTTTATGCTTTATTTCTTCTTCTCTGATGTTATAAGTTTAAACTAATTAATTTTATTTAAAAATAATCTTTAAGGTTTATTATAATTTAAGAAAGAGAATCCTTTAAAAAATTACAGATATCCTGTAATCCTCTCTATAGAAGATAATTGTACGCTGCCTCAACAACGTAAGATGGCCATAGCCATGCAGGAGGTTTTCGGTGATATGTTGCTAATACAACCAGTCGATAAAAACGAGACTACCCTGCCTTCACCTTACTCTCTTCGCCGAAAAATCTTGCTAAAGCACAAGAAGTTACCAGATGGTGTTGATGAAAGCTTCTTTGTTATTCGAAACAATGAAAGTAAACAAGAAATGGACTTGAGGAATACAATTAAGAATGGAATCTTGTATCTGGAAGATCCTATTGACAAAGAGTGGAATCCACATTTTTTTGTCCTAACACAACAAAAGCTTTTTTACACAGATACATTCTCAAGGGCGCAAGAAACAGAACCCGACGATGATGATGAAACTGTGACAAAGCCTCCAGGAGATGTACGTATTTTTCATTTTAGTATATGTTTTATAAAAAATTATGATTTAATAAAAGTAATAATTAAATATATTTAATAATTATTATTATTCGAAAGTCACCGACTAAGACATAAATTATACAAGTTTATAAATTATCTAGGTTTTCTATAAATTAATTTCATTCTTATAAAAATAATGAAATTACTTTATGTTATTAAAACTACATAAATTTTAAAATTATTACAATAAACTTCATTTTTTCAATTCATATAAATGTAATTTAATGATCTCTTATAAGAGTGAACAATAAATTTATTGGAAATTTTATTAGTGTATTAAAATTTCATTGGTTAATTTATAAATATAAAAATTAAAAATTTTTAAATTATTTATATTATTGTAAATTTTTTTATAAATTATTATAAACTAGTTATATTACATTCAACATGAGGTATCATTAATTAAAAAAAATTATTTCAATATTTATTCAAGTTTAATTTATAAAAACTTTTTCCACAAAATTTTTACAACAAAAAGAGTATGTAATATTTTAAAAATTATACTAAATACTTATTTATATGTTTAGATAAATTATTCATATAAGTGAATCTAATAATTATTAAAAGAATTATAAAATATTAGGGAATTCCAAACGATGAATTACATTTTGGAGAAATGTGGTTTCATGGTAAGCTAGCCAGAGGTAGAGAAGAAGCTGAGAAACTTTTGCGAAGATATTCGCATTTAGGTGATGGAACATTTTTAGTGAGACAATGTGTAACGTTTGTTGGAGACTATTGTTTATCGTTTTGGAGGAAAGGAAAGGTTAATCATTGTCGAATAAAATTAAAACAAGAAATGGGACAAACGCAATTTTATTTAGTGGACACACACTGCTTTGACAGCTTATATAGTCTAATTACGTATTACCGTAATAATCCTTTAAAAAGTCAGGTGAGAAAAAGTAAATTAAATTAACTACTTGTAATTTATATTAAAAAAACTCATAATACAATTTAGTATATTAATCTATGTTTATTAATTGCACTTTATAATAAATCAATTAGTATTGTTACCATCGATGTATATTTAAAATATTTAATGTTTATAAAGAATTTCATTTTAAAATATTTACTAAAATGATTACCTTTGACAAAACAAAAATCGTAAATAATTAAATATTTTTAATTTGTTTCAAAATTACACTCAGAAGCATTGCAACAATCAATGATTGAAAGGTAAACAAATATTTTTTTGATGTTAACAAATGTTCAGTTTTTATTAAAATTTTATTTGTATAATTAAAATTATTTTGTTTATTTTAAACTTTCTATAGTACCCATTCGCAGTCTGTTTTCATTAATTGAAATAGTTTTTTATCACAAATTAATTACAAAAAAATTATTATGAATTTGTGACATAATTGTATTTAATTACTCAATCATACTAATTTACATAGTGCTTATTTCCCATTTATTATTTATTTTAAGTTAGCTTGCAGTTTTTTATTTTTTTTATAAAATTTCAAAAATTTTTTTTGATGATTATTAAATCAAATTAGAATATAATTTTATTTTATTAAAATAAAAGTTCAAAGTTTTATTATAAAATTACTTTTTTCGTATTTATTTACTTTATTATAAATCATAAAATTATGAATCAAATTATTTTTAAATGTTTTAATTCAGCCTAGATTGCTAATAATATTATTTATTTTTTAATTTAATTACTTTATTTTAAAATGTTTATTATATTATTATAAATAAATTATTATTGATTTTGTATTAGGAATTTTTAATTACATTACAAGAGCCAGTACCGCAACCAAGTAAACACGAGGAAAAGGAATGGTGGCATGCAGAGTGTTCTAGATCGCTTGCTGAAGAAATGATAAAAAAAGTACCCACTGATGGAGCATTTTTAGTAAGACCAAGCGAAAAAGAGAATAATTCTTATGCAATTTCATTTAGGTATGTAACTCATTCAAATTTATTCGTATGAAAACTATGCGTTTTATACCTAAATAAACGAGTTAAATTAAAATTGTAAATTTAGCAAAATAAATACAAATTTCATTATAACTTTACATTAAAATAAATAGTAGATCTTTAGAGTTTAATAGTATATTAAATTTTCATTTGTAAATTTTATTTAATTTTTAATTAGGGCAGAGAATATAATAAAACATTGTCGAATCAAGCTTGAGGGACGATTATACACGATTGGTACTGTACAATTTGAAAGTCTAGTTGATTTAATCAATTATTATGAACATCATCCTTTGTACAAAAAAATTAAATTAAGCTATCCAGTCAATCAAGAAATTGTAAGAGAAAGGGGGTTGGTATGTTGTATTATATAAGTAATTCTATTGATTTAAATAAGTTACAGCTAATTTTACAATTAATGCGATCATTTTAACGTTCTGCTTGATAATTTTTTGAAACTTTCATAAATATACATTTGTATCTATATAACAATTGGATATAAACAATTTAAATACGTTTTTTATGTACAATACTTTTATAGGATACTAGTGATAGCTCAGTATATGGTATTCCTGGTTATATGGATCCCACTACTTTTATTTCAAAAGTAACTGTAAAAGCAGTATATGATTACAAAGCAAGAAGAGATGATGAATTAACTTTAGTGAAACATGCTATCATCACGAATGTAAATAAACAGAATGGTGGTTGGTGGAGAGGTGATTATGGTGGTAAAAAACAGCATTGGTTTCCCGCGACTTATGTTGATGAAATTGAGCAAGATAATCAAACCGATGTAAAGAAATGTATTTATAATTAATAAAATTAAAAATATTACTTTTATTTTATTATTGAAAAAAAATTCAATTATTGAATTATTATAAAGTAAACTAACGACTTAATTTGTATTTACTTTATAGTCACCTGATTCAATGCTTCTTGGAAATTTACAAAAGGGATCACTAGATATAATTGGTGCAGTTGTTGAATTGACAATGTCGGAAAGACCTGGTCTTGAATGGATTCTACGAATACAAAATCCAAACATGTGTTCTATTTTTGAAGCAGCAGCTCCATCAAAAGATATAGCACTTGAGTGGGTACAGAAAATTCATGAAACTGGACAAAATGCCAGTGTTCGGGTACTTTCAATTTATTCATTTGTTACTTTTTAATAATTTGTTAACTATTTAATACAAATTTATTTTGATCCTTATATATTGTTTTCACGATTACCTTTTGAAGCTTAAATTTATGTATTTCAAAAAATGTAAAAAACAATATTTTTAATATCTATTATAAATACAATAATATTTATTATTTCTCCATATTCTTTTAAATTTAATTAATCGTACTTTTAAATATTTTTAATTAACAAATACTTTATTCTTTTCAAAAATGTTAAACTTAAGGTTTGATAAGCATTTACAACTTTCTTTAAATTGTTCAAATTAATATATCTTTATTTTTAGGAAAATCAACACAAAGAAATGGAGAGAGCTTGGAGAATAGCAAAGGAAATGTCCAATCTTATTATCTACTTTAGATCAGTAGCTTTTAATCTAGAGCGATTGAGAGTAAAAGGCTTTATTTACAATGAAATGAGTAGTTTTTCTGAAATTAAAGCAGAAAAACTCATGTGCCAACAAGAAAACAAATTTTTTTTACGATACCATCAAGTCCAGTTTAGTCGTGTATACCCTAAAGGTCAGCGAATAGACTCCTCCAATTATAATCCAGTGCCCATATGGAATTCAGGATGTCAAATGGTGGCTCTAAATTATCAAACAGGTGACAAGGCAATGCAGTTCAATCAAGCAAAGTTTCGTGAAAACGGTAATTGTGGTTATCTTTTAAAACCAGATTTCATGTTTCACGATAACTTTGATCCATATGATAAAAATTCTACAACCATGACGGATAGTTTTAAAATTAGATTACATGTAATTGGAGCAAGGCATTTAAATAAAGTGGGAAGAGGTACACCTTGTCCTTTTGTTCAAATAGAAGTTGCAGGAACTAGCTTTGATAGTGGATTAAAATTGACTACAAAGTCGATAAGTAAGTAATTAATACACAATGAATAAATATTAGATTTGTTCTTATATTTTAAGCTTTGATTAATTTTATTTTGCTTTATAGTAAATACACATTATTTACTCTATTAGTTAACAATGAATTACAAACGAATCATTAAAAAAATTATATTTATATCTGTAAAAATAAGATTTATATATAATAATTTATACATGTATTAAGAGTTTGTCAATTTAATTATAAGTTAAATTAAATGAAAAAATTCCCTTAAATCAATTACAATTTTTTTATGAATATTATTATTTACTTAAATTTGTGTTTAGAAAAAATAATATTAAGTTATTTAAAAAAATTTTATTTAAAAAAAAACTTCCTTTTTTAGCTGACAATGGCTTTAATCCTACATGGAATGAGACTTGTGAATGCCAATAATGAGCCCATATTTAGCTTTCCTTCGATTTGTTGTATTAGATGAAGACATGTTTGGAGATAGTAATTTTATAGGTCAAGCAACTTATCCAGTAAATATTATATTATAATAATAACTTTATTACTTACAAATTTGAGATTTTATATTTAATATAATTTTTTTTAAATATTATATTTACTTTAATTTTATATATTTTATAATCTATAAAACTGATATACAGTTATTAAAATATTTTTTTAAACATCAAAATTATTTTATAATACAAAGTATAATTAATTTCAGATTCATTGTTTAAGAACTGGCTATAGAAGTGTACCGTTGAAAAATAATTATAGTGAAAACCTTGAATTAGCATCTCTTTTAGTGCACATTAAAATTGTTCCCTCAGATGTAAGTATTCATATTTATTATAAATTATTCCATATATTAATTAATTTCAAATATATACAACTTCTTGATAGTTTATTACTATTAATAATTTTAATATATTTGGTAATACTTATGTATTACATCTCACAGATATATTTTAATTATTTTTTATAATTTGAACAGTTAATATTTATTTTGAGTAAATAAATACGAATGCTAATGTAAAAAGTTGTTCAAATTAGTTAAGATTTTTATTTTATATTATATTATTATGAATTAAAACAAGTTTTGTTTTTCATCAATTAAATGTATCTAATTTTTTATAGGGTTCAGTGCATAATAATACTGAAAAACATGAAGGTCGATTGAACATTCAAAAATTCTAACAAATTACATTCTTATTGAAGAAAATAAACCTTTCGCATTTATCTTTGATATATTTAGTCATGTATTTATATTCAATTACAAACCAGTAAATTGCTAATGTATTATAATCATCGATTTATAATGAAGTAAAATTGTTTATATTGGAGTTTAAGTTTCTTTTTAGAAAAATTTGTATGTATAAGGATTATTTAATTTATCTCGGAATTTTTTTAGCGAATAACAAAGAATCGAAACTCTAAAGCTGTCACATGTTTATTTTAATATTTTTAATTTTTAATACTTCTGTATTTTTTATAATAGTATTTCATTGTAATTTTATTTAAGGTTATTGAGTGATAATAAGTAAAAAATATTAGTAAAATAAAATCAATTTATTCGTGTAAATTTCCATTAAAAAATTAAAAATACTATATTCTACATACAAGCATTTGTATATGTATTTTTATATAAAATCATATTTTATACTGAAATGTATGTAGTTTAAATATTATTAAGGAAGTCACGTAATAAAATAGTTCATATTATTTAAAGTAAACATAAAACATGATTTATAATATTATTAATGTTTCACTTCTTAGATTTTAAAGTTAATAATTGTAATATTTATCTTCTAATTAAGTTACAAAATTTTTAGTTCAAAATAATTCATAGTAAATATATATGATAAGAAAATAATTTGTATCGATTTAATCTGAAATTTTTCATTAAAAAATTTTAATATATTTTTAGTAAAATATTATTTACTATTTATAAATAAATTTAAAATTATCAAATACACACGTGCTATAAATACTTTATATGTAACAATGTAATTTTTCCAGAAAATGATATCATTTTAATAAGCTTTCCTATTTCCCTAAATGCAGGAAAAATTAAAAATTTCTTGTATACATATATTTATACAATAATCACACTGTATTTACATAAAAATCCTATTAACTCTATTTTGGGAAATTATATGGTTATATATTTAAAAAACTGTACAAAAAATGCATTTATTTACGTTTTTCATAAAAATAAAAGAATCTTATTAAGATTATGAGTTTTCAATTTAATGTAAATGTCATTATTTGCAATATGTCAATTCAATGGCTTAATTATGAATTTCACTATCTTTGTTATCACTTATCAATTTTTTCAACTTTATTATCTTCCATCTTGTTGACATTTTTTTCATCTAGTTAGTAATAAAACAGCTTATAAAAGTGTTTTACAATTTTTATAAATATCTATACATTATTTACTGTCGTAAATGTCCACATTTTTAATTAAAAAAAAGAAAATTATAATAATTATTATTATAATCTTGATAAAAAAATGTTTAATGGTATACTTTTATAAAATTAATATAATAACGAAATGTTAAGTAATGAACATTCATTTATTAAATTAAAAAATAGTGTATAAATCTTTATAAAATAATTCAATATTTTTAAAAATCCATCATTTTTATGTGGAGGTGGTAAATAAAAAATATATTATACCATATAACAAAAAAAAATTATAAGTACTCCATATAACTTGTAATTTATTTCATGAAAAATAATAATAATAAATTTTTCTACGTAAAATGTGTTATAGGCTAAAGGTAATAAGTATAAAATATTTTTATTATATATAATTTTTTAATGTAAGCAAGTTGAAAAAGTTTGTATACGATACGATAATTGACGGTCTCAGATACAGGAATTATTGCTTCTCAAATCAGTATCTTTTTACATGTTCTCAAAAGTGACGTCAATCTCGGTTTAAGGCACCGTCACACTTATCCAGTCCTGCGTGGATGCACTCTCTTTTCCCTCACCCCTTCGCATCCACAAAATGCGGGTAGATGCCTAAGTGTCATCACTACTTGTCTCTCTTCTGTGAACTGTAATGATGTTGTAGTATCGACATAGTGATGATGGTGTTTTTATAAGAGACAGTCGGTGACAGAAGCTTAGCATTGGAAATCGTAGTCACATCAAAGAGTTACCAAGTGAAGTCTGCTTTCCAACAATCCTATCGAAACCATTGTCACCTTCATAATTATTGTATCCCAATCCATGTATCAGAAGCATGTTGGTAAAATCTCGTTTAAAAAATAATTAGCGCTTAACAAAGTAATTGCAAAAATTTCACTCTGCTAAGGAAAAGTCATCGTCACCCAAGGTGTTGCGTACGCTACTTGTGTAATAAGCGACGATAGGCTGGACATTTCGTTGCCGCACATGCATGTGTAATATAGAGCTGAATACGACAGTGAGAATCCGTAGTTAGATAAACCGAAAACAGCTGGAAAATCCAAAATCAGATATATCTCCGTTATTACTAATCATACGTTAACTTAAAGGTGTAGTACTACGAAGGGATACGTATGCGTATGTATAAGATACTCAATTCCATTTAGCAGGAGAAACGAAAAAGGTGAATGACCTAAAAAAGGAAAACGTTCTTGACCAGTTCTGAGGATCTGCCACTTCTCTAAAAGGTAATACGCAAGTACGTATACAAACTTTTTTTACAGTGTTATTACAATTGTGTGATGTACTTCATGTATCAATAAAATACTTAAATTTCTGCCACGCGCCTATTTCATCGATGACTATTTTTAATCAAATACGAGATAATGTAGAATTTGAATAATTGTTGATTTTGTGCAGATATCAAAATGTTGTACTTATTAAAAAAAAATTATAATGAGTTAAGACATTACTAATCTAAATATTTAACATTAAAGCGTTTATTTAACTTTTTTAAATTATTAATTTGTTCTAAAATAAAACGAATCAAGAGTGATTTCAATTCAAAAGTTAAAACCATAATGTTTTTAATTTTTTATTTATTTATATATGAACAATTCATACATTGTTATTTACATTTCTATACATTTCTTAAATCTTAATTAATTTTTACACTTGTTATATTACATAATATTATGCACTTTCAAAGTTACATCTATATCTATTATTTTATGTATTATTTATTTTTTTCTTCGCGGGTGGTATCGTCTTATTTAAATAACTTCTTTGCTCTGTTGTTTTTTTTCCTATCTCAATGAATCTTATACAATATGTTTATGTTTTTCTTATTACATTTATATTATTATTAATATTATAATATTATATATTATAATATTATAATATTCTTCCACTTCATTATATCTCGTAATGTTGCACAACTTCAAAATGTGCTTTCTTGTTTCTTTTTATGTATTGCACAGTTTGCATATTCTTTCCTGTTCCTTTAATCAATGTGCATTGTTATTCGTTTCATTTCCCATTCTAAATCTTATTAATAATGTCATTCTGTCTTTTTTTTCATACACACATTTTTTATATACTTTATACTCTGACATGTTTAACTTCTTTTGTATATTTTGAAGTTTCAGTTTAAGTATCTACTCTTGATACCCTGCTTTTAATGCTCCTATTTCTTCATATTTTATTTTAAAAAAACTACCCAATATTATGTCGGAAAATTGTCATGTTTGCTATTTAATTCTCTTCTCTCTTTTTTCCTTTTCCAATGCTTTCAAAAACTTTTACTTCTTCTATTTTGTTTTAAACTCGATTATTCCTTCAACAGCTTTTATTTCTGTTCTATTTCTTTGTAAGAATTCTTTAAATCAACAAAAATAATATTTACACATCCAGCTTAGGGAGTAGAGATGTCTCAGTGAATAGTATCCTTGTTATTTCTTTTAATAATAGATAAAAAACAAGATATAGTTATGTTAATAATCTGTATTTATATGTAACGATAAAAAAATCGCAGTTTTACATTAATGGATTACTACATTTTACTAATCAATGTATTATTACCATTTTAAATTATAACTTTTTAAATAATCCTATATATCGCTTGTTCAACTTAATTTATCTACAAAATTAAAATTAATTAAAATTTTTATAATATTTTCTTGTTTCATTCTGTATAATTCGTTATTATTTCTTATAATTTAACAACTAATATTTTTAAGAAACTAAGTAATTTTCTTTTAAAAAAGTAATAACAAGATAATTATCTTTAATATTCTTATCAATGTTATTTTTATATTTATATCAATGTTATATTTTCAAGTAAAATAACTTTAATCAAAATGTAAATTATGATTCAATACTTAGATTCTTGATAAATATCTATCTATTTTTTGAATTCTTAATTTTCATCCTTTTTTTTGTGTTTCGAGCTTTTTTTATTTTTGTAATTTACAATATTCTGTTCTTATCCTCTAATATATTTTGTTTTATTATAAGCCTTCTTTTTTTTACTTACTATTATGATCTTATTATTTTTCTTTTACTTTAATTATCTGCATACTTCTAAAGCTCACTTCCATATCAAAATTTCAAAATCATCTCCGCAATTTTTCACCATTACTATTTTATTTTTACTATCCCTATTTTTCTTCCACTAAACATACATTTTCTTTTTCTTTCATTTATTCTTCTTATTATCGATGTGTTATTTTTTATTATTATAATGATTATCTATGTCCTTCAGATTATCTATATCCTTTCATTTATTTTCGAAATTCTTTTATTAAAACTTCCATCAATTTTTCTTTTTCTTTTTTCTTATTTGTTCTTGATTTTCCGTTCAATTTTTATTTATTTAGTTATTAGCTTTTCTATTCTATTTTCTATTACCATATCTGTGTACATTACTAGTTTTTTCACAAAACTCGTTAACCAAATGCCGGCTTTCTTATCCAATCCTCTTACTTTATAAGTTCTTATATTTTTCCTTATTTATATTTCTCTTTTTTTCTTTAATAATTATTTAACATCTATTTAAAATTAATTTTATCGATTTAAAAGCCTTAAAATCTTTTTAAATTTTCTTAGAGTGACAGTTTTATTTTATATACTGTAAAAAAAGCGTCACTTTCTGTATGTTCTTACAATAACGATATAATAGATTATTAAACTACCTTTTCAAATGTGTAGAGTACAGAAAATGTTTGTGAAATCATAAATATAAAATAAAAATATGAAAAAACAATGTCTAATTAGGATAACTTGATCTACATAAAAAGAAGTTTAAAATATGAAAAGATAAAAATTGCAAAAAAGCTAAAGAAAAATATGTCAGAGTAAGTACAGACACAAAGAAATATTATGAATTAAAAAAAGAAAAAAATAGAGAAGACTTATTATAACTAATAGTATCTCCAAGGAGAATTAGCGTAAAAAAATAAAATAGGAAGTAGAGAGAAAATAAAACAGAAGAGATAAAAATAAAAGAAATTCAATTAATAAGGTAAAAAGGAACAAATGTCCCAGGAAAGACAGTATATTGAGACGTGGAAAAGTGAATGAAAATATTGCACAAATTTGTTTAAATTAATAAATAAAATTCCAAAAAGAAAGATTATATCAGAAGCTTGTATTATTAACTATTATTTTGATACCGATTTCTAAAAAAAGTGCTCAGAAACAATAAAGTATAGACGTATCATACCGTTTAATTTGGAATACTTAAAAAATTTAGAAATCTTAAAAAAACGAATAAGTATCAAAATTATAAAGGAGAAGAAAAATTTGAAAGTCAATTCGAACTCAAGTCGACTCTTTAGTCGACTCTGTAGTCGAAAATGAAACAGAATTAAATAAACTTTTCATGAGAAAAAAACTTTTGATGAACTCATAGAAAACAAAAATCATATATTTTAGAAAAAACAGAGATAGAAATAAGATAATAGATTTATTTAAGCAATGAAAAAAATTGAAAATGGTAATCTATTTCTCATACTTAAAATAAAGATTCAAAAAGAATAACGGGGAAGAAGATCAAGTTATTAAATCGTTGTTCCTATCTCAAATATTATATATATTAGATTACATTAAATTTCCATTTGCAAATATTTTAAACGTATTAGATGCTGAGTAAATAAACTTTTATTAGTGTTATCTTATTCTTTATTAAAATAACCGCTCTTAACATCTGCACAAACCATTACGAAGTGTGTAGGATGAGTGCGGATACGCTGGATATAAAAAATGCCGATAAAATATTAAGAACGAATGAACTAAATAATAAACTAAACTAGAATGAGTGAAAATTCCTCGAAACTGTTTCTTTTTTATAGATTTGATCTTAAACCAACCTTTATTAGTACATCTTATATACAATTTATATAAATATACAATACCCTCTTACAAGTTATTTTCTATTTTAATGTTCTCGAACTTGTTCTCTTAATACCAAAACTATCATGCATTATTTTTTTATGCATTTCTTTAATCAAATTATCTTTACAATATTGCATTGTTCAATATTTAAATCGTTCGATTTTTCTTCAATATAATTTTCGAATTTCGATATTCGAGAAGTTGATCGAGTTTTTTGCACATTAATTATTTAGTTTTCGAGGTTCGAGAAATTATTTTCACATTTGTTTTACTTTTACGATGTCCCTTGGTGTATTTGTGATTGATCAACTTACTCTCAATCGGTTTTTGTATTATATTAATTATTGATCATATTTCTTTCAAGAATTTATAAATTCAACATTTATCGATTTTCGTTTGGGCCTAGATCTTTAGTTATCAGTAATCACCCTGATATAAAGTCATCTGCGGGTAAATAGGAGAAAAAAGCCGTTACATGCTGTATTCTATGTACTGACAAAAATATGCAATGATTTTATTTAATTTTTCTGTTTGAATTTTTAAAACCGATACTGATCAAAGTAATTCGTCTCTTAAACAACAGTAGAGATAAATAATTTTTTAATTAAAAACAAACGTTTCTTCATAACCTGCGATTTTCTCTTCCATTCATCTCCTCTTACCATCGTCAAGATTTCTCGTAGAGCGGTTGTTAATGGTCACGTATTCTTCGTTCCTGAAAACTATCGGTAGTAGCCAGTGTTTGCATTTATTCTATACAAACCGTGATCTTAAATTATACAAAAAATTCACATAGAAACTAAATCGTGCATTTTTCTATCTGCATAAACCTAGTGTATAAGAAAACGAGATGCCAAGCGACAGAGTGAGAGAGAGAGAGAGAGATAAACAAAGGGATATCAAAAAGTAGGAGATAACTAATACTAAAAAAAACAGAGAAAAGAAGACGCGAATTAAAGTAAAAATATTCATAAGAAAATTACGTTGTTCACACGTGCTTAAATCTAAGACCAAATTTCTTACTTTTATTCCTTTTTCTATGGAAAGTTTCTTTTTGCATCATTGAAACTATCATTTCATTTGTAATATTAATATTATTATATCAAATCAATTAATTTTTAATTAAAATGAACTCTATTTTTATATACAATCATTGACATATATTGATATTTTAGAACAATATTATTAGATTTTTTACGTATGCATTTAAAAGTTGATGGATGAAAAAACATGTATACCCAAGTCAACAGTTTAAATTTATAAATTAATCTTTTCACTTACATTGATTTTAATTTTCTTTAATATCATCAACATTTTTTAGTTTATGATTTTACTTCCTGAAACTAATTTAAAAAAAAAACTAGATGTATTCAATCAGTATTTTCCAACATATATATAATCGTATCTGTAACAAACTTTTCTAAAGTTAAACTTAAATAAATAATATTTTTGAATTAATAATAATTTGTCTACTCATTGGATTATATATTACAGAGACAAAGCGAATGCGTTAAATTTTAATATCCGAGCTGTGAAGAATAGATTACTTTAACGTTGATCGGCAGGACATGGGTTATAGGTGATGAGCATTGTGTGCTTAAATACTTCTGTAGAAGAAAGCATTTATAACGGAGAATACAAAGAAATTACTTTCACGTCATCGAAGTCGGAAGCTTATCAAAAGAAGTCTTTGTCAAAAGACTCAGTCATCTCAACCGACGAGCTGGCTTTACTAGCTAAACTGGAAGAGGCCAATAGGTGAGTAATTAGTTTTATGTCACTTCAAATGGCTATTGATGCAAAAATGATAAAAGAAACACTTCAGTCTATGTTGTTCTCGTATGACTACCATTTAACTTAGCGTACCGATGTTCATTATAAATAAAATAGTCTAAATAGTAGTATTTTTGATTAATTATGAGACAAAATTTAAACCAAAAGTTTTTTAGAACTTATTTGTACGATCTATTATAAAATATATGTATTTGAGTTAACTATTTTTATAAATTCGAGATAATTTTAACGTAGATTAATATATACTGAGAATAAGAAAATGTTTAACTATTAAATATTTTCAATTAATAATGAATTTAGATTAAGTAACTATGTATAAAATATACATGGTATATTCCGTTTTATATTTACGATAATTACGAAGATTGAAAAAATTCTGTAAAAGTATTGTATTCAGATATTAGTTTATTATAATTAAAAGTACAAGTGTGATAACACACACATATATATATATATACATATATATTTAATTCTATAAGTTGTATCTCATGTACGCTGTGAATTAAGTTATTTATAATATGCTGTTTATGAAATACAGTAGTTTAAAGTTGTATTCTAAAAGTATTTTTCAATTTTATAATTTAAACTTGCTTCATTAGTTATAAAAGCCCAAGTTTCTTGATATATACTTATAATTTCCAATGATTATTAATCATAAATCTTATTATCGTTTTTCAAAACTTCTATTAATGAAATTCCATAGAATTAAATGTATAATGAAATTTGATTAATTTTAGTCTTTTCTTTGAGTTGCATAATTTTTAAGTTTCTTTTCAAGTAGTTATATTTTAATTTTTCTAGTAATTTAGTAATTCTTGGCTGATAATAAAATAAATGTTTTTTATGATCATCAATTACAAAAATACGTTATACTGATACACAAATATGAGTTTATTGCTCTTTTTCAATCAGCAGCTTCAAGCATGTGCATTCCCGTAGATGATTATTATCACTTTTGAAGAAGTAGTCTTTTATCCAACATTATTCAATGGCGACGGGAATAATTTTACTATTTCCAATATTACTCTTAAAAATCCTGAAAGAGTATGACAATTACAAAAAAAATTTAATGCATATTTTAATAAAAAAATTTTATATATTATTAGTATAAAAATATTAAATAAAGTCAAAAAAGGTTGATATAGAAATTAACCTGAAACATTTCTTTTTCAATTTCAAACTAAATTACAAAACTAAACAACGTACATGCCATAAATGTATACGCGTACATCATACAATAAATGACTAAATCAACCTTGAATGAAAACATTTAGAAGCAACTAGTATACAAATTATTATATAAAAAATTTCTTCGGTAATCGTTAATTAATATTTAAAATATTTTGAATAAAAATTAAATGAGTTAGGATTCAACTTTCACATGTGTATATGCCAAAAAACACTATCTAAATTATTTATTGAAATACACGATTAAACAATATTTAAATTTTCTTTTAACTTTTTTGTCAACTTTAATGATTATAATAAAAATATACATGTAGTTTTTATAAATGCTAAAACGGGGGCAAGTTCTTTCAGCTGTTATTAGATCTAGACGAGAAGGGAAAAAAGATTAAGGATTTCTATTTTCACCATCTACGACTCTGTTATTGCCCTTACAAGTGTAGCACACATCGAAAAGGATAAAAGAATAGGGTGGTAGAAAAATAAATAGTAATAATGTTTTCTTTGTGCGGAGAGAAATGTGGTAACAAGTTGGGCAAGGAGTGCCACGGTACTGATTGGGAGCATTACTATGAAGTAATGGGGCTGGCATTGAGCAAAGCAGTGTCAAGGGTAACGGCTGATTTTGAGGCTAGTAAAGTTAGGTTTTCTCTGTTCTCTGAATTTCTCCGCGATCTCCTTCTGTTATCCTTTTTTATTTCCTTCTACTTTTTCTGGCGGTCTAATAAGAATGTAAGCCTTCTTATTCAATCCGTGCGAGAAATATAAACAATATTTAAATTGCAATAAATTTTTACTTCACGCAATAATATACACTATTATTACAATCATTATTTGTATTTTATTGTAAAAAAAAATGATTATTATAAGTATGATAATAATTATGACTATAGTTATAAATGAAATACTTAAACTAAAAAAAATTTTATAAATAGGATAAAGCAGCATAGAATTAAATGCCAGACAGTTATATGAGATATGTCTATAGGGGAAGGAAAAAGAGAAATATTGAAATACATAGTAAACCAATGCAAGAGACTAAGAAAAAGTCTTAATAATTGAAAAAAGTCATTATTGACAGACAGAGAGAGACAGAGAGAGACAGAGAGAGAGAGAGAGAGAGAGACGGAGACGGAGACGGAGACAGTCTGACAGAAAGGTAGCGTGGTTATATTAAAAAATTTCCTCCAAAAAGATAGGTTAGACTAGCACGTACACATAAGAGAAAATCAAAAGAATAAGCAAATTTCGAATACCTACGTCAATTGAACAAAATAACAATCAGGAATAGAAGGAAATGACAAAAGTATAGGTAACTTGTTTTCTATATTTCTAAAATTGTATTCTGCACATATATCTTAATGTATAGTTAACTGTTGAAAACGTTAAAACATCAATATACAAAAAGATATTTTAAATAACATTTAACATACAAGTACTTAAATACTTAACATCGATGATTAAAACAGGAAAATTATATACGACATAAAATATAAGTAATTTTTCGTAATCCGAATAAGTGCATTCAGAAATATACACGGCATTAATTATAATATATAAGCAATTTATATATAGTATTTTGTATACTTAGAGTTATATTAGGTTGCCATAGGCTAATAATATACTAATTTCATAATAAAAAAATTGCCAAATCAAAAGACTAGAAATCAATCTTAATAATTTTTCATATATTCTATGTCTATGCTGAATATGTACAGATATTTACGACAATTAATTTTCAAACTTCTGGGATTTTATATTCATATCCCGTTTCCAATACAATTTTTGTTTTTATTTGATGCTTAATTGTTATATAATAATAAATTTTAAAAATCAAAGTAGCTGAGTATGTTTATTAAAGTTTTCATTCATTTTCATCGCATGATGTAGATGTGTACATATTTAATCCACAAGCTTATTAGATCGTTTGAAATTTAAAAAAAATCATAATCCAAGTAAATTATTGTATGAAAATATTTTTAATATTTATAAATTAATAATAAATATATATGTTTAACAAAATTGTTAATATTCAATCCTTTTTAGGAAATGATTTTTGAAATAACTTTGTCTTTTATACATAATTATAATTGCGTTTAAAGTTTATCTAAAGTGTTTTTAATCGTTTTTTTCGAGTTGGAACGTTTAAAACTTCGGACTCATCGATGTGAATTTTTACAAAATCAGGAAGTTCCAGGGATAAAATTGAGATACACTCCTTCACGTGAATATGCTTGCCTCAATCAATGATTTTGTCGCTTTAATCATTCATTCACAGACGCATTTTTGATTTAAAAATCGTAGAAACAGTACATCTTCTTTACTTTTCAACTCGTTCATTTTTAGATTCCTCAAATTCTCTTCATACATTACTTATCTATTAACATCATTCAAAGTAATATTCATTTTCATTATTTTAATTTAAAAATCGTTAAAACGTCTTCGAATATTATTGTTATTGGTAGATATAATTGCAATGATGTGGAATATAATATTCGGTCTGTATTTCTTCAATTAATAAATATACTTTTAAATATTGCTCATATTTTTACTTCGTATTGAAATAAATTTATCATATAATTTAGAGAATTGTTCGAAAATTCTTCTTCTGCTTTAAGATTCAAAAATAATACTAAATCACTTTAAATTTTTTACTTTTTATATTTATCCTTTTAAACTTATATATTAATTGTCTATGCGTTTTTTATCTACGTATATCGTCTAATACTCGTCGAACATAACAAAGCAGTCTTGTGTTAAAAATCTAACTACTTAATTTTACCACCGATTACAAATTAAAGTATTATAGGTAGACGAATATACTGTATAATATTTCAAGAATATGAAACTTTTATCGAGCCCAGTCGAGTTATGTAAATATATCAAAAAAATTTCCAGTATTCTTGAAAGTTCGTTTTAAGAGTTGCGGCGATTTGGAGATGTAATTATGTTTAGATCAACGAGCTATACTTTATGAAATTTCATTCAAGAATATGAAACTTTTATCAAGCCTAATGGAATTATGTAAATATATAAAAAAAATTTTCCCCGTGTTCCTGAACAGTCCGTTTTAAGAGTTGCGGCGATTTGGAGGATTAATTTGCCGTTCGTTTATCGGGGCAGGCTAATCGAGTCAGATGCCAAGTCGCTGAGCTCACTGCAGAGTAACCATAGCAGGAAAGGCTCAGACGCATCGCAGGTATCTCTGACGTCGGGCTGCAGCATCAATGGAGCCGATGCCACTGCAGCCCGACATTACGTCCCGGGGGATGGGGAGGAAAACACTTGGACCCTCTGGGGCAACATCGTCGCTGACTGGGAAAACCAATGGAAAAAGAGAAAGGACTTCATCAAAGAACTTGTACGACAGGGTATACCCCACCACTTCAGGTATAACTAAACTATTTAATAAGTAAGTGTTGTTAACAGATTAAACAAATGTGATATTTGCTTTGATTAGCCATTAAAAGAGAAGATCGAACCCTTAGACTACTTATCAATAACTAATACTGATTAGTCTTCGGTCAACAATTTTCTCTTATCTATTTATTCATTATCGAATTAATGAAATCTTGGCGTTAACTACATAAAATAAATGTTTTAAAAGTTAAAAAAGTAATTTATGGTTTGCTCAATAATAAAAAATAAATTATAATTTTTAAACAAATTTTTTTTTTATTTACATAATATAAACATTTGTGTATACGTGCGTGCGTGTATATATATATATATTGATAACAAAATTAACTACGTTTTATTTTATTCAAGTAATAACATATTGGGAAGTCTTATGATGAAGATACTCTCAAACATGTTAAATCTTGTTTCAGTATTAAGGAACAAAAGGTTATTTTAAAATAAATTTAAAAAATGCAACAGTTTTTAAAAACATTATTATTTCATAGTAGTTTAATGACTGACATAGTTGTTGTGTAAATATATGTTTTATTAATAAAAATAAAATTCTAATAATAAACATGAATTCTATAAATTTTAATAATAATAAATAATAATAATTAAATATATTTGAAGTGTGGGTTTTTGAATATGTTAAAAGTGTTGAGGTATCCATTTACTGCCACTTGTTCCAACTGTCCATTTATAATTTATGATATGAATTTCTAATTCCAAAGTTCATAAATTCAAATGTGGTTGAAAAATTCTCTCTATTTAAATCAGTTTTTTTTTAAATTTGTTGTAAAGAGTTTTTGTCGCCACAATTGACTTACATTCTATATTCAAGACGTTACACATTCTTTTACTCCAAATGTTTTCGTTATTGCATATTTACAAGTTTGAAAAAATAATGCGCAATTTCTTGATAACCTGATCCCTTTACTTTAATGTCTCAATAAATTTTTTTGTTCTTAAATAACTGTGATTAATAAAATCTTTTTTCTTTAAAAAATTTTTAAATTATCTATGTATATATGAAAACATAAAATTGTTAGTTTTGCCATTAAACTCTAATTTAAGTTTTTTTAAATAATGCTAAACAATAATTATAAAATGTTTCCATGTAAAATTAACGCATTTAATTCACAGTATAACTAAAGTTTCAATCATTCTTTTTTCCGTGATACTTGTATTTTAAGTCTTGAAAACGAATTTCATTTTTTTCATATACCTAATTTAATAATTTTATTCATAATCGTGTATTTTTGTACAAACATCATTTACAGTTCGTAACTTTGTGTATTGAAGATTTAAATCGAATGTATTTATATAAATTACAAGTTGTTTTTTTGATTTTATGCATATTATATAAAATAATAACTAATTCATTAAATTTAATTTTTGTAAAATGTATTAGGCTACTCACTAGCGCCACTATTTAACACAAATCTATAAATGCACTAGTGCAATCAAATTTATAAAAGTATAATATGTACAACACGTTAAAAAAAGAATTAGATTTAAGAATTTGAGGTGAGAGTCGACACATTTTTCCTTAAATTTTCTCCTTTAGACGTCAACTACTCTCCCTATTTAAATTTCTTATAACAAAAATAGTTTCTCGGCACCTGTACAGTAACTAAGTCAGTCGTGTACGATCGGATAGAATCGATTCAATTTTATAAAACTCAACAATATAAAATTTTGTAAAATTTTCTTCTAAAGTCGTTATGAATTAAGTTCGGTAAAAAAATCACTGCACCAAAGTTTAGTTTCTTCTCGAGTCTTTTACCTTCGTATTAAGCACCTCCACATGTCCAGCTAACGAAGAATTTAAAAATTTCAGGGGTATTGTCTGGCAACTGCTATGTGGGGCTCATGACTCTCCAGTTAAAAAAGAATTTGCGCACTACATAAAGAGCACTTCTGCCTGCGAACGAATTATAAGGCGTGACATCGCTCGTACTTATCCGGAGCATGAATTTTTCAAGAAAAAGGATGGCCTAGGCCAGGAAAGCCTCTTCAATGTCATGAAGGCATACAGTCTCTACGACCGCGAGGTTGGCTACTGTCAGGGCTCCGGTTTCATCGTTGGGCTCTTGCTCATGCAGGTTATAATTAATGCAACTTTAACACCCGCGTTATAAATGTTTACCTTTTTTGGGGACATCATATGAAAAATAACATTGTAAAATATAGGTGAAGAAACTTATACGCATATATATATATATACTTATTTTATAAATTTAAATACTTTCAACTTTATTTTGGTTTACTGTGCGATATCTTAAAGCAATTTTTAAGCATAAATTTCCCTTATCAAACTACGACAAATTTTCTCTGAACAACTCTTATCCAGTAATACGCTATGAATCGTGTATTTGTAATCAGTTATTTTAATTGTCTATTCTAAGTTATTTTACAATATTAATTGAATTAATATTTGAATATTATTTGAATAAATCGTTAACCTTTAATTAAACTGCATATATTTATAAGGAATTTAATTATTTTGACCAATTTTAACTATTTTCTTGTATAAAAAAATTTAATGATTAAAAAATATGATCTATAATAAATTTTTAATAAATAAGAAATTAATAAATAATTTTTCTTTTATTTTAAATTAATTATCTAGTATCTTGTATTGATTTATATACGTAGAAATTCTGCCATTGAGATATATATATGTTTATATATGTTTCAGTTTTTCATGTAACCTCTTTTATAAAATTTTTTTATAAAAATATAGTTTAAATTCAATAAAATAGTTCTTTATATATAAGATATATTAGTATAGTGTCAATGATTCTAGAAAATAAACTATTTTAATTGACATATAGTTTATTCTTTTATTTTTCATTCGATTTAAGTATATTCAAATCTGATTTATTTAAAATAAATATAATAAAGATGATTGCATTAGAATGATATTAATATTAAAATATAACAATATAAACAATTTTAAGAATACAAACTTGCTTTACATTTTAAAATAAAATTTTGTAACTTTAAATTATATTTTATATAAAATTACAAAGGAAAAAATTTCTAAATAATAAAAATATGTTTAATTACATATTATGGTAATTAAAAATTTTTGTTTAAATTAATTTTAAAATATTTTGTAATAATGTTTTATGACGAATACAAATCTTCTGAAATTTTAATATTTTATTATATTTTATTTACACGTTATCTCAGCATTTAGACATACGTATACATGCTTTTTTCAAATTAGAAGATTTAATCAAATAACTTAATTTTTTATTAATTCATAATTAAATTTTCTAAATGATATAAGTATTAAGAATCAGAATTAAATTATTCATTTAAAACATTCAAAATGAAATAAAAATTATAAATTTAATGACAAACTATACCAATGCATGTCACGATTAGAAATAATGTTGTTTAATTACGAACTTTTGATAATATGTAACAAACGTAAACTTGACAAGTTAATTAAAATTTATAAATTGATATATCACAATTATAAGACCAGTGCTTATAAGATGCTAATGTTTCTTTAAAGACATTAAGGAAGTTTCAAATTAATTTTTGAAATATTTTTTGTGCAGCAAATGCCTGAAGAAGAAGCGTTTGCAGTCTTGGTTGCTCTGATGCAGGAATACAAGTTACGTGATATGTTCAAACCGACAATGGCTGAACTTGGCGTATGCATGTATCAGTTAGACCATCTTGTTGCTGACATTCATCCCGAGTTGTTTGCCCATTTCACAGCCCAGGGTTTCCACACGTCGATGTATGCTTCTTCGTGGTTTCTCACTCTTTTTACTACTGTGCTTAGCCTTCCTGTCGCCTGTCGGATTTTCGATGTCTTCCTTTCCGAGTCTATGGAAATCATCTTTAAAGTAGCCTTAGCTATGCTACAACTTGGCAAAGAGGATTTGTTGAGCTCTGATATGGAGGGAATGCTCAAGGTATATTTATGCTGCATTTTTGCTTGCATTATATAATATTTAATTCCGAGTATTGAAGCTTTGCATCTGATTTTATGCGATGTTGATTTACAAATTATCATCATCTTCCATCTTCAAAAATAGCTGTTTTTATAATGGCTAATTTAAAAATATTTGACTTTTCACAATATTAATTTGTAAAGATTTTTTTATATTGAGAATATTGTCGATTATTTTTGTCAATAAATTTTATTATAATTTTTTATAAAAACTAGAACTATAATACTAAAAAAGTTTTATTAGTAATTTTTAAAATATATACCATAAGAAGATTTAAAAACAATAGTATTAATTTAATTGTACTAACTATATTTCTTGTATTATTGATCAAACTTTGAACATTTTCAAGAGATAATTAAAAAAAAAACCTCATAATTACTATTGCGTGAGTGCATCAAAATAAATAAACATAAGATTAAATCATAAAATAATATTTATTTAATAATTTTCATTAAATCCTTAATAATAACAAAATACAAATTATATATAATTATTTATTATGTTTCCGTAATAAAATTTTTCAACTACTTTCAAAATGATTAAAAAGTGTTAATAAAAGTAAGTGCTAAACGTTGGCATTAATGATACACTTATATTAAATTTTTATATCGTAAGCATTCTATATTATTATTATTATTAATTGTTGTTTATTTAGGAATAATTTTCATATGTTGCCACTTAACATTTTTTGATATTGTCACGTTAGATTATTTTGCATATTATATAGTTTTTAATGTTTATTTCTGTTTTTTCTTCTTTGTACTTCATATTTCTTTTTACAGTATATTTCTTTGTCTTAGTTTTTTCCTCTCCTGTTTTTTCCTTTCTTTAATCTTATAAATGTTGTATAATATATTTAACTTCTTAATATCTTTTTTTTCTTTTTTAATCGTTTATTTTCTTTTCTCTGAATTAATTTTTGTTTTATCGCATTCTTATATATGTGTTTCATTATTTTTTTAACATTATTGAACAATCTGCATACATAACATAATCTTTCATTCCTATCATTTAATATTTATTTGCTCTCGTCTCATTGTATCAATCTACATTTTTTACTCCATTTTTATAGTTTCCTTCTACTATACATTTTTTTCTCTTTTGTATTTCTGTCTCCAATATCAGTTTCACCATCATAAATTTTGACAGAATTTTTATTTTTTAGCTTCATAATTCCTATTTTGTTTTTGCATTTACTAATATAGATTTTATATGAATTTTTTATTCTATTCTCATTTTTACAGATTTTTTTACGAATTCCAATATATTTGCAGTTTTTAAATTGGTTTCTAAATAAAATTGCTCTATTTCCTACTTTTATTTTTATTCTATTTTTTTTCCTTTCTATAATAATATAATTATGCATTTAGGATTGTTTATATCTGAATATAGTATATATATATATATATCATACTGTTTATATTAATAATAAATAAATAAAATAATAAATCTACTGGTGCATTAAATATTTGAATTTTCATTCTTTTGGCTTCTTTTGATAATCTCTCTGCTATATACTTTTGATATTTCAACTTTTTTCTATCGCCGTATTGCTTTTTTGGTCATGAACTTTGCATGATCATTATACATATTTTTTAATTCTGTATCCTAGAAAACCATACCCTGTTATTTATTATTTTACATTTTATTCTTTTACATCTAACATCCATCTTTTTTCTATTTTCTATCTTTCTAAGTTTTATACTTTTTGTTTTTTCAATATTTGATTTAGCCCTTTTTTAAGTATTAAAAAAAAATTTAGTAATTTATTTAATTCTCTCAGTTTTTAGAAATATATTATCATCTGTTTATGAGCATATTTTAATCTTATTTTTCTCCTTATCTTTATTCGTGAGTCTGGATTTTTTTAATCTTGCTCCAAATCTACTAGTAATACGTTAATAACGTTAAACTTATTGAACATCCTTATTTTACCAATTATTTCATTATTTATTTTTATTGTTTTTTTTTGTATGAATATAATTTTTCTTATATAGTTAAATAAATACTTGTTATATCTTATTATATTCGCATATATTTTAAAAATTTCTTTCTCTTTTACCAAATACATATTTTATATGGCTTAAGTATGCATTATCATATTTATTCTTTTTTATGTGTTTTTCCATTCTGTTATTTGTAATTTTCGTTTGTAATAGTATTTTATTGAATAATATATTAGATTATTATTTTATATTACAGTATTTAATTTTTTTATTTATATGACAATTCACTTTTTTGCTCTAATCTAATTATATTTATATTATTTTTCATTTATATATTAGTTACATCAAAATTACTTTAATATAGTTTATTATAATCTTATACATGGCATAGCAATTTTTAGTCTTATGTTATTTTTATTCTCTTTATGTAGACCTTAAATAATAATAATTTTTTATTACCTGTTTACAATTTTCTTTTATTATTACTAATTACAGAGTTTCTTATTTACGTTATTTTTAATTACTATATTCATTAGTATATTATTGCTTATTTCTTATTAAATATATTTGATAATATTTCATTAACTAATTATGTGCAATTAAGTTTCCGTTTGTATTCCAAGTGAATTATCGAATTTCATATATAATATTATTTCGTTGTTTCTTGTTTTTTGAAAATTTTTTGAATATGTAAGATTATTATTTAGAGTATTCAAATAAAGCAGATAAAGAAATAAATAATGATTCCACAGATATGTCATCAAAGCGTCAATCGTGAGAAGAAAAGAAAAACGTGTTCCGCCTTTTATTGGCAAGTTAGCGCCTTCAATTCTTTTCTTAAATGACTCTTGTTGCCAGACATTATTATTTATTTTAATAAATATATTTACTTTGTTTTTGTTCGTTTTTATAATAAATCGCTTTTGCGGCATCTTCGTTATCGAGGATAGAACTGTTGCTTCGCGTTGCTGGATTGTATTCCCCTCGCTGGCTGGCGGTCGTATGAGCACTCTATTTTTCTATTGTATTTGTTTTTAATTGTTCTAGTTTTTATATATTTCTTTTATTCTTTTTCTTATATTTAGTTTTTCCTTTCTCTTATTTTTTTCATTTTTGCTATAATAGAAAAAATTATAAAAGAATTTTCTTTTACATTTTTATTTCTCCATAATCCTCTGCTTTTTCATTTTTAATATTTGATTTTTTTTTTACGCTCAATTAATTTTAACTTTACTCCTTATACATCTTTTTGGTATTTTCTTTTCTATATTCTTTAACTAATTTTTTTACTTGATTCCTATAATATAACATAATATAATATAATATAATATAATATAATAGTAATATAATTCTTTTTTCAAAGTATTTTATGTAAATACAAACTTTTTTGTATATTTGTATTTCATAATCTATAGTATTAATTATTATAATTAAATGAGATATTTTTTATTTTCTGGCAACTTAATTTCTAAAAATTATAAGACTATGCTATATAAAATTAATAATATAAATAATTCTTTTAATAAAAACATTTTATAATTACTGATAACACGTATTTTATAAAACGATAAACTTAGATAGATTTTTATTTTTAGTTCTTTCAAAAAGAATTACCTGGCCGAGCCGAAGCAAATCCAGACCACTTATTGAATATTGCGTACAGTATGAAAATCAATCCAAAACGAATGAAGAAACTTGAAAAAGATTATACCGCTCAAAAAATGAAGGAACATGAAGAAATGATTGAACTTCGAAGACTAAGGGCAGATAACAGACTTCTTAGACAACGAGTTGAACTTCTTGAAGCTGAATCTGCGGAATTAGGTAAAAAAATTGTTCTTTTATATTGAATGAAAACAACTGTTAATGGAAAATTGATGCTTTATATCGGTAGAAATTATATAATATAATATAATTTAAACAGGTTTTTTCACGTTTTTCACCTATTTATAATTCTTACTTACGGCATAACCAGTATAAATACCATTTCTAATTTGTTTATAAGTTTTATTATTTACTAATAAATTATTATTTGCCTAGAAGATTAATATTTAATAATTATTTCAAAAAACGGTACACTATAATGTAACATTTGGGCTTTACGTTACAAAAAATAAATTTTTTTCTTTTTAAAATCGATTGGCACGAATTTTTAAGATGCTAGAGTATAATTGAATATTAAAAACACCTTCTTAAAGTTTTTTAATAGTTAATCTCTTTAATTATTAGTTGCAAAAAAATTTTTATATTTGTCAATGAAATATTTTATAAACTTTCAACTTAGTAATATTATTAAAATAATCACCAGGGTAAATGATGTGAATGTTTAATTCTAAATATTACATTGCATATAATTTTGTATAAATGTTAATTCAAAAACTCATCTTTTAATTTTCAAAGATGGTGTTACTAAATTTTCAAATTATTTTTCCTTATTTTTAAAGTATTATTGTAATCACAATCTTTGTTCAGATAAATAAATTAGATTTAAAAAAATTAATATGAATTGTCTACTACGTGTTTTCTAAATATATATATTATTTTTTTTATTATCATCGTTATAATAATAATAATTGTTATTATCATTGTTGTTTTTTTTTTTAATAATTTATACCATTATTATTGCATTATTGCAAATATAACCTTTATTATTTGCATTGTAATATATTTAGTTTTAATTTTAACATTTTTTACATCTCTATTTTTCTTCTTGTTTATTCTAAATATTACTTTTTTATGACGATTGTCTTATATTCTGATTACTTCTCTATCTACTTCAACGAATCTTGTATAATATACGTTCATCTTTTTTTGTCCTTAATATGTATTTTATTGTTTCATTTATTACACATTCTGTATATTCCTTCTTTTCCTACCATCCAATGTCTATTCAATCTTATTTTATCATTCATTCTATATCTCTCCAATATTTTAATGCTAATCCTTCATCATTCTTCTTCTTTCTTTTAATAAATACATTAATTTATTTTAAACTTTCTAAAGTAATACGTTAAATTTTTTCTGTATTTTTTAATCTTTCAAGACTATTGACAAAAGTTGCTGTTGGTAGTTTCATTTTATTGATTTTATTTCCTGCCATATTATTTTTTATCTTTCGAATTTCTTGCTACAGTAGCACCTTTATCATCCAGTACTATGCTAGAACTTTATATTGTTTGTTCTATAATTACTATAATTACTTTTTTATCTTTACATTTATTTCTATTGTTTTCGTATGCACGTTATTACTTTTTACGCAATTTATTACTTTTTCTTAAATGAAATTGTTATTTTTGATGCTTTTATTTTTATTTTATTTCTTTTTATCTCTGACATTACTATGTATTCACAAGTATAAACTAAGTATTTATTCCATTTAGTCAACTCCATTAAACTAAAGCGTCGAATATTTTTATTTTCATTTTATTATCTTCTTTAATTATTATCTTTTCCATATATATCATACTTTACCTATAATCATATTTACTTTTTTAATCATAAATTTTGTTATGCTCTTCATTGTTCTCTGTTATTTTCTGTAAATTTATACTTTAGATATGTAAATTTATTAACCATATATTGTAATTAATTTTCATCTAAAAAAAATCTTTTTTCCTTATAAATCACATTGTTTTTATTTTTATTATATTTATTTATAGTTTTTTTATATATAAATAATTTTAAAATAATTTCAATAATTCATTTAATTCTCTCTCACTTTTTGCCAGTATTACTGTATATCACAATACATGAAGAATCTTATCCTTTTTTAAATTTATTTTGAAGCTTCCAGATTTTTAATTTCTCCTCTAAAATGCTATGAATATATTAAATGGTACTTAATTTATTAAGTAACTCATTCGGGAGATTCTTACATACTCTTCTTTTTGTTTTTATTTCACTAATTACCTAATCTATTTTAATTTTTTCTTGGATTCTGTATATTTGTTTTACTTAATTGATTAATTATCTGTTTATCAGGAGGTTTCATATGCGTTTATAAATTTCTTCCCTTTCTATTTAGTCGAATATCTGCAAAGTATGTGAAGATTTCTACCTTTTATTTCTTTAATTATAAATCTACTATTGTCGTTAGCACATAAATTACGTATATTACCTCTTTTTCTTCTAAACCTGATTCATTATTGGTAAATATAAAAAATTAATAATTAAGTAAAGAGAAACTTGGAAGTAAACAAGATTAAAAAGGTTACTGAGGTTAACTATTAAAGGTTAACTATCAAAAATTAAATATCAAAAAAGACTGTGAAGAATAGTAATGGTAATGTATTTAATTCATTAGTAATGTAAATATTAATATATAAAGTAATAATTTATATATTTTATGACGTATATATTATTCAATAAAGTAATCAACCTATTAAATTAAAATGAAAGTAAAAATTTTTAAATAACTACGTTTCAAATTGTTTATTTAGAAGTAATATATAAATTCTTATTTACTAGTTTATATATTTCTTTTAATTTAATTAAATTTAAAAATTTTACAATATTACCATGTTATATTATTTTATAAAATGTTATACATAGAATTTTAACTTTTACTGCTATTCGTTCTAAACTGCTAACAATGCCATTTATAATGTATATTTATTTGTCTTTCTTTTCTCTCTCTGTATTGAATATTGTACATTATATTTAAGTCTTTGTTTTTTCTTTCATTATTATTTTGAACTCTTTGTCTCGATTCATTTTTCATAATTTACATATCTTTTCTTTCTCTATGATACAGTTTTTATTCACTCTCATTACATTATCCACTTTATATCTTAAATATATTTTCATTACCACTTATCTGTGCTACTCTTGTTTTTTTATTTTTATTATCTTCACTTCCACCTAAATATTTTCTCCTTATTTATTTTTACGTCTCCAGTAGACATTAGACCATTAAATAGTTAGATAAAAATATATTTATTTTGTCTTATTGTTCCATCTCACATTTGATTTTATTTCTATTACTTCCATACGTTTTCTTTACAAATCCTAATATATTCGCGGTTTTTTAGTTTATTCTCAAATGTAATTGTTTTTTCTTTTCCTTCATTTCTAATCTTCTTTTTTTTATTTCTAACGTATTTAAGTATACAGAATTTTCTAAATTTCCCGTTGAATACCCTTGTCTAACTTTTTTTTGTTTCCCTATATCTTCAACAGTTTATCTACAGTCTTTAAGTTGAAAGTTAAGTATACTGTTTCTCTTTTTCTTCTAAATCAATACTCGAATTGAATATGGTCAAATTTTTTATTTTGTTCTGTATACATATATTTTCTATCTATACACATATTTTTGTATGTTTTATCACTGTAATTTACCAATATGATCCCGCAATAATTTTCTGTATCCTCCCTATTTTTTTATTTTTTTTTAAGATTATGATACTTTTCACGCTTTTGAAATTTTTTAATTATTTATGTATAATTTTTGTTGTTTTTGTATTCATATTTTTGATCCATATTTCCGCATTTCACTCGTGATTTTCTTTTTTCTACTTTTTTTTTCATTTTTATACTATTATTTCTTGCTACTCCTCCTCTTTCTTAACTTTTATTTCTTTTTCTTCTCTTTCTACTTCTTCTCTCGTATTTCTTTCTCCATCCTCACCATATCTTAATTTATTCCCACCATACATTTCTTAAAATATATTAATTACTTTTTTTACCATATTTTTGTCAATTTTTGTTTTAAATTTGTTTCCTTTATTAATTAATTTCAGAAGGCATTTATTTGATTATCTTCTTTTATATTTACTATTATACAGTGAAAATAACTAACCTTGCTATTAAATGTTAACTCAGTAGCCTCTCTTTCTATTTAATACAATAAACTTGTATCTTCTATGCTATCAACTTCTTCATCTTTATTTATTGCTGTCTTTTAATTTTTTCTTATTTTTACTGTTTTTTTATCTTTAATTTTGCAATTATTATTGTGCATTAATACTACGATTTATTTATTAAAAATCTTAAAAAATCTTGTCTTAAATTTATTTATTTTTCATTACTAACTTTTTATTTAAAAAAATTTTTTTTTATATGCTTGAAAATTTATTTTGTAATTATGAAAATATTGATAAATAATATTAGAATCGTCGGCTAAATAACTTATAATGTATATAGTTTATTGCATCAGTATGTGCAGTATTGTACAGTAATATATTACAAGATGTATAATGGGGAATAAAGTTTACAATAAAACTTGTATTATTAAATCATATAATTTTGTGTAGATTTTTAATAATCAATTAAAATAAAGTATATGTATACAATCTTCTAGGAGCATTTGTTAACGATACCTAACGGATTGAAAATCTAAATACTTTAAATGGAATAAACTGTAAAAGAGAAATATAATAAATTTATTAATTTTCAATATATAAAAAAAAAATACATATAATAATCACTACATGATATAATGTTCACGAAATATTTTAAATCTATTTTTCTGAAAAATTCCAGCTGATAGGTTAGTTAGAGGTCAGGTATCACGAGCTGAAGAAGAAGAAACGGCTTTCGTGATACAGCGTGAACTCACAGCCTTGCGTCACACGCACTTAGAAACATCTCATCAACTTGAGCAAGCACACGAAGAATTACGTTCATTATCAACTCTTTTGGAGGAGAATGTCAACTCCAAACAGTCCTCCCTAGATGAGATAAGCTCAAAACAAGAGGCGCTTACGCAAAAGGACGAGATGATACAGTGTCTACAAGAAGAACTCGTGAGAATAAGACTTCATGACGCCGAAAATGATGCAACAATCAGAGACCTCAGTACTAGGATACAGGAACTTGAACAGGATAAAAAAACTCTGAGGGAGAGCAAACCAGATAACTCAGTTGCTCATCTGCAAGAAGAACTTATTGCAGTGAAACTGAGGGAGGCTGAAGCAAATTTATCCTTGAAGGCGAGGAGTTCTTATTTATTTTTTTTATTTTTATTATCTTTAGAAATATTATATTTAATAGTTTAGTTTATATTTTAAATAATTCAAGCATTATGTGAATATTATCTAACTATTATGTAAACATATCATATAATTGCATCACGTTTAAACAATATTTTGTTTGTTTAAAAGTCATTTTTTTGTCAATAACTATCATTGATTTATAAATGTTAATTTTTAGCTAATTTCTTTATCTTCTTAAATTTTGAATTATTTTTTGATAAATATAATAATTCTAAAAAGTAGAAAATTAGGAGTAAAGTAGTATATATAAATTTGTAATTAGTACTTAATTAAGAATTTACTTTATTTTATATATTTTCGCTATAGATTGAATTATATAGATTATTTTATAAAATTTATGTAGTACTACATGAAGTCTAAACTGAAGTTTGATATATTAAGAGATTGCATCTAATATTGCACATAAATAAATAACTATTTTCTTTTCATGGCATATAAATAAACAATAAATTAAGAGTAATTTGTATTAATATTAAAAATAAAAGTAAGGATTACCTTTGGCTTTAATTTTTATTTATAAATAATTGAATTTTGTTTGTTAATACAATTTAATAAATTTAAGTTTAAAAAGAATGATAAAATCATCCTAACTAAAATATTTAATACAATACTCATTTTTAAATTATTGATACCTCGTTAGAAAAGTCATTAAACAATCATTATTATGAAATAATGTAAACAAATTTATCTATAATAATTTTTAAGTTTTAAAAATTTATAAAAAATTTTGTTTAAAAGTTTTAAATAGTAACAAGACGTATATAATTGATTTAGCAAAAAAATAAGTGATGCCGACAGTTGAATTCTTTTATTAAAAAATTATATTTAAAAATAAAATTCAATAAATCTATTACATTTTTTTATTTAAGCTTATATTAACGAAAATTCCAATTAGAATTTTAGATCTTTTTAAAAAATTTTGACAAATAAATAACATGAAAATAATGCGGTAAAAAATAACGTATTTCAATATAACTTTATCATAATTAATTAAATTTTTTTCTACTACAGGATCTTCGTCAAAACGTTACCGAGTTAAATACCGCTTGGCAGAAACACTTACAAGAGCATCGGGCTTCGCAAACAGCCACATCCACCGACTCAACCCCCAAAAAGCTTCTTTTTTGGGAAGATCGAGGATGCGAAGTGCAAAAACTTCAAGAAGATCTTATGACCACACGTATACGTGAGATAAACGCAATGGTCGAAGTAAAGAGCCTTAGGTTAAAAGTGATGGAATTAGAAACACAGATACAGGTCTCGACGAATCAATTACGCCGTCAGGATGACAATGGAAAAGTACTTAAAGATGAGCTTGAAGGTGCCCTTCTGTGGGGAAAGGAACTTGAAATGAAACTGAGGGAACAACATAATAGATACACAGATCTTGAGTCCAAAATGAAGGATGATACCATGATGGCGCGGATCAGAGATGCGGAACACGCCCAGCAGATTGCTGAGCTCACGCAAAAAATCTCCATTCTCGAATTGAAGGTGTTAATTTTTATACTTCAAAAACTTATTTCAAAATCAACATTACACAAATATGAAATTGAAAACTTTAATTTTTTTTTACTAAACACTCTTAATACGCACAAAAGTTAAATTTAAAAATGAAAAAACTAAAATTGTTATTTTTTTTAAGCATAAATAATTTGTTTTAAAAAGAAATTTTCTGATTAAATTTTATTCCTTCTTATTTTTTAAAAATTTAAATTTATTAAAAAAATTAAGTTATAATTTATTCGTTTATTAATTATATTAGTTATTTAATTTATCTTAAGGTACGTCTAGTTTTAAAAAATATTATTGATTTTAATAAGGTCATTCAATAATTAAAAATTATATAAACTTTTATGGTTGCGATTACTGTCTTTTTATGATTAAAACATTTGAATAAAAAAGTGAATAGAAAATTTTTCATTTTTATTAAATAAAAAAGAAAATATTTGATATAAATGTTTTTTGCTTGTATAATTTGATTATGAGAAGTGTATTTTATGTTAATTAACTAGATTGGTATTTAACCTTGTCTTATAAATATTAGAAATGTACTATTAATTTATTATTATTATTATTTATTATTATAATTATAGAATGAAGAAATGTATGCAGAAGGTGAATTGAGAAACAATATGGATGACAGTGAAAGAGTTCGTGAATTGCAAGATAAAGTTGCAGAACTGAAAGCCGAAGTGAGTATCGAAAAGGTATTTATAAAAGGGTTTGCTCTAATCATTATGTAAAATATTATATACAGACTCTGCATTACAGTTAGTTAATTAACTAACTTATTAAGTAGGTAGTAAAACGTAAAAATCAAAAATATTTTAAGCTCACTAACAATTAAGGAACCAATACCAAAGAATATAATATAACTTGCCTCATACTTCTTACTTTGATATAAAAGGGAAATCATGCTTATCACATTTTTAACAGCATAACATTGCACTATAAATTACATCCACATCTTCATCTGTATTAGTAAGAATATATTTCAAATATAGATTCTCTTAACACAAAAATTAATGTTTATAGATGACAAATACTAAAATATCGAATTTTTTCAAATAAGGACAAAATAAGTAAATACTTTTTTAATATATTTACTATATTTTTAAAATCTTATTTCCTGATTATAATATTTTAACTTTGCTCTTTATTGTACAATTAATTAAATAAAAAAGTTATAAAGATCTTATGGTTTAACAATAATTACTAAAAAAAATTTCATTATTTAAATTAAAAACTTAAACTACAATTTAATTTATCAGTTATTAATAAAGTAAAAATTCAGATCCGAGTATTTGATTTGTATTATTTATTTTATTATTATTTTGATTTGTATTCAAGCTTTATAATATATATATATTGTCAATTGTATGGAGTCACTTTAATGAAAAATGAAATTCATAAGGAATAAATTTTCAAAGATATATTGTAATTCATTTATACATACAATGTAGACTTCAAAGACTGGATAATAAGATTATCTTTTACATTGATTTATATTACACTAACTTCCTTCAAAATGAATAACAAAGAAATTCTTTAATTACAATTCAAACTTATATGAATATTGTAATAAAATCTAAAAGTTTTTGTTTAATTTTTTTTTAATTTATTAACCATGTCATAAGATGAAAGAAATTTGTCTTCAGGAACTCAATTAACTAACTTTTACTAATTCAATTATTTTTATTTTTACCTTACCAGGAATAGGTAGCTATTTATATGTATAATAAAATATATTCAGTTATCATTAATGAAGTATGTAGAATATATTTGCTTATGTGATTTTAATAATAAAAATTCATAATTACATAATAAAAATAAAAGAGGGGAATGTTATAATATTTACATAATATTATTATTGATTTTAATGGTTTTAATTTTTATAAAAAAAAATAATTTCTGTTAAGGTAAAGTTTAAATCACGTCTTTTATCTATAACTAACCCACTTTCTATTGTATTTATCACATTAGTGTGCTACACCAATCACCAGTCCAGAGATTGATCTGTTAACCTGGCTCGAGTAAGTTTTCAAACACGAGTTTACCTTACTTTCCCTAATTTTATATACATACAATTGTTTACTTTATCATATTGTACACAAGAAAATGTTATTTTAAAATTATCTTTTATATATTTTTTGTAAAAGTTATGCATTAATTGAAAAATAAATACAATTATTAATTACTAAATGCGGCTTTAAAATTGTAATATGTTAAAATTGGTATATAATGTAACAATACATACTTTTTAGAAATCTTACAATTATATACAATTTATTTATTTTATTGTAATAAAATGTATCTTATAAAATATGAACTACAAAATTTGATTCTATATGAAATATATTATAAATAAAATATATGATCATAAACAAATGTTAATTTTTTATAGCGTTTGATAAAACAAACATTTTTATTAGTAAAACTTTTTAATTCTCCAAATTAAAACATTTTAAGTATGAGAAATTATTTATTATGGATATACAAACAATTAATAATTGAATTTCAAATAACTTAAAATAGTTTTTTCAGTAATTAATTATTTATGAAAAAATGATTAATACAAATCAGTTAGTAATAGTTAATATTCTTAATTTTATATTTAGAAATTCAATAATATTTTATTAATAAATTATAAATATAGAGAAGAAAGTATGATAAGTATTAATTTTTTGTTTAATTATTCCATGATTATTTACTCTGACATTTGAATTATTAATGTTATCTAAATTATTAATTTATTTCAAAAACTATAATTCATAATACTACTTACAATATAACCTCATTAATACTAGTGTAACATTTTTCTTTAATTAAAGTTAAATCTAAGAATTCGAATATTAATAAACGTATAAACTCTTATTACATTGTGATTTTACTACTGAGACCACGTATACATTGTTTTTCGGTTTTTATTTATTAATTTATTCTTCCCTTAATCTGCGTGATTAATTACTATTACAATATTGTACAAATTATATAGTTCTCGTTTCACGCATTTATTTATCTATTTTATGTTTTATCTAATCTAATTTATTATTTGATATAATTTAATTTTTGCTATACTCCTGTTTAACATTTAATATAATTGTAATTTATTATTTCATTACTTGTATTGAAGTGTTCACAAGTATAAATTGAGATACTTATAAATGGTTGTCAAATATTTACACGAAAATATTTATTTTTAAACTTCGTATTAATATTTATTCAATCAAGGCATAGCTAGTAAATTCTTATATTGAAAAATAATAATTCTTTATGGCAATAAAGAATATTGCTTAATTTCATGGACATCTAATAGTCTGAAAGTAAGGAACAGTCTTTATACCGTTAAGACGAATTATGATTAGTATTATGAATTTTTCGTCTTATTCGTGTATGAATTGTGTATAAATATGTACTAATGTGTATATATTTTTTATTATAATTACATATCAATTTTAATATTTGTTATAGCATATTCTTGTGCATGCATGAATGGAATAATGATTTTCTTAAACCTTTCATTCAAGCTTACAAATGCTATCTTTTATATATCATTTGTATATATTAAATAGTTTGATACGTATAACATAGCATTTATTTAATTTAAATATTTTTCGGTCATATAAAAATTATTTCAAAATAAACTATGGAGTCGGTATGAATCCTTGCTTTTATTTTTTGATAGAGAATTCAGGATTTACATTTGAAAAATTTTTATTATACATCTATTTATAATAGAAATCTTCTAATTATTTGAGGTAATTTGTTGTATTTTCTAATCATTATACTGTTTCTTTAAAAATTAAATTTCATTTAAATGAAAATGAAAATAAATTTTTTATTGAAACATATCAAATCTATATATAAAAATATTGTATCGTACCTTTTAATTTTTTAAGATTTTTTTACGTAATAATAAGTAAGCTTATTTTCTTTTTAATCCAATTTATGTTATATGTTACTAATTATTTTGAATACTGCATATTTATAAAATAAAACACTTTATTTTAATTTTGAATACATGTTCAGTAATAGTATTTAATGGTGACTCATATTGTACTTTAATTATAGCTTAAATATATATTTATCATTGTGTGTGAAAGTTGCTAATTATTGTTAATTTAATATAATACAACATGATATTTACAATAACTAATATCGAAATTAATACTTTTTGTTTTATAAATTTTATTACAATTTAAGATAATAATATAGTTTAAAATAAATACAAATATGTAGATTTATTTTATAATATTCATTAGTGTATCTTACATGGTATTTATAAGTAAAAGCAATTACTTTATATTTACAAAATTTATGCATATAAGTAATATGAAATAGTATTCCGTAAATTTATATAGTACACTTTATTCAATTCTCTTTTAGTATGAAAATTTTTATGATTGTCCGTATCAATGTAAATTAGAGTATGATGATCATTCATACCGAATTTAATGTGCATTCATGATGATCCTGAAAAACTGAACGAGCTATTTTTACAAAATAATCATAAAACGAAAGAATGAAATGGTTATAAATTATTATTTATAATTATAAATAATATTTTATAATTAAATAAATCGTGTATAATTTAACTTTGAATATTTTTCGTTCTAATAAAAATATTTATATATCCATATTATTTTTGGTTTTTTAGTTATAATAATAATAATTTAAATATAAATCGAAAATTTAATATTGAAATAAGAATTGAATAATAAATAAGAGTAAATTAAATTTAGCTTTTTGTTAAAGCCTTTGAGTAAAATTGACTATTCTTGCTCCAATGCGTACACTATTACTTATCATTACAAGAAAGAGAAATCTTAGGAATTAGACCGAACGATTTCTAATATGTGGTTAGAAAAATATAGGTCATTCAGAAAGCGTCTTAAAACTGTATAATAAAATAATTGAATTCCTGCTTAGTGCATGAACGGTAATGAGTGAGCTTAGATACAAGTGAACCTTGCATATGAGTTTCTTCTAAAGTTTCGCAACTTGATTGCTTTCACCAGGTGTTGAGGCTGGAAAATTGGAAGGAACATTGGATGGACAAACGAACACCGCCTACAGTCGTGCGCAGATCCAGTGTGGATACGGATGGTGAGTTCGATGACCGCGATGACTTTAAAATTTGCCTACAAGAACACGTAGCTGCTGACGCAGGACAGACAGTCGTAGATTCATAAGAGTCACCTACATTGGAGATAAAGGACCAATTTCGTTAGCAGATATCTGTTGTACCAATAAAACCATCTCTTATTGACAGAGAAACATGTTATCAGGTATTACTGCGTTTTGGGCTTGAACAAAGTGTAAAACGGTATCATCAGTTTACAATTCAAACCAAGAATGTATTTCGATTTTAATGTTCTAAATGAGAAGGCTTTGCTATCTGAACAAATATCTACTTTATCGGGAATTTATTTTTAATTAATCATTTAATTATTACTACTTATTATATACTAATATATTAATTAACATCTATGATTAATTTAAAGATACAATGCTGTTTTTTATATTTGAATAGCTTCATTTTTTCTGCGTATATTTTATATAAACATAAAATACTTTAACAAAATTTACTTGACTTTTATTAAAAATGTCCCTTCTTCGAACAACACAATAATTTAAACTTGATTAAAACTTAAAATAGTTAAAATTTGTCTGAAATATATTATTGACAATGTACTCCTTCACAAAATAAATGTCAACTGTAAGCCTTAATGATTATTTAAAATATGGAAGAATTTACATAAAAAATTTTTCACTTTAAGAAAAAACTAGTTCATTGTTTAATTAAGAAATTTGTTATGATAAGAAAAAAAAATTTTATAATTTAAAATTGTTTATTTCTGTCTCGATTAAGAATTACCAAAAATATAATATTTTTATGAAAAAATGTGAACAAAGTTATAGAAAAGAAAACTTCTCCTAAATTTTTTTTTAAACAGGTAAATTATTTTTACGTACAACTAATGTATGGTCAATTAAATTAATACACAAAACATGTTTAAATGATTGAAGAATATCAAGTGTTATATATTTTCTAAAACGATTTAAATAACACACAATACTTATAAAAAAAACAATTAATTTAAATACCATTAAATGAAAACAATGAAATAATTTATTTCTGTATCTATTTAAAAAAATATTTTACAATATTAAAAACATTGGAATAATTAACGCATAATATAGATTATTAAGAATTATTTCCAATTAAGGAATTGAATTTATTTACAGTCGTTATTCAATAAAATTATTCATTAAAATAAAAATTTATATCGAAAAATGTATATCAAATATATAAACAATGTATATCGAATATATAAGCAAATGTTTATCGAATATATAAACAAATGTATATCGAATATATAAACAAATGTATTTCAAGGCTATTAATGATATATTATACTTAATTATAATACAAATGTAATTTATCAACGATTTTTACAATGAAATATCTTTGATTTTTTAAGAAATAGTACTTGAAAAGGCCATAAAAATTCGGAATCTGTGCAAAAAAAATTGCAATTTGCGATTTTTATAAAAATGAAAGTATAATTACGATAAGGTAGCTAAAAATTTCTTATTATTGAGCGATCAAATACTCTGTGGTTGAATGATAGAGAAAGAGTGAATGAAAATCCTTTTCTAAATTAGTGTAATCAATAATACAAAAAAAAAATTACTTCTTCATTCCATACATATTTTATAACAAAGTTGTGCGTGCATTTCATAATAAATAAAAAAGTAGTTTAAAAACATTAATTTCCCGTATAAAAAATTCGCGCGTATAGTATTTCATGCAAAAATTTATGTTTATCGAGTTTCATGAAACGACTAAAATGTATTATTTCGACAAGATATTTAATCGCTTTATAAGTATTGTAACCACTGAAAATTACTTTGATATGAGTCGTTAAGTAGAATTGTTTTATCTTGGCATATATATATAGAATTAGACTCTCGTGGAGCGTTTATACTTTTAACACATACTTTTTATACTTTTATTTGTTTTGAATTATTATATTCAATTGCATATTATATGATACGAATATAGAGGGAAATATTACAAATTATATTTTATCATATAATTTTGTTGTCTTATTTATATACCAATGTAGAATTTATTATTTTTTTCTAGTTTTTGATTTCTAAATTTACTTTAAAAGATTAAACTTTAATTAAAGTTTGATATTATATATTTTTTAAGCCTTTTTAATATCTAAGACCAAAGATTTGAGAAATTCAAAATCTTTGCAATAAATATTAAGAATATATATCAATGAAATTTATATTAAATATTCATAATTTTACGTTTACATAAATATTTACATAATACATTGTAATATTAGTAAAACACTGTCATAATAAAATATTGTGATAAATACTTGTAAATAAATAATTAATTTATTACGTTTTGATATTGAAAAATTATAAATCATTTAAAATAATTGAACAAAATCAACGTAGTCTTCAGTGACTTACGAAAATCTATAAACGATTATATAATAAATTTCATTTTTAAAACTAGGAATTTTTAGTATTTTCATAATAGATATTTATATTGCAATTCATTATATTAAATATAATAGGGAAAAAATTGTCACATTATTTTATTTTATTGTTATACGGTTCACCTCTTAATAAAATGGAAATATAAATTGCATAAAAATATATTTCATTAAATTAAAATAAGTTATTGAAAACGCATATCAGTATTTTTTTCGTTTGATGAAAATTAAAAAAAAGATGTACACCATGATTAAATTAAAATTAATTTAAATTTTTTATTATTTAATAAATGTATGTACTTAATCAATGTATCATTTTTTAAAAGTAGTATAGATTTTATAATAAATTTAATAATCATGTTAAAAGATAATGTTCTCAAAATATTTTAAATTAATGGATTTATTAACTGTAACCAGAATCCAAAAAATTTTTAATAATATGATAAATATTTAAAATTTCATGGTTTTCTTATACAAGGATGAATCAATAAGTACCCGTATTCAAAGAAAGATGACATTGATGAGAAAAGTTAAAATTATCATACTACCATATTTTAACACTAAATTTTAAAATAATTCATAGTTTAGTTTTGATTATATTACTATTTGTATTACAGGTGTTTCATGTTAATCTATACAATAGAAAAAGAACAATATTTAATCGTAACGTGTTGTTTATTTTTTAATAGAAAAATTTGCTAAGAAATAAAGTGAATTTGTATTTATTACTGCACGCCAAGTGTCAATTAAAATAATAAAAATTTTAGACTAACTGTTCCGTCTCATTATCCGGCAAGATCATACAATTATCGCATATTACCATATTAAATTATTAAATCGATTTCATCAAAACGTAAAATAAGTACGTCCTATTAACAAAAGAAAAAAGTGTTGTTCCAGTAGAAAAATGCATCAGCCCACTCATTTAGAATCTTCTTAAATGAATTGCCTATTATATGCAATATAACTCCCTAAGAATTTTTTCTGTTCTTCAACATAAAAATATTGCTAGTAGGAAAAAATCCAGTTTAATTTATTAAAGAGTTTAATAAATCATATTTTTTTAAATTTTTAAAGAAATGGGACATTAGAAAAGTGTTTTGTTCTAAAAGAAAATGATGTTGAACAATTATAAAAGTATGTAATAAAAACTTTCATCTTGATTGTTAATGCGGATACTTATCTGTCCAACCACATAAGAATAGTAAAAAGTAAAGTAATATTTATCGTTAAAAAATTATATTCAATGTAGACTTAATTATTTTATATTAAATTATCAGTATAAAATAATGGACAATAATACTTATATACTTTATTCAGCAAAACAAATTTTATATTTCCATATAATTTATATAGAAATTTGCTTTGTTCTTGCGATAAATTTATAAATTAAACATATTTAAGTATTTTATATACCACACTTTGTTTAATAAAGAAACATAATTAGCATCGTACAATCGCTGTGGCAATTTTTTTTCAAATAGTTAATTTTAGAAAAATTGTCTACGACTTTAAATATTTAAAAAACTTGAAAAAACAAATTATATTTTATTCGTGCAAAAAAAAAGTAAAGATATAAAATAATATTTAAAAAAAGTTTTTTATTTAATAATCTCTAACTCAATCTTTAACAAGATAAAAAGACAGTAACGGGAAATAATGCACTTTCAAGTAATAGATAAAAATGTGTGTAATCTCAAAGCCAATTAAATAAATACAAAATTTATATTATGCATCCTTTGTATTATAGAATTTATAATTGCCTGGTATTAATCGTGTATTACTCTATTCCTTTCATCGCATTTGTAGTTTTTACATTGGTGGTTAAACATATGTGCATTGTATCAATGTTTTTTCCGCTAGATATATTTTATTATATTATATACAATATTACGATCGTTATTATTATTATTATTATTATTATTATTATTATTATTATTATTATTATTATTATTATATATTCTTATATCATTCGTTGCTTATCTATCTTTGTCACCAATATATGCAAAAAAGTAAAGACAATTTTCTCCGCTAAAAATATATGTATTCAACAATTTAATACATTATAATTAAAGAAAAACTATCTCTTTATTAAAAATCTATAAAACGGTTTCAAATAAAACGTACGCTATACATATTATAAGTTATATGCATATAATTTCATTTTATTTACAATTCTTTTAAAATTTATTTATTTTATCCATTTTTATAAACGTATTTCATACAAATTATTCTTAATTAGTTCACATTGCAGTCTCATTTCGAAGAACAAAAATTCATTATTTGTAAAATAATCTTTGAATAAAGTAAAAAAATTGAAAATTGATTGTTGACGCTGTTTCTTTATATATTGTTTATTTTGTGAATAGTATACATTCTATATTTATTTATAAAATTAGAATTTCAATTATCATTGAAGAGTATTTAATAAATTGAGGAACTGCAAATAAATTTATTAAAATGTTGTATTTATTAAATTTGTTGATGCAGTCAAAGAGACTATGTCTCTGGCTAATATTTCATCATAATTAAATCAATTGCTGGTTATGTGTAGTAGGATTTTATTTTATTTATATTTACAATTTTTCATGAATGTTTAAGTCAAAATTTTTTAGAAACGCTAAAAATAATTTATTACAACTACATAAATAAGATCATAAATATTTGTACATATTTATGCTAAGCCTTATCTGTTTACAAAAGATTGAAATGGTAAAATACACCTGTGATAACAAACAAAAGCGTGTTCTAGATTAAATGAAAGCTTTTATAAGAAAATTTCGTCAATATCAATAACGTGAATCCATTTCTTCGTTTAATAGTTCCCTATTTACTGAAACAGATGTTGCTTGGTTTTTTAATAGTCTTCGTGTCAAACAATCATTCGTATTTAACTATCGTCAGATTACGATGTACGGATTTTTAATGTCAAGGAGATACAAGCTTATATATAGGTTTCCTTTTTAATATAAAACTTATTCAATAAATTTACGACTTTCATAATTAATCGAACTAGAAATAATTTGCTTCTTCAGAAATACATTGGAATTTCAGTCAAGCCATTTTCATGATAATAAAAAATCATTGTGTTTATAATTTTTTTTTATTATACTTAAAGAAGCAAAAATATTATCTCAATCATTTTTTTATTTTAATATAACACAAACTATTTCCGTTAATTACATATGCGCAATTTTGTCAGAATCTACCATTTTTGTAATAAAAATTATAAATAAAGTTACTGCATTAAACAATTGTATTTTTTTATTTGTTAACGTTTTTGTTTCTAACTAAAACTACTATTTTAACAGAACTGCTAAAAAATTTCAATGCAATGCCAGTGCTATATAATTGAGTGACCATAAGTTTAATCGAAAGTAACTTATAGTTTTATTCATGACTTGCGAATTTTTTTTTTTTTACTGATTCTTAAACTAAAATATGTAGAAACTAATGTTTATCCAATCAGCAAGAAATAAAAGACTACTAAATATTATCATTATGTCTTATAATTCAAAAAAGAGTCTCAGCCAGATATTAAATTATCGACGTAACAAAAATATTATATAGAAATTATACTTTATCTCGTTTAAATTCAATTACAATATCGGAGCATTAAATTTTTATCTCTAAGTAGTAATAAATATTGAGGGTTTTTCTTATTTCAGATTGCAAATAACATATTTTCAAATGCAAAACTTTATCGCTCTAATATCTGTCCGTATTAAATCTATAAGACGTGGTGGTGATTTATCAAATGTAGCAGTATAAACGATTATCCTACTTTTCATTAGAAGTATACTGTAAATCTTAATTTTAAATGTAAGTAAAATTGTCTTTAATGTAAGAATATCATTTCTATTCTAATATTTTCAAATTCATTTACCATTAAAAAAATGTTTCATCCTAAATAATACGATACTTGATATATTTTTTCCCATATTGACAATAAATAAAATTATAATATATTATTATCCTTGTTGTTTGTTTTATATTTAATAATTATTATTTTATTAAAAATACTAAATTTCCATGTTAATTTTTTTAACTTTAAATAAATTTAAAATTAAACTTCCATGTTAATTTTTTTAACTTTAAATCCACAGGTATAAAAAAATTTTTAAATTACTATTTCAAATTCTTTAAAATGTTTTTTAATCCTTAAATTTTACAAATGAAAATGATTTCATAAAATTAATAAAATCTAATTTAAGAAATCTGATGAAATTTATTTTTATAAGTTTATTTTAGCATTTAATATTAAGCCATCTTCGAGATACTTAATTAAAATTTTAAAAAAATTTTAATTATGTATCATTTGAAATTATTTTGTTTTATTTTACAACATTTAAAAATAGCAATTACTATAATTAGCTTAATAATAAAGCTAATACTAAGAAATAAAACTTTTGTATTATTTTATAGTATATATAGTATACAATATGTATTAACAGTAGATTATATATATTTATATTTCACACATATAAAAAATAACAATAATTTTTAGGAAATTAAAAAGAATTAACTTTGATTTTTCGTAGTAGTATTATGTGTTAGGAATAAAAATGAATCCAAAAAGTGTTCGAATTAATTAAATAACGATTTTTTACTTATATTATTTTACTTATATTAATAATTATAGTACTCAAACGCTGTCAAGTACAACTGTTTGCATAATCTTTTATCGAATCAGTCGAATAAATTATTTTCATGTTTTCTCGATATTTATAATTATTTATTAAAATCGGATGATTTTTTCATTATTTATGTACTTTTTTATCATCTGCAAATCCAATATTTTCTTAAAATTTTTTTAATTTATTAATATTTTATTTTTAATTAAATATTGATTTACAATTAGTTTTTTATATTTATCTTATATTTTTTAATTTGTTAAAATCAATTATTTTTTGTATAAACTTTTTGCAATTCAATTATAATATAAAATTAGCACAGCTATTAGTAAATATTTTTTTATTTTTTAGTCATTTATAAGTCAAACTATAATATAAAATTAATTAACTATTAATTAATTTAACTTAGAATTAACTTAACATCACTTCACAAAAATATATCAAAAACTCAATATCAATATTATCAAATAATTTTTTTAAATTTCCTATAATATTTACACTTTTTTTAAACCTAAATTAATCACAATTATCAAATTTATGTTTATTAATGGATAAATTTCTCGAGCAGATTTTATATCATCATCGTAATTAATCATAAATGTATAAGCAAGATTTTTATAATATAAATAAGTCAATTTTAAGTTAAAAATAAACCAATAAACCAATCACATATTTATTTCGAACTAAAATTAAAAATTATTGTTGTAAACAATTAGAAACTTCATTCAAAGATATGTACTCAAAAAATATAGGATTTTTCGAAAATATACATTGAACTTGGAATTTTTGAGATGCTTTACTTAACATTACTTTAATCGACGATAAAATTTATTATTATAAAATCGGTTTTTGTAATAAATATTTAAATATTCAATTATTGTAGTTTCTATAACTTCTAAAACATATTTATGTTTTTGAGAAAACAGTTATACAGATATACATAAATAAAATACTATGAATTTTATTAAGAGAGAAAGAGCTTAAAAATATTTTTGTAAAATGGGTCGATCATCTGTAATTTATACTTTAATGCATATTTGTAAACTATAAGATAATTAAATTTATATTAACTATTCTTATAAAACAAACTAAAAAAATAATTCTAAGATATTCTATACGGCTTTTTATGCTGAATTTAACTTAAGATATTAATAAAACTAAAATATAGTGTTTTTAATTTTATTAAAATAATTAATAAAGACTTGTATATGATAACATAAATAAAATTAATCAATATTGTCCTGATTCTCCCTATTTGAACTTAGAAAAAGTAAATTTATCAAGCATTAATAATGTATAGCATAAGAACAACTTCTATTGTAACATATATTTTATAATTAAAAGAACGAAAAGAATGATGCATTATACTGGCAAAAATTTTTTTTGTAAATGTATATTTTAAAAAGTTGTAATACCATTCATTTGAGAAATTAAGCAAAAACTTAGCGAATAAACTTGTTATTCCGTTAACCCAATAAAGTTTTTGAGTTTTTATTTGCTGAATGGTATTTCAAAAGAAAGAATTAAAAATAAATTATTTGAAAATAAATAGTAATTTATGCTTTGACAGTTAAGAATTTGATTTGAAAATATTGACTACATACATAAAAATTCCAAGAAGTCACATTGTTTGAAATATCTAAAATCGGATAAAGCGATACTTTAGAAAAGAGAAATTTGGACACAGTTAGATGCTCGAAAGAAAAATCAAAGGAACATTAGCTCATTGATGAGCTTAACGCAATCACATACCTCAGTTACTAAATCATGTTTAAAATCGATATACTACAAAATTTTCACGAGAACCACATTTGAACGGAAAGTCTTTGTGCATAAGTTACGCAACGCTTGATCGAAATAACGAATAATTTAAGTCAAGAATACTACAGCTTATCTACGTCGCTGAGAGCATTTTTTATTTTACCGATAACAACATAAACAAAACATGATTTGTTACTGTGACTTACCCCTAGAATACACATACTTCTAATCAAATATATATTCGCTGTTTGCTCAAAAGCGAAAGTTAAACTCCACTTAAGAATGCAAATAGTCACTCGCCCGTCCGAGGGTAGATGCGTCCAAATGCATTATTGTGAATGCGCGGCACGAGATCGATAATCAGCACTTTCTTTACCAAGATATTTACATTTTTTGTCGCTTGTCAATATCACCTGAAAGTATCCGAGTTTTTTTTTTAATATATTTATTTTTGGTTCTATATTGCCAGACCAAGAGCAATTGTAAAGACAACTATTGCCGTGAACATCTCTCTGACAATAGTTTTTTAATTCTTTTCAATTAATTTCTTAAATTTTCATTGAAATATTGAAGAAAATTTTCATTAGACATTGTAAATTATTCTCATTTACTGAATTTGTACACTTGGCTATTTTATCATCCATGGCTTTTACAATTCATACATTATGTAATTGCGCATAACAAGTTCTTCATGAACTGTTAATAAAGTAATCAAAAACTACTTAATTGTTTGTAAAATTAAAATTTTTCGCAATATCTTGTTTATATAACTAACAATCCAATAATTGCTTTAATTGTATAATTAATAGACATTTATTAAATTGTATGATTTGATAGTATTCTTGTTATCCTCTTTAATAAACTGTTCTAATTGTAATTATATGTACTTGTTCATAATCGTTTCAATTATCGCACAACTTATCCTTAGGAATGATTATCAATACTTGTAAGTTAAAGATTTCAAGCACAAAATTCTATTCGATGAAATTTTATCGATATTAAAGCCTTATTTTACTTACCTTAGATAAAATATATATTTATAATTAATGTTTTCTACAAATATTCAAAATTACAACATTAAAAATTTACAAACATTTAACTTACAAACATTAAAAATTATCAAAATGTAAAAATGTCTTTTTAAGATTATGTATAAGATTATAATAATGTAAGAAAAAGCAATTTATACGTCTTTTAATGTAATTTATTTTATGAGACCAAAGATATTTAAATTATTTGTACCTATTCAAAACAAAGTTAATGATAATCGATTACTTTTAACAATGTTAATAATTAAACTAAACTTTAAAAACACATTTCAATAATATTTAATTATCACACATCGATCTAAACTAAATAAATTTATGTACAATCATTACTAGTGCGGTTGCTTCGAAATGATAGCATATCTTGAAAATATAATAATGTTTATTAAACTCGTTTTTATTGTTTTATTAATACAATAAAAGATATTTAAAAAAAGTCTTTTTAAATCTCTTTTAAATATTTTTTAAATACTTAGTTATAGGAATTTAATTCAAACATTTACAAATATAATACTTAATTCTTCTCCTCATAACTTATTGCAAATATTTACAGAGCATTTTATCATAAAATTAACTTAAATTTAATTAAATTTGTTATTGAATTTTCATCTATAATAATAAAAATGTATGCTGATTATTAGGTCTGCAATAAGTTAGAGTAGGCGTGTGGATCTCGACCCAACCCCAAAATTCCTTAACGCATGATAAACTTAATAGCAGGAAGATATGTGCATGCGTTGACTTGCGAAATATGACTCGTTGAACAGCCAGACCGGAGATCACCGTCTTCATTTAATGTTACAATTGCGATGCGGTCTATGACCTCTTATCTCACTGAAGAACCGACTTCATTCGCCTTTTTCGGCATTAAAGGTGAGTCAATTCTTTTTAGGTACATATGACAATACCGGCTTTACACATAAATAAGATGTATTTGTTTCACTTGCAAACCTTAAAATATTACATATTGCTGTACAAACATGATGAAAATGTTGTGAAGTTTTTAAAATAACGCGGTCGAAAAAATATAGCTTAAATAATATTTTAGCAATATATTATTTTAGAAAATTAGAAGTATTTTTATTTACTTATTACAATTTTTTAAAAGTTCATATCACCTTTATGATGTTGCAGGTTTTAAAGAATTCGTTTTTGTACAAAAATTTACGAGCTAATGAGATTTTGTGTAATACATTCACTAATTATTCATGACTAATGCCTGAATATCTTCTTTATTTACTGCATAGCATATATTATGAAAATAGATTTACCTAGAAATTAAACATATTCTTATGTATTGAAAATATATATATATATTGAATTGATATAATTATTGTATATGCTATTAAATTTTTAACATAAAATATTTATACATATATATATATAAAGAACAAATATAAAAATATAAATATTTATATTATTAAAAATAATAATACTACTATATCTTGAACTCAATAGCGAAACTAAATATATGCAACGAATTTATCTATAATATCTATCACGAATATTTTATTATTTAAATTTGTTTAAAACATTCAATAATAATGTATTAGCATCTTTATAACAACATTTACTAGATAGTATTCAAGTATGATATATTAAATTTCTTATCTAATTTTTTTATAGGAACATTATATTAATTGAAGTTAGAGAAAATTAAAGAACAAAGTTAAAAAAGTTCAAAGAAATACAGAAAATTAGATGGAAACTGTGTTAAAATACAATAAAATAATAATAATAGATGGAAATGCAATTTAGTGTAATGTTAAAGATGAAAGTAGTTCGAAAGAAAAAACGAAGGAAGAATATAAAATAAATAAGAGAAACAAGGAGAGAGAATACAAAAAAGAAAAAAATATGTGTTTATGTTAAATCCAAAACGCAACATAAAAAGGAAATAAAAAAGAAGGAATAAAATTATAAAAAGGTACTAAAATATTACGATAAAAGAAATAAGTTAAATTGCAGAAGAATTGATGAGTACTATAATAGAATTTAATTAATATAATCATAAAGGAAGAACAAATTTTCAAAAATTTAGTTTGGCCACAAGAATATAACAATATTGGAACAGAAAACGACTAAACTAAAAAAAGGCAACGCAAATATGTGCTGCATACTAAAAAGAAAGACATTTATAGAGCATTTTAAGGTAGAACAATGAAGGAAGTATGAATAAATGATTGAAGAATACATAAAAGAGTGATAATTAAAAATAAATAAAACAACAAAAAATGAGTCAATTAGAAGATGCTAATAGATACGAAAAACAAATATAATATTGTAATATATCATAGTAATGTATGTTACTATTCAATATACAAACTATAAAGAAAACGAAACATGCTGATTGTTTATAAAATAGACTAATAATATATAATATTTACAAGCATTCAAAATATTTAATAGATTTAACAATAAACATGTTTATAGAAACATAGATAAAAATCAAAATCGAAAAGAAACATTTAGGAAAATAGAAACAAAAAGAGGATTAAGACAAATTTGTTTTATGAGCAATAAATGTGTTCTTACATTCTCTCTTTTTCCTTTAACAATATTATACATAACTTATCAATTATCATTAAAATTTTATAAAACTTCTTGCTATTTTCTTCTTTTTCCATCATCCTTGTCCGTCATTGTAATCTTTTCTTTTTTCTTAAATCTTTTATGTCTGGTCCAGTGTATCTTATAGTCTGTAAACATAATTTCTTTTTTCTTTCATCATATCTTCCGAGTTGCTTGTATTGTTTTCTGTTTAATTACATTTTTCTAAAATGTGTTCCAACGGTTGTACTTTTGTACATTATTATACAATTGTACTATTGTAATTCTGAATTAACTTTCTTCATCTTCTAGCCAATGGTTATTAATCTTCACTTCATCTCCCGTAATCTTTCCTGTATTGTATTTTTCTTCCTCTCCTATATTCTTCTCTATCTCTTTTCTCTTCTTATTCTTGAAGCTCTTCTTGTATCTTCTCTATTTCTCTATGTATTATTTTCTTTCCCCTTCTATCGAGCTTCTTCTAATTCTTAAAATTTTTCATCGCCCTCTTTTTACTGTCTCAGTATTCACTATACTGCCACAGCTCTCTTCCTCCACCTCGTTTAATGTTTCTTTCTCTCCTCCTAACGACTCATTCACCCTTGCTTTTAGATTTCTCCATATTTCGCTTTTATCTCTTTTTTAACCTTTCTTCATACTTTTGTATTTCGTCCTCCATTTAGTTGGAACCATCATCTTCTTGAGAATCTTTCGTCTATTAGGTTATACCTCACTCTTCTTTCTTTTCTTTTCTTTCCTATATCTCTATTCCTATTCCCTCTCTTTGCAACACCATTCTTCCTCTGCTCTTACTATTTTATTTCTATATACCTTTTCTATTAATTCTATAAACTTTGTCTGTGTGTGTATATGTATGTGCGTGTACAATCTTTCTGGCGGCTCTCGATAAATGTGGTATTTATAGTTATATATTTCACTACACTTTGAGACACTTTTTCTTTTTAGAATTTGTCATTTATCTTCCTTTTCCTCGAATTCTACTTATTTCTCACCTATATTTATGTATTTCTAGCTACTTATCTTTATTTCAAAATTTAATTGGTTCTGTTATTTCTATGTGGGTTCCATAGATTCTCCATTACTTTTCCTCCTTGGACTTCTCTTTCCTCTTTTTATTCTCTGTCAAGTTATCTTTTGTGAAAATCTTTATCTGGTCTTTTAATTTATTATTCTTCTCTGAATTTATGCATATTATTATAGAAAGTATAAAATAAAAAGAATGTATATATGAGAAAATTGAGTGGAAAAAAAGAAAATTCTGGATGATAATTTTAGCAATATTCAGGATACATAAAGGATCGAAAAGAAATAAGAATTGGTAAATCGACAAAGAAAAAATATGTAGAGATATGTATAAAAATATGTAGATTATTTAAAAAAAGGAAAAAATAGATAAAGAATATTATAAAATGCAATACAATAAAATTTAGGCTAAAATAATAGTAAATAAAATAAACCACAAAATAGTATGATATGGGACATAAAAAATGTAAATTTTATTTACATAATATTGTTGAAATTAAGAAAAGAAAATAGAAAAGAACATAGGTGAACACTTAGTGAAAACAATATATGTAAGAATTTATGTGTCACCTGCGACGGTGTCGAAGTGTTATGTTATTTAGTTAAAGTTAAATGTAAATGTTTTATGTATAATAGAACTTTATATATCTCTTTAGTGAAATGTCAACCAAAAAGATGAATGTAAAAATGTTAAAGTTTGAGTAAAAATAGTATAAAATAATTGCACGTATGAAGATTTGTAAGTTTTAATTGATTTTTAAATTTTAATGTAACAATGTATATATTGTTCAATAAACTAATTATTATAATATAATACCTACAAGGATGTCTTTATCTTCAAACTGTTATACAACAAATTGTTATACAAAAAAAAATGAGAATTAATAAATAGTTATCACACAATAATAATAATAATAATATAATAATAATAATAATAACAACAACAACAATAATAATAATTGTTGTTGTTGTTATTGTTGTTATTGTTATTTTTATTGATATTGTTATTATTATTGTGACGATATAATTTAAAATAGATAAAAAAATTGAGTTAGGACACTTCCGCAGGTTTATAAGCGTTAACATTAATAAAATATATTATTCAACCAAGAAACAATACTTCTTTTTGGCTGTACTTATACACTTTTTATTTACTAGTTCCCAAGTGCCTCTCGAATCTCTTAAATAAATAATAGAAAACTTGTGAAAATATATAAATATTTATTTTTTAAAGATTTATATTAAATTTTTTTCTTGTCGATTTTCACGCTTCCAAGACATAAACATAAACTTATTTCTTTTTGTAAAACTTTCATTCCAATTCTCCTTTTATTATGTTAAAATTTGCGTATGATGATAAAAGAATAGCATTGTAAATAAAGGCGCCATTTATCACGTATTTTATAGAAATGTCTCATTGATTAGCCTTTATTAATAAACAATATGTTCCAAATTATATACACAGATAAGAATGATGCTGTAATGTATAAAATTAATTTTCAAAAATATTTATTAACAGTTTTAAGTGCATTTTAATTTTTAAAATACTAAAACAAAAATTAAATAATACTCATTTGTTCAAAACTACATATAACTATTAGAAAAATGTTCAGATTTAAAGGAATTTTAATGAAAAAGTACAAACAGTCATTAATATATTAATTCCTTTCTAGTTCTTACTAATATTTCTCATTTCTTTATGTATTATATATATTATAATAGTTGTTAAACTGTAATAAAAAAATTATTAAAAGTACAATAAAATAAATATTTAATATTTTTAGTAATATAACGAATGGTTAACGTTTTTGATAAGTTAATAAAATAAAAATTATAGAATGCTAAATTATGAAAATTAGTATTATCTACATGATTTATCTATGAAAAATTAGAAATATTTACGTGATAATTTGAATTAAATGAAATGTATGCATATCAAACATCAGTATAGTGTAACTACTGTTCACTGCACTAAAGAAATATTCAAAATTCAATTTAATTGTTTAGTTCTAGAAATCGAAATATATTAATGATACAACGTAATTAATATGTATAAATCCATAAGAATTAGAACAAAATTATGATAATATTTTTTTTAAGTAAGGAAAGGATCTTAAGGGTTTGCTTGAGTTCAGCTTTTAAAACTAATAATGATAAATTTAAAAACAAAAATAAAAATGATGTTGTATATCATTAATTAATACGTTAGAAAGAATGTAGAATAAAATAAGAGTGAAAAGAGTTTATTTAAACCGAATTCAAATAGATACACTTGATTTTTGTGGATAATTAATAAATTCATAGACAGTTAATAATCCAGTTACGATCTATTCACTGTCTTGTCTTATATTTACTAATTATTCATATTGACGCGAAAATCTTGGTGACACAATGATTCATTTCTCAAAAATGATCAGAGCAAAAGTTTAATTTGAGTTTAACGAGTCGTTTTATGTTCACGTCCGTGGTTTGAGCAGAATAAGAATCGAATTTATTGTATGCGTAGCTGCACCTAATAGATAGATAGATAGATAGATAGATAGATAGATAAATACATAGATAGATAGATAGAGAGAGAGAGAGAGAGAGAGAGAGAGAGGAGAGGAGAGTAACCAATTTTTCTTTCATTAACACATGTATTTTCTCCTTATTTTCTCTACAGTGCGTGAGGAATTCGGCGGCGTTTTTAATGGCTTATATAAATAACAATTAATCGTGTCAAGTTCCAACGAACGTTTCTAATGCTCTTGTCTCGACGACTAAAAGAGATCGGAATTTGAGCCCTCAGAAAAGAGTTTCTTTATGCAATGTGCTTCGCGATTATGTAACTGTGCAGTTACTGCCATTAAGCAAAATGAGAATTTCTTCAGAATCATGGCTTTAAAGATAACATCGGCATTTACAATTAGACGTAAATCCCTCCATCATTACTTTCTTGAAATATCGAAATTTATGTTAATAGAATTATTAGCAATCATTTACTACATTCGCTGCACTGTGAATTGTATTTATTATCCTCGAACAACTATTATTGAATTTTTACTTAATTATAATAATAATTTAAAAACATTATTAAATTTTTTTGGTTTTGTTTATTCTATTCTAAATAAGTTTCAGAAATTTTTTTAGCCTTTTGTAAGTGAAATTAATATTTGTTTATTTCCATATAAAAAAATTTCACAAAATTGTATAAAATTTAATTCATTTGTAGAATAAATTCTTTATATTAAAAATCTTAGACGATTTTCCTTCAAACTGAAATATGAACTACAATTGTTGCAGAGAATTTTAAAAATGAGAAAAAAATAGCAAATATTCAAATTAATGTAATTATTTTTTTGTTTTAAGTTACTACAATGTATTTTTGAAATGAAGTTTTATTTTTTAAATATAAAAAAAACTTATTATTTATTTTAATATAACTTTGATAGTAATTTTTATTTTATTTTCAATTTTTTATTATCTTTCTTTTTTAAAGTATTATTGTATGCGGTATGTTAACATATTCAATTCCTTGTCCTTTATAAAAAGTGTAGATTTACTTTAAAATGAATTTAATTATAAAAGTTCGGTTTATAATAACGTTTATAGTAATATTAAAACTTAATATTGGACATAAATATAATTACAAAACAATTTTAATTTTTATACAAAATAATATTTTTATATAGTTTAATTATTGTCAGTATCCAAATTTTTTTAAAATATATATTCTATAAATTGAAACTTAATTAGTATGTAGTTACAAACAAACTAAATGTAAGGTAATATAGATGCAATAGTACACTCTAATTCAATTATTTTTCGTCAAAATTTCGGTACATATAAATTACAGTATTTTTAACTTTATAGTTTTCTTTTTTAAATATATTGGATATATTATATTATATTATAACGATCTAGTAATAAAACCTTGTTCTGAAAATCCAGTGATAAAAAAATAATGAAAATTTTTTCCGTTCACTATTAATGAAATTACGAATAAAAATAAATTTATTCGTAGAAACAAAAAACTGATCTAAATTGTACATTTTGAAATTTGTTTTTCTTTTCTATTTACTTTTTAATTATATACATTTTGAATGATATTTTAAAATAAAACAATTACTTGTTTATTTATATATCATTATATTTTAACTAATTGGTTAAAAAAAATTGTACGTGAGTAATAAATTAAAGTACGTAAACTATGGTATAAACCCAATGATTTCATTAAATGTAAATTCACAATTTCAGGATGTATTTAAAATGTATTTAGCTAACAATACAAATATAAACAAACTTGTTATAATATTTGAGATACTACTAGGTTCAAGTATGAGTAAACCAAGAAACAATTAATTAATGAATATAAAAATTATTTCGATTATTTGTAGGTAATATTAAAATTGTTGAAATTTTTCTTAAATAAATTTTACTTAACAGTCAATCAATAATGATTTACTTAAAATCAGTACGAATATAATTTCAAAGCTATTTAAACAAAAAAAAAACGATTTTTTTAATCGCATAGTGTATTTTGCAAATAAGTCATGAATTCTTATATTAAATAATACAAAAAATCGACTAAAATTTGAATCCAATCGTCACGTTAGCAGAACGAAGGAAAAATAAAAATAAAAAAAAAATTGAATTTGGTATTTGAAAAAGGTACGAAAACGAGAGATTCATTAAAACGCATTCCTTCCCCTTCTACGCTCTGCCCAAGCGTTCGAAAAAAATAATATGCACAAGTATTTGCGACCTTGAATACACATTGAACACATACTCGCGCAAGGACAATAATGCAAGACTAACCAGGGTGGCTATCTCTAAATTCGTTTTTCACATTAGTTACATTTTTAATTAAAAAACCTATCTTTCTTTCGTTTGATGTACAGCACCCGTATATAACGTATTTTTATTTGTCTCTGCTTTCGGAATGGTGTTTGCTTTTCTGCGCTAAAATTAATGTATTTCTTCATATTCTCAGAAGCAAAGACACCTCAAGAAAAATTCGAGTGTAACATCTTCAAGTATTTCGTATAATATATCAAGATGTTTAATGCAAGTTTGGAACAAAGTTGTTACCACACTAGGATTGGTGTACATGATCAACTTATTGATTTACTCATTTTACTAAGCTGACGTTTCCGGCCTCAAGAACATTAAGGTGATCGGCGGTCAGCGGGAAGCCAAGCTGCCAAGCTTTGCTCGCTTGGCGTTGTCTTTAGTACGCGTATAGAAGTGGCACCGATTCAAGATGGTGCTCGTCGCAACATACAAGTTGTCCCTGGGGTGTGGCGATGATGTCGCGCATGCGCAACATCATCTCTCTTAGCACGCGCACTCTCAAGCTTGACGACGCGTCGGGACGACAAAAAGAAATTGGAGGGGAGAACCGGCCGGCAGCGTCGTGCGCGCCTTTGCCTGTCGTTCACTTACAGTTCAGTTAGTGTTGTCTGAAAATTCGATTGGGACGATTCTTAATTTCAGTACCGCTCTTGTTGATTTCTTAAGTATATCATCGCGGTCTCCTCAAGTTGCACGTACGTATCGGCTTGAGGCCCCCTGCATCATCCGTTTTACTACCGAATTGTAGAGCGCAGCCCTAACAATGACGATGGCTACGGAGACGGAAAACAACGGGTCGGCGGCTGAGACCAAGGATATCAAAGATTTGAAGGAGATAAAGGATGCACTTAAGGATGAAATGACGCCAGACAACAAGGAAGATGAGGCGACTAAGGAATCGTCGAACGAGAAGAAGGAAGAAGCAGAGAAGAAGTCCGAGGACGGAATGAATGACGCGACGGCGGCTGCCGGCGGTGACGCTTCTAACGCCGTTGCTGCGGCGTCTGTCGTGACTGCCCCGGTCAAACCGCCTGGCGTACATAAACCCAACTTTGAAAAGGATATCGTCTACCTTTACCAGTTTCCACGAACACCCCTTCTGCCTAGTCTCTCGTCTTATTGTCTGAAGGTCGAGACTTGGCTCAGGCTCAACAGCATCAAATATGAGGTTAGTATTAGATTCGACTTAATCAAATGCATGTGCATGCGTTTACGAATACTTTTTTCCTTCTGCAACAAGTAAAATTTTAAATATTGATTCATTTATTTACTTAAGTGTGTGTAACATTATCATTTTGTTATACTTTCTCTCCCTTTACAGTGTATATAAGAAATCGAATATTCAATTAATTCTGAATCTAATATGTTACTTCTTATTCTTGTGGCTTATAAAGCAATACGTTTATTAGGGGTAAATTCATGATCTTACAGTCGTGGCGTGATACGGATAGGAATAATTCGTTTTAATTTTTTTCATTTTAAATTATCATTCCCTGTAATGGAAAATAGTAACATACTTTATAAGAATGAGCTCGTGCCTATACTTAGCGTAAGAATTTTAAACTCTCAATTTAAAGAAAGCTAATATACGATAAATATTAATCACCGATTGTGTTCGTTTTCATCTTTAAATTTAATGTATAAATATTTTTGATCTTGAAAGGAGAAGGAGGGGACTAGGTTTTACGAGACAGATCTGCCATCTTCTTGCTCATTTGTTTTGCAGTCGTACGAAATTTGCGAAAAATTGGAGTGTGTTTCGATCAATTCCGTGAAATATTTATTCCTCGTGAAAATAAATACGCGCACGGAATGTATAATGAAATATGAATTTCTTAGTACGACATTAGAGGAAACGTAGTATAAAATCTGTCCAAAGAAAATGGCGCGAGGGCGGTTTTACTTCGATTGGCAATGAATTGTCATCTCACCTAACTTGTACCACCAATAAACTCAGCAAGGCTTAGATACATTTTAATTACATCGAGAATCGCTATCCTGGATTACTATTATTTAAACTTCACTTTTTTGAAAAAACAGCAACAATTGATATCTTCTGTCGCGCGCTGTATTTCTCATTTTAATTTTTATAAACCGCTGAGAAACTAAAAAAGGAAAGATGATTTTCTTTTTTGTTCTCATTTGTTTAATGGAAATCCATATTTTAAGATACTGTATCTTAATGCTCAAACTGTACACTTGATAAATTTACATAATCAATTTGTAGGGTGCTTTGTTTTTCTGATTTTTGCATTTTTATTTAAATATAATATATATATAACTTTTCAAAAAGTTATATTACTTTCATAATTTATTTCAAAATTAATGAATGCAATGAAAATCATTTATGCTAAATATATATATTTGTCTATTTCCATCTAAATTTCGAATTTGTAAAACGTTTTTGTACATAGGTTATTTTAATATATTGAAAAATAATTAAAAATAAATTCTTTAATACTTTTATTTTATTTGAGTCATTGATTAATTATTTTAAATAAAATTGTTTTTCATATATTTTTTGAAATATGCAATATGAATTAAACGAAAATGAATGAAACAATAAATCGGATGCTTATAAAATTAAGTAAAAATAGTTAGGGATACTATATTAAACGAGCAAAAAGCACTGTTCCCGTTTATATAGGTCCGAATGATGTTTACAAATTTGTTTTTTTATTTTTTTTCTGTTTACATTAAAAATCTTTTTAAATATAAAAACATTACTTTAATTATTTATGCAAAAATGATAAAACAACATAGTATTCAATATATCGTATAAAATTATGTTTACACATCCCTTTTTGTTTAATGTTTTTATAATATTTTTTCGAGCAAATTGAATCAATTAGCACCAATTCCCTATATATTAACATAATATATTAAGTTTACATTCAAATAATATTTATTATGTTTAAAAACAGTTGTTTTTACTTGTTCATAATTTTTTCATTTATAAAAATTAAGAATACAAAAAGAACAATAAATAGCAATCGAACTAAAATTTATAATTATCTTTGATAGTACAAAACATAGTTTATCAAATAATTATTGTCTCTTAAATCCGATCATTTCTTTATTGTATATATGAGATTACTTTATTTTTAATCACACCCACGAACCGTTTAATCAATATAATTTTTTATTCATCTTAATTTTTAATTTTCAAAAGATCCATAAAATATTATTTTTTTTAATAAAATAATTCTATTTCAGTTCATGTACTTGCTTTTATAAATTTCATTTTTTATATCGTTTCCACTAAACATTTTTTTTCGTTATACTTTATAAATTCTTTAGATTAGTTGTTTATTCATTAGCTTTTACTGTATTTGTTTATTATTGAAGAAAAATTAAGAAAATAAAGCTTCTTTAATAATCCATTTTATAATTGAATTAAGACCTTAAACCTATGATTTGTTTAATTTGAAAGCATATTTTTAGTGTAAATTTTAATAACATTATCTATTTATTTTGTATAAAACTTAAAAGTACATATTTCTATTAATTACGTATTTTCAACTCTAATGATATTCTTTTCATCTTTCTTCACTCACTGAGTCATTCTCTTCCTCTCGGCCAACATAAGGCGAACAGTAGTCGTCTGTGATACTTTTCCTTTTATTTATTTTTTTTTTCTTTTTCGAATTTATTTTACTGCTACTCTACAAATCTACTCGCAGTTTTATACATAAAGAATTTTCTATTTTTAAGTATCACTTCTTTTCTACCTCTGAATTAAAACAGATCCTAATTATAAATATAAATAAATATAAATTAGCTTCAATTTAAAATAAATGCATATAATTTTTCACACTTACGCTTTTGTATTAAAAAATTGTATTTTGTAGCTCTTTTGTTTTTCTCATATTAACCATGATTTAAAAAAAAAAATTATAGTCTTGATAGAAAATAACACGAGGATAGGGTGCAACTGCAACTAATATTTAAAACTTTTAAATATTCACTTTTTTTCATTAATTTTTTTACTATCAATTTTATTTTATCAATTAATTATCAATGACTACTAATGGTTTAATCTTTCCTTGTTAATTTTGTATTTTTTTATAATTAAGTTAGTGTTATTAAAGAAACTAAAACAGTTTATTCTATTTTAACGGTATTTAACTAATATAAGTATTACAAATCGAAAAGAAATAGGTTGAAAATTTCAAATAAGAACTACTTAGTGTAAATAAACTCATGTCCCACTTAATATTGTTATAACATCAAATGTCCGACACTAAACATTGTTCTTGAATGTTATTGTTTTCCAGCAAATGGCTCAAATAATCGATTATGATATGCTTATTTAATATTATGCATACCCGGTGTCTGTCTAGTAGAGCTGGTAAACTGTTTTTAAACTGTTGCTTCTTGAAAAATAATATTAAATTGTGAAAATAGCTTTTATAAATTTTTTTATGTTGAATCTCATCGTACATTATTTATAAAAATGATTTTTTCAATGGAGAACATAACACTGCCTCGGTAAGCAATTCACAGTTTCAAATATTCAAATTAGGTTGGCTTTGGAAGTGACTGTTAAACTTAAAATTTATGAAGAAAACCTTGCAGTTTATAGTTCATACAATTCATCGCATAAGTCGTATTTGTAAACGCATAAAAAGTGGGGGAGCTGAAAACTTCAAACTGAGCTTGTACATGAGGTGTACGTAAACCTTAAAATTGCATTTGCGCGCATGTGCGTATGGCGGCCGCCCGGCAAAAAGAAAGAAGTAGAGATCTCCCAAAATTCAGCATTTGACTTCTGCTGTAAAATTAGAGAACTAGAACGTTAAACGAAAAAATGGAGTGACTAACACCTTTCTTGTTTTTTTTTGTTCTCTGCAAGCAAACATTGCACTACTTTTTTCGATTTTAACGATTTTTTTTGCCGAGTGACATGCGCGTGTAGGGAAGAAGAAATAAACATGAGAGAGCGCGATGAAAAATTTATCTGCTGTATTATTGATCCTCAACGAACACCTCTACCGTTGTTTCTTTCTTATTGTTATTTTCAACGCGCGGGAGCTTTTTCGAATGTACCGTTAGTGTTTCAAGTTGGATAAAATGAAAATTGAAAACATTCAAGAATTTAGCACTCTAATTTAATGTCTATGTTATTTATATTATTAACCCTGTTTATAATTAATAATAATTTAATGTTAATAAGTTTTGCAGATCATTTGTAGAAAAACTTTATCTTTTTTGCGGTCAACTTTATTTTGTTTTGCACTTATACGTAAGGATAAGAGCTATTTTTATCCAACGTAACGTAATTAAATTCAGTTACAAATTTATAATCGACGTTATAGATTTACGATTAATATCATTGTTTTATTGAAATGCATTTGTTTCAATTTTAACCAAATTAAACAATCACATTTTTAATTCATCTCATTCTTAATAATAAGTTGATCGAAGTTCAAATGTTATTCTACTGATATAACTTTATATTACATTCAATTACACAAGACTTTATTTTATGCAAAATTTAATACTCGCATATAAATTATTTAAAACATTGACAAAAAATCATATTAAAAAATGATTGATTTAAAAAAAATAGATGATAATAGTTATTTTTTAATATCGTACACATATAAATACAAATTTACATACATTGGTGTAAACAAGTTTTATTTTTATAATTAATCAATAATGCGACTAATGTAAAATAAAGTTTTACTGGCATAAATTCATTGAAATCATGCGTATTTTATTTAATAATAACAAAAACCGATTATGCTTCTTTTTATGAAGGGCTTAAAGTGGAAAATCTTGAAGGTCCTACTTTCAAAATTCTTGCGCTTAAATACCATGCCCTATCAATTAACAAAAAAACCAAATGATCAACTGCCCTCGTTTCGCCCCAGAAAAAAGAATTAATTAAAAAGGTATTATATTATAACGATATTAAAAATTTTCGTCCGTTATTCGGTTATTGTCCAGCTGAGATTGAACCCTCGACATCCCGTTCCAGTGACTCAATGCGCGTGCAAATCACCACCCAGTTACAGAAACAGCTTCCGGTGTGCAATACCTGTTCACACGTTGGAGCTATTTTTAGTATCTAGATTATCTCCAATATTCCTGAAAATCATATACGAACAATTTATAAAAAGTTTAAATTTGAATTAGATTTTACACTCATTCACATTACTTGACAATATATACTTTAAAACATAAATATTTAACATTTATTTATTTTGTCTCTTCTTTTTGCTTTACTAGTAATAATTTAAATTAGCTCTTTGTCTTATTGTCGTTTTCTTTTTTCTTCTGCTCCAGTGGATCTCTCAACGATAAATATGCTTATATTCTTCCTTGTCTCGTGCCATAATATTGTCCCACTTGTTTGCATTTTACCCTGTAACATTGCACTATTTCATAATAGGGTTCATTGTTTCTTTCTCTTCGTTACAAAATCAACAAATTTTTACTTTCCCTGTTAACCAAGGTTTGTATAAGTAAATTTCATTAAAATTAAGTAAGTCAAAACGTCAAACGATTAAGTAAATTAAAATAAATAAATAATACTTTTCGTCGCTGCAAATCCTTATTCTGGTTATTTAAGTTATTTATAAAATAGAAACAAATTATTTGATTATTCAAAATTAGAGCAGAAGTTAAAATATTTCTTTGAAATCTTAAATTTTCTATTCAATAATTTTTTACGAATATCATACATTATTAAATTTCTTCTAATAATTAATATTTTATCAACATTTAGGTCGAATAAAGTTTAAAGATATTTATATTTCTTTTTGATTCTTAATATAAAGTTATAAATATAAATTTATACGTTAATTAAATAAATTTTAATTTCAATAAACTGTTTTATACAATTTTAGAATATTTGGGTAAAAACAAAATATCATTTTACTGAATGTTTGTTTTCGTGTAGTGATTGATCTTATATACATATTAATATACAATTTTTTATATTATAAGAAAATATATGTTATATAATTGATGTTTATATACTATGTTAATTGTTATATAACGACAGTAATTTAGCGCTTTCTCGTGTTCATCACAATCTCAAAATATTTGTGTCTATTAAATTTACTAAATATAAGCCTAACTTGTGTCGCATTCATTGTAATTACCTTTGTATTTAATGTCATATAAAGTAATTTAATATTGTTTCTATAAGTTGTGAAACAAGCATTATTTTTATAAAATCTCAATTGTAACGAAAAGAAAAGTTAAAATGTAGCAAGTGATAATTATGTAATATTTTGTAACAACACTTGTTTAGAAAACAATAATTCTATGGGTCATACATACACATTGCGGCTTGTTTGTACATAATATATATAAAGGCTGCGTGTTGAATATACCCTCGAAAGGAAATGAAAATATAAAATTCCTTCATTCCAAATGAAAAGATAATCTTATTCCTTATGCTGTTTTCTTCAATGAATCTTTATGGAATAACAAGTTATTTTCTATTAAAAATAATATATGAGAATCGAATGTAGACTTTATTTTTAAATATATGTGAAAAGGTTTCAAAAAGAAAAAGTCTTAATACGTGCCATCGTTTTTACAAACTATTTTTGATGAACAATATTTGAAAATTAAAAATTCTCTTGTTAAATGACTTCAATTAAATCATATTAAGCTTTCAGTACTGCATAATTAATATTAATGTCTGTCATTTGTGAAAAGTAAATGTAACTTGGGTGTAATAATACAAATAATATAAAATAGAAGTGAAATATTGTATCAGTTTATATGTTCTTTTAAGAATATGTAAGAAAATTAAATTAAAATTAATTCTATATATTATTTATTTGAAATGGAATTAAAAAGTACATCTTAAAATGATTTTCTGAAAATTTGCAGAATAGTAAACAGTTTATGTTTGGAGTACTTTTTCTATTCTCACACATAAAAAACAATTTTACATTTCAAGCATTAAAGTATATTAATATATGATAATTTATATTAATATATTATATAAGATTTCAACGAATCTTTTTTATGAGTTAGCTTATTAAACAACATATACATTGTTGTAATATCTAAAACATTAATTTGCATATTTGAAGCTTACATGTACGTTTTACATTTCGTTTAAGATTCAAGCATCTGAAAATACACAGTTAACTTACATCATTTTTGCTCAAACAATAATTACATATAATCTTACATCTAATGTTCTGGTGAAAAATTGAACATTGTATGAAATATTGAACATATATATGAAATTTACACTTAACTTTACACTTTCAAGATTTTAATAACTTCACGTTTACGATTTACTTTTAACATTTACGTATCGTATAATATTACTTCCCTTTTTCTGCTTTGTTTATTCCAGTGTATTATGCACAATAAATTATATTATCTACCTCGTTACATACTATTTTCTCATTTATTTCTCTTAAACTCGATTGCAATCGATTATATTATGGTTCATTGTATTCTTCTCTTTGTTACAAAATTTACAAATTTTTTCTTTCTCTTAACCAAGGTTTATTATACATTTGCTTTCATTGTCTATCCTGAATATCGCTAAAATTTTCATATCAAACCTTCTTTTTTTATAGATGCATTTTTTCACACTTTAATCCAATGTCTTTAACCTCGTTTGTATATTTCAATTTTTCTATTTAAATTATCCACAGTTTCTGTCGTTTAACTATTTCTTCTATTTCTTCCCATATCGTCTCTCCATTACTTAGTTTATCTTTAAAAGAAACTTGACCGCTTGAGAAGAACTACCTTTTGAGAAATTCATCCATTTACTTTATTATTTTCACTCCAACTTTTGACCATATTTCATTGCTTTCAAATACACTTACTTCTTCTTTTCTTAATTTTACACATTTTTTAGTATTTTCGTATCTTCTTTATTACTTTATTTTCAAATTCGATTTCTCTCGTTGCCACCTCTATCTCTATCTTATTTATGTTTGTTTCAATTATCATTACGTAATAAAGTTTATTTCTATCAAGTTAAGATTTCAATTTATAATTGTTTTCTATACTTTTTCGATTTGCAGTTTTTTCATCTCCAGATTTCTGCTCCGTACATTAATATATTTATTATTGAAACATCGAATAATTTTATGTTCATTTTGAAATTCTTTTTTTTAAACCACTTTTTCTAAAACCATATTTTCTCTGTTGTTCATTAAATCTGTAGCATGAATATGTTAAATAAAATATAATCTCGTAACTTTATATATTGTTTCCTTTCTAAAAAGGAAACGTCTGCCTTTTCTCTCTTCATCTGTTTTTTGAGTTTTATTATTTTTTTTGTCTTTGTTTAATGTTAAGCTCTTCCTAGATAGTTTCTGAATATTCTTAACAATTTATTTAATTTATTTTTACTCTTATTCTTACTATCTTTCTTAGAATAACGATAGGGTCATCGGACCATCTTGCCTCATCTCTATTTTATTTCTGAAATTATTTTATCCATATTTATATTTTTTATTTATATTTACACTCGATAAATCTACACTATACATGTAACAAGTAATTTTTTATTTATATCTTTCCATGCTCGTTCAAAACTCTTCTCTTTCTATCTTACCGAATGTCGTTTTTATGTCTTTACTTTTTAGCATACTAAGATTTTCCCTTTTCTTTCTTCAATATTAATCTACTGTCGTTTTTAGTACGTAAATCAGATTCATTGTATCGCTAATTATTCTAAGCCCAAATATTTCATAACTCTTCCCAGTATTATCCCAGTATATCTTTTTTTTTATTATTTTGGGTATTTCTATTACCATTGCTTTCCACCTGTACCTCCATATGTTAGTTGCTATTCAATTGTAGGCTTATATTTAATTTTTTTTCTTTTCCTATTCTTATTATTTTTTACTTTTATATTACCTATTATCTCCTGCATCTCTTCTTTTTGGAGCTCTTCTATTTTCCCTTCTTCTTGTACTTTGTTCCATTTTTTCTTATTATCCTTTAAGTATCCCTTACTTAGTCTCCTCTTTCTTTTTGTATCCATTCCTATTTTTTTTCTTTTTTTATTGTTTATATATTTTTATTTCCTCCGTGTAGCTTTCTCTAACCTCTTCCCAATCTGAATCTTTCTACTGTTTGTATTTTCTCAAAATCCGTTTTTTACTTTCCCAACATTCTTGACTTCATGAAATCTTGCTTTTGACTTCATGAAATCTTGTTTTTGTATTCTCGGCGTTCGTTTGTTGACTGTGGACTCCTTTATCCTTTTTTCCAGATCCTGTCATACTTTGTCTATGATACCTCCTACTTCATTCACCCTTCTCATTTTTTCTCGTACCTACCTATTGCTTCTTCCAAGCATTACATCCTCTTCTTTTTTCCTGGTGTATTCCTCCTTCATTTCCTCAAGTAGTTTATCTAAAATCACGTTTTTTTATCACGTTTTTCACATCTATACAGTTTCTTTTCTTTTCGGTTATCTCTCTTACTTCTCATACTCATTATTGTAATTATAATTGTCTTCAATAACTTAAACTCTTTCTCTGACTCTTCAAGACTTTCTCCCTGAACTTTTTATTTCCCTCGAATAATTTTTCTATTTTATGTTGTCCTTCTCGCAGCCTTCTCTACAATTCCACTAACCTACATATCGCCTTTTTTCGTACAGCTTTCATGCACTCTTCTTTTAAAAAAATTTTTAATTGATAAACTTCATATCTTTGTTCTTTGTTGCCCTTATTTTTTGTTTTTTCCTCATCATCTCTTAAACGGAGAAGTAAGTTCCCTTTTTTCTCTTCCTTGCTTATTATTTCCGGAATAACTCTATTTTTATTCTTCTTCTACATCTTCTTGTCGCTTTGAATAAAGCTCTTAATCCGCAAACGTTTATCGATGACTTATATGCCGTAATCGAATCAGCTTACAATTTTTTGATTATTTTTACTCCTGTATGCTGTTTATTGAAAATCACTATAAACGAGAAATAAATGTCAAGTAGAAAAATAACAGGAAGAGAAACAAAAACTTTTTGAAGAAGTTACGTATTGATCTTACCTTTTTTAATATTTTAAATTTGTAAACAAATATAAACAACGATATAAAGATTAAATAATTCTTGATCTTGGGTACCTTTGGTTTAATGTTAATTTCTCATTTAGAACTAATAATAAAGTACAAAATTGCAACATTAAATTCCTTATTTCAAATTTTTAGTAAACCATCCAGTTTTATGACATTGATTTAATTGTAGATACTTTTGTAATAGTTTTTTAACAAAAATGTTTTTTTGTATCTTTTTTTAAAACACCGTATTAATTATATAAAATCAGTATGAAAGAAGAATTTGCACGTCTTTTAAAGTAAATAGAATTAGTACAAAAAATTTCTTTAGTTCTTGGATATAGATTTAATTATGAAAACTATATGTGTTTATAAATAAGTATTGGAAAGAGTATGGATACATTTTAATGAAGTTTTTTATATTTCTTATTATTAGCATGCTTTATAAAACCTTTGGAAATGAAAATATATTGCAGTATTTAAGAATTATTAAATTTTATGATATAATAAAATTACCTTTCAATGATACTTAATAAAAAAAATTTTGTACATTAAAAATAGCTTAAATTTTATTCAAACAGGAAAATTGCAAATCAAATAAAAAAAAATTATTTAAGGCTGAATAATTATTCCCGTCATTATGCCAGGGTGGACATTGTTTCTAAAAAAAAGAACAGTAATGAAATAAAAAATAAATTTTAACTAATTATTAATATTGTTAAGTATTAATAATTAATTAATGTATTGTATTTATAAATAAGTTAATTAATAACCGCATTTTAAAAAGGGTGAGAATATAAATTATTAATATACTAGAAAATTAGTATTAAATACTATTAATTCCTCTGAGTAAATTCTTAAATAATTGTATTCTATTAAAAATTTTATAATTGTATCGTCGTACTAAACTAATATGCTCACACGTACTTAATATCACTTAAATTTTACTGTAAACTAACAAAAAATTAATTGCTTCTATATTACTTAAATACTAAACGCATCTACTGTTGGTTGTGTTATTTTGTTGTCGCGAGTGTTGATTTTGTAGGATTTCGTTTAATCGCATAAACGATATAAAGTTTAATGATAATTCTATAAAATTTCTTTTGCCTATTCTTCTTTAAAAAGAATATTACTGTCAGTTTATGTACAAAGTATATTTTTTACTTAATTATTAATATTATCTATTTTGGATATCATAACAAACTTGGATCTTAAATAACATATAATATGCAATTGAAACTAAACGAAATATATTTATGATAACACGAGTATTCTCTTTACAAATTATTTTTATTTTTGGTTCAAGTAATAATATTATATTGTGGAGTATTTATTTATTTCTTTATTTCATTCATTATTCATTTCATTCCTTATTGTAAATTTTGCTAATATTTTCTAATTTTTTCATTTTTCCAGCTTTTTCCATACGCATTTTCTTGTTTTACATTTTTCATTATAATTTCTAATTTTCTCTACATATTTTGATGTTTCCCGTTTATTTATCCTAATTTCTTGTTGACTCGCATTTATCGTCTCTACTCCCCCATATTATTTCTTCACTCTTTATTTTCTTTCCAGAAACAGCTTGACAATCTAATGTTAGGCCATAAATTTATACTTTTTATTTCCTAATTTTCTCTATCATTGATTTTAAATATTTTTTCTTTTTCAATTCTCATTTTATGCAGTATTCGTTGTTTATTATTTTATTCTCAAACCTGTTATCTCTTTGCTTTATTTTTATCGTGTTTTTTAAATTCAAACATCACATTGTGATGGGCCGTATTTTTATCTAAATTAAATAGTCATGTTATGCATTTTTTCTGTACTTTTTCAATTCTCTCATAGCTTTTTCAATTCTAAAGTTCACCCTACTAAATATTTTCATTTACATTGTGTAGTCTTCTTTAAACCATTTTTCTGTAAAATATTCATACAAACCTTTTTTAAAAAGTATTTTCAATATATTCGTAGTAATTTGTGTAATTCCCCTTCAATTTTTGATAAAATAAGATTATACTTGTGATTTTATTATTTTTTTTACTTTATTCTGAAACTTGTGCAGTTATTTTTTCAATTCTTCCTGCAGACCAGCCAGTGCTATATTGAAATAACGTTGGACTCATTAGATAGCCTTGTTTCGTTCATCTTTCTGTTTAAATTATTTCAACTATCTCATTATCTATTTTGAGTTTTATCTTTCTTTCTCTATAAAGTTCCTTTGTACGATTTTCAAATATTTTATTCCATTACTTCTAAATTTTCTTTTTCCATTTTATCGAAATCCGCCTAATATCTACAAAGCCTACAAATATTTTTTCTCCATCCTTTTTTCAGTATTACATTAATTACCATTTTTAATATATGTATTGCATATAGTGCTTCTATTTTTTCTAAATCCAAAGTTTAAATGCATAGTTTTTTTATTATCTTCCATATATTTTTCTAACCATTTTTTTTTTTTTTAATAATTTTCGAGTAAATCCTATATTCTATGTCTAGAAGTCTAATCACCTTGTAACCACTTCATCCTCCCTGCATTCTTCTTTAATGATTGGAACTAATATTGCACTTTTCACTCTTTAGGAATTTCCTTTACGAGCTGTAGATGATTTTTGTCATGATTTGTATTAGTGCTTCTCCTTCATATTTTTATTTTATCTACCATTTCCTGTACTTCTTTCACTTTCACCTCTTCTACTTTATGTTGGTCTTCATCTTATACTGTGTACAATTTTTTTTTACATATTTCTAATAATTTCAGAGAAAATATAATTATAAATTATTTTTTTTTTTATAAATATAATTGAATAAATATTTTAAGTTGAGTAACGTACATAAAAAAATTAAAACTTTTATGAAACTATAAAATATACGAAAAATCAATAATATAAGAAAAATGTTATCAATTATAAAGTCATACAAATAATTAATAATTTTATTTGAAATGTACATTTTTATGAATCTGAATGTACGAATACATATAATTTATTAGATTCCTCTGAAATAAAAATACTACTTATTCGTTGAAATTATAAAATATTTCAGTAATTCTTTCTATTTCTCCATGTCTCATTTTTGTAATTTTAAAATAGTAGTAAAGCTCAGATATTTCAAATAAAAGTTTAAAACTGAATCTAGACAATAGCTTGCTGTCATATTCTTAAGTCTAAATATCTAGCACACAAATGTAAGATAAAAGATGTTTAGCTTAATACGAATAACTCAAGATGCGTGCACTCTTAAAAAGGTTAAGCTCATAGAGACAGCAACGATTAAAATTTTAAAGTCAGGTTAACTTTCTTAGCTTTTCATCCAAGCATAACCTCTAAGCTAAATTCCTCGCTTAAATATTATAAATCTCCCCCCCCCCCTTGTTGCTCTTTCATTTCGTCTGAAAAGCGAATGCATGTGTGCGCATTCCGATAGGTATGTGCCGATATAACAGTAGATTATGTACAAAGCTATCCATGCATGTTTTCTATCATGTTCTTTTTATTTTTATTGAAACTCATGTACATCCATTCTCTGATTATCAGAAGTACAATTAATTTATAAACAAAAATGTATAATTTCAAAATTGTAAAATTTAGCAAAATCTGTATAAAAATAGCATTAACTATAATTTTTAATTTATGTTTTGGAGTGTATAATGGTTTAACTAGGAACAGTGAAAATAAAAGGCCTTTGTTGTTTTTAGTCAACATGAATCTATCCACGTATGCAAGCAATTTTTTTTTTTAATTACTACTCAGAGGATTGACATTTTATAGTAGTTAATGTAGAAACGCTAACAAATTAATTTAATTATTTTTATATTATAGTTGAAGAGATAAATGTGTATGTTCAGATTTTTTCATGTTGTTTTAAACTGCATTATAGAAAACGTATAAAGACTTATGTTTTATCAGATTTAAGATTTTTATAAAAGCTTTAATACATGTAATTAAAAATCGTTATTGGTTAATAATACAAGTAATTCTATAGATTATTTTAATTATTTTTATTGCAAAAATAGTTATAGTACTTATTATTTTACTAATTATAATTAAAATAAGACTTAATAAAGATGAAAAATTAATATTTATATTTATAAAATGTGAAAATATTTATTTATTTTTCAAACATAAACTATAGGTTTGAAATGTGCAATTATCACAGAAATAAGACAGTGCAATGTACTTTTAAAAAATTCGAATGGAATTTTAAAAAAATGGAATGTGAAATTGAAGCTCATATTCATTGTACTCTTAATAACAGAAGTAATAACATTGTAACGAAATGGTATTCCATGACAAAAAATAAAGTAGATTTACTATAATTTGAACATTATTTATAAAAAATTTCTTAATACGATTCTGTTTCATCTTCAATTTTTAATATAAATATTTTATAAAGTACAAAACAGTATGCGTAAGAGATTATTCCTGGTTCGAAGAAAATATATTTGCTTTGATTTTTTAAACGTTTAATCATAATATGCCGAAGCTCTTTTTTAATTAATGAATCCTAATTAGGAAGTATATTATAAAGAGAATTCAAGATATTGCATTAAATCAATTATTACCATTACCTAATTAAGGCAATCGATGATTCCTATATTCTTTAACAAGTACAAGGCAGTAAAACTTGTTAGAAATTTTATCAATTTTTCATTACAATAACATTAATTTTCATATTTAATAAAAGATCAATGTAATACGTCAAAAAATTAATTTTCATATTTTATTTTTTTAAACATATAAAATTGTGATTATAAAATTATTGTAAGTAGGGCAATAGATTTTTACATTTTTAGCGTAAATAAACACAGATCTTTAATTAATTTATAAACAAAATTATTTAAAAACATCGTACCTATGTTTTTTCAATTGATATGAAAATAAGTATGATTAATCATTATTTTGGATAAAGTCGTGAATCAAACCCAGATTTCTGTAATCAAAAACATTTAATTAAGCAGATCGTGAACAACGTGATAAGATTTCAGTTTCGTTTAACTTGAAGATGATCGATCTATATTAACATGTAGAAATTACTTCAAAACAAACACGAATAAACGTGATGCACTTTTTACTTGATTTGACACGTTTTTCTTGAATGAATTCGTATAATTTGTGATCAGTAATCAAAATGATGGATTGTAGGAAAACAAAAAAAAAGAGATATCAAATAATGAACTTCGTGAAATACTTCTTTTTCGTGTAAAATCTATAAAACTCGTCGATGCATCACATTTTTTTCGTCTACGATAAATATAAAAAATAGTTAATCAGTGATTCATACTCATATGTTTAGTAATGTGTAAGTACCATGTGTTATAAGAAAGTTCGACGTTAATTAACAATTTTCGATGGGCTTGATATTGCATTCTTGTTAACTATAATTATTTTATGAAATGTAACAAACTAGTCTCGATCAATTATAGTTTAAATTAATATAAAAGTTATTTTTGTCAGTCTTTCTTATCAATAAAAAATATAAATTTAAGAAATTATACGTTGTGTGTAGTAACAATAGAAACTTCCTTTATATAGTAATTGTAAAGTACTTTCAAAGATTTAAAAAAAATTAATTAATATTAAATTTTAATTTAAATACTGCATTGCTTAACATTATATAAATAAAAAATATATATATTTATTAGGCTTTATTTTATTTCACTTGAAAGAAAATTTCGTTTTCAAATATTGATTGTTATAACACTTTTATCGTCGTTCAAAATATGAAGTTATTTAAAGTAAAGTTGTTGATAAAACACTTCAGTTTGTATATTTATTTACTGCCTAATAGACGGAGGTTTATTTCCTTAAATAGCATTTTTTTAAATGCATTTTGCCGGAAATATTACAGGACAATTATGTATAATCATAATACAAAAACAATTAACATTTTCCTCCTTATATATAACAAATGTTTAACTGTTTATTAGTACGTGCTAATAAAAGTAAATTACGTATCTGAACGGATAATATTCTCGTCGATGCCACCGCAGATTGAACACTAGAACTATGCATATAATTATTTTGATGAGATTACCAAAAGGTTTTCAATTATAAAGTAAAAGTTTCTTGTTTGACAAACCTTGTGAGTCGTTTGAGAGCAAAGGCTTTTTTAATATCTTAAAGCTTAACAGAGAATTTCGTGAAACCATGAACCCCGATTTCTTATATACGCACTCTTTCTATCTTTCTCTCCCCCGAATGTGAGCTGAATTGAACTTTATACGTACAACGCGAAGGCCTTTAATCATAGATACAGTCCACTTGTGTATCGCCAATTATTTCAATGGCTTTTTCTTGATCAGTAACGGACACTCAAAAGATTTGAAAACTTGCGATACAAATATTATCAACGCTTGAAAATATAATCTATCAATTAAATTTTTGAGCTTCAATGAATGCATTTTACTATAAATAAATAGTGCAATATTAAAAACATTGTATTTACAAAACATTTAGAACTAAATGAGTACTTTACTTTTATTGTTTTATTGCTAGTAGATTGAATAAAATTCTAATTTAAAAAATACCTCGAATAATGTAATTGAATCCTTTTCACGAATCTAACATTTACTTCTATTTTAATAATCTACTCGTAGTTTTTTTAAATCATGGATAATAATATTAAAAGGGTTAAAGTTTCCACATACTTGTAAGTTGTGAATAATATATTTGTTTATGAAATATGAATGCAGCAAAGATTCTATTCGATATTGTAGAAAAAATGTACAAAGTGTATTATTGTCTATCGATCAAACAATTCTACAAAAAAAGATCGAACGAAGTTGCATATTCTTCTTTAATTCCTTCATAATTTTATTTCTCGGCGAATAAAGAGTTAATTTTTGGAAGTAGGCGGATCACGTCATGATATGGGTGATCGAGATAAACGAAAATGTAATTTTATTGTAATGAGGACACAATTGAGCTCTTGGTGAGTTTCAAAAGTATGAATTGAGGCAAGACTAGTAGAACCGTCAGCAACTAATCACCTGACCAGAAAAGGGGTTAGGTCATGCGACTATATAAACGCGCGCGCATGCCCGTAGAGGCAACGGGTTCGTAGGCCTCGCTCACGCTTTCATACACACGAGAGCAAATGCTTTCGTAAACGCGCATTCCGCGATGTCGCCGACACGAATATTGCAAAAGCCCCTCGACGCCGCGCATTGGCATTCATAAAGGCGCAAGTTGTTGCCTCCGGTGTTGCCTTCTATAGACTTGCGGATACGTAGAAACTGCATATTGTCGCTTCTTTACTATCGTGCCTCATCGCCTTTATTTTTTCGTGCATTTCAACTTTCTGATTATATCTGATTTTTTATTTGTATTGCATACAATATTTTTCTTCTCACTCGTATAGATATTAATTATTATTTATAATGTTAAGGCGAACAAATCACTACAGTCTTTGCGATTAATGAATCTGCTCTATGTATCGTACTAATATTAATTAATAATTGAGGAAATTGTAAATTTTCTTGATAGTAATTTTAAAACAAGAATGCAATGGATAGAAGATCACGATGGAAATCGAAACAATCAAGCGTTGTATTTAGAACGTTGCTTATCATCGGATAAAGCGAATACTTCGTATATCGCGGATAAATTTTTTATGCAAGTTATCGGTTATCGATACACAAGAACTATTTATTCGTAATATTGAGCTGTATTATATTAAAATAAATTTTATACAGGTATCTGATGAGAGAATAAAAATTGCGCAGTAAAAATTCCTGTATACGTTAAATAGAATATTCATGCTTAAATAATATGATAAATATAAGAAAAGTTATATATTAGTTGCTTATTAGAATAAAAATAGTTTGACCTTGCTATAGCTTAAATTTTTAATAATTTTTAATAACAGATGAATATTTTCGACATGTTTTATAAAAATTTTTCTTGATAAAGCTAATAAATAATATTTACGCTTATAACAATGATTAGGTTCCAGTTTTAAATTTTTATTTAAATCCTGAACATTTTTATTAATTATAAAAAAAATGACAAAAAGATTTTTTATTCAATCTAAATTACAAGCTTTAAATAGGAAATAGAAAAGTTGTATTATGAAATATATTAAAATATCGTATAAGAAAGGCAATTAAGTTTGCTCAGTGTGGTGATGCTAATAGTTTGATCGTTGATGCTCAAGGTTGTGCTATAATAATTTCTTATGCTGAAAACAAAATTTTCAAAATCAAGATGAAATTATCCTGAAAACTTTTTCGAAAACAAATATGAAATTTACAAATCTTAAATAATTTATATTTATTTATTTAATTATAAATTGTATAATTTCATTTATTTACTGAATAATTCTAATATATTGAGTTCTACATATTCAACAGATTAATAAAACGGTTACTCGAGTAGAATAAATATTCAAAATGGGTTAACATTGACGATTATTGATAAACGCATAAGTGTACGCCTCGGTTATTTTGTTTTAGGAATTATCAGAAAAAAGGACTAATAGTACTTGAAGTATGCCGTGGCTGAAATCTTGAAGGTAATACATGTTGGGGAGTGAGGATTCATTTTAGTTCTTCATTTCCTGCGTGCTTTACGTGATTCAGCCATCAGCTATTATTTTGTACAAAGAAAAAACTGCAGATCTTTCTTACATTAATAACTTATTTATTTGTCTTTTGATGAACTTATTTGATTTCAAATATTCAAAAAATATAAGTAGAATGCGTGGGTCGGACGAACGAGTTTAGTTAACGTAATAATAATATTTTTGTAAAAATATTTGCCCAATAATTTTCTTTTAAATCTGCAATATTTATATTATATAAGATATAATAAGCTTGTTTGAACCTAATTAAATCAGTCAATGAATATGCTACAGGCTATCAACAATTTTAATAAACTTCACAGTTATATCTTTGAATCCGTGTTAAACAAAAAGCCATTAAAACGATTTAGCACTTAACCTCTCACAGTTATTGGATTTTTATGCAATACGAAGAAGAAAGAACCATTGGTAGGCAGTAACGCACTTGGTTAAATCTGGACAATATTTCCCAGACCAATACTATTCGTCCACACGCGAAATTTTATCTTTCAACGTTTAATCGTATGGTCATTACAACCGCGTCATTTGGCAGGCATAAAAAGGCATCCGCCATAGAGATGCGACGTTTTCGTATTGTGCAATGAAACCTACAGTCGCCTTGCCAATCGAAGAAAAGTGCGCAATAATTATAATAATGTACATCTTCCTTTGATCTAACTATCTGCACACTTGTGTACTCTGTTTTTTCGTGGCTTCTATGAGACAATCTTTTCGCTTTCTTGTGCATCAAGCTCTTGGATGAAATTATTACATTTTGCAATTCTTAAATTTCTTTTAAAGGATGTCGATTTAGGATATGTTTACTCTTATAAGTTAGATATCCATTCAATAACTTTCTTCACGCAAATTTTGTTCATTACTTAAAGCGCGATGTCAATAGTGGCTTAGATAAACATCCGCCTCTGTTTAAAAACTGTAGTATCCCTAGTTCCTGAAAATTAAAAGGTGATATAACGGATAATCACAGTAATTACAGTTGACTTTGGTCTTTCACATCATGAATTGTCACAGTATTTTATTATATTTTTCTCAACTAAAAATTAGTAATTAATTGTAGAGATAGATTATACTTTAATTAAGTATAAAATATTATATTTTAATTATACTCATTTAAATGAAACAGTCTGTCTTGAATAAACAAAATTGTTATAATTATTCTGCAAATTGCAAAATGCAAGTTTTCTTCTATCTCACCTTTATTCTATCGATATTAATTAAAACATTTAAGTAGGTGTAAGATTTTGTGCCTTATTTAGTGTTATTATTATAATTATTATTATTATTAATAATAATATTAATATTATAAGTATAATAATAGATCTATATAGTATTCTGTACTGTTTTTTTGTATAAAAATCGAAAAATTTCTTATAACATAAAAAACGCATTTTCTTCGTTGAATTTTGTTTTGTTTTACAACCTATAACCTCGAGCGATTAGAAATTACTGAATATTTACGACTTATTTCTTAATAATAATATTAATCTTTGCTTTCAAATATTGTCACTAACGAGTAAACTTTTCAAAAGTAACTTTCATTTAAATATATATCTACAAGTATGCACTAAAAATATTAATTTCACTGTACATATTTTCTTCTCATTTTAGTAAACGTCAAATTTTTTTCTTGTTTATTTTTAATAATTTTATATTTTGATTACATTTAATCTATTAGAAGTAGTTTAATGTATTTTAGATAAAATTATGTCAAAGATAGATTTTGAAAATGCTATGAATTTGTTATGTATAACGCGTTAATAACTTTTATTTTAATGATATTGTTCATTTTCGTGTTTTCGTAAATCAGAATGAACAATTAAAAACAAAAAACAAAGCATGTAAATTGTTGAAAAAAATGTAAGTGTTCGCAAAAAATAAATAATTCGCGTAATTATAGGTAAAAATCAAACCAATGTTGGTTTTGAAATATTTAATGGGCCTTTTACTTGGCGTATACATAAATATGTATGTTTGAAAAATGTGACACTGTGCTCTGTATTCGTGAACAATAGACACAGTGAAAGCATCGTGACATTTAAAACGTCAATAAAAAAACTGAATATGTTAAACAATAGAAATTATATACAGAATTGAAATAATTTTTTTTAATTTAACGATAATTTATATTGGTATTTGAATCATATGCATGAAATAAAAATGCGCATTGTTCGTAATAATATAATTTAATAATGAAAACATTAATAATTTCCTTATATAGGTATCTATATATATATATATTAGTAATATCTATAATTTTAGAAATAACGTAACTTTACTAATTAAAGATATTAACTAAATGAACAGTTATGAAAATCAAGGAAAATAATTTGTAAGGTATACTGTGAAGCGCGTTAGCTTTCATTGCAGATTCTTCTGGTGTGTTCGCATATACATTTCTCAAGCGTGGAACATAGATCACATTCTTTTTATTAATATCATAAAATCGATTTCTGAATGTTCTCGAAAATACTATAAGATAAAGAAGGAACGCGCATACAGATAATTCACAAAAAACTTAACAAAAATGCATTGCTATTATTGATATTGAAACAAACTGTTGTTAAACCACAAGAAAAATCACGAGGGCGTTGGCTCTACTCATGCTTGAGGGAAGGGCAACCAAGATCAAACGCGCAAGATCACTGCACGTGACGAACTTGGCACTAAAATTCTTTGGATTTTCTTTTTCTTTATCCGTCTATTTTCATACTTTACTGTAGTACACAATTTTACTTGATTAGGTCGCTTCTAGCCAATGTCTTATAATTTCCTTATTATTATTAATTTTTTCTTTCATTTTATTTACATTGATGTGGTGAAATTGATTATTAAATAAAAAATCCCCGATTCTTTGACAACAGCTCTAACTATTGATATTATAGATTTATTGAGTGTCCCTACAAACAACATATTATCATCATTTTATTAGAATATGAATGGATATTTAAGTTTTTAGATGAATTGATAAATGAATTAATTATTTTTTTATTCGTATAAAAATAAACTTATTTCGATGAAATAATATTTGGTAGCTATTGTAAAATTACACTTCAAACTTATTCAGTATAATCGCGGATACATGAAGGAATTAAAATGTCAAATACTCTATATTCATTATTAATAAATCGTTATAAATTAGAAAAATCAAAAAATTGTGTATTAATGTGTTATAAATAACTAATAAAATTTCGTATTGTACACTCTTTTATATCACTGTTTTTATCTAATTTTATGAAAACTCTTTTATGTTTGTAAACACGAATGTCTACCACTCGGAGTAAAAACGTGCTAGGCTAATAAAATTCCCTAAAAGAGACCATGCAGACACGCTCAGCAGCGTTTATTCACGCATACCGCAAACAACTTGTGCAAGGCCTTAACAGGGCGTGCCAATACTTCATGTACAATTTAACGGATGATCATTGCGCTTAATTAATATTTCAATTGGACCTTATTATCCCAGTCGCCATCACCAAGCAGCCAGCATTCCGCTCTCCTTCCTCTCCTCGGGAAGAAAATGCATGGACATAAAGAATGAATGTGAAAGAGGAGAAAGATTTGTTTAAGTTACATGTGGTGATAACGTTGAGTTATAATCGTTAGGGTTTCGGAAGAAGACGAGTGTTTTGTTCTTCTGGTTTTTTCTTCTCTAAACGTGTTTAAGACATTTTTTAATCAAAGCAGCCAATGTTTGAATTTTCGTGTTTGAAAAGTTTTTTATTGCAGACTGTAGTAGTTAGTCTGTATATATTCCTTTGAACATGTCTATTAAAAATGTAAATAATTATAATTCTTTACTGCGATTTTACTGAATTTAGTAACTTTTTAATTTAAATTGATTTATCGTAGAAAATAATTTCTTGAAAAATAAATTTGTTGTAAAAAAACACAATTAACGTTTTAATTTAATAAAAATTTGAACGATAATAAATATAAATATAGATTTAAAATACTTATTTAAACGTGAAAATGTATCACGTTTTTCTTAAAAAAAAAAAAGTGATGAGAATTAAATAAAAGAAAGAGTAAACGTTTGATCAAAAGGGGATTTGGAAGGGGAGCTGCAAATCTTTAACGTACTTATATTACGAACATTTTAGATTTGTGATCCTGATGAAAATAAAAACATGCGAATAAATGAAAAGAAGAGTGAGGCAAGTAACGTTTGTTTCATCTTACATTTCAATTTTCTTAGTTGAAATTACAAAGTCACTGCACAATATCTAAAACAACACATAAAAATAAAGAATTTTTAATCTTACCTAATTATTTTTTCAATTTAATATTTGAATAGTTTATAAAAACACTCAAGGAATAAAAAAAGTTTGCAATGAAAAAACTAATTGTCACGAAACAACTTGAATAGGGAAAGAAACGAATAAAAAACCTAAAATTATAAACCTATTAATAGCGCACTTGTAAAATAATGGTTTATTGTGTATAACAGCAGGTTCCACTGTGTTGTAGTTGAATTTGAAAAATTGTGAACAACTTTTATAATAATCAAAATTTCATTGTTGATTTAAAAAAAGTGTTGTTGAAATTTAAGCATGGCTAAGAAAACAATTTGTGAACGCAATTCATAAAATATTTCAGGATATACAATGTATCAGTAAAAAAATTTTTTTAATTTTCTAGCGTTGGCAAATACTATAGATATAAAATTTCCAAATTTTTATTAATCGACTACTTTTTTAAAAAATTAAATTGAATGTTTATTATAAAGTACGAAAGTTAATAGCTTTATAATTACAAGATCAGAATGTTTATTAAAAATGCTTACTTGTAAAATTAATTTTTCCTTGTATTTATGAAAAAGTTAGTATGAATTAATAAATTTCAAAAATTTAATTTAGATTTTTACGATATCTTTAAATAATCACATAAAGCCTAGTTCTAGTTTGAAAAAAGTAGTAAGAATTTTTGATTTTTCCGTATATGTCTTAGTTGAAAACTTATTGACAGCAAGTTACTAAGTATGTCTAATATTACTTAACGTTATTTTTGTATATCAAGAGAATACATAGTAAGCGTAATGTTATAGAAGGCAATCACATTTACTATATACGTAGAAAAAAGAAATTATCAATTTTGTGTTCGTTCAATCGTAAAATAATAATAATAAAGATGAGAGTGAAGTTGATCCTTCAGTTGCAACGTTTGAAAATGAAAAATACTAGTGTTTGTAAAGAATATTAATTAAAGCCTTTTATTTTTACAAATTATAACGCAAGGAAAATATAAACTAGATAGACCAGAGTTAACTTGTTTTAAATGTTTTAGTTCTTTGACAGAAATGGGAAAGGGTATAATAATATGTCCCGAGTGTTGCAATAAATGTATGGAGATTATTAAAATTTCGTTAAACAAATCGTTGCAATAAATTTCAGTTTCACTCATTAATTTTTTTTCTTTTCCTGATACTTCGTGGTCGCGTCTTTGGAATATACGAAGCACAATAACGTCGGCAGAGGCAAATGCATTAATTATATCTTCAAGGGATAAGTGCAAAAGCATGAAACGGAACCAATGACTAACTCATTGTTGGTGTTGTCGAGAAAAACACGTCACTTATTCTTCCTTTCTTTATCTTTACCTCTTTCATAAGAGATTAAAAAAAATAGACAATATAATAATTTTCAAAATTTTCCACGGTATATTTATCTTATTCAAAGAACAGACAATGTAAAAATTTGTCTTTTAGAGTAAATTGAATATTAGTAGTAATTCATACTTATTGTATAATCTTATTAAAAAGATAATGTTGATAAATAAAAATTATGATCAAACGAAATTTATACTTTAAGTAAAATAAAAACAGATAAAGGGTGAATTTTAAATATTTAGAATTATTAGTTTATTGAACAATATAATGCATTGTTATAATTATTTACATAATTAAACTCATTCGCCTTAAAACATCAATATCGTTACATTTTGCAGTTAACTTATTTTTTTAACTTTATGTTTATAAATTATACTTTTACATTTTTTAATCTTCATTACCTTGTAATTTAATTCTTAACTTATACTTATACATGTGTATGCATATAAACTTTTCATGTAACTTCTACTATTGGCATATAATTTTTACTTATTTCTATGTTATTATTGTTTTTTCAAAAGAATATTTGATATAATGTCTTACAATTTATGTTTATACATATTTACAACATAATTATTTTTGACGCATAAAATCTTTAAAATAGATAGATCAATATAACTTGAGTGTTTAGTAAATAATATTAAGATTGATTTTGTTGTCCAGTGTCGTAAAGAATATTTTTTTATTTTTTTATATAACAATGCACTGATGAACATTATGTGTGTGTAATTATACAATCTTATATATGTAGTAGTATGCATAGATAAGTACATATTATAGTAAGTTGAATAAGACATGTATTTGAAAAAGATTCGTGGCACAGTCACAACTACATATGTATTATGTATTGTAAGATTACTATTTATATTTATTAGTAAAAATAATGTATAAGGAAATTAAAATATACTAGTAACTATAATTTTCTGTCCTTTCTTATTTATAAATGTAAATAATTTACAATCTTTAATTTAGCTGGAATAAAAAAGCAATTAAAATGTGAAATACTGTCGTTAAAATTTTATTAAGTACAAAATAAATAACAAGCCGTTTCTTTAAACCTATTTATATTATAAATAAAATAATAGCAATTATTTTAAATATTAAGAATTCTGTTTCGAATATTTTATCAGATATACGTTACATTACGCAAAGGCTTAATTCATATTTATTTCTGACAATGTAAAAAATTTATATTTGAACAAAATGTTTCCCATCATTTATTTAACTGTTTGTTTTAATTTAATTATGTTTAAATTTATTTAATTATGTTGCCCAAATAATTCGATTATTTTATTTTATTTTCGTAATTTAGAAATATATAAATTAATTTTTGTCGTGTCAAGCTGTAAATAGACTGAAAATAAGGTAATAAGAACTATAATTCTTTAAATATGAGTAAGAGTAATTATTTTTTTTAAATAGAATCTGAAGAAAAAACTAGTCTTAACAAATAGTACACACATTCAATAGCTATTTGAGTAGTTAATCTGAATATTTTATCACGCTAAATAGTTTAAATTTTATTTCCAGCTAAATTAAAAATTAAAAAAGCATTATATATTCGAAAGATGAAGATTAATTTTTCTTCCAAGATTTTCATTCAAGTAATAGCCAAAGCTTTATAGATGTCACATTCAGATAGATTTTAGACTAAATAGAATTTGTTTTTTTAATGAATAGTGCTTAATAAGATCCATATTCCTCATTTCAGTTTGCTTACCTAAATGTGACGTTTAAAGAGCGACTTACAGCATCTATATAAAATTGTCCAATAAGTCACACTTGGGATACATGTATGTACGAATATTTTAGAGCGGATGTCTTTATTTCGTCCAGCAAGCAAATAAAACATGTCGATAGCAAATTCTCAATACAACATTATTATAGTCTTGTCACGTGAGGAGCGTCGTCGTACGGATAAGTTCTTTTACTTCTTAGAAAGAAGTATACACGAGGTAAACTTGGTGAAAACAGGGATAAAAGTGACGAATCAATAATACGACTTACTGAACTATGATTGCTTTTAGTAGCGATCGAGCATTTTATATGTAGCTATGTGACCGTTTGACGAATTTATAATGCTTTAAAGTTCACGATTGAAGAATTGTATTCGAAGTTATGATGAACGTGAACATGTTGTTCATTAAAAAAAAAGATTATATGGATTAGAACTAAGAGTACTAATTTATTCATTGTATTCAATTTTTAGAATATATCATTCTAATAAATTAAATGCTGATCAAAACATGTATTTTTATTTCTTTCAGTATGTTCAAACGTAATTGATTTTTCTTTTAAAATTATAAATATAATAAATACCTTTATGCGTTAAAAATCTTCTGGATCAAAATTCTTTATAAAGTAAAAAACTTTAATTACAATTATTTTAATAATTTAATCTATCAAATTATATTTAAATCATCATTAACATAATACACAACGATCATTTGTTTAACTTGCTAAAAATAGAGGATTGAATGAAAACAATTTACAACTCATTAACACTCACGAACAATCAATTAATAATTCAAAAGAAAAAAATTAACACTCCACAAATAATATTACTGCTTTTATTTAAAATACGTACTTTTACTTTTGCCAAGCAGGAGGGGTCACAGTTCCTGGTATCTTTTTTTACGACGATGTACGATCTGAAAGGGGAGGCGTGGCGTATGTATGTAATCTTTGATCGGTCTAAAAAGAACAAATTGAAATCGACCGGATGTGGGGATTTGGTCTCTCAGATAGCGCTGATACTCAATCAGCGTCTAATTCAAATGACAATAAATGCAATAAAACATTGGTCTTTCCACTGCGCGCGCTCTCTCTCTCTCTCTCTTTTCTCACTTTTTTCTCCTAAAAATTATAAGGAGTATATTTCTACCGATTGCCTAAATATTCTTACTTTGTTTCGTTCCTCTTTTATCATATTCAAGAAGATTATAAATATTTCATAAAAGAAGGGTGAACCTAAACTTTAATAATGCTTAACGTTCAATGATAATTGATATCTTCGTGAAGAGGTACCTTGCATCTATGGATTCTGAAATAATTTTTATTTCTGAAAAAAATAAATCGTATAAAACATTAACTCGACAATTGAACTTTTAGTCAACGCGAGAGGCAAATGCTAAAGATTAAGACATAGTATATTAAAATGGTTAAAATATTTAATGTAACAATGTTTTATCCAATCCAATATTAAATTTTGAAAATACTTTTAATTGTACTTATCAATGCTTATTATGTATTGCAAAATTTTAACCCACTTAGAAGAGGGTACTCGGAGCATATATATTTTTACTGATTACTTATATTTTAAGCAAACTCTTAAATCATATAAATTAAAAAAAGTGTTATGTATTATTTTTATTGAAACTCACATGATATAAACATAATTATAATATCTATCGAGTAATTCTTTCAAATAAATATCAATTATTGTTACTTTATTCATTTCAGAAAGTTACTTATTAATTAATATATATAATAGAAAAAAATAAATTTTCTGTTCCGTCACTTTAGAATTACAAAAATATCAATTTTCTTCAAAATATATTTAGTTATTTCACTTTGCAATTTTATTTGATCACTTTTAATATTATAAATTTACAAATTTTGTTTATTTATATATCTATTTTAATAAACTAAATTAATAGTAAAAAATAAAAATCATTAAAAATACTTTATTATGCCAGTATTTAGAATTATTTCTTTCGTATTCTGAAACATACTTTTACACGAATATTTCGAAATTATTATACATCAAATTATAGATGAATGTGCAAAAAATGAATTTTTTTCTTTGTCTTCACTTTTTTTAATAATAAATTCAAAATATTTTAAATATTACTTCAAATTAAATAACATTGAGCAATTTTCTTATTTTAACAGGAGCATAATTAAAAACTTTAATTATTGAATTAAATTATTAAGAGTTTCTTTTCGTGATATTTAAAATTTAAATTTTGTAATATAATTTTAAGAGCGATAACACAATAATTAACATAAAAAACGAGTTTTGATAATGGATTCAAATTTACAATGTAAAATATTTAGTAATTCAAAATGTGTTTCAATGTCTATTATATTTTAATATCTATTATGTATCCATATAAGTTAACAAAAATAATTTTTTAAAATAAAAAATTAATAAAGTTTAACCAAATTATAGCACAATGTATAACGTGTGCGAGAGAAAATGTTTTACATTATAATATTTTGTAACTGTTTTTAACTACGTATCTAAAACAATCCATTCTTGTATTGTATTTTAATTATATAAATGTTTATTATTATTATGCTTCTTATTATTTTAATTTATTGATTTTTGTTTTTTTATTATACCATATATTATTTTTAAAAAATTTCGACTTTTAGAACGTACTGATGCCACTTAATTATTTGTTATTAAACTTAATAAGAAAAAAAATTCTTTAAATTTTATAGTTAATTTTATAATAATTTTAATTACGTACTTTAACTCGAAAACAACTATCGAAAAAATCGACAGTTTACCGAACAATTTCATTACGATAACGTATGCTAATAAAAATAGGGTTTACTCAAACAAATGAAGTAATGTCTATTTTGTGTTTTATAATTTATATGTAATCATAAATTATTATCAAAAGGCAATATACTATTTTATCATATTTAATCATTTAATACTTAGTATTTACCGGTTTCCATTTTTCAATTTTTGAGTGTTACAAACACTTTTCATTCAATGTTTTCTTCGAAAGGAACAGCAAAAGCAAATCTAGATAAATCGTACTTATGATAAATGTATTGTCATTAGCAAATCGATAAGGGGTCAAAGATACATTCTTTTAAAATGCAAAAAAGACGACGTAAACAAAGCAGCATATAGTTTTTAAATAAAAAATGTGAGTAATCTATATTGATCGCGCAGGAAAAAATTCAAATAGAAAAATGGTTTCTTAGGATCATGCGCTCGATTTGTCGTTGAACACGAAATCGACTTTGGCGACTGGCAGTTTGGTTTTCCATGGTCTGCGCATATTATGCGAAAAAGCTAAGCGTCACTGTCAGTGGCAGTGGCATCCCGATGGTGGCATCATCAGTGGCGGGGGCCGATCAATACGTAGGACTGTGGGTATTGGCTGTGTGGGTATGTTGCTAAGCAACGGAAACTGCGTTGCCGAGTTCATCGTCCTCTCTAGTTTTCTCTCTCTTTCTCTCGTTCTCATCTCTCCACTTGTTTGTCTTTTCATTTTCTCCAGTTTTTGGCTTTTTTCGTTTGTTTCTTGCGCTGACAAACCTCTCGAGGAGTAGATTAACTTGTACACTAGGAGTATTCCTGTTTTATCTGCACTCACTATATTGGCTTTAAAAATACTTTAACTGAAAACTAAGCCTAAGAAAATGGTTTAAGATCTTGAACAAAGTTGAAATTAGAGAAAATATAAAATGACCGCGATTCGATACTTGAGAATAATAGATAGTACATAAAATTTATTATATATTATAGTGTTTATATATTTTATATAACAAGGATACAATAAGTTTGTTATTCAATGAAAATGTAATATGAAAATATAACTAGTACTTGACCAACAAAAGACATTAAAATATTCACTGTCTAAAAATATTATGTTTTCTCCAAGTTTTTAAATTTTATTCTTGAATACTTGAATCTAGATATTAATTGTTTGTTTTTGCCACTTAAAATAGTTTTTATGAATTTTCGTATTCTTAAAAATTAATAAACATTCTTAAGCTTATAATACGAAAATTAAGAATGGGTATATTGTATAAATTTGTATTATGGCTATATTTCCAAATAGCTTTTCTACATATTTTTCAAAAAAATCAAATTTATTATATTATATTATGCATTCGATAAAAATTAATATAAAATTATTGTTATTTTTACTATCTAATTTAGTTTTATATTAGATAGTATTAAGTACAGTAATAGTTTTTTATTTGTTTCTTATTCAAACAATACATACAAACTAATTTTAGTCGAAGTATGTATTATGTAAAGTGATAACTTATAGGCAAAAAATACATCTGTCTTTACATATAAGTTTGTATTTATGTACATAAAATAAGACTACTAATCTCTTGACTCATTTTAATTTTTGATCCAATTTTCAATATTGTAGAAGACGTAAAATTTTCAGAAAACATTGTTTGTATGGATAGGAGGAGATAATAATTTAAACACGCCATGTTCTTAGAATAAGGTCGTTGAAGAATGATTGGTCTTTTTATTATTTTATTCCTTTTTTTTATTCTTATTAAGTAATTTTTAATCGGTTTTGTCATATATAGACTAGTGTAATCTTTTAATAGCCTTAATTGTTCGTATCTATTATTTCATTCAAATTGTTTTTGATGATTCAAACATATTAAGTGCAGTCCGCCAATCCTTTATGCTAGTTTTGAACATTCTTAGAAATTCAGAATAGCAAATAATTACAAACCCTTTTTATCGCACCAAATACACAACCTAATTTTTGAAAATTGGATATTTCATGTTGTAATCGGTAGAACAGGTTTATTTATCATATTCCATACTCTGAGTCATTAATAATTACCGTGTTAGGTACATTTTTCATCACGAATTTTAATTCTATGCTTATTCTACCGTTAGAACAACATAAATATATAAGTGTATAAAATCAAAAGCTTTCTAAATTTTCTTTTCGTGGTTAAATTAAAGTTTTTTTTAGAACCATCTCGGGTTTTTTTTTATTAAAAATTCTATATATCAAAATAATTATTTTGAAATTTCCAAAACAATTGTTTTTATGTACTCAATAAATATTGTCGCTTTAAATATTAAAAGCAAAGGATATGTTTCAATAGAACTTTGTCTAATTACATAAAAGTATGTATATTTTTAGCTATATTAAAAGATTCTTTTTTTTAAAGTTTTCAGGTATAAAAATTATCGATTCGAAACAAAAAAATGAAAATTATTATTGATATTGTTTAGTTTGTTAATTTTTCATTGTTAATGTTCACTTATACTTTTACTTTAATCATGCAGATTAGAATCATCATTTCTTTATTTTGCTATTTGATTTTTTTACTCTCTTCGATTGTCTAATTAATTTCTTCTATTTAAATTTAAGTATAGTCAAAAATTATTTTACAAATTATCGTGGTTCGTCTATTTTGGACAATATTATTTTATTGTATTGAATGAAAAAAATACTCGTTATTTTTTTCTTATACCTTGAATGATTTTATTAATTAGCTATTCGTTTTTTATAAAACAATATTTTTGCTTAAATAACTAAATATAAATTAATTTTTTATCAAAATAAAATTATATATTTGAGTTTTATGTACAATTTTTAATCAAAGAAATATATTTCTAAACTGTAAATAAGCGTTTTTTCTTTATCTATAAATTACAGTATTACCTTTAACTTATTTTTAAATTTATTAATTTGTCTCAATTTTTTCTTTCTATTTTGAACTTAACTTTATCTTCATGTTTATCTCTCTTTACTTTTTTATGTTACTATTTTCAACATTTTTTCATACACTCGATACATAAAATAAGAGACAATACACATAGATGCTCGCATACCCATGTATACTTTTTTACTTTCTTTCTGCTGAACATCAATTTAATATATTTCGTTGATTATTTTATTATTTTCTTGTCTTATAATTTAAAAAAGTCTTTGCTCAAACAAAATTATAATAAACATTATACTATTTAAAAATATTAAGACTAAACAGAATTATAAAATGATTTAATAATTCATTCTATCAAACAAAATTATTAAATTATTGTATCATTTCTATTATTTGTTGTTATTTTGGATAAAAAAAAGTATACGATAATTTCAATTTTTATCACAAATTAATTTCAAACAAATTATTTTTAATTTAATTTAATCTAATAATTGAAATTAGCAAAGTGAATTATCTTTTATTTTTTATTTTCTCATAGATAAATAGCTTTTTTGAACAATATATATATATATATGAAGATTGTTATTGGTATGAATTACACATTCTGAGCTACAGATTAATTTTTTCCTATACTTAATTACGAATATGTCCCAAAAGCTTAAAATACATGGCCATACCTGTAGTATAACATTGGTATTTAAAGGTAAGATAGAATGACTGAAAAAGCCAAATAGGTTTAATGCATATTGACTTAAATGCACCGACATATTTCCATATTCTTGATTACTATTCACCTTATCATTTGTGTTTTTTGCCTTGTATATTTCTCTCTTTCATGCTATTTTGTAAAGTTCGTATATTTATTCTTTCTTTTCCCTTTTAGCGCACTTTTCAAGTCTCTTTTGAATTCTTCTATAATATTACAATCTATTAGTATGTGTTTTGTAATCTTCAGCTTTTATTTGCATAATCTACATCTTTTATCCTTCTCCGAAAAGCAATGCTTATTTGCTTTTATCTCGCTTCCCATTCGGAATCTTCTCACGATTTTCATATCCTTTTTTTCCCGTCCTTCCCTCTATGTCAGTTCTACTTTGTTACCTATTTAGCTTCTACTATAAATTCTAATTTTTCTATATTTTTTTATCCATTTTTATGCTTGTCTGTCTTTCATTATTACTTTTATCTCCTTCCATATCTTCTTTCCTTCGAATTTTTGTCCCATTTTCACTGCGATCAAGCTACGTTATCCCAAATTTTTTTTTTTTTTTTTTTTTTTTTTAAATAGAATATATTTTTTTGCTTTCTTTTTGGTGTACGGCATATTCCTTCCCGGTTGTAGATTTGTTTTTAAATACTTTTTTAGTAGCTTCATAATGTTTCAGTTTGATTTTTTTCAAAGAAAATCGCTCTTTTCGCAGCTTTTATGCTTAGACTATTTCTATTTAGCTTCATCACTATTACCTTTGTTTGCAATTGTGATCAAAATGCCACTTCTCCAAAATTCAGGCATGTTCTCCTTCTAGGAATTTGTTGAACTGCATCGCCATCTCTTAGGTTAGCTTTATTCCTCCAAATTTTCATAATTCATTTGTTAAATTGTCTTCTCCGAGACACTTATTTGCCTTCAGTTTCATAATGATCTTCTGTGCTTCTTCCATTTATCTTCTCCAAGCTTTTGTCCTCTTTACCGATCTTTTTACTCTCTTCTCTTTTATCCTCTTGTCTCCTTCCCTCTTCTGCAATAATTTCTTGAAGTGGACTAAACACTTCTTTGAATACCGTCCGCTACTTTTTGATCTAATATAACCTGATTTCTTCATTTTTCTTTTCAATTGTTTAATAATGCCCCTGGATGATCACTTGGCTGTACCATTTCCCATTTCCCATTTCCTCCCCTTATTATTTTTATATCCCCCTTTTTCTGTTGTCTCTCCTGTCCTCTTCAGTGCCCTTATTATGTTTTGAATTTTTCAAGATCTTTCAGTCATTCTTGGTTTGGTATTCTTATTGACTGCAGTCGAGGTATACCATCTTCCTTTTTCTAACTTCTTTTTTCTTATTACGTCAAATTTACGTATAGTGGTTGGTGGCCGAAGTCTCTCCAACGTTCTGCTTTCATTACGTCTATCAGCTTGTCAACCTCCTCATTCAATATAATGTAATTGATTATCGAGGTGCTAGGCTTGCTACTGCATGTGAATTCCCTTTGTTGTCTCCCTTTCTTCATTATGTATGAATATCCCTCTCTGTCCTAACCACCTTAACATCTCTTTCTTATCTTTGGACCTTCTTTTTTTACCATTTTCTTTATCAACTCCCTTTTCCCTGTTGTCCTCGCATTAATTAGTATTTTTCGTCTTTCCCTCTCCGCAAGGTCATCCATGTTTTTCATGTTTGCTTTTCCGCTTTCGCACATGTATACCAATATTACTCCTCTTTCCTATAACTTAAGCTTTGCCCGCAGAAACTCCTTATTTTCCTTCGTTAGCTCCAGTAATTCTATATCCTTTACCTTCTTCATCGACAATAGCATTTGCCTTTTGTTCATCCTTTTTTGCTGTCGCTGCTTATTGGGATTTCCTCTATAAAATCGTCTTACAGGTACCAGTCCAATCTTTTTGTCTTTTCTTTTTCGCTTCAATTGTCGGTGATGCTTATGATTTCATAATTTCTCATGAAGTCACAGACGTCCTCTGTCGTTTACAAACTCGATACACCTCGATTATCTTAGTGGCCTTGTAATGCTAAATTCTTACCTTCTCCCTTAACTCTTTCTCCTTAGCTGATACCTTTTTTTGATTTTTTGTTTCCTTCTATATGTTTCATCAGTTTTTATATAAAAGTTGGAACTTATTAATGCTCTTATTTCTCCATAATTTTTTTTCCGTCTTGGTTCCACAAGCTACCTCCTACTAATACTCATCCCAATTTTTTTCTTTATCCCAGTAACACTCTAATACAGACCCTCTTCTTAACCCATTTACTGATTCCTTAATCCCCATGCCTTTTATCTGGCCTCAAACCTGTAATAATAATCTTATATATCCTCTCTCTCTCTCTCTCTCTCTCTCTCTCTCTCTCTCTCTCTCACTGTTTCTTCCACCATCTACTCTAATGGCTCACTCTGGATCTTCTTCTGCTTCATTAATCTCTACTACCTTCCGGATCTTTTTCTGATTATCCGCTGTTAGTTTTTTATTGCCAGTAGACCATGCTTCAACTGTGTTGCTACCGTTCCTTTACTTTTTTTACCTGTCAATTTTCTTATTCATTTGTTGATGGTGTCACTTTCTGTCTTTCCACATTGCGTTGATGGTTTTCTGGATGCAAACTAAAAAATCACTTATTTTGGTTTTCCCTGCATTTTTGCTCATTTTCATTTTTTATTATCACTATATACAACCCGATTCGATAAAAGCATACGCCTAAATATTATAAAAGTTATGCTAATATAAAAAAAATATATCTATATATATATATATATTTATTTCCTTTTATAAATGATTTCTTATTATTTTTTTACAAAAATAGTCATCAATACTTCACGAATTAATAAAAATATAATTAATCTATATGTATCATTATAAGTTTATAAATATTATATAAATATTTATAAAATTAAGGTTTCTACTAATATAGTAATATATATAATAATACTGTTGGTGTTGTGTAAAATAATTCTACTATGTTAGGCTGGTATTCTTACAAAAAGATCTAAATAGAAAGAACTCTGCACCCCTATCCACACATTATATATACATAATACATAAACCTATACATAAACACATTACATACATCAAAAACTATGCACACAGTACAATGTATGCTCCGCTTGAGGTGCTTCCATTCTTACTTACTTCCTGTATAACTTTGTACATTTTAACCTAACTTTTTGTGACCTTGTATTTCGTCTGTCCACTAGTGTGCCCTTTACTTGATTTTGCTTATTGTTGCTCTTCTCCCATATAAATTTTCTCTTTCCACGTTTATTTTTTTGTTTTTGCTTACTGAAAAGTTGTATCTACTCTGAAGTACCTCTGTAGTACTCTCAAATACTTTGAAGTGGTTTTTGAAATTCGTTCTCTGTTGCGAGTTCCCGCTATATGATTCCTTGGACGTGAAACCTCGAGCAGCCGTTACTGAATCAACATCCATCAGTTTTGCCGCTGCCACGTAGCTATAAGAATGCGTCGGATTTACAACCGGCGCAAATGAAAACAGCTCGAATTCTCAACGGCGATTGAGGTCACGCGTTACCTCCTGTTTGTTATTAATCGAAAATTTTTAACCTATGTAATTCACAAATAGATTTCATCGATTTTCACTGACAGAAATCCATATAGATCTTTAGATTCTTAAAACCTTGGAAGTCATTTGTTTGTAAAACCATATCTACTTTTTTAACCATTAGTTTTTGTACGTGCATCATTCTTATTATCTTCTATGAATTTAAAGGAAAATAAGTGGAAGTCAACTATTAATATTTCTTTATCCTTCCATAAAAATTCTAATTTTCTTTCATGCCTCCTGCTTTCCTATAATTCATTATTTTGATTTTCTTTGTATTTAATTCTAAATTTTTTTTCTTCGTGTAATCTGTAAATATTCATTGCATTTCTTTTAATTGACCCTTCACTTTTCAATATTATTATTTTATTATTTACGTACGTTATAAACTTTATTCTTACCCTCTAAATAATAAATAATCTAATAAAGTTTTTCGAAACATATTTTTTTCAATTATTATAATAAAATAGCTGAAAATAAATAAAGTACATTGAATATTTGAATGAATCTTAAAGATAATTAAATTTTCAAATTATACGTATATCTTATAAGGAAATGATTATTTAAAAATTGAAATACTGACTGTTACCACTTCCTTCAAATATAATAAAAAATAAATATGATTCATTAGTTACGATTATCAACTATTATGTTTCTCTTATAAACAAGACGTTATAAATACTTTTGAGAATGTTACAATCAGTATTATTGTATAATAATATTTGTTTAGTAAAAGAGAACTAACTTAAAAGTATTAGATATAAACCTCTAAAAAATTCTCCTTACAAGTTATCATGCTCTAGTAAAGTATTGAAATTCATTATTTGAAATTATTGTAACTAATTAAATATAAATAAAACCCTTGTGTTTATTTCAGAATGTTGACCACAAGATGAAATTCCGCTCGAAAAAAGGCCAGTTGCCGTTCATCGAACTCAACGGTGAGGAGATCGAGCATAGCAAAATAATAATGCGTGAACTTGGTCAGAAATACGATAAAGATATTGATTCGTATTTGAGCATTGATCAGCGAAGTGTCTCTCATGCAACGATATCCATGATTGAGAACAATCTCATGTGGGTAGTGGCTTGCTGGCGCACTAAAAATCTAGACCAAATGCTTAAGGGCTACAAAGTGAATCTTCAGCATGCCCTTGGCACAAGAATCCCGAATGGCATCCTTAACTTTTTCTTCAAGTTCACATATGGCCGTAAGGTGAGTAAAGCTGATTCCGAGATTCTTACACCCCACTCTTAGTAAACTTTCATTCTCACGTGAATAAATTATCTAACTACTCACTACTTAATTTTTATTTGTTATTTTCATCATTTTCGGTGTCTTCGTTATTAGTTAAACGTAAATAAGTGGATTAATCGACTATTTCTATTTCTTTATCCTTATATAAAAATCCTAATTTTCTTTCATGCCTCCTGCTTTTTTATACTTCATTGTTTTGGTTGTCTTTGTATTTAAATCTTCTTCGATTAATCTATACATATTCTTTGCATTTCTTTAATTATCCCTGACTTTTCGATATTATTACAATATCATCATTATATGTTATAGACCTTATTCTTTCCTTCCGTATTTGTATTATATACTGCTCTTATATTCCAAACTTTACATTCTAAGTTTTATCATGTGTTTAATGATTTTTATTACTTCATTTTGTTTTTTACAAGTAATCTTCTTTATTACTTCCAGTCTCTTCTCTATTCTAAACCCATTATTCCCAGCTCTTTTTATGAATTAGTTTATTTTTTCTGCAGGTGAAAAGAACATTCTTCTTTTTATTCCCTTTCATACAGTCTTTTTCCTTTCTAATTCCTTTAATTCTAACTTAATTTAACTCTTTTTTATATGAATTACATAATTGCTTGTTACTGGTTACTTTTATTTGTCTTCTTTCTAACTATTTCTTTAATATCTTCTCTCATTCTTTACTCAGTTCACCTAGCTGATTAATGCTCCATTCTTCTTTGTTTCAAATTTTCTTTTACTATCGTCATATGCAACTCATTCTTCACAAACATTCACTTATCCCTCTGCAATTAAATAATAGAATTAAACAAAATAATTATAAGGAAAATATAAAATCATAAATCTTAAACGATTTAATTATTGAATAATTCATTATAAAATAAAATGCAAAAGCACTTTAATAATTTTTAAATAAGATACAAGCCATTGTTGAACAATCATTATTGAAATTATTGAAATACAAACACATTTTGGTCTACTGTGAAATCTCATAAAGTTTATATTTTTTATACTTTTTGCTCTTTAAAATATGATATAAAATAAGAAGAAAAAGAACATTGTATTAAGGAGTGTGTGGAAGAAAATTCGTCTAAAACATCTTTCTTCGAGATAAAAGAGCTAAATAACAATAGTGCATAGTGGCGCGAATGTTATTTAAATGATTTAGAAGAAGAACAAAGACTGGTACATATATCATTGGCAAATCGAGAATAAAGCATTGTGATCATTTGTAGTGAGAAATAGTTGGATTGGTTACAGGGCGCACGGAAGGTTAAGGCTCAGGGCATGGGCGTTCACACACCTGAGGAGGTTCTACAATTCGGGTGCGACGATCTTAAAGTACTCAGCGATATGCTCGCTGACAAACCTTTCTTCTTCGGCGACGAGCCTACCTCTGTGAGTATAACTATGGGTAATTTTATTTTCGTAATGCTTACCTTCGTTTATTTCATTTTGCAGCTCGACGTTGTCTCGTTCGCTAATCTTGCCCAAATCCTCTACATAGACAAGGAGATTCCATTCGCACTACGTGACTACATGCAAGAGAACTGTCCAAATCTCGTAGGGCACTGTTCACGTATGAAGGAACGTTGCTTCCCAGACTGGGACGAAATTTGCTCGACCCTCGATATGAACACGCACCTTCCAAAGCCACAGAAGGTCGAAGAGAAAGAGGGCAAGGAGGAGGCGAAAGAAACAAAGGAGTCAAAAGAAGAGAAGGAGGGAGACAAGGAAAAGTCTGATAAGGAGGAAAAGGACGTTGAGAAAGACAAGGAAATCGACGAGAACAAAGAGAAGGAGAAGAAGGGAAAATAAGAAAGACGCACATACTCATTCTGTCTCCTAGTTCCTTTTCTAGCTCACCGCCTCGTCATAATCTTTCTTAAAATCTTTCTTCCGGTAAACAATGTAATATGAAATCTTTTGGTTTCCTCAAAGAGATCTTTGTATGACTGTTCCCCTTACTTAATATCCTAATATTAAAATAATTAAAAGACTTCATATGATATTGTTTATCGGAAAAGAGATTTTAAGAGAAATTATGACGAGGCGGTGAGCTAGAGGAGCTAGGAGAAAGAGATGATGAAAATGATTAGTGTACGTTGGACTCTTTTATACTTGATGCTCTCTAATTAACCTTAAGACCGATGAGCGAAAAAACATGCATGTTTTTTATTATTATTTGACGAAAAAAAGATTATTGTCGATGTGGGAGAAAACGTGCTAGTACTTTTAAGTACGTTTAAAAGAAGCGTTTTCTTCCAACCTTTCTCCTACTTTGTGTTTATTATTATTATTATTATTATTATTATTATTATTATTATTATTATAACTTTCCATATTTGTTTAATTCTATCCATTTCAATTTTTTAAAATATCATATAAGACGTACCCGATATTTATTTTCATAATCGCAGTGCATTTGACTAATATGGACAAGTCAATTTTCAAAATTCATGGTATATGAGATTCAGTATTGTGAATCTACAAACTTTTGTATCCTCTTAATGTATGATTTAATGGCATATTAATATTTTGGATTGATGAATATGTATAAGTTATATTGATAGGCGCATATAAGCATACATGAAAGTTCAGCTCCTTCTATAAAACGTGTATACGTATTTGTATTTTACCTATTCACTCATATATAATTTTTATATACGCTTTTCATTAATATGTATTAAAAATCCTACCAATTATATTAAATTGAATTAATGAATTAACAAAGCCAATATACGAAAATTTTCTTTGTTCTTTTCGTACTTTTCTTTTTCTGTTACTTATTCTCTACATTTGCGATTTACAAAATTATAATCTCAACGAGACGGGAATTTAAAATGCATTTTTTAATGTGTAGATCTCTTAACTAGGTGCATCTTCAAATCCACTTTCGTCTGTCATGATATTGTCAATAGCAAATCGAGTAAAAAATTTGATAGTAACATCAAATAAATGTACATAATATCAAAGAAAAAATGTAGTAGATTAATTTTTTCTTCTATTAACTTTAACGTAATATAACTAATAATTATATAGAGGTGCTACACATAATAATAGAAGGAAGTGGATAAAAATTTGTATATTGCAACAAGACGAAACGCAAGTACATATACACCCAGTAACATAAATTGGCCTACCCTTCTATATATGCTTGCGCACGAGTATTAAAATAAATTATGTATAGATTTATTGATACATTCGAAAAATACTTAATTCTATTTTATTTATGGAAAATCAGGATTACGTGAAGTTCTACACTAAGTTTTTTATCAAATGTTAATTTACAGAAAGAATAAGATCAGATGGAAGCAGATAAAATTTTAATTTAATAAATAAACAAAAATAAAAGTAGAAAATTGTGTGGAAAAATACAGTAATAAAAGAAAAATATTAATATGCTATTCTTATAAATTAAGGGAATAAATAAGTTTCTGGAACCACATCTGAATTTAATATATCGTATAAGTTTCGATATTGGTAGCTAATTTTTAAATGCAAAAGATTTCTATGTTATAATAATAATTGCTGTCTTAATAATATGCGATAATAATTTTTTACTTAAATCTGCTGTTACTTTATCTGCTATATTATTAAGAAAAATTTTATAGCAAATATTTGATTAATTTTTTAGTTAAGAAAATAACAAATGAAACATATTCAAACTTAAATATATTTAAAAACGAATCTACAAAATTAAAATGATTAATTATCTAATTATATTATTAAAAAATAAAATCGAGTAATTCTTTTGTTAGTTAGTTAAAACCAGAACATATATTATCAAAAAATTTGAATTTTAAATTAAATTTTATAAATTATATACTTTGCACTCAAACGGTTAAGACATTGAATATAATCCAATAAAAAATGTGCAAGATAATATTTGTAATAAAAAAAACAACAAACTATTGACAGACGCCACTTAAACATTTTGCAAAGGACTCAAAGACGTAGCGCCGCGTATTACTAGAATTTGATTTCGCTTTCTTTAGGCTTCAAATTTTTTTCTTTGCAATTGAATGCATTAAGGTAATAATATTGCATTCGATTCTTCGAAAAAAAGTAAAATAAATATCCTTTCATTTTCTCTTGGAATACGTGGAAATATATTATTCAGTTACAAACAAATAAATAAAATATTAAAATAGTCCATCAAACCATGGAATCAAGTAAATACTCAATGGCGTTAAATTTTAATCAATTTTAAAATTAAGGATGTGCATATTGCATTGGAATTTAACTCATAAACACACATTTATACAGTACTCTAAATCATTTTTATTCTTGCAACTGAATAAGAAATATAACAAAAAATATATATAAAAAATTATAAGAATTAAATTAAATTCATTCCCGTCTTTTATATCTTTATAATCTTTTTTATGTTTTTTACACAAATTTGACAAGTGTCGTCGGCCACATACGCGACGTCGGTGAAATATTATTAATTATAATTATTACATTTGTATATTATAGAAATACGTAATATTGTATGTTTGTATGTGCATTATGTACAGGCGAATGCAGCCCATAAACACGCAATGAAGTGATGAAATAAGATTATAAAAAAATTTAAGCTACACGCATTTATAAGATGTATTCAATTAAAACGCGGTTATTAATAATAAATAATAAAATAAAAACAAAATAAACTATTTCTCACATGTATTCACAGAAAAGCACGAGATATACACAATTTAAATATATGTAAAAACGCAGTCGTGGAATTCAAAGTTCACACGTTTAGCACTGATTTTTAATATTAAAGTCTAATGTATGTCGTAAAAAATAATCTAGCGATTTAATGCAAATTTAAGCTTGATAATACATTAAGAGGATTATGAAAAAATTTAATAGTCAAAATCAATAGTTAAGCATTAAAAAAATGTAACAAACCGTAAAATTAAAAATTTTATATTATACGAAGTATCTTTCATCGAATAATTTGAATAAAGTTTTATATACGTTGCATTTTATTTTATTTTTAATTATTATTTTAAAAAATTGCTGGGAATTGAGTATGTAACTCTTCGTTTCCAAACTCGTGTGAATGGGCTCTTATTGCATCTAACCAGTTTAAACGATACTTATGAAATGATTTATTAAAAAAAATTAAACAATTAAATAAAAGTTGTATAGAAAGGGCACTTTTTTACGAGAATAAAAAAATAATTGGATTAGCACGGTTGTTACGTACCGATAAAGTAAGGTTAAAGCAGAAAAAATTTAAGTAGGGGGGATACACGTAAAAACGAAAGAAACAAAAGTAAATAGACATGACTAATGCAGTAAGACAAATTTTTTTAGTAATATTAATCGCATACAATATAAATATATAAAAAAAATTATAAAATACGACTGCTCGTTTTATGTTCAGCGCTATACATTATTTCATTGTCATTATATCAGCATTTATTAATGATATACATTCGGACGAATAAAATGTGTTTATAAATAAAAATAGTTAATTCATTTTTAATTTTATGGTTGCCTTTGTACACATCCAGTTTTATATTTATATACAACTAAATACTGAAGTGTAATTCTCTGTATTTCTGAATCAATTTATAGTTATTACTTTATATTACAAAATTGTAATAACACAAGTTGTTACATAAAAAAAAATAAAAATTATGTTATTAATTAATTAATTATTAACAATTACTAATTTACTTCAGGTTTTTGTAATATTTTATTATTCTTTATTTTTTAATTAAAAAGAAAACTTTTTTTATAAGTTACATTACGTTCCTGTGTATACGATTTTAAAACAATATTCTTCTAATCTATTAATTTATTTTAAAAAAAAACGTTCATTTAATATTTTAATAGTATCTTAATCATTGTTGACAAAAAATACTATAATTTATTTATATTATATGGTAATGTGACAATATAACATAGTCATAAATTATAAATTGGAAATTTATAATATTTTTATAAGTACAAATTTATCATTTCTTTATATTAGTTTGCTATTTGTATTAAAAATAATAAATTTTACATTATCTAATATAGTTTTTATAAATGTTTACAAATTTAATATAATTTTCTAAAATGTGATATTAAAATTAAGGAATTTTTTTTTAATTATTTGTCATAAAAGATTGATTGAGCGACGTGGGCGGCCTTCTCCTGTAGGCCCGACGAAGTCAGGCCCCACGTTGGGTGCCAATTGACAAGGCCCGAGCACTCGGGCGTCCGGGTTGGTTCGGCGTCAAGGTACGGGGCAAGAGAAATATTCTCCCGGCTCCAAATCCCTTCGGTAAGGACGCCCCGGTGTGATGCGAGTAAATCGCCTCCTTTGGCGAGCTCAGGACGATGGGTTCGTTCCGGTGCGGCGACACTAGTTCCTCGAGGGAACGGGTCTCGCCTTCGTTCTCGGAGGGAGGCCTACGAAGGGTGATCCGGAGGACCCGATGTACACCCCGAGCGGGTGGTACACGTAGTTTGAGATCGCCCTGCGATGGCGAATTGAAGAAACATATAAATGAAACTCGCAACGTTAGATTTCAAATAGGAGAGCGGCTGGAGCAAGCACGGCAGCGTCGAGGTTCTCTCTTCTTTGGTCTTTCCGAGGATATCTCCTTTTGTCTCAAGGGCGCCCGGCTTTTATACCCCCGACATCGAGTGGGAAGCCGAGCGCAACCGACGATGCTCGATCGGCGTGTCCGAACATTTCTCGAACACGTCGAAACTAGCGGTTATTGTTGATACCGTTAGAGCGGCCGACACGCCCCGGGTTTTTCATCCGGTCGTCTGATGAACGCGTTAATAGCATGCAATTCGCATTGTTTGTCCGAGTCGACAATGCATGCCGTTAGTTAATGACATGTGTCATTAACTACACGCGTCCCAACTTGCCCGGCTTATGGCCGTATCGACCGGTTAATGAGCCGGGGCTCGGCGCGCGTCAATTATTATTATGAAACACTTCTAATAGAAAGTTCAAAATCAAATTTTATTAAAATCTTTCAAAGTAATTTAAATATAATTGGTTTTTTTTAATAATATGTATAGACAAATGTTTTATTGTTAATTAGAACTTGTTTTAATGTTTTTAAAGTTTTAAGTATTCTTATATATATATATATAATACTAATTAACAATAAATATAAAAAATATGTGTGTGTGCGTGTGTGTGTATTACATATGTATGTATAATTATTTTTCAAACATTTAAATGTTATAGTATATTGTTTTCCTTATTATAAGATACTATTATTAATTAATTATAAAGTGACAATATGCATTATGTATGCTAATGCAATATAAAACTAAAATTATCATTTTTCTTTTTTCATATTTTTTAATTAAATGGAAGAAATACCTGAATAATTAATAATTAATAGTTGATAAATACCAAAAATATCTATTAACTTGTATTTAATAAAGTTGTTAGAAATTATAAATTTTGCACTTTTTATGATTTTAAAAAATTTGTTTAATTTATTGATTTTACTTATTTAAGAAATAAATTTCTAGAAATTGCTCAAATAAAGCTATAATTTTTTATTAAAAATCATTTGTTGGTACATTAAAATATTGTTAATTTGACTTTTTATTTATTCTTTTTAATATTATATCATTAATGTTTGTTTATATAGTATATAATTTTTTTTTTATTAATTTTAATTACTTTAATTTACTTTTGTTAGGAAAATGTTCACTTAAATTCTTATATATTTTATGTTTTTCTCAAGGTTTTATAATTAAAATATGTATCACAATTTAATACAATTTTGAAGTATATATGACATATCAAATTTAAAAAATAAATATGAAACATTTAAATATGCAAATAATATGAAATCATTAATATTGTAAGTAATTAAATTTTTAACTTGTATTATTATTTATTTATTTACGAACAATTCATACATTATTATTTACATATCTGTTCAATTCTTTTACCTGAATTTCTTGGTACACGTATCTATTTTACTTAATATTACACATTTTTTTACTTATATTTATACATAATATTTATACTTATATAAATATATAATATTTATCTATTTATTTCTTCTTTTTTTTTTTTACTCTCGTTGAATCATCTCGTTCCGATTCTTCGTTTTAAATCTAAATCTTGTTTCTTTCTGTTTTTTAGTGAATCTTGTACAATATATTTATGTCTTTCTAATCATCTTTCATAATGTTCTCCCACTTGATATATTTTAAACCCCATTACACTGCGCTCCTCTGAAATGTAATTTTTTTTCTTTTTGTTTATTTTACAATCTGCATGATCTTTCCTCTTTCATTATTCAGGTTTTGTTGTTTTTTGTTGCATTATCCATTTTTAACTATTTCTATTTTATTACCTTTTCACCACAAGTCGGTTTTTTACTTTTTCCCCATTTTCCCTGAACTTCATTTTCTTTGTCAGTTTTACCATGCATTATTTTTGTGTTCTTCTATCCTTTATTAATTAGTATCAAAAACATTTTTCTAGCTTTGTTTTTAACGCTTCTTTGATTCTATCTCTACCTTTTTTTTACTTTCTTTATATTTCTATTTTTTTTATTTACTCATTTTTATCCTCTTTTCTATTCGTAATTTTCCACTGTTTGAGTTCACTGATTACTTCTACATTTTTGTCCTAGAAAATTTTTAACTTGTATATAATTAATATTTTTTAATTGTATTAAAATAACAAGAATTATATTTTATTTTATAAAAAATTTAATGAGATTCGTTTGCAATATTTTTTGAATACCTTCATGGTAACTTATGTATTAAGTAAATTACATTTAATTGAATGATATTAAAATTCATACATGAATATGCATACTGCAACTCCATTTTCGTCAATATTGTGTTAGTTAAGCAAAATATGTAGACATTAAATATAATATAATATATAATATATATATATATATATATATGTTATAACGTGGATATACATATTTTAAAGTTATATGTTCTGCGATCATATTAAAAAATAGTTTTCTTTCTTTAGAGTTAAAAATTTTCATTTAAAAAAATACTAATCTAATTATTATTTAATTACTCAATTAATTCTATTATTTACTCTTTCCGTTGTTTAATTACTAAACCAATAACAGTATCCCCTGTTTGCAGTGTAGGAATGATTCGTCTTCCGATACCCTACAAATACTGAGGTTGTGAATCAGTTGCTGCTGGGATTTAGTATCTTATGCGATATCTCGTACTTTTAACTTGTTCGAGTAATTTTTAAATCATTTTAAAGTAACACATCATCTCATTATTCAAGCCTTACAAAATCAGACTTATTTATCATATAAACTAACTTTATAACTATCAAATAACTAGAATTCCATGGACTTTACAATTGACTTAATTCATATTTAGTTATTAAGCAATCGATAAAAAAAATATTGGCGTTACAAAAATTTGAATAACTTTGCTATGAATGAATAGATTTTTTAAGCCATTAATACTGATTTCATGTATTGTACACGTATAACATGTTGCTAGGTGAGAAGCAACATTCCAAATTAACACTTAGCAAAAACATATTCAAATCAAGATTCATCAAAAAATCTCTAAAATCATTACTTAAGTTTAATTTATAATCAAAATTATGTTTAAAGTACCATTACTATTATGAATGAATATCTTTTATAATATAATTCTCTACAGCTTACAAATATTAATTGTTATCAATTTTATATATTATATATTCGAATGTATATATAGTACATAGAGTTACAAAATTAATGTCCAAACATCCACTGCTTTAATACTTGAAATTTAAAAACATTAGCAAATAAAAGGGCGCCTAATCGCTTGAAATATATTTCACTATATTCAAATTGATTTACTACATTATAAAGATATAAAACATTTCATTAAAATAGGAAAGATGAACGAATGTAATATGAGTTTTTTTTCGTCAAGAATTAAATAATGAATCAATATTAAAATTAAGCGCTTAATAATTGAGGAATGATTATTTTAATATTCACTAATTAAACTAATACATTAATTTTAATTTATGCTAATTTTAAGACATGAATCCAACTAAACGCGAGTATATAAATTGCTTCAGCATTTTATACAAATATTAAATTATACTTTCTTTTCTACGATTTAAAACTTACAATATAAATAGCTAATCATTTAATGCTATTCAAAACAAAGATAATAATGCTTAAAATTTTAAAGTTATTTAATCTTCAAATTTTCACTTTCTAATATATTGAATAAAAACCGTTACTTGTAAAGAGTTATATAAATTATAGACGAAATTCACTTAATTATTTAAGTTGATAATGTATTAAAGTTTTCGTGAATTCGGGTAATTTTTTTTAATTTTACAGTATTTCTTGATTTAATATTTTTTTATTTTTATTATAATTGTGGTGATTTTTATATAATATATAGATTATCCATATATTTCTTTTTTAGTTAGTTTCCTGTATTTCTATTATTTTTTGTTCACTGTTCAGAATCACTACACTTTTTGATGTATGAGAAAATTTATTCTGCTATTACAGTAATGTTATATATTTATGCTTTTCTTATTTCAGATCGTACGTACAAAAATCGATCTATTTTCTTTAATTTATTTTCATTCATTTAAATTTAAAAACACTAAATTATTATACAAAATTGGCACTAGAAAGATGTCAGGTAATTTTATATGTCTTGGAAGCAATAAACAATATAATCATTCTAAATTTGCTATCACGACCATATCATAAGGTCATCATGAAAAAAGAATTACCTGTAATACTTTGAGGTACATTTTATTAAACAAATTACTTTTTGAATGATTTATTCACGTTATTCTATCTAGATACTGTTCTACAATACAATTGCTTACTTTTATATGAATAAAAATTAGTTTTGATTTTCGTTAATCTCTCTTTTACAAAAGTTATTATCATTATAATTACAATAGAAAGAAATTATAAATAGTGCAATGTAACAAATTGCATAAAATCGAGGAAAGTATTTGACATTAATATTTTTTCAATATTACATTTATTTTTTACTTTTATTTTTATTTTTTATGTCTTCTTGACATAATACTTTTATATTCATTTTTCAACGATTAATGTAAAAAAAATAAATCGTAATTTTGAATATATATGATAAACGTAATGTATATGTTATCCAATCTTGAATAATATTAAGCTATATATTAAAGTATTGATATAATATAAAAATACACATAGTATAATTTAGTATTTTTTAATTTTGATGTTAAAATTAGTAATATATTAAAATTTAAGGCTCTTCGTAAATTAGTACACGATTTGATTTGAGTAATTTTAACGTACATTTATAAATTTTGTATTAATTAAATCGTATTACTTTTGCAAAGATAATGTGAATAAAATGTTAATTGTAAATTATTAGAAAGAGTACAAATTTCACAAAACAAGCTAGAACACGTTTCGCTTTTATGTTTTTGGCTGTAATCTCGATGCGAACACAAAACAACTCAGTAACACATTAGTTCGTCAACTTAAGATTGTTTCAGTTTTATGTCGCCTTGACACCACGGAGTTGATGTGGCACCACCCGAACAACAATTAACGCGCACTGATTCGGCGACCAAGGGTCAATGAAAGGCTCTAGAGAACACACAATTCGAAGCAGAAGATCAAGCTCTCGACGAAGTTCTACCATACAAAGAAAAATCTAAGAATCCAATAACCATAAACGAACAGGAAGGCAGTACATCGTCTTCTTATTCTTGGTGATTAAAGAGCCCGCTTTTTCATCACACTCTTAATTATATAGTTAGTTATTACGATCACAATCAACGATATATAAAATCTCTAAACTTAATTCTATAAATACATCATGTGAAAAACTAGTGTACTAAATAAATAATATCAAAGTGAAACAACGTAACGTAAATTATCAAATCAAACGAAAAACAAAGCAAAGTATAGCCGTTTCGAAGTTTCTGACGTTCATAAAAAATCAGTTAACGAAATGTGACGCACTGTTTTTTATTCAGATATTTATATATATGAATAGACAATTTGGGATCGTGGGAGCATGGATTACCAACTATTCATGTACATTTCGATGGCGATCGACGAGGATTTTTTATAAAGAGTTATGAAGACATGTGAACTATTGTTCTATAAGATGTAATCTTTATTTAGCAAAATATTCATACTAAATATTATATCTATTCTACTATTACTCTAAGACACTTCATCATTATTACAAGATATAATTTTTTATTACGCTTAAATTCAGGGTAACACTGATATGGAATGTACTTCGTTTCAATGTTAAAATTTTAATCCCTGAAATTTCGATGTAATAGTATTTGTCGTATTAGTATCCTATTACTTATATAGCCATTAACGTTTACCGATTTGTCAATACAAGTCGGGGTTTATATTTCCACAAGTGTGTCACACCAACACATCTGATATGATATCCGACGTTACCGATGTGAACATAGAAACGCGTCCAGACTTACTTGAGATGATTTAAAAACTGACCCCACCTTTTGTAAAACTTCCTACAACGAAATCGGTATGGTGGCTTTAATTGAAAGGCATAGGAAAAAAATGAAGAACAAGAGGGAAATTAACGAAGGACCCGAGGAAAAAGACAAAAGAAGCTAATCAAGAAACGTATTAAAACATCGTAGAAAAACACCAAACTGGCGGAAGACTCTTATCAACGCCCGTCTTAGAGAGTTCTACGTCACTCTACCGCATAAAGGCATCGCCGAACAACAGAGCTCGATGGTTTTTTTTCACCAAACTTTGCCCCGTCTCTTAAATATGCAAACAAAGGATGGTATGCCAACATGGTATGCTCAAGATATGCTGGATATGCTCAGGGATGCTGTAAGATGGTATGCTCCGTTGACAAGCACGTCCGTGTTCTTATCAACTGATCTCATGAATATTGAAATTACAAATTTTACTATGAAATATAATTTAATTATTTTTATGAATTATTATAGTAGGAAAGAATAGTGAATATTAATAAATTAAAAGAAATATTTTAGTCAATAAGTATGTTCAGTGTTAAATATGCGCTGTCTGATTTCTAATAAAATTTTTTTAATAAATTAAAACCATTAAGATTAATAAATTATTTTTTCGAATTTGAGATGTTATTTAACCATGATGATTAATTTTAGATTCATAAACGTGAATAAATATATTTTCCATTAGATAATTTATACAACACATAAACAAGAGTGTGTGAGACCTTACGAAAAACTCATTGACTATAGTGAAAGAAAATTTGAAACAAAGAAGATGAAACATTAATTAGTTAGGTAAAGTGAGTGAAGAATAAGAGAAGATGTTTAAGAAGCCGTTAGAAAGAATACAATTAAAAGTAAATTGTAACAAGTAGGAAAAAAATTTATATAAAACAAGTTATAAAAGTAAAGTTATGTAATAGTGGTCACAGAGAGACAAAGAGAGAAAAAGTTTTGGCGCACATTGAGAAAAAGATGTCGGTGCAAAGACACAAAGTCGTAATAAGGACGTAGAGATTATAAAAGTAGGACGGCAAATGTAGTTGTGAATAAGTCATAGAGAAAGATCCAAATATACGACGGAATTTAGGCATATTTTAATAGAAATTATAAAAAAAAAAGAATTTATATATGTAAAAGAAGAGAAAGAAAGAAAGTTCGAAATAAAAATTATCTTAGCAATATTCAAGATGAGACGAGAGGAAATAAACACTGGCTGACGGAAAAAGAAAAAGTGTTAATTGTGTTAAGAGGAGAAAGAGTTACGAGAAACATGGAAGAGTACGATTCAATAGAATTTAAGATAAGCAGATGAGATAATAATATGATGGGGTACGTAAAAGATATTAGTTTAAACCGTATGTACATATATGCAGTAGTATTAAGTGAATATTTTATTCATAAAACTGTATAGAAAGAAAATATAAGATGAAAATAGTAATATTAATTACACACGTTATAATTAATTATTATAGTACCATTATAGTATTTGCATTGAACTGCATATTTGTCCTATCGTAATAATTAGGTACGAATTAACAACATCCCAAGCTTTTACCTACGGATTCTTATATAGATCTGAAAAATGATTATATGAAAAACAAATAAATGATTATTTTAATTTATCATAATAATGCATTGCATTGTTAAAGAAACTATTACTAGTATTACTACTACAACAACGTATGGCACTTCTGAACAGTATTTTGTTCATGAAGAAAAATTTGATAATTTGAATGTTTTTTATTTTATAATTCTCTTAATTAGTTAAGAATTTAAAAAATTCAAACAAGATATATATATAATAATAATAACAATAAATGTAATTAGATAAGTAATAATTTTCGAATTAATTAAAACATAATTTTTAAGATGAATAAAGAAATTCATTTATACAATATCATAAATTATGGTGCACTACAAGTGTTTGTTTCAGTAAACGTAAACTTGTAATTTTTACTAATAGTTAAAATATTTATGGGCTAATCTTATAACTAATATTTCTCATAAATTCCTGATTAATTGTCTATGAATTTAAAGTTATGTCTACTATTATTAAATAACATGCCTTTTAAACATTTTCTTTTTAATTATACTAACAAAATTTTAATTGACGTTCTAATAGTTACTTTTTCTTAGTACATCATGGTTGCATAATTAAATCGACTACTTTATTATTTTAGTTTTCGTTATTACATTTTTAAAACGTACGACCATGTTCTTGGCATTAGAAAGAAAGGTAAATAAAATATATTTGAAAAACAATAATATTTATCGAAGTTTTTTCTTTGTTAAAATCAAATGTATTTTAAAATGCTACCTGAGCATACTTGTTAGAAAATATGCACATTATCTAAACTAGAGTAAAAAAATTAAGAGTAAACACACGATGTAATTGATAGAAAAGGTGTTTGTATTGAATTGCATATTTTTCTATCGTAATAATTAGGCACAAACTAACGACTTCTAAGGTTTTAAGAATCTAAAGATCTATATGGATTTCTGTCAGTGAAAATCGATGATATCTATTTGTGAATTACATAGGTTAAAAATTTTCGATTAATAACAAACAGGAGGTAACGCGTGACCTCAATCGCCGTTGAGAATTCGAGCTGTTTTCATTTGCGCCGGTTGTAAATCCGACGCATTCTTATAGCTACGTGGCAGCGGCAAAACTGATGGATGTTGATTCAGTAACGGCTGCTCGAGGTTTCACGTCCAAGGAATCATATAGCGGGAACTCGCAACAGAGAACGAATTTCAAAAACCATGGTACTTCAGAGTAGATGGCCGGAGGGATTGGAATCAGCGGTGAGGTTGACTGCTTGTAGTAGCGATACTCTGCATTGCTGAAAATAATTTGATTAATATTATGATCAATCTTTGTTGTATATAAGCTCTTAGTTACAGCCGTATTTTACTCAGGACATAAACCTCTTCATCGAGCAGTATTAGATATAGGTTTCTCAAATTTTTACTTTCTTTTTATTATTTCACCACTATCACATTTGATTGTATTTTTAAAGAGCATATAGTATATGTAGAAGATCACGTTTTTTACCATGTACAAAAACAATATAAATCGCAAATGCCAAAGAATTTATGGATTATTAAAGATTAGAGGTTTGGCGTATACACAGGATTGGTAAAAGGCAGATGGCGGGATGGAAATACACAAGGTGTACTTTGTATATATTATGACAACAATATATATTTATTCAGTAAGTGCAACTTTACGTTTTACAGTTTTGGCTGTTACTTTCGACGTACTGTACTTTCTCTTTTTAATAATCCGTTTTTATCCTGTCCCAGTGTTTACCTGTCGGCCGGACAGTAAGGTTCGAGCTACATTAGCTCAGTCTTGTCGGAGGTTTCAGAGAATGCTACCTACTGTTTAATTAGGGCGGCAATTTTCATTCGCATTAATAATCCCTGTTAATTCTAAATCCTTAAGCCGAAACATCTGTCGGTGGAAAATATCGTTACAGAGGGATATAAAGCAAGGAAAAAATGTACATAAACATTTAAATAAGGTTTAAAAAGTAGAAAATTGAACAGAAAACTAATTAACAGAAACAGAAAAATAAAAGAGGAATTGAAGAAAAATAAAAAAAATATGCAAAAGTTGATAGAAGTTAAAAAAGAGATGAAACATTTGAAGAGTAATATATAATAATTACAATAATAAAGAACAAAACATAAGGAGTGTTGTGAGTACACCAACTATTTCGGCATAAGCCGTTATACCGTCTATTTACCTCACTCTCTTATACAATGCACCGCACAATTGTTATACTGTATTATAATACAGGGAAATGTGCGTGACGCATGTTTAGTCTGTTGTCTGCGTGCTTTTTAGTCACTGTTACGGTTTCTTACTGCATACAAGCGTAGTGAACTTCATATTGTCTATATCCATATCTTACATTAAGAGAATATTCCAATTGTACAATTCAGATATTAAAATATTATATTTGACTTTAAATATTATTAACAAGCTTATTATTTATACATAAGCTGCAATCTACCATCACACATCCAACAAGTAGTAAGGAAGACGAACAAAAGGAAGAAAGAAATATAATACAGAAGAAAAAGAGTGAAAAAATCAAAAGTAACTTCGTTATAAAAAGACCAAAGATAATGGAGATAAAATAATATAGCACGAGCAAAAAAAGTAAAGTAATAATTTTAAAGATCTTGATGTAAAAATAAACATAAGAAGTGGTGGATAAATGAAAGCAAGAGAAAAATATTTATATGATATGTTGACGTATCCTGATCATCGGGGACTGGTCAACACATGGAAAACTAAACAAATCTTTTTGGCCGTACGCGCAAAATATTTACATTTCAAATCTAACGGTTTTATTAAAAAACTATTTGAACGGACGTTAAGACTTTTTCGAATAGATCGAATGTCCGAGGCTATAAATTAGCGAGAGGTATACGCGATAGCAGCAGAAGCTCATCAACATCTTAAGCTTGCCGTCGGGCGGATGCCCTTGGCGTAGCCACGGAACCGCCTCAACAAGAAAAGGCCCTCAACCGGGAAGCAAAAGGAACATCTACGCTACGCGACAAAATTGTGTCATCGATGTTAAAATATAAAACCAATGTTCTTATTTTCGCCTATCCATCAATTCTTGGCAATAGCTCCAGGAGGAGCTTGGCAATGTAAAAACTTAATTATGGAGAAAATTCATAAAATATCTTTAAAAATTAATATAAAATACATATGATAAGCATATTTAAAAAAAAAATTAATTTATTAACAAAGAAATAGAGAAAAAGTGTAACAAAATTATAAAAGGATATCAAAAAACAAAAATATGTAAAATTAAAAAATTAATTAAGAATATACGAAAGTGTTCAGGATTCATAAAAATTCTACCAAAGGCACCATCTCTTGGTATCATTTCAACTATAATCGATTACAACCACATCAGTTATTGAACTTGACATATCGATCAAACTGGCGTGTCGATCGACTATCAAAATCGGCACAGCAACAAGATTGATTGATCATGCGCATTGATAAAAGTATAGAAATCATCACTGTTAGATCAGCCATCTTTATCAGAATAAGTGCTTTTTTCTATTATCTCTTATAATCTAAATTATAAAGCATATAACTTATAAATTACAATACAACTCACTGATTTCAACAATCCATTTCAATAATAAATAACAGCAAGTCAGTGGCTTTACGACTCACTGTCTTAAATAATTTCATAGTACAATTTCATACCTTATAAGTTCACTATTAGATAATAGCATAAATCATCAATGTATTATAAACTTTGTGTATTATAAATCACATTAAGTTAAATGTTCATAATAAATCGAGTGTAATATAACAGAAACAGTAATATAATCTATCATTGTAATTATATTCATAATCGTAATATAAAGTGTACATATTAGTAATATTATATATAAATAAAAGATGAAATCATCTTGTAACTAGTGTGATATTCATTCTACATCTTTACAAACCGGTCTTAACATCTGCTCATAAAAATTGTTTAATAAAATTTAAAAAATTGGTCCTTCGAACCAGATAGTGAAAGAATATCATAAGTGAAACAATATTAACAGATAAATTTCCGATTACATTATTACTAAGGTGTATACAATCTCAATTGTGACTCTGTGTTGTGCGTTTATAAAATGGAAGATTAATTATCATAAGAACATAACCATTGACAAGTAAGTACGCACAACACGGACTAACTCACCAGCACATCTCTCACCTAAAATTTTCTTAAAGGAGAAAATTCAAAAAAGTCGCATTAAACTCACCAAATAACTAAACAGATAGATGAAATTCACAAGGCCTTTGTAAAAGAACATACCTACTTCAAAGCCCGGTGGCCAGTAACCCATTAAAATCATGAGTGCGTCTCTAAAAACTCATTTGCAAAATAACGAACGTACAGCGCAAGAGCAATATCAGTTATAAACAAACTCAAAAAGGGTTTAATGAAGCACCACTCAAGCACACTTAAGAAGAATTGTCATCGCGTCTCCCAGCTATACCGATACCAACCTTTAAAGAAGTTTCACGACCTGGAGTATGTTTTGCGACTTTTTCTTAGGCATCGTATAAAACGATGTTAGAATCACTGATCCGGGGAAGATGCATTATTTGCGCTGTGCATTAAGGGTCCAACTAATAGCTTGGTAAACGTTGACAGAAAGCTACAAAAAGCAAGTGACTACAAATTCTATCCACGTTGGAGCAGTTTTTTACCGATTTGACCCCGAGCTTCTCTAGAAAAACGCGATGACAATTCTTCTTGAGTTTTCTTAAGTGGCCCTTGAGATAAACCTTTTTTTAGTTTGTCGATAGCTGATATTGCTTTTGCGTAGTACGTTTGAGAAGAAGCAATAAAAATAACATTTTGAACTGCTACTGTTACTGCTGTAAAGTTTAAAAAACCCAAGTGAGTTTTTAAATACTATAAGTGATTTATTAGACAAAATAAACGGCATAAAAACTTTTAGCAAGATTTCTAATAGGTAATGAATTAAGATTAAATAAATATTAGTTGTCAAAAAGGGAAAAAGTATACGTAGTATGTGCAGTAAAAGTAAAAAATCAACGAAGCACATTTTGGACGAATGAAAGGAGATGGAAATGGAAATAAAGTATGGAAAAAATCTTTAAAGAAAAGATATTAATAGGTTATATAACACGTTCTCGAAAAAATATAAATAAAAAACTGGAGAACAAAAAGGAATAGTTGAAATATATAACTAAAAATCTCTCGTTAATGTTTTTACGAATGTACTAATTAAAATTAAATTTAAAAATTTTTTAATAAAATTTTAGATGACATAAGCCAATAAGTATATTTCCGTCATTAGCCTCAGTTTCACTACAAAATTAATTGTTCATTTTAAACTTTATTTAAGCAAAATTGAATTTATAATTAAAATTTAATTGAAAATATCTTCTTTTTAAGATTAAAATTTAAAGGAAAAAATTCAAAATAAAAATAAATTTTTAAATTTTAAGTTTGATCAACAATAATAACTAACAAACAAATAATAACTCACTCTCTGTATCTCTCATCGGAAGCCTTTTCCAACAAGGGCATTCCAGATAAGAAGAGTATAATGATGGTGGTGAAAATTGGTGAAACGATAACAATCCACTCAACGCCTTCAATAACATTGAGTGAGATAACAAATATGCCCCACCAAACAACGATTTCGCCAAAATAGTTGGGATGCCTGGAAAGCCTCCACAAACCTGCAAATCGAATTGATCAATGTCTATTGATAGCACTAATAATTATGAAAAAATGCAAAAAATTATTAATTATTGTTAATACAAAAATCTTATGTATTTCTAAGTATATTAATTGCTTTGAATTTTTTGGATTTTATATTTTTCTTCATTGTCACTTTTACCATTTTACTTTTAATTATTATTATTTTTAAATTAAAATTATATGCTTTTTTACTTCTTAATTTACTTAATAATAATTATTAATATCATTGCTACTAATCCTTTAATAAATTTTATGTCTTCATTGCTCATTCCAACTATATGTAAGATTAAAAATCTTTCTTTTCTTTTTTTTATTTCCAATTATTTCTATATTTCTTGTTTATTTTACTTCTTTATTATTAAAAAATTTAACTATAATAATTTATTACAACAAATCGTAAAAAAAGATTATATATTTGTAAAATTAACTTATTAATTATAAACTTAACGATTTAGGTTGTTTGTGCCTTTCCATATTTTTTCAACAACAACAGTAATAATATAAACTTAAAAATTAATTATAATAATACTATAGTAATAACATATAATGTAAACTTAAAAATAAATTTTAATACTAATATAATAATAAAATATAATAATATAACTTTAAAAATAATTTATTTGATAATGAAATAATATTAGGAATTAATAATATCTTCTACAGGAGTCTTGAAAAAATATTTATTGTTATAATATACTTGTCGTACATAGGCTTTTTTTCATAAGTAATTTTTGTTTACTTGGTTCAAACTTCGATGCTATAATTACTAAAAATATTTATTTTCCAATCAAGTTTTATTAATTCACAATAAGAAATATCTTGTAACACGAAAAATTATAATTATATTAATATTATTTATACTTTGATAAAATTTTTAAAACTATATAATGCCGATCTGACACTTATCATGAAAAATTAATTATTATGTCAAATCTTTTGCAATCTCTTTAAGCTTCAGTATCATATAATTAATAATGTATTTGCTTATCAATAAAACATAAAAAAATGTAGTGGCTAAATTATACACATCAAATAAATAATCATTAATGTTATTTACTATTAGTCATTGAAATTATTTAAGAAAATATCTTTAATATTATTAAGATAATAGTCCTATATTCAGCAAGTAATATTATTAATAAGAAATAAAATTAGAAAACAGTATCCTTAAAAAGAAAACCAAAAAAACATTTTTTAAATTTATCCTTTAACTCTCAAACAGAATAAAAAACACAAAATAATATGGTAACATTTAAGTCCAAAAGATAACCGTTATTCAAATTAGCACAAAATAGAATATTAGAAGACTCACCGTCATTGCACCACTTGCCATCATTAATTGGATCTTGTCTGAAGGCGAACTTTTGCAAGTCGGCGTATGTCTCAGCAAGAAGGCCGATAACGAAAAGTCCGGTACCTGCGCTGTCAAGAGTTGTCATTGTCTTCGGAGACGGTGGTATTTTATGTCGTGGCGAATTGATGATGATTACCGGGAGACTCACCAGATACACCCATACTGCCTATAAAGCAAAACTTGAATTAAAGTTATATCAAATGGTTTTCGATTATTAGTACGCACTTTTTCAGATATCGGCATATTAATAAAAAGACACTTTTTAAATTAATATCTTTTCAATTCTTTAATTATAATGCTTAATTTTTAGATTTTAATTGTTTACTATTATTGATAACTTCTTATAACACACGTAAATCTTTATTTGAAATAGAAAAACAGAGTAGGGAATAAGCAAATTAGTCTATACAAATTTGATTATTAATAAAACTTTTATTATATGTTCACTAAAAATTAATTCATAAATTAACATCATATCATAAGTTTATAAAGTTGATACAATACTTATAAATACAAATACTAGGGTTCTTAGTCCAGATCTTGGAATATAACTCAATAACCCACTAATCCATTGTAAAGAATTTCTAAATATAATAGTACACTTAAAGAGTATTTAAATATCATAAAGATAATAATAATCAATATACATAATCTATATATTATACAAACAATAAACAATATATAATATAAGCAATGAACAATATATCATATAAATAATAAACAATATCTAATATAAACCATAAACAATATATAATATAAAAATAAAAAATATATATTCTGTATTCAATAACTTTTATATTTTTGTTTTATTATAGTTGTAATTAAAATTTCAAATTAATCCATGTACTTTTGAAAAAATAATCGTTTTTTAGTTTGATTAATCAATCAAACGTTTTTAAAATTATCCAAATAATAAAAAACAGAATTACAAAAATAGCACATTTAAAAGAATGGCAGAATAACTACATTGAAAAATTATTACATAGAAAACAGAAAATAATAAGTCAAAGGTTAAGAAAAAGAAAAATTAAAACAGATATAAACGAATAATGAGTATTAGAGTGCGGTATATGTTGTGAAATCATACAAAAAATTATACTAAAAGAAAATATACATTAAAAAAGTTACAGATGCATATACACCATACAAAGTAATAGAATAAGGGAATATTACGAAAATAAATTACATAGAAATTAAAGAATCTGAAAAAGATACAATTTTAAAATACAATGGAATAGTGCCGAGAAAAATCAAATATTCAGCTGTAATTACGAAACTAATTAGGAATTAAGAAAAATCGTTTTCAGAAAAAGTATAGAAAATTAAAATATATAAGTAAAAAGTTGATATCTAACCAAATTAAAAAAAAAAATTTTTTATAATTTTTGGTACAATTTAGAAAAAATAAACAAAAGTTAAAAATTAACTAGTTAATCCAATTTTGAAGAAACAGAAATTATAGATAAATAATGTGGAAAGAAAAAATAATTGAAAACAATTGAACGTTCATGAAATAATTAGCATTAGCACACAAAGAAACCATGATAAACGTAAAGTAAGACGAAGAGTAGTAGTTCTAATAAAAAAATTATATTTAAAGAATAAAAAAAGTATTAAAAAGGAAATAAAAATTAAATAAAAAAGTAAATCCCCGAATAATAAAAGAAAGATGAATTAATTAATAATATAGATGAATGAAATGATGTTAATAGGTATGAAGAAAAATTAAAAAAGTTAAGAAATTATATGATACATAGAAAAAATTGAAATTTAGGTTGTATATGCCGAAAAAAATAAAAAATATTGTAATTTTACTTACAATAATAAATAATTATCTTCGGTAGTTCGATACATAGTTTAAAATAAAGGACATAGAATTAAAAGTACGATCAAATATGATATTCAACCTTTAGAATTACATTCGTTAAAAGAAAATGTTTTTGATAAAATAAATACATAGGAAATATGTAAACGTTTGAAAAATGATACATAATTAAATACTTAATAGGTCGTGTAAAAAACTATTGTTATACAAAGATAAAAGCAAAATTTAATAGTAATAATAATAATAATAATAATAATAATAAGTATAAATAATAAGACAGATATTAAAAAAAAAAAAAAATGAATTAAATATAGAAAAAAAGAATTAGCCCATAGTATATGCAGAAGATATAGTTATATTATAAAAAATGGAGGTATGACAAATGTGTAAAAGTGATTGAATTAAATACATAAAGGATCTCTATTATTCTTATATACTTTTCTCTTTTATTGCAAGAAAAATCCCCACTTGGCCCTACCATTTTTATTTTCTCTCCTTGTTTTACCTGCTATGAACTTATATTCTTTTAATTAATATTCCATTCTCCTTAAATTTTTTTCTGCGGTCTAAGTTTCAGTTGAGTTTACTACTTCGTAATTTAGAACAAATTTCCAATTACTTGCCCATTTACTTTCTCCAATTCCTCTACGTTCCAAAATATCATTTTTATTCTTCTTCCTCTCTATGTAAATTTTTTGCCCTCTGTATCTCTTTGTCACTTATATTCTTCCTCTTTTTTATAGCTTACTTTGACGAAGTAATTTTAAAAGTGCCTCGTCAAAGGGGCAGCATGTTGGAAAAGAAGAACTCTGTTTTTCCTGTGGTACGGTGAGTTCTTGCGTATGTTTTCTTTTTTTAACTTCTTCTGGGTAATCTTACATTCGCCTAAAAAGCCTTCTAGGAAGCCTTCGGTGATAATCCACTGACGTGTTCCGATTTTCTTCAAATCATTCTATGAATCTAGATGCACCCGGTAACTTAGATAGCAGTCTTCTACGGATTTGCACGCGGCAACCTTATCTCAAAGTTTTTATGTGCATAACAGATTGGGACACGTCAAATTTCTTGTTATTACCTCTTCTTTGTGTTTGCATTATTATCTATGAAATCATTTTTTGTTTCTTTCAGTGAAAATTCAAACTTCATCTTCAATCACTATTTTATTAAATCTTATTCTTGCTTCTCTTCCTTCTTTTTATAATTTCTTCAATTTTTTTGAATTTCTCTTTTATTCTCTTTTTGTAAAAAGGTCAAATTTCTTGCTATATAGTTTTGAACTCTTTAGTTTATGCTTTTTTCATAATTGTATCAACCTCTTCTTCTTCTTCACATTTTGCTCCAACACATTCTGTTCTTTTTGTCTTTATCCTCCACATGAATTTAACTTTTGCTTTTATCTATAGTTACATTTTTATCAACTCCTTTACTCATTTCTTTCTACATCTGCTCCTTTTAGTATTATAATTTTCGTTTTATTTTTTCTTTTTTACTCTTATAAAATCCAATTTCATTCCGTTTCTTTTCCTTTTCCTTTTCTCTTTTATTCATTTTCACACTGTTGTTGTTGCAGTTTTTTTCTTTTCCTCGTGATTTGAACTCCTTATTTCTAAATTATGCACTTATTTTTTATTATTCTTTTTTACCACTTGCAATTCTTATTTTCATCTGTCTTTTATTTTTATTGTATTTCTCTCTCTCTCTCTCACCCTCTTATAATTCTTTTTTATCTATATTATTATATATATATTTATTTAATCTTTTTTATATATATTTATAATTCTAATTTTTTTTTTTAATTTTTCCTTATCTCTTATAAATTATTCAATTATGAATTTCTTCAACCTACTAGTCTCCATTTCTACGTCAACTTTTCTTTCTATTTTTCATTTTTTTCTGTTTTTTTCTTTCTTGCCGAGAAATTTACTTTTTTTTTAATTATTTACCATCTAAAGTCTTTAATTTTATTCATTGTTTAATCTATCAGTTCTATCTTTTTCTTTTAAATTAAGACTTTGGAATGTTTGCATTTACATACATTTGGCATTTAACCTTTCTGTATCCTATTTTGTCTTCTACTTATCCACTTTTTTACGCTAACTACCGTCCTCTTTCTGATTTCATAAAGAAATTTTCTCTCTCTTTCTTTTTCTCATTTAACATGACATCAATCAATCTTACTTTTTATACCTTTCAAGTTTTGCACTGTTTTCTTACTTAATTAAATTTACTTTTATCCGCTTTTGTTTACCTACTTCATTTATTATTTTTTGTATTTTTCAGCCTTTGTCATTGCTATCAAATTCTCTTTCACACTTACCGCGTACTACATATGCCCCTCAAGTTTTCACTGAAGATTACTACGAAGAAATTTAAAAAATGTAAAAAAATACATATTGAAGAGCTATTTAGTTAAATTAAAATTTATAATGGTAAAATTGGAAAAATAAAATTAAAATCACGAAAAAATATTGAATTACAACACATATAATCAATACAAAGAAAAATATAATAAAGAAGAAAAATTTTGCAAAGAATTAAAGAAGATAGCAAAAGTATAATTTACCTGAAAAGTCCAGAATATGGCAAAGCGGATAATATTACTTCGCCGGTCGTCGAACCGTTTTTCCCTGCCAATTTTGACAATGCGATAAAGAAGATAGCAGGAAAGTCGAGCTCCCCAAAGACAAACAAAAATTGTCACCATAAGCTGACGACTATCATAGGTCTGTAAAATATTTCTTTATTTTAACTTGTTGCTTAAAAATAGTTGTCGTTGTCTATGATGTGTTTAAAATGATTTATATCTAAGATAGATTGTTACTTAAAGAATTGGGAATAAAATACGTAAATCAGGAATAAGACCAATTTACCCTAATTTTAATTTTAATGAGATTATTTTCAAAGAAATATCTAAGAAATATCTAATTGCTTTATTAATATACTTATCTTATGTATATACTTACAATTTATTTTAACTATTTCATTCAATTTTAACACCCTTAAGAACTAATTTTTGATAAAAATTGTTGTAATGTGCATTTTCATAATTGTCACGAATTAATTTATAGTATAAAATGAAGTACATCCATAAATGAATAACATTGATTTGAGAAAATTCTAAACTTTTAAATAATTTTTTTAATTTCATAAAACAATATACTAATTAATATATAAAAAATGTAATGTTCATTACATTTTTAATACATTTTTGTTTTTATTTATTAAATATAAAATAAATATTAACTTAAAAAATCTGCTAATATAAAAAAGTATATTTGATACATTTATTTATCAAAATTTAGACTTAATAAAGTAATATGTATGAATATATATATAACTAATAATAAAAAATTAAGATAAAGATTATAGTTTAATTAGTATTCGGTTTCAATCAAAAGTGATTCAATTCTTACATCTCAAACGTTATGTAAGCTAAGAAGTAGAATTTGTATATCAGATCATGAAAAAATGATTTTAAAATTTCCTCCTACTGATGAATAACCAGAGTTTTATAAACAGAAATTTTTTTAGAATATTCACGATCGCAAAAAAAATAATGACAAAAATATCATTATAATATATTATTATAATTTAGAAATTATATTAATAAGAAAATTATAAAATTAATTATAAATTATAAAATTATACTAGTAAATATAATTATCAAAAATTATTGCTATAATTAATGTTATTATTATTGCCTGATTCATTTTTGTAAAATTTATAACCAAAGAATCGAAACTTTATGTAATAGCTACTTGCATTTATATCAAATTTGATATTTGATACTGTAAAATTCTGTAAGGTTATAAAATAAATTTGCTGCAAAAAAACTTGCTTGTCCAATTTAAATTTTTTAAATCCAGATCAAATTAATTTCAACGGCAAAAATTTTTTTAATAATTGTATCAATTGGCGTTTTTATATTTTTTTAATGTGATCGTTTTATTATTTAAGTTATTAATTAAATGTAAAACATAAATTTCGTTAATCAAGATAGAAAAAATATACTATAAAAATTAATAAATTAAATCATTTAAAAAAAAATTTCGATACATTTACAGAAAATTTCAGATCTTTAAAAATAACATCCATATCTCTAATTTGTTACAAAAAAATGAAGATTTTATTATGGAAATTTAATTGCAGATAATTAAAAATAAGTTACTTTCTTTAGCCAGTGTATTTTTATAAAAGATAAAAAGCATAGTGCAGTGTGCACACGTACTTTTACTTATCTGTATTAGTGGAAAACCGGTGTCAGAATTATTTTTTCAGAAAAGATGATGCGGCTGACTCACCTTACCGACTTGTCCCAGAAAGAAAGTAAGTAAGGCGAGGATAATGAAATTAACACCCCCCGCGAAATCTGTTAGCTTGTCCATCTGAAAGGTGGCAGCAACGGTGAAGAATATCAACTGCATACCAACAGTAACGATCGCACTGACCGCTAGATGATCCACGTCAAGTATTTCAACTGCCATCTCACATATACTTTTACCACTTTGCTGAAATAAAATATGAAGTAAGGAAAGAGATAACTCTTAGAATCGCACTTCGAAACGATAAATAAATTCATGTTTCCCGTTAAAAACTGTTTTAGAACAAAAAAAAAACTTTGATACATATAATTTTAGACTACTCGTTGATTCTGATTAATTCGGTTAAAGATAAAATTATTTTTTGGTGAAATCATAAATCACAGAATTTATTGCATCAAATAAAATTTCTAGATTTTTATTTATATACTCGAATACTATATATACACTTATTCATACATTTTTTTAAACACAATATGTACATAATAATAATATATACTTTCAAACTTTATGTGAAATACTAGTCGACAATGGAAAATTAGATAATGGATGAATTAATTGAAGGTTTATTTTCTAGCATAATTGTTTATAAATTATAATCAAAAATAAAATTTACGATTATTATTTAATTTTTATGATTTTGTGTATATAATTAATAATAACCAGATAGACATCATACTATAAATAAAATAAAAAACTTGTATCTTAACACATACATATCTTTGTTTTGATGGTAAAAAGGGTAGTTTTCTACATCGAATAATAACTGGTGATGACAAAAAAATGACCAAGAGAGTATGAAGTATACTGCGATAATCCAGGAAAGCGGTGTCAAAACAAAAAATTCGCATTTTGAAGATTATAAATTTGATGCAATAAAAAATACATTGTTATTATGAACTTCTAAAACGATAAAAAAATCATCATTAGGTATTGTTATCATATCAACTTCAAATAGCACATTGAAACAAAACTTTAAAAGAAAAAAGTCTGAATGGAATAGACATAACAAAATCATCACCAAGAAGAGATGAAATTGTCAATCTACACTTTATCCGAACATCGCATTTTTAAATTATCATTGTTCTTGTTTAAGTAAGATACTAGACATAAAAATGTTGAAAAATTACTTAAAAATTGAGTTGAGAAGAAATATCAAAATTTTTACTATAGAGAAAAGCATCTATTTACGAGAGAAGAATCATTGCTTTCAATGTTATATTTTTCCAGTCAAATTATTTTACAATAAGTATTGGAATACATTTTTTTAAAAAGATATCGATATATTCAAGCAAGTATGTATTATTTATAATGTTCTAAATAAAAGGATGCGGTTAAATTAGATCAGACTATAAATTAATAAATATTTAGGACTAACTAAAAAAAAAAATTTAATTGTAATAATAGTTTTAATATATTTTAGTATTATAACTGATATTGTTAAAAATATAAATTCGATAGATACAAAACTAAGACTTTGAATTTGTTTTAACACCAAATATTAATGCCTTTAAATAAATAGAAAAAAAAATAGAAATAAAATAAAATAAATAGAAATATTTTATTTAAACAATTTTTGATATTTTGTAAAAGATATGTATAGAAATTTAAAATTTTATAAAGATTTGTATAAAGATACATCAAGAATAATATGGTTTATATTGCTTCAATCATTATAGAAATAAGGGAACGTACAAAGATAATTAATGTTGATAACCATTCATGGATAAAAGATGAAATATTAAAAAATGAAATATCGTAAGATATTGGAAATAAAAATAAAATAAAATATTCTCTATTTAGTGCCTAATTTTTGAAAATTTATTATAATGTTGTGATGATCGATGTAAATATATTGGTTTTATTATAATAAAAACGTTTTAATGTTTACAGAAATGAAAATATTTTTTTATAATGTAACCTGGTTCATAACATTAAATCATCAATATACTCGAATATTTATTTTTAATTTTTCATTAAATCAAAAATGTTTAAATAATTAAAAACTTAAGTTTACATATAAAAATATGTAACAAGTGTTTTGTGTCTAAAAATGTCTTTTAAGTGTAAAAGTGATAATATCATCTTTAGTATATATCAAATAAATTATCATTTAATTTTATAGGTATAAACTAAAGTAAATAGTATTAAGTAAGTAAATTTAAGATCTTATTAGCTTGAAAAATGCATATTCAACTATGTAAATACTCTATCACATTTTGATAATATTATGGTTTCTTCGTACATCATATATTTATTAATTTTTAAAACAAAAGTAGTAAATACTAATATTTAATAAAATTAATGAATCAATAAGTAAACGAAAATGAAACTCTTTATAATGTGTAATCGATTTTAGAAATTAGCACAATTAATGTGAAGTTTTGAATATTTTTCAATAAAAAAGTACTTTTTAAAAAAAATTAATTCATAGTTAATTCATAAATTATATTTTACGATAATGGTCACATACATTCATGCGTTAATATAGTATTTTTGTAATAAACAGATATTTTATGCAAATGCATATACAAACAGTTTATTAATAACATTTTATAAGATTTGTAAATTTTAAATATTATGAATGATATTTTTGTAACTATAATGTGAATTAATAACAAAATGTGTTATAATTTAAACTATATAAAATACGTTTTTTTTAATAAATTATTGATCTAGTCTTCATAAAATGGCACATACATATATATTAATCATTTTATACTGTAAGTTTTCGATAAAGAAAATATTTTAGATTTTATTTTTAGTTAAAATGATAATTTCAAAACGTTAAAAAATTACATGATATGTAGTAACTAATTTAATTAATACTATTTTAAGATATAATAAAAATGTATTGATCATTTTAAAAGTATTCACACTAATAACGTACATAATATCAGTTTCTAGAATTCTGGCTTGTATAAAAAATTATAATTTATTTAAAATTATTTATATGTTAATCATTATCATAAACTTTTTAGATTATTGTTGTTTTAATAAAATATCAACCCAATTTTTCAATTCATATTCAATATAAATACATTCTAAACTATAAATTTTTTATTAATCTGCCGAATAAATGTCGTAATTAAAATATGTATATAAAAACTTAAACATTATTAATACAATATGTATGTTTCTTCCTCATATTTTTAATTTATTAATTATATACTTGAATATAAAATTTATATAAATTTTAAATTCAAAAGTGACAAAAAATAATGCAATTACATTATAGATAAAATTTTTAAAATAATTTTAAATTAATTTTTATGTAACGATAACGAAAAAATTATATTATGAAAATTATATTTTATTATTTTCATCATTAAACCTGTTCAATATCTAGATCAATAGCTTTTTGAATTACAAGTATAGTCCCAGAACTACTGAACCTAACTAGAAAAAAAATTTGGGGAATATTTATTTCTGATTTAGTTTAAACTATATTTTCTTCTGCTTTGTTTCTTTTCAGCTTGATAGCTTTTTAACTTTTTAACTTTAAATACCCATGAATTGCAGCCTGTATAATTGATAAATTTTTACCACTTAGCCATTGTCTCAAATTTGAAAGGATAAAGTTATCCAAGTATATAAATTCGGCTAACAGTGTTCGTAAAAAATCAATGAAAATTTAAAGTTATTAATATTGGCCATTGTTGACTAGTGTACTATCTTGATCAGACAATACTTTCTTGTTCGCCAAATAGATGTTTTTTCTTACTTTAACACTTAAATGCTTCAGTAAGTTTTTATAATATATACCATTGAGCATATCTTTTTTGAAAATAATCAATAAAAAATTATCCCACACATATTTAAGAAAAATAGATATTAATTTAATTTAATTTAATTTAACAATTAAATTAACAATTAAATTAAATTAAAAATTATTATAAAAGAAAATAAATTATATATAAAAATAAACATTTATAAAGTTTTGTAAATAAAAATTGTTGCAAAGCGATTTTATTAATTAATAAACGTCCCAATGCAATTACACCAGTAAAATATCGAGGAATTCCATCCTGGCTGCTTACAAATAGCTTGGGAACATTCTTATATTCAACAAATTAATTTTATTTTGATTATTATTTTAAATGTAAACTGAGAGGTCCATATTTCATTCATGGTTATGAATCAACTAAAAAATTCGATATTACACCTACAAAATATTGTCAATTCATCGTTTAAAACAGTCTCATAACGCTAATTTTATTCCAGTATAAATAAATGCGGCATCTTAACCACAATTTTCTTATATTTAAATATTTAATTAGAATGCAATATAAAGCAGTTTTTTAAATATCTACTTTGTTTATTATATTATGCAGTTTCGATTGATGGTCATATAATGCCATTTTTTAGATTCTCTTCATTATTTCTGGCGTCTTCAACTTATTTGATCGACAACTACAATTTTTGTCTTATCTGTTCGTAATATCACGTTTAAATTCTGCCATTTAATATTTTATTCGTAAGATTTTAAATAAAAGTATTGTATTACATAACAATGACCATTTTTTTATTTTAAAAATTCACCGATAAAGCCAGTATTGATGGTTAACAAATAAATAATTAATAACGTAAAATTTTCAAAATTCAACCTAAAGTTTTATAAACTAGACAGTTTTAACCAAAATACTTTAATCATTTTTTTAACTTAAACTTTTTCAAATAAAAATAACCAAATATATTAAGCCAGATACTTTAAAAGTACCCCATAAATAATTCTTTAATTATTTTTAACCACTAGTATGGAAATAATAAAAATATTTTTATAATTATAAACTCAAAATCTGGTAAACGGTATTCATTATAATTAAATTTTAATATCGTAATGGTAAACGTATGTTATTATACATTTTTTTCAGGTATTACGTTGAGTACATACAATAAGATTCGAAAAAATAATACAAAATTACAAATAAATAAAATAATAATTACTTATTCTTCACTAATACGTATTTATTCAGAGCAAAAGTATTTAATGAAATTTAAAAAAATTAATTTAAAATTTTTTATTTTTATTCGATATGATAATCAATTAATTAATTAATTAATAAAATTCAGCTTTTTATTAAACAAATCGCTTGAATATAATTCTCATGTATTATACACATATCCTTAAACATGATACGTTTAAACTAATGTAATAATAATAATAAATAATTTTAATCAAATTATATTTAGAGGAAATTAATTAACTACAAAGAATAGGCGTAAAAAAATATTTGGTCAGACTGGAAAAATCTAAAATCTTGACAGGTCGGAAAACGTCCGGTCAAACGACATGGAGAGCCCGAAGAAAAGTAAAAGTAAATTTGAATAGAGAAATAATAAAGCGGGTATGTGTTTATTGACTCAGTTACTTTCAGTTTGTACCATAAGTGTCCATGGCAAGCATTGACGCAAAGAAAATTGATGCAAATCGTGTGTGTAGTTCGTCTTCGTAATCTTCAACACAGTAGCACATCGGAAGAACACAAGTTCCACAGCACTCGCGACGCTGTTTCAATCACTAAGCCGTCAAACATTACTTAGGTAAAATTCGCATTGTGTGCAATCCATAACAGCAGAAACGTTCCAGAGGGGTTGCTACTGTTTCGATTCGTGCCCCACCACCATACGTCGCAGTGATGAACACCGCGTTCTTCACCCCCTTTAACCGCTAAAAGAGATCAGTCCATTCCAAGCGCAGCTATATAAGATGCAAGAGCTTGCGCAGTAATATTAAAGTTTGCTTAGGTACAAGTTACAGCAATCTTTCGTAAACTTTACCTTCTTATAATTATTGGGTTCAATCTTATGCTTTCAGCCAGGAAATACAATGCATACGCCATTTCAATTACTTTCATTAATTCGCTTTCACTTGATGACGTCGGATAATCAAAAAATGCGTGGTTAATCAATCTTCGTTTATTGGAACCCCTCAATGGCTGTAATTTTTTCAAATAAATAATGGATGTCATAAAAACACGAGTACAGAACCTTTTATTTCAAGATTTTTAAAAAGCTCTCTAATCTCTATCTCTAGCGGTATTGTTTAAATATTTTATAAAGATTCACAATCTCGCATTATTACTTAATACTTCTTTTTTTATTAACAAACAAAATGGATATAAGTTATTTTCTGACTTTTTGTATTGATTAATAAAAATTTGTTTTAGAATTCTATTAAATATTCTTAATATTACTTTATGGATTACTGTTATTTTCGCATTAACTTAATAAAAAATAATCGGTTTTAACAAATTTTATTTTATCTAACACAGATTAAATACTAAAAATACATTTTTAATGAATTGCAAGTTTTTATGATTATTATCCACTAATCTTTTTTCTTGAAAAAAAAAAACAAAATAATAAATATCTTGATTATACTGAAACGTCGTTCATTAAATTTATTTTTAGTAAACAAAAATCTAATTTGATTTATATTGTTATCTGAATCATAAAGAACTTAAAAAGAATAAATATATGTAATTTTTAATATTTTTTGAAATATTGAAAGTTTTATTTATTATTCTATTTACTATTATATATACTATTTATTATTATATTAAAAGAAAAAACTTTAATTTTAGGAAGTCAAAAATGATATATCATAAATATTATAATTTTGTAAGTCGATATTGTCTGACTGGAAGAATCAATTAGTAAAATAATACAATGGGAAAGGCATATTTTAACACCTTGAAAATTTTGTAATGATTTGATAAAACATAGTGGATAGACTTTTTGTCTTCAAATGCAAATGCTACTAATTACGCAGTCGAGAAAGTGCATTCTCATTTGTATTTGAAAATTAAATTAGAAGTATGAGACATGAAAGCTGAAATAATACGAATATAAACATGATGTCGGCCGTTGGCTTAACTCGTGCAATCATTTAGAAGATTCTTTGAGGGTCATTCTCTATGCTCCTATTACTTTAAACACCATCGACGATAGAAAAATGAATTATATAGTAACAAATTGTTCAAAATATTATTCTGAAAAAATTCTATAGTTATTTATTTACTAAAGAGAAATGGTTAAACTTCCTGCGTGAGCAACTGAAACAAATTGATTCACATAATTACATAAATATTAAAGAAAAAAATACGAGAAATATTGACTTGGAAAACAATTAGTAAAAGTAAAAAAAATTAATAGATTTAAATATAAAAAAATAACAGATTTAATACAAAAATACTAAGAAAATTTAAAGAAATTGATAACGGAAAGATAAAAAACAACAAATATATATACGAGAACTTAAAAGAATAAGATAAAAAAGGCATGAAAATATTTATTAAATTTTTAATCATAAATAAAATACAGTAAACAGATTTTTCTTAATAAAATACATGAAAGATATAAAGAAAATAAAAAGAAATGACAAAACGTATTATGGAATAACGAACAAACACAAGATTTTTAAGATTGAATAAAAATAGAGGCAAAAGTAGGAAAACAGAAAAATTGAATAAAAATAATAAAAATAGCCTTCTGGATGTAGATGAATTAAAAAGAATAGAAAGCCATGGCTGGAATTTGACTATAAACCGAAAATGATTAGTATTAGTAGGGATAGGGATGGAAAAAAAGAAGGAAAGAAGAATAGAAAAACAGCAAAAAGAATACAATAAATAAGGCGAAAAGTAAAAGCGACAATGTTACTGATAATGAAAAAAAAAATTAAAAAGAGAAATAAAAAGGAGAAAAGCATATTATTAAAAAACAGAACATTTGGGGGAAAACAAAGAAAAAACTAAAGTTTTGGGTATAAAAATACCAGAACTGCAGAGGTGGTACGATATGTCAATGATAAGGAAGATGAGAGGAGGATGTCCAAGGCTAACAAGAAGGGTAGAATTAATTAGATGGATCGGGAAAAAAGGGATAGTTATTTTAAATAAAAGGAATAAAGGAAAAGTGTTTATAATCGTAAAAATAATTTATGGAGCTATATATGATATTGTTATAATACATAACAAGCTTCATTTATACATTTTCTTTTTTTATAAACATTTACATTTCTGATTTTATTTTATAGTTAACGCATATCTAGCATTTGCACAGTTTCGCATACATTTTATCGATTTTACTTATATTTAACAATTGGTAACGATGTCCCTAAAATTAAATAAGGTTGTTATTATATTGTTTAATACTAAATAAAGTTTTAATAAAGTTATAATATTGCTACGTATATAATATTTGCGTTTAACATTACACATTACTTGACAGGTAAAGAGTTTATATACATCAAAAAAGGAGCATCGATAATTAATCAGGTAATACTAAATAAAGAAAGTGAGAGGATGGAAAGCATAAAAGTTGTGTGCAGGGCGAAATTCGACTTGTATCCAGTTGAGATAAAATGAATAAGAAAACCAAAGAAAAACAAAGGAGAGGAAGGAAAGATCGAAAGAATAAAATAGATTTTTAAAAAATTAAAGAAAGGGGCGAAAACGGAACTTAGGACGACTTGACAGAGGGCGACGTAGATAACAGTCGAAAAAAGACTGTAAGAAATATAAATATCGAGGATTTGTAAAATCAAGAGTATTAGATAAGTAAAAGATTACATAAGAATAACAATAAATAATACAAATTATTGAAGAAATTAGATACAAGAAAATATTGAGAAAGATATACAGAAAAGAGAAACGATTCAGGGAAATGTTTAAAAACAAAAAGACACAAACGAATAAATTGAAAAGACAGAAAAGAATAAGTCATATTAAATGTTTTAAAGTTAATAAACAAAGAACTACAAAAAAGCAGCAACATCAAATCAGGAAAATATGAGGAATATATGTCAGGAAGAAAGCGAGAAATCAAGTATAATGTTACAAAAGAGCAGGTGCAGAGTATACAGAATATAGTTACAAAAAGCCTAAGAGAAGATGAAATAACGTATGAAATGTAGATATATGTGGAGAAAAGAATGGTAAAAAAATAATCAAGATATCGATAGATCTTGATATAAATTTAAAGAAAATAATGGAGACGAGAAACATACCAGATTTATAGCCAAAAGAGCAAACATTGTATTAGGGAAATCACGAATATTCTGGAAAACTGATTTAAGGAAGATTTAGAACAAAAATTAATATTTGATGGACTGTTAGAAAATGTGGAAATGGAACTGGATATAGAAAACATGAAAAAAAACTGTTGTTGGAAATTAAAAAAGTACAAAAGAAATAAATACAAATATTCGCTTAACTTAGATTTAAAAAATACACGTAATCACGTTATTTGGAAACAAAGAAAAACAGACTGGAAAGGCAGAAAAGAGGGCAACAAGGTTTGAGAACAAAGTAATAAACGACGAAGATACAGGAATTTTCAAATGATGTGTAAAAATAAAAGTTCAAAAGGCAAAAGGATTTGAAAGCAATATAAATAGAGAGAGAGAGAGAGAAAATAATGAAGCAAAAATAAATTTCTAACATAGTATTGACTTATCAAGTTACTGTTGGAGAGAAAAAGTGGACAAATAGTATGAAAGGAAATAGAGGCAATGAAACTAGACCAGCAGTAGGAAATTTGAATTAACAAAATGGAAGCATCAAATTATACAGGGGAAGCAAAACACATAGTAGAAGGTATAGAAGAAAAGTAACTTATACATAAAAAGAAAGATAGAGAAAAAAGAAAGAATGGAATGAAAATACTAGCAAGGATTTCATGAAGAATAAAACAAAACATAATAAACACTAAAAATAGAGGAGAAAAGAATGTATAGATTGCAAAAGTGTAATATTAGAAAGTCCAATGCAAATAAGTGATAGGATATTTTAAAAAGTGAAAAGAAGAAAGACGTTATTGTAGAGATAAGAATGCATCAAAGTCAAAGAGATGAAAATATTCTTGAAAAAATTAATTATTTTAAAATAATAGTTTTTTAAATAAAATTAAGAAGGGATGATTAATAATGTGAGATTAGTTAAATCTTACTTCATGATCTTATCTACTTTAATAATTAATAAATTAGAAAATTTTTATAATCTCAATATAAAATATATTCATATAATATTCATTTAATATTAATAAAATAACATAAAATGTTGAAACAAAATTTAATATAATACGTATTTTCTAAATATGTAAATAAAAAAATTATATCTTGTTATGTTTTTATTATTATAATATAATTTGAACTAAGCAAGGAAATTGTTTAAAAATATGTACTTTTATTTACTTAAAAGTATTTTTTACATTAAAATTATTTTTATTAAACAATTAAATCTATTAATTATGTTTTTGACCAACAAAATTATGAAACTATAATAGTAATATTATATTTTATTATTATTAGTATTATTATAAAAGTATGTTAATAGAATTTGTTAAATATTTCTTATTCTTAAGTTTTGAAATTGTAATTAGTTTCTTATTAAATTAAATTAAAAATTTACATATTAAATACAAATATTTCAATAAGATAAAATATAAAAATGGTTATAATACAAGAGTAATTAAAGTAAAGAATAAATATAAAGAAAAATTCAACTTTATCATTCATATGAAAAAATACAATAAAACATTAAAATAAACATTATTGTACTAGGTGAAATATTTAAAATAAATTTATAACTAAATAAAATTATTAAAATAACTATTCATGTTAGTTGTTATTTTTATTTTACTAAGTCTATATTAACTGCTATATTATATTAGAATATTATTTTATAAAAATAAAAAACAATTTTTATAAATTTATTTAATACAGTTCTGTTTATTTTAATTTCTTTTTTATAAATATTGTATTAATACCTAATGTATTTCTACTTCAAATTATTTCATTTAGAATTTTAATTCATTTTTCTAATCTACAATATTAGCCAAACAAAACACAGGTATGATATTAAATATAGATTAATATTAAAGAAATATACGTAAAAAATAAAATAATCGTTTGTTTTGATTTATGAAATGCATTAAGTTGATTACCATTAAAAATTTACTTCAGTTTAGAGAACATTTTAATATGTATTCTCTGAAAATGATTTACTTACAGTAACAGTTCAATGTGGTGATACTTAGTTATCAAAACTCATTTATTAAACAATATATTACGATTTATAGTCTTACAATATCGATTTATCTAAATGTTCTTATGTTTCAGAAAAGATTATTTTCTAAGTTCTTTTACAGTTTTTGATGAATACATTTGTATTTTGTACTCGTATTTTGTACACATGCAACAATACTTCTCAAAGTATTATAGTTTTTTGGAAGTATGCATGACATGAAATCCATCTTGCATATTAGATCGTCCTAATGCCCGTTGGTCGCAGAAGCGCTATCTACCGACAGTTTGAATCAACATTTCGATTCTGTTCTAGTTGACCTATATCATAAGACGTCCAAAATTTTCTGATGCAATATTGAAGAGCATACGGCGGAATTGAAAAAGACGCCTGTAACTGTTAATTCCGTACCCAGGATACGCTTAAATTATCACCAAGATGACGGAAGAAGAATTGGTGAGTCCACGCCATTACTGTGGTGCGCGCCAAGTGCTCGCAAGACATGAGAGCGTGTGTGCAACGACAGCATGGTCTGAAAACATGCGCGTAAACCTCGTGGTTGCAAGTGAAAAGACACCGGGTTTCACAGATATCGCGAAATCTTTGTTTAAGCGTCCACGATCATCTTATACATGAATCGTCAAAGTGCATGCTTATGTTCGCAGCAAACACAACCTCCAAAGGTTTACTGTAGATATATATGCTCACGTTCAGAAGGATCAGTTTGTGCTTCTCGCACACCCACGTCAGCTCACACTGCTCGCGATTATTGTACTTTTATTCTTAATACGCCAGATTTTACGTTAATATTCAAGCTTAATATTCTTTAACGTTTAATAATACGTTTAATATTCTGGTTACATAGCGGTAGGCTTGTATTTTTATTTTTAACAGCTTATCGATCGTGAAAAATTTGAGAAATTTACCACTTATTTAAATATATAATATAAAATTTAAACTCATTTTAAATGTATTTTTGATATACGTCTTTCACCATTTTATAATGATTTTGTTTTTATTTTAAGACTTATATTTTGAAAAAAAATTTTAATGCGTCATTAGTCAAATACCATAATTTTGATGAAAGTTCATGTAATTATATTATTTTTATTTAATATACTAAAAAGTCAGAAGAATTCTTATTCACAATTTAATTTTTTCATGAAGATTATAAATTTCAATAACTTGTTAAATTTGAAATTACTGAATAAACTTTTTATTAGTTTAGCTTAAAATATTCTCAAATCATAAATAAATTTTATACAATTAAAATAACTATATTTATTAATGTAGTGTATGTTGCAGTTATTTTTTTATAAATAATATAATCAAAATTTTTATTTTTTAAAATAAATAATGTCAGAAATTGACTACTTTTAATTTATAATAATCAGTTATTTCATAGTTAAATTAACCATAAAATTATATTTTAATTTGATATTTTTTTAAATGTTGATTGTTTATTAATAATTTTAATTTGTTTTTAGATGTTTGACCCTAAACTTACAAAAAAGAAGAAGAAAAAGAAGACAGGTTTTGATTTGGATTCAGCTATTGTAGAAGGAGTTAATACGATAACTGAAACTACAGAAAATTCTAAAGGAGATAAAGAAAATATGGAAGTAGACACTGTTGTACCAGAAGATCAGGAATCATTAGATCTTGAAAACTTCGGTAAAAAGAAAAGAAAAAAGAAAAAATTTAATTTGGAAGAACTTGATGCAGCTCTACCAGAAACTAAAAAAGAAGTATGTATTCAAATTTATTTTGTCAAATATATAATTAAAATGAGATAATTGAAATTTACTTTTATAAGTAAATATTCATAAACTAAAGTTTTTTAAAATTGTTTGTTAGTAAAGAAACATTATTTCAGGAAATTATAGAACCGCAACCCGAAGAACACGAAGTAGAAGACTTTGATTTGTCTCTTGATTTCTCCAAAAATTTGAAAAAGAAAAAGAAGAAGAAGAAGGATTTGGATGAACTTATGGCTGAGGAAAGAAAAGAAAATGAAACAAATGATAATGGTAAATATAATATAAAATAATATTAAATCATACATGTGCATCTGAATGTTTATGTTTTGTAATATTTGTTAACATGCTGCACTGAATCCGAGCAAAGTGCAGATTATGGTAAGACATACATGAAAGAAAAATTTCTTTTTTTATAAATACAATTTATTAATTTAGTCAGGAAAATTAGTTTATCTTTCTTAATTTGGAAATATGATTTAAATTTAAAGTTAAATTCAACTTAATAATTTACTAGTTTTTATATAATTATGTCACTATTTTTGTATTCTAAATGTAAAAAATAATTAATATTTTAGATAAGAACAACTTTTAATTCAATCGTTATCATAAATATTCCTAAGATTTTTACTTGAAAAGTTGCAAATACATGAAATATTTTTAAATAAAACTTTTTGCTCTTGCAAATTATTTTATTATTATTTTCTATGGCATGTTTATTTTATATTTTAGAGAAATATGAGTTAAAATATTAAATTTAATATTTTAATTCAATATAAAATTAATTTAAAAAGAAAAAAATTTGTGTAAATATTAATTCTTTTTCAGTTTCACCAACATTGTTGTAAAACTATAAAACCTATTTATTATTCTTGAAATTATTCCAATCTTTCTTTCACATTTATCTAGTATAATTTATTTTTCACCAATCGTATTCGAATTAAATAAGTATATGTACCTATGAATTTTCTTGATATTTGTATTGTATAATTAAGTATATTTATGAAATTGCTTATATTTATGCAGAAGAGCCAAGTCAATGGGTTGGTTCGGATAGAGATTATACATATGATGAATTACTTGCAAGAGTATTTAATATAATGAAAGAAAAAAATCCTGATATGATGGCAGGAAAAAAACAAAAGTTTGTTATGAGACCACCACAAGTCGTTCGTATTGGAACAAAAAAGACATCTTTTTCTAACTTCACTGAGGTATTACAACTTAAAATTTTATTACTTATATTATAAAAAATTATATAATATAATGTATTAAATTATTTTTTATAGATTTGTAAAACTCTTCACAGACAGCCAAAACATTTACTCGATTTCCTATTAGCTGAATTGGGAACAAGTGGGTCTGTAGATGGAAACAGTCAACTAATAATAAAAGGCAGATTCCAACAGAAACAAATAGAAAATGTTCTAAGAAGATACATTAAGGAATATGTTACATGTCACACATGTCGTTCACCTGATACTATTTTGCAAAAAGATACAAGACTATTCTTTCTTCAATGTGAATCATGTGGTTCAAGATGTTCTGTAGCTAGTATAAAATCTGGTTTTCAGGTTAGTATATTAATTGATAGTTATATTGTATTTATTGTATATTTAATGTATATAATATATTTGTATATTATTTTTATATATTATATTACCACAATGTTATTATTACATATATCATCATATTATTAATATATTGTTAATCGTTTATGTTCACTTAAGAAATAAGTTTTCAAAAACAATTTAATTAAAAATTTTATAAATATATTAATTATATTAATTTACTTTGGTTTTTATTTCTCGTTTTTAGGCGGTTACTGGAAAACGTGCTGCAATTCGAGCCAAAACTGCATAAGAATCTTTTACAGCTTGTACTGCATATTATTTAGAGTTATATGTTTAATAAAAAAAGGTTTTAATAAAAAAAAATTATTGTTGCAATTTATGTATGAATGATAAAAGTCAATTTCAACTACTGTCTATTTCTTTTTCAAACACGAAGTGTGATAGTTGTTTTTGTTAAAAAATAAAAGAGAAAAATAGCAAAAGTTACATATAAGTGTCATTGAACTATTCTGTTCTCTTTAATAAACAATAAGAAGAAAGAAAAGAGGAAGAAAATGATGATTCAACTCAATCATAGAAAAATGTTTTTAGAACCACTACATTTTTCTCATGGATTATGTAAAAAATAATAAAAATTATGAAATTAATATATATTAAATCAACTGATGCGAGTGACAGCTTTGGAAGAATTAATGTGTAAATGAAAAATGGAAAAACGTCAGATTTGAATTTAACGATATATATAGTTATATCAGTAAAACAAATGGTGATGCATAGATTGGAAATAATAAATGATTGAATCATTTTTTGATAATTTATTCATATACATCTACTACTTAAATAAATTAACATAAACCACTCAGTCTGATATTAAATTTTTTTAAAGCAATTTTTCTTTTAATTTAATTTAGTAGCCAACCATTTCCTATTTGTTTGATATTTTGAATATAATGATATAAAATATACCTGTTACTAAAAATACTAAAATTACTAAAAATCTTGAAAATGGTAGATTATGCAATTTCATTAATTGAACGACTTAGTAATTGTTTATGTATAATAGTAAATGTAGTTTGTTGAACTATATATTCATTACTATAATACACAAAACATATTAGCTTACACATTTAAAATTTGAATATCAATTTACAATTAGAAATTTACCAGTTAGCTTGCATGATTTTCGATCAAACAACAATTATATGATTTCTAACAGCTAATGTTCTGGTAGATAATTTAACACTATATACACAAAATGTATACTTAACTTTAAATTTAAAAGATTACACACAAATTCATACATACGATTTACTTTTAACATTCACGTATCGTATAGCATTACTTCCCTTTTTCTTCTTTGTCTATTCCAGTGTATTTTGTGTAGTAAATTTATATTCTTCATATCTCCTTTCATATTATTTTCTCATTTACTTGCACCAAATTGTATCGCATTCTTTTGTAGGGTTTATTGTCTCTTTCTCTTTATTACATAACTATAGATTTTTCTTCCTATGTTAACCAGATTTCGTAACATCTTGTTTCATTATTCATCTATAATCTTACAATTTTAATCTCGAAACATTTTTCTGCCTCTACTGACAGACACAATCTGATTCTTTTATATTTTATATAATATGTTTAAATTCTTCTGTATATATTCTATTTACTCATAATTGCTATAGTTGGCCTATTTTTATTTAATCGTATATCGTATCTTCATTATCTAGTTTCTTTTTTGTCTTTATTTGTATTATTTTTAAATACCCTTACTTCTTCTGTACTTAATTTTACATATTCTTTTAGTATTCTTATACCTTTGTTATTTATTAATTTGTTTTAAAATCTGACCACTTGTCTTGATGTTTTTATGTATATGCTATTTCTTTTCTACTTCTATCATCATTAGGTAATTGGTTGTATTTCAATTTAAGTTAAGACTGCATTTTACAAACCTTTTTGTATTTTTTGATTTTCGTAAAGTAGTGCAATTTTCTAACAGACCATCAAATATTTGCATTCTGAAATTCTCTGAAATTATTTTCCTAAAATCATGCTCCTTTGAACATAAGTTTGGTATGTGCCCCATTTCTATTATTTTATTTAAATATGTACTTTAAATAGGTGAATTAGCCAACTATCTGTTCTATCTGTTTCCCTTCCATTTAACTTCTAATATTTTTATTTATTTTTTTTGTTTTTAAACTTCATTCTTTTGATTTGTTCTCTATTTAACTTCAATCTTTTTATTTTCAAGAAATCCGTACATATCCTTAACACTTCTTTTAATTCTCCCTCACTTTTTACTATAATTACTATATCATCTGCGAGGAAAAGACTTTATTTTAGACCTTTCTTTCTTTTATTCTTATTTTCTTCTTTATAACTTTTTAATTCTTTGTCTAAATCTGTCATTCTTATGTTAAAAATTATTGAGTCATAGGACAATCTTATTTGACATTTCTTTTCGTTTTTATTTTCTCAATTATTTCTTTATCAGTTTTAATTTTTATCTTCGCTTCTTGGTAAATTTATTTTGTACAAACTGTTGAATGTATTTTATACCTAATATTCTCTTTTTATATTATCAAATGTCATCTTTGTATCAGCATAATACATGAATACTTCATTATATTCTTTTTTTATTCTACGGCCGTTTTCAGTAAATATATTGTTTGAATTATGTCTATATTTTAAAATTAAACTGAGTGCGCTGTATATCTAATTTATTTCCAAATGTTCCTTCAATCTATGTTTTGTAACTTCCATATATATTTTAAATCCTATTTCAATTAACATGATTTCTCTGTGATTACTTGGATCTTTTTTGTTTTCCTTTTTAAATATTGGCCCAACAACCCCCTTGTTCTTGCTTAATATTTTATTTTTCCTGTATCACCAGTTCCTATCTTTTTCTCTTAACTTTGCATGTTTCTGTCGCTATGATTATATTTTTTTTTTTAACTAAATGGCATTCTTGTTAATGGAAATTCTTGACTACTTCAACAATATTTTCATAGCCGTGATTGTTTTTTTATCATTTACATCAGTCAAGGTAACTGCCCACTAATACTTACCACCTACTTTTCCTGTACATTTTTATTTACACTCTTCAACACTTAATTATTTCTGAACTAAATGCTTCGACTTTTAATTATATCCGAATTTTACACTTACTTTGCTCCATTCCTAATATCACTACATTATTCTTTGTTTTTTGCTTTTTATTGTCTTTTGTCCTTTTCCCCTTTATTACTTTCTTATTTCTCTAATTCTACTGTCCTTCTATTACTGTATCTCTTCTCTCACCCCTTTTCCATTACCTTTGCATCTTAATGAAATTGATAAATTAATAAAAAATAATTCTATTTTCACATGAAAAAAGTAAATTTGTCAAACTATAAATTTATACATAATTAAAACAAAACTAATTCCTTGTTTTTTTACCATTAGTAAATGATCTAGAAATAGTAACGTTGTTTTCAATTTCATTACGACTTATAATAACGTAATTACGAAACATGTTCTTCAAACAATTTTATAATATTTTGATATACACTTGTAGTGCTGAGTGTACCGATAACCATGTTTAAAAATAAAATAAAATGAACGATATGTGCAATTAAATATGGTATATTGTACTAATTAAAGTAATAATATTTTTTATTTATAAAATATCGACTTTTTAAAAGATCTGAAGATTCATTTTAAAAGTTTTGAAAATCTGTAAGGATTTACAAAGATCCAAGAATGGACTAAAGTATACAGAGATTCATTTTTTTTGTTATTGTAAAGTAAGCTTGTTATTAATTAACTTTTCTTGGATTTATTATTACTTAAACAATTATTTTAAATCACGACGCTAAATGTAGATAATTTTGTATTGCTATTAATTATTTGTATATTTATTAATTCAAAGAACATTATTTTATTAATAACAACAAAATTTAATATATTTTTCAACTAAAGCTATAAAATTTTTATATTAGTTTTCTCTTTTTTTTATATTCTCAATCATATCTAGTACTCGCTGTTTTAAATATATTTCTGTTTTCTTTGAAGAGAACACAAAGCGTTACAATATGGACGTTACGTATGTGTTGTACGTTTTAGTTTTAACATGAATCAGAAAATTTTCTGAAGTTTTTAGACTTGAGAATTGTCTTTATTTAAAAAAACATACATAAGGTAGGAAAGTAGTATTTAGGCTACAATTCAAAACAGGTTTTTGTACTTGAAGAAAACTTTAAAGATATCAAAGTGAATTTAAAAACAAAAATACAAAAAAATATATATTGACCATTCAATAGATATATTACCGAATGCTTTGGGTGAACGAACAGATCCCAAATAATTTAACTTAATCATTCATTATTACATGGTACATATGACCATGTATTATATAAAAAAAAAAATCGATGAAAATAAATCTTAAGAAAAGATTAGCTATATATTTAGAGAAGAGGTAGCACACGACCACAAAGAACTTGTGAATGAATGTTTAAAGATACTAAAGGAAAACTGTTGTTTCTCTAGATATAATAATGATAGGTCTAATCAGCGGTAATCAACAATTTGCGGTTCAAACCATCTCTTTATACTTTATAAATTAATGCTGAGAGAGTTTGAAAAAAGAGGTTCGGAATCAAATAGTCTAACCTTTGACTGGACTACAGTATGTAAGAACAAGATCACCATATTAATAGATAAGGAAACTACAATAGTTCTTATATTGAATAGCCACTTGGACTTTGTAACAGTGCAGAAAATTATATATAGTTTTCGATACCATATTACAAGTCTTCGAAAGTAATTGCAGACATTTTTAATGACAAAGACTTATAGAAAAAAGTGAACTGAAAACATTAATTATCAGTATAATCAGAAAAAAATAAATAAAATCATAAGGAATAATATTTTAAGAAACTAATTTATTAAAAATTCTCCATCACATTTTGTGAAATGCTATAGGATGACTTACTGATAAATAATGCTGGAATAATTGAATAACGACTACTACATTTCCTAAATCATCAAGAATATTATATTTATAATAATTATATATTATACTTGAAGACTATTATATTTCATGATGACCAGGAATGGCACTTATGATTGAAAGTGCTCTATCTGCGATAGATGCAAAAATTCAGGAATTCAAAGATCAAACAGATACCCTAATGTGCGAAATCACGATCAAAGTTCAAGAAGATTTACAGAGAAAAAAATATAATAATATATTTTTTAATTTTTTTTTAATCCAAGAATTCCTTGTATTTACGTATGAATTATATTTACTGTTTCCAACACCAGTTATTATTACTATACTGTAAATCAAAAGGTTTAACAAGGTTTTGCAAGGATCAAAGCTGACTGAGAATAATAGTATGAAAAGGAAGGAGTTTCCGCGCTACTTGATAAAGAAAATAAAGAAGGTAAAAATTATGTTGCGAAAGCTATGTAAAAAATTATTAAATTGGAATTAAAAATTTCTTAAGAACTACTATAAAAACATTCCTAGAAATAAAATCTATTTGCGAATCGTAAAACTTTCACACTGGTATAATTATTCGCATATGATTAAAACAGATAAAAAAATTATAATTTAAAAATTAAAATTAAGAGATGAATTTATAAGCACAAATATAGAATTCAAATGGAAAAAATAGAAAAGGGAGATTAAATTGGAGCATTAAAATTAAGAAAACAACAAAGGTGGATTAATACACTGGAAGTCGTAATACATGCAGAAGAAGTTAAACACATCATAATAGAAAATATACCTAAAAATGTGTCTATGAAATGAGTAAAGGAAAAAAAGATAACACGGAATGAAATTATTATTAAATTTTGAATACTAAAAACAAAAAACACTAGTTAACAAAAAACGAAAGAATATATAGATTGTGCGACAATGAAAAAGAAACAAAAGAACACATTATGGAAGAGTGTAATGTTACGAATTTCAACGCAATTAAGTGAGAAATAATAATAAATGGTAATAAGAAACGTATAAACGTATTATACAAGATACATTAAATTAGGATGAGAAGAAAGTTACCCAGTAATAGAGAGATAATGGTATAAGAAAAAATCAGGAGAGGCAGAAAGAAAAAAATTGAGTAAATAAAAAAAAAATATAAATATAAGTATGAAAATATATAAGATTCTATAATATTGTAGCAGCTAAATAGAGTAAAAATTAACGGTCGGAATATTTGATACAATATTGATAAATATCATGCGCGAAGCAATAATAAAAAGAGTAACGTTCCAAGAAGAGTTCTAAAGGAACTGCCGACTGAAAATAATGTTATTAATATTCATAGAGAAGTTCTAACAACAAAATGTAAGATAGGAAACAAGAGAAAAAATAAGTTTAATTTCTCTTCGACTTGCAAACGAACAGCACGCGCATAATTACAGAATAAAACACAAGTGACATATGTAATATAAATTTAAAATATAAATAAATATGTGTAAATAGCAATTTAGACTTAAGAATTGTACAGAAATATAAATAACAATTATTCGTATATAAATATTAATATAGGAATAAAAGAAGAATAAACATACACAAATATCGTATAAATAAAAACAAGAGGCTAAATTACAAAAAGATCAAATAGTTATTAAAGAAAAATACGGAATAAACAATAATAAGAAGAAGTAATTTCAACACTAAAATTGCAGAAGAAGAAAAATTATTTAGTATTTAATTAAACTTATTTATTTTTTCACCTTCTTCCTATTTATTATCAACTTTTTATATTTTTTCATTCATTTACATTCACTCAACAAGTTGGAATAAAGGAAGTTTTTATTTAAAATATTTTTTATTTAAATGATAACAATGATGATTGAAAATAGATTTTAATTTTATTAATAATAAAAAATTAGAATTCTTTGTAGTTGCCTACATAGTTCTTAATGTAATAGAAAAATTAAATATTAAAAAATATTGGAATAAACAATAGAATATAATTCAAAATAATTACCAACTATTCAAAGTAAATTTATTGAAAAAAATATTTTTTAAATGTACTAGAAAAGGGTTGAACTATAAATTGAAAAACAAAGATGCAATAACAACATGAGAATAAGTTTGAAATAAAATAAATGGGTCTGAAATAAAAAAATCTCAAAAATGGACTAATATAACTAATATAAAGAAGGGGATATAATAAGTAAAAGGTAGATTGGTAAAAACAGTGCTTTTATACGGAGTTGAAGTGTGAAGTTGGACAGGCAGTGAAGGCATAAAAGAGATGCAAAAGAAGTTTCTAAAATGGAGCTTAGGGGTAGATAAAAACACACCAGACAGTGTCCTAATGTTGCAGAGAAAAAGACAACAAGTCGAGATAAAGGCAGCAAAGAGGGCAAAATTCTTAAAAGGAAAAGGATAGATGTATAAAGAATATGTGAAAGGGAGGATTAAAGAGGGTAGAATAATACAGAACAATAGAGGCAAGGGGAGAAAGATAAAAGGCTATGATAAAGAATATCTTTTTGGCAAGAATAAGGATAGTCTTGGTGTATTTAGAATACAAAGGCTAGGAACATGATTTTCAGAACATATCTGGGAATATGATAACACTATGAAAAGAAGTACAAGAAATTAAAATAGAACAACAAAGACAGAGATGGTTGGTCTTAGTGTGTTTGGAATGCAAAGGCTGAGAACATGGTAACATTATAGGAAAAAGTACAAGAAATTAAAATAGGACAAGTACTGGTGTGGTTGAATCAAATAGAAAAATCATGGTGTACAGAAGAAATAAAACAGATAATTTTGGAAAATATAGTGAACATGGAGTGCATTTATAAAAGAAAAAAATGGGAGAGAAATCCTAGCAAGGTTTCGTATGGAGAACGAAAGCAGAACCAACAAATATTGATTAGACGAAGAAAAAAATCTATAGATTGTGAAAAAAAACAGAAACTCTCAAAAAAAAATTCAAGACTGTGTAGTACTAAGAATGAGAACAAAAAACTGGAAAGAATAAATGTTGGATAACCAGAATAGCTTTAATATGTTACATAGAATCCAATGGAACAGAGAGAGAAGTAAGAGGGAAAACGAAGAACATACATTTTCGGAGTTATAGAAGAAAACTAATATACAATAAATCAATTAAGTAAGATAAAAGTAGGACAATATAGAGATAAATGTAGAAATTACGAGAGGTAGTTAATAGTAATTATAAGTTAAAGAAACAATATAAAGCAAAGGAAAAGGAATGTACTCACATAGAAAATAAAAAATATGTAGTGAAGTATTCAGATGAATAAGAAATTATAGTTAGTTTATAATAAAAAGTAATAAAGTAAAGCGATTATAAGTAATATATTTTAACAATTGTAGGTAAATAAGAAGCGATCAAAGATTATTGTAATGTATTATATAATAATTAAGTATTAGAAGATAAAATATATCAATTAATAAGATACATAAAAGAAATATAAGGAGAACAAATAAATATGTAGGTATGATAAATATATATACGGATGGAGATAAAAATATTTTAAGATTTAATAGGTATAATTTAAATATAAGGAACAAGTTAGAGTAAATGTAGAGACTTTAATGTTAAAAGACGAATAGTTATATATAATGATATAATAATAACTAATGATAATGGTAATATGGTTTAATTAATACTACTACTACTAGAATAAAATATTATAAGATTAAAATTCGGCATGTAATGTATAATGACAATGAGATATTATTTTTAAAATGTAAAGATTTAGATGTTAAAATGTAAATAGACAAGGATTGTTTACAAGTAATGCTTTTAGATAAGACAATTGCAAGGTAATATTGTTCCATAAACTACTAATTCTAATAATACTAGATCTAAAATACAAAAATATTTTAAGATTCAAGTTTGTATGTAATGTATAATAACAATTATAAAGTAATTTTATTAACTAAAACCAAAAAGTAATTCAATTAACTGAGCGAATATATTAGTAATGTTTAGATGTAATGCTTTATGTATGTATTATAGAAAAAATGTAAAAGATAAGAAAAGAAACATGGAAGAAAAAAATATATTAAAAAAAAGAAAAAATATAGAAAATCTACAAAGTTTATAAAGAAAAAGAACGTAATAATAAACAAAACAAAATTTTATTTGCGGAATAGACAAGTCAATTTTAACTCATTGCTTGGTTTCCCAGTTGCTTTTCCATAAAATAGAGTTTTCTGTTTCAGATATAAAATCTGATTTTTTATATCCTTTCGTAATACCCTATTTTTTCTCATTTATAAATACTTTTAATGTTCTTTACTTTTTATTTGGTAACATTTTGACTGGAAAATTTCACTCACTCCGATCACCCATTCTACTCAAAGAATTTAACGCTAAACTCTCAGATTACTATGGCTACTAGTTCATTTTTATAAACATTATTGACAAAATCTGTATCAACTATTAATCCTCCCAACAATATCGGAACGTTGGTATAAGTAGTAATGTTAAATTTTAGCTATTGAATTTAATACTAACATCTATTGAAGTTCCAATACAATTCCCTAAGTTGATTTCACTGGATATTATTATTATAATGTTCATTATTACTCTCTGTCTCCCTATCTCTAGTTTGTTTCTTCAATTATATCGAGAAAATGATGTTGTGGTTTGCAAAAATCCGGAATTTACTCGAGGAAACTTCGAAGTTGTAGAATTTATAACGGTACATCGTGGAACCCATTAGCGGGCTGCTCGGCGAATTAAATTATAACGTCCAACGGATTCCGTTATCTTGGACAATTTTCTTTTTAGTTTCCTTAATATAAATAGCTCTTACTCTTTTAACTTTCGTATAAGCATGCGAAATTCATCAATAAAGACAGTTCAATCATAACTCTTTGACGTATGACTACGATGAAGAATTTCTGTAACGCGTTTGTATCTAAGGTTTCATTCAAATGAACATGTGTATTTTAGTGGTTAGAGTTTGTTGGATTATTTAAATTCTTTTTACATATCATACGTTAATTATTTATTTTTAAATTTATTTATTAAAAATAATTCAATATTTTTACCATACTATTTAATGTATTTATTAGCATTAAATTCTATTGTTATAAATTATAATCTTTATTTACATATAAATCTTTATTTAAGCACTTTATTTTATTTTTATGAAGTTAGACTATACTTTTTGTGTAATAATAATTATATTGAGTATACATACACACATACACACATATATAAGTATATTAATTTTTATTAGAGTAATATAGATTTTTTTTAATATTTCATTTACAGTTGAATATATGTGTATTTGTATTCTTAATTTCTATTGACTTAGCTTTAATAAATGATATTATTTTTGGAAATAAGTATTTTTTTATATTTTTAAATTGTTTTTACTTTTACTAATTACCGATTTAAAATATAATTTGATAATTAAAAATACTTTTTATATCAAATATTAAAGCTCATGAAAATGATTAACTTTTTTATGTATTGTTAAAAAACTATATAATATAAATTTTTATGGGTGAACCCATTGATCTAATATAATCCGGGAATACAGAAGATAGTAATCGTTATTTTAGAAGTTTGTTTGTAAAGAATAAAAACAATTTGTATAAGTCAATAGATTATACACATTCTTTATCTTTATGTATTTGTTAAACAAATTGTTAAAAGAACGTTTCGATGTTAGTTTAGCATTAGGATATAATAAGTGGTTTTCTTATATTATCTAGAAAATTTTATTCTTTTTTTAATAGAAAAAATGATAATCACCTAACTGGAACAAGGAACTCTTTTTGTTGATACTAAAAATTAAACATTGAAAAAAAAATTAATGTCAAGTCTTGTAAATAGGAAAAAATGTTCTTTATAAATAACTTAAATTATAAAATTCTATAATTGAAGTACCTATTCCTAAATCAGCGCACGTAGAGCAGCATTTTTCAGACGAGTACATTAAATTTATCAAATATGTTAATATGAATAATTTATATTTTATCTTTATTTAAAATTTTATCATGGTGTAGAATAAAGTGCATATTTTTAATTGTAAATTCTTAAACGATATTTTATATTATTTGCTTCACCACTGCTAATCCTGCATTACAAATATTTAAGAAACAAGCATACAGTTCAAGACTATACACTTGAATATCTCTTATCAACAAATAATGTTTATATGGGGAGGTTATAGTAGAACGTCAGTGAGTGATTCACATTATTAGAGAAATAATTATGACTTTTCTGTCTTTTTTGCTTTGTTCTCTTATCGAATTTCTACTGTCATCTCCATGTGCCTTATAGAGCTTTATCTTTGTTACACGAGCTCAAAGTTGAACCCCAATGCTTCGAATAGTAACATAATTCTCAATTATTAAGAATACGAGAGTGTAATGTATTATTATCTGCATCCACACTCTTTAGGGAAGGGATTATATTTTCAACTTTAAAATACCGCTAGTGATTCTGTAATGGGAGTAGTAGCAGTTCATTGAACATTATATTACATTGTTATAATACATTATGAGATTCATTTATATATATATATATATTTTTTTTTTTTCATATAAATACTAAAATATCTAATCATATTTATAAACTACCCATATATAGTTTTTGTACTCTACGCTTAAATTTTATCTTTGTTCTTTATATTTAACATTTGGTAATAATTTCCCTATTAAATAGATTTGTGTTTCGTATATAATATTTACATAAAATATAATATTGTCTGTATACTATTGTTTTAGGAATAGGTGAAATAATTAAAACTGAATTTCGCGTTAATTATTTATTTCTCACTTTGCAACAATTTATATATTGCTAAGAGAATATATACACAATATATACACTGAGAGGCGCGTCCAATAGAATCGCTTGCACTTTTCCAACTGACCCGAGTATCGTCGGCATCGGGCGCGAAGCCCTTTTGGTTTTTCTATTCATTACATGCTGTTTATAATTTTTTTCTTAAAGTTTAAGTAAAACTAAAACTAAAATTAAGGGCATGTGCCCGTAGACACTTGAAGTTTCGGGTCACCCGATCATTATTGCAGTTCGGCCGCGCCTAGTTGTCATAAATCTCGGCGCGCGTCGAACAATGATTGAGACCGTCGTTTGCATGCGGCGCATATTTTGTTCGCGTGAACGCCACACTATATTACCTCGCTGAACTATGATTTTCACTTAATGTTCAAATAAGTTTGTACACAGCTTGCACTTCATACTCGTTTATCTTCTTGTTCCCCCTCTCTCTTCCAGTTTATTTTGTACATTAAACTTATATTTTTTCTATTTCCTTTAATACAATTTTTCCATATGATTGCCTTAAATTCGATTTCATTATTCTCTTCCATGCTGTGTCTCGTTGATTATTTTTCTTCTTTACACAATTTATGCACTTTTCTATTTTCATTAACCAGTGTTTGCTCTTCATTGCCCATCTCATTCATTACCTATTTTAAGTCTTGGTAGAATTTTCATTTGAATCTTTTCACATACACACATTCTTTATTTTTCAGACCTTCTATTATGATGTTCCTACAATCCTCCGTATATTTGGATCTTTCTAAGTAATTGATCCATAATAGTCTCTAATGTGCTACTTTATTTTTTCTATCTCATCCCACAATGTATCAACAACACATTCTCTCTCCATGTTCAGTATGAATATTTTATGCCATGAAAGAAACTTATTTTTTTCATTATGAGGTGGTAATTCTGTAAATAACGTTTATTTCTGTCTATCTTTATTATTATAAGCAACGATAAAAATTGTAATAATATGCCAGAGAAAATTGTTTGTTTTGTAGACAAATTTAAATATATAAATGAAATTTTTCCTCTTATGAATGGTTTTCTAAAAGCTTATTGATTATCGTTACGAATTAATCAAATAAATTAAAAATTACCCAAAAAATTTGCGTATACACGAGTTATAAAGCCTATAAAGATTTAAAATTATCTTTACTGATATTAACATATTGAAAAATTTAAGAATTAAAAATATTATCTAATAAATGAAATTGAAAAATCAATATTATTTTATTTGTTATATATATTTTCATAGCATTAATTTCTTATTTATAATTTTAACTACAATAGAAAAATATAGTTACTGTAATAAATCACAAAACAATTACAAATCATAAGTTTTACAAATGTATAAATAAAATTTCTTTAAAACTAATGATATGGGCTATATCGTATATTGTCAGAATTAACAGATCACTTACTTTTATTTGTTTATACTTTTTTAGACTATAGTTCACTACAATAATTTGCTTAATGTTAATTTAATGTATATTTTTAAAAAATAATTTTTTACATTCACTTAATTTTTGAATATTTTTTTATTTATTTATTGTTATTAAATACAATTTTTTTATTATTTATATATCATGAACAGTTTCCAGGTATTTATGAAAAATTCACCCAATTGCATTTGCATTTATGTATAGTAAAATAATGTTTGTTGTCTAACTGAATGACGTCTTTAATCAACTAGTTATTGATATGATTAAGTCGGTCAATGTTATTTCTTTCGTTACTAGACTGCGTCTAGTTCCTTTAGTATTTGGTCGTTTTTATTTATTTATTTTTTCTTAGAAAATATCTTGCGATATATATGACTTAGTTTGTCATTTTGTGTTAGATGCTTATTTAATTGTTTAATTTACGTTTAATAAAATTCTAAATAATAAATGTCTATATTCTACACTAAGTTACACTTGTAGTATTATAATGATCGAAAAAAGAAACATGATAGAGATTAAAGCAGCAAGAATTAGGGAGAGCAATTAAATTTTAAATCAAAATAATAAATAGTGAAGATTTGGAAATAATAAAAGAATGTGTAAAAGCAAGGATAGGGAGGCAAGGAGGAAAAGGAAGGGCGTACGAAATCAATAGATTAAAGATGAAAAAGTAAAAGAAATTTATAACTAAAGATAATAAGTATATAATAATATACTGTACATGGAGAGAGAATTTTGAATGTGTTGATACGTTGTGGCATGAGATAGAAAAAATAAAGTAGGACATTAGAGACTATTATGGATCAATTACTTAGAAAGATCCAAATATACAGAGGATTGTAGGAACATCATAATAGAAGGTCTGAAAAATAAACAATGTGTGTATGTGAAAAAGTGAGAGAAAAGAGGAGATTCAAAATTTATTTTTATTTTATATATTTTTTCAAATCCAAGGATTTAAGACGGGTAATGAGACAAATAAATACTGGTTGCACGAAGAAGGAAAAGTGTATAGAATGTTTTAAGAAGTAGAGAAAGAAGCAATAAAACACATCATGGAAGAGTGTAATACAATAAAATTCAAGTAGATGAGAAAATAGTATAAAAGAGGATAGAAAAAAATATAAGCTCAATGTACAAAATAAACTGGAAGAGAGAGAGAGGAAAAAGCCTAAAAATGTAATCTTAAAAAATGTAAATATTTTAAATATAGTAAAATTTATTTATTTATGGCGAGATTGTTACTAAAGCGTTAAATGGAACAAAAATTGTTAAAATTTAATTTAAAATAATATTAAAAACTGTATAGACGCAGAATATAAGACGAAAATAAATGATTTAATATATCATCATAACATAACACACTACTACTACTACTATTACTACTTTATACTATATTTCTCAATAAACTAACTACTACACTAATCGAAAAACTAACTAATATTTGTAAACCATTGGAATAGAGAATAATTAATTATATAATTAAAACAAGCCTTTTTATTATATCTAATGCCATGAATGTATTAAATTAGTTCTTAATTTTTAAAATAAAATTAAAAAATTTCAAGACATTCATAAATATTTTATTTTTTAATATATTGATTCTAATGACAATTTTAAATCATTTATTATCTTTACGTTGATATATTATGTGTATTAAATTGAATTTAATCGACTATATTAACGTATTTTTGTAAATCTATTATACGGATATCACTATTTATTTACAAAAATACGAAAGATTAATATTTAATTATTATAAATTAATGTATGTATGCTATATAAGAACAATAAATTTTTTTCTCCCTACAAATATTTTTTTATTTATCGATAAATAATTTTATAGGTATATAATATATTTGTTGATTTAACTCTAAAAATATTTTCACGACACAAAGAATATTTCATATTTTAAGTTCCAGTGTTACATGATTATTTTCATATAATTTTGTAAGAGTATTAAAGTCATAAATTGTAACATGCCTGTGGAAAAAGGATAAATAAAAAAGTTTATTTTTTACGTTCCATATTTGAATTTAAAGTTTTAATAGTAAGTAAAAAGAGATTAACACGGGTCGAATAAATTTGTATATTTCACATTACGTAATTGAAAGCAATAAATGACTAAACTTAATTTCGCTTAAAAATTCGATAAATGTTCAATTGTCTCATGTTTTTATTTAAATTTAGCGATACAGTAATGTACAATTCTGCTGTATGAAAATTATTAAAATATTCATTTCAACGTTGGTTTTTGTTTATGATTCGCTTGTCTGTAGATGTAATGAAAATTTTTACAACGGTACTTTTTAAATAATGTGGATATAAATTTTCTAATGGGAAAAAATGTTTGGTTCATGGATAGAAGCAGAAAACGTTTTTGTAAAATATCTTGCAATAATAGAATGCGTTCAGTCGTATTCATGTATGAAATGCCGCCTTCTGCTTTCTTCAAATTTGTTCGCATTCGGCAGTATCTGCATTAATACTAAGAGAAAGAGGGGCACTTTCAGTTTAAAATTATATCGTTTCACACGAAAATATTCAATAAGTTTTCTTGTTTGCGATAAAAACACCGAGACTTTCGAATACGAATACAAATCAGTAGGCGCAAATATACCTTAGGGTGTTTATATTTTTCAAATAAAAATTATCGTAGTGTTCTCGAAGTTAACGTAGTGTGAGCCTATTAGTCCCAATTTTCCTGAGAAGTCTCGGAAATGGTAGGGTATGTTCGATCAGAGAGAGGGGGGATGTCTTGTCTCCCACCATGTCAAATCAGCTGACGGCTATCAGCTCCGCTCTGGTGGACGGCAGCCAGCGGTAGTCGAGCTGAAAGTTAGTCGTTGCCGTGAGCCCTCGACAGCAACGGAGTCAACAGGAACCCTCTGTAATTTACCACTTTTATATACACAAATATTACTACATTGTATACTGTACTTAGCTCATTTCTGCTTTTTCATAATCTTTATGCAACTTTTTTCGCTCTGCTTTCGGTCGTTTCGTGAACGCATATCGATTGCTCTGGTCTAATGTGATAATTTAACAGTGTTTTTATTTAATAAGTGCGCGTGTGTAAACGGTCAAGTTTTGTTTACGCGTAAGCTACATCGATACTTCCTTTATCGACTCTTCCTTACTCTTTGTCTGACCTTTATATGCACATTTTGCGTTTCTCTTCTTGTCCTCGTCATCTCCTTTTTTTCTTTTTTGATCGCTTCAAGCAAAATGATCCGTCCTTCATGCAAAATTCCTTGATTTCATTTGGAGGGAAAACCGACGAAGAACTACATAGTTACCCAGCGTATATACTTCATTATATACACAGTAAGCTCGAACATGCACAGGAGAAAGAAAGAAAACTAGTATTTGTGCCACGCGAGTCCTTTGTTCTCGCGGTAGTAGTTCCCGAGGTCGTGTTGTGCAAGCAAGGCGGCTGCATCAAAAATGGAGTACGAAAAAGACGCGACGCGAGTTATTCTTCTGTAGTAAAATTGATCTAACAACGACGACTACTAGTACAGTGCTTTCCTCTCAACTAAAAAAAAAAAATAGGTATAAGCGCATCACCATCACTCTTTTCGAAAAACACGAATAGGAACCAACACAGGGAGTGGCGCATACCATACTTCGTTGTGCGCGTGTGCGAACCACAGTGGCGTCGTGACGTAGAGACTTTACGTGTTGTATACATATAAACGCACGTACATTTACGTAGAGCAGAAGACCTTCGTACGACACTTAGAAAAATCCCTGAATGCATTGTCACTGTATCACGCTTACGAATGTGTGTGTGCTGTGCGCGCGCCATCCTTGTTTTTCTCTAAATTTCAGATTGTAGAACGCACAGGATTTATTACACTCGGCACATAATGCTCGGCAACACTGATCCATACATGCACTCTCAGAAATTTTTTTATTTGTCATTTAGTTACAGTCTTTGTCTTCTTTGTCGCGTAGATTAGATTTTTCTGTATTTTGAGACTAATAACTTAAGCGAATGACTTATATTGTTCGCTTTTTTGACGTTTTTTAATTAAAACTTCTTGCTAATCGAAGAGTTAATTATCTCGAAATCATCTTTTAACGCATTTAGGTTTGCTTTGTATTAAGAAGGTTATTTGGAAGATTTTCAACTATGGAACAACTTCTAATTCTTCAAAAGAACACATTTTTTATTAATAAAAAATTACATAGATATGGACGGGAAACTAAAATTTATTCATTAAAAATAGAAACAAAATATATTCAACAATATATATACGTTGTGAGAAAATAGACCAATTTTTCTCTGAAATGAATATTTTTTTGTTATCGGTATTCATTGTTTACATTGAATGAGTTATATTTCTGATTTTTATATTTTGTGTGGATAATAATAACTTTTTTGTTTATTTAAATTTGAGCGAATAATACTTTATTTATTTATTATTAAACAATCTATAAAAAAATCTTGTTTTAAAAAGATACATTTTTTAATTACTGATCTAATAATTTATCATCTAATACGTTATACGTAACATGATAGTCAAGAAAAATAAATTGAATTATATAACTGTGAATAACTAATAATTGATTATCTATTGTGATTCTTGAAAATAAGTTATGAAAATACAATTAAAAAAACATTTTGCTTATTTGATTTACAGTTTGAATCGTGGAATAAAAAGTAAAACGTGTAAAATTGATTTCTAGAAGAGTGAATATTTATTAGAGAATTTAAAAATTAATAAAATAGCAATGCATATAACAGGTGAATATTACATATAAAATTTAAATTCAAAAGTGAATTGAGTTTGAAAATACAGCAGCAATAGCATACTATTAAAATTGCTAGTCGTGAAATGAAAAATTTAGAATTGTAAACATTTTTTTCACGCTTCCGATAAAAATATACACGATCTAGTGAGCTTTAGCAATCTATACAGCCTTGAAAATACTACGTTTTTTGCATTAAATAATATATTTACATCGCCGATAAAAATATCTATTATGAATGATATGTTGACATTGTTTTTTTTTAAACCGTGCTTATATAATAATAAATAAAATCTAGTATATCCAAAAGAATTTTTTAATTTTCATTCTAAAATTATTTTTTCTATATTAAACGTATAATAAAAATTTGTTATTGTTTTTTTCATATCAAATTTAATTAAACATTTTATTAAAATTTAAGATTGATTACATCAACAATATTGAATATTTCTCATTTTTCAAATGCATATCTTCAAATTTTTTAATAACTAATTAATTATTGATTGTACTTCATGATTGCCTGAATATATTATAAAATATTTAAAACATTTCTTGGAAGTATAGATTTTTTGTGTATATGTATGTATACATGTGTAAAGAAGATTATGTGTTGCAAGATTCATTAATTGAACATACGTGTTAAGTAACATGTATTATTTCATTAATTATACAATATAAGCTTATTAATTAGATAGTTATATAATATTATGATGATTTAAAAAAATGTATGTAATATCTTTAACCGATCATTTGTTTATACTAAATATTTATTACACTAGTTTTTTATTCTTACTTCCAAAGTTTTAATTTTATTTAAACAATGTATTTTATATTTTAGATAACTTTATTTTTTATGAAAAACATTAAAGATATTGAAGGTAGAATACTTCGATACTTTCTGTTTGTAATTAAATTTTATTTATAAGTAAAACAAGATAATATTGTTGCTTTACAATGTTTTGAAAGCAAAGTTTTTTCTTTAATAAATTATTCAGATTTAAAAATTGTTACACTTACAATTGTCACTAAAATATAAGTAACAGATATGTTTGCAAATTGAACTTTAAAGTTCGTTTTTTTCTTGCTTTTACATAAACATTAATTATTGATATATTTACATAAATGATACTAATCACACTATTCAAATAAAATTCTAACTTTACCATTACTATTGAGAGTCAGGACTAAAACCAATATTTGTTTTGTTTCTCTTTGTAACTTTTCAATACCAATATTAGAGTGTCGAGATTATTGAAAGAATACTTTTTCGTATTACTTTATGTTTAAAGCAACTTCTTTTTAATTATAATTATTCTCTTCAAATCAAGTCATTTATAATCAATATTTTACGATAATTTTCTGAACATGATGATTAATACTTCGTAAATGCACCATTTTGGTAAACAAAAAAGTAAGAATAAATAATGAGCGCATATTTAATTGTGTTCGACTGAAATTATTTTCTTAACAATATATTAAGATATTATTGCACAGGTTTGTTACCCTTATTCGTTAAAGATAGTCATAATTTTTTATTCAAGCTAATAATTTTTCTTGAACAGATAGTATAAATCTGAACCATGGTATCATATTTTATATATTTTCGCTTGTTTCTTTGTAAAAATAAATTGTTTGTCCGAAAAATTACTGGTAACGAGTAAAATAATCTTTATAGACCATATAATTCTTTTGTGTTTATCTTTAAATTGTTTTAAGTTTGTACGAATAATAATGACTTATTTTTTTCAATTTGATTTCTTTGCTAGTGATTTAAACTCCGTCTGAATAAAATTTTTAAATGCATTTTTAATTTAAAAAACGAATGCAAAATTTAGATTTATTTTATATAAGAAAATATTTTTAATTTGCTTTTGCTTTAAAGATTTATTACGATTCACACACACACACACATTTATTTATTTATCGGGTATTCAAACACACTGTTCATTCCTTAGAACATTTATCGAGCGTCTTCCGAAATTACTTTCATACCAAACGCGCATATGTTTGTCAAGAATAATATTAAGAATCACCATATTAAATTAAGCAAGACAGAAGTAAACCTTTTGCCGGGCTTGTTCTTAATCGGGGAGTGGAATAAAGTTATTTTATGAAATTTAAACGAGGAAGATATATACACAATGATTTACATGAAAGTTTATTTATTGTTGGACGAAAGGTCGCCAATCAAGTTGTTCAAGAAAATTCTGTGTTGCTTTGATTTAAGGTTTAACGTTTAACGTTGCTTGTTTTAGATATATTTTTCATTACTACATAGTAATGAAAGGATAGAATCTTGTGTATATTTTTTTGAGAACTAGAAATTATTTAATTTTTTACTAATACGATATTAAGTTTTTAATTAAAAGAGGAGTAGAAACGATAACTTTGTATTTGATATTTCACAGTTTTAAAACTTAATTTCCTCTAACAAAATCACTTATCATTTCGAAGGAAAAATCGATACAAACTAATAATATAGTAATAGTAATTTTTAAGTATAAGGATCAACAGTAAAAAGCAATCAGATAAGAACAACGATAACACTTTGTGATTAAAAATTACGCATTTATATTTTGATGTGAAACTTATATCTGCTGCGTGTAAAAATTTATTGCTGAGCATTATCTTTAATCGATACATAAGCGTTTCTTAGAATTACCATTTTAGTGAATGATTGTTTAGTTTAATTAATATTTCTGTTAAATTGAACACAAAAATTACAATTTACATTTCTAAAATAATTATGCTAACTTATCTTTAAAAATAATGTTGACATAGTTACTTGCACTAATATATATAGTAATTTAATTACCAGTGATAATAAATATTTTTACAATTAAAATTTAATATATGTTTAATTTAACTTTATTTTTCAATTATTCTGCATCTTTTTTAATACAATTTCTAATAATTTTAACATAATGGTATAGTCTGGTATATTATTTATTTACTAAACATTCAAAAAATATGTTCATTGCTGAAATATAATGAATTCGTAGAATTTGTTTATTTTCTAACATTTTATTCTTGGTCAAGACTTTTTTAGTTTAATTTATTTATTTTATGAAATTATAAGTGGTTCAATTTTTGTATCCGTAAGCTAGTATTCCTCACAAGTTCACATCAACAATATACATTTAAACGAATCAAAGTTAATCAAATAAACGAATCAAATAAAATATTACTAAAAGTAATATTTTCTTAAGTTCTAAAATCGTTTTGAAAATAAGCAAAAAATAATTCTAGTAGTCAGATAGAATAATCATATTATCTTCATTAGACAAATGTAAAAATTTTAAAATAATAACTTTTTTCAATTTCTATTTTGGATTTGATGCATAAATATGTACAAAAATATTAATGTGTATAAAAAGCATTTAAGAATATCTGTTGATGGTTCAGGAATATATACACTTATCTTAACGTTTATGTAAAAGCCATAAAACTAGCCACGACTAGGAATACACGACAATAAATAAATAAAGATAATAAAGATAATAAAGAGTGAAAGATAGAGAAAGTTGGAGAGAAAATAAAAATGAAGAAAGCAGAGGAATCGATCATGTATGTTATCATATCTATTTCGAATAATAGGATAAAAACCATAACTGAGTTTTAAATATATATCACGATAATGGCTTAAAAATCATTTAGAATTTTTCATGCTTTGTTTTACTTTTATTTGTATTTATTTACAATCAAGTATTTTCAATTAATTGTATTTTCTGCAAAGACGATCTGCCTCATTACCAAATCTTGTAACAATATATATTTAACTGCAGTCACGAACACCTGAAAGAACTGATTGTAGAGAATTGCCCTTATAAGAATTGAAAGCATTGTTCTTTGAAATATTTAATATTTAAATTTTTAGTTTATAAGATGTTATGAAATTAAAACACGAAGATATTTTCACTACGAAAAAAAATTAATTTAATTATAAACGCTATTTTTTATCGTACATCTAATTAGTAATTTTAAATTTATTGAATTAAAATAAAATTAATTCTGAAAATAAAATACAATTAATTATATAGATAGTCTAATATCTGATGATATTTAATAAAATTATAGTTTTGTCGAATAATATTTTGCTACCTTAGAATGTTTTGACATCATCAATTTGAGCTTAAATTTAGTACGTGACGTAAGTTCCATCTTTTATATTATAGCGGATATGAAGACGATTTTAAATACATTTGTAAATTTTAGTAAAAATTAAATTTATGAAATTCTTTATATATATACATACTTACGTTATTTATTTTATTTATTTCTATGTATAAGTTCATGAAAATAGGCTTATTTGCTATTATTTAGGTGCATAGAAAAATTTTTATAGCATCAAAATAAAATTTTATTCTGTTTAAAATAGATTTTATTCTATTTAAAAAAGATTTTATTTTTTTATATCGTTAAAAAATTCTTAAATAATATTTATTTATTATGTCAAAGACCATAAGAATTTGTTTTCAGTCAATATTTAAGATTAATATTCGATCGTCATAGCTTATCTTCTCAATTATTGGGATGGGAATAATTAAGCAAATCATTGAAAGAATGAAAATATGCTGTTCAATGTCAACAGTTATTCATCTAATATAACAAATGGAAGAGAAAATTTCATATCTACGCGCGGATGTTTTTATTAGTGACGGTTTGGAAAAAAAATACCTCGAAATTCAGGTACACAAGGTGCATATGAGATAAGAGAATAAAGTTTTGATTCACGCGTTCAAACGTGAAAAAATTAATTTTAGTTACTGTATAATTTTTATTTGATATTAGAGAGATTAAAACTAATTAAAAATTAGTTACCTATAGTTAATTAATAATGGAAGCGAGAATTGGAGAATTGTTGTGTAGTAAGAAATGAAATAATCTGAAGTCATTATCATTCAAAATTTAAAAAAATATAGAACATTGTTTGAATTTTGTAACGTTATAGAAAATTTTAATATTCAATTTAATATTAATATCAATTTTGCTACATTTTTAATTTTAAGATATATAAATGTCATTAATGAGACATTCCATCAAATTCTATATTACTTTTACTAAATTTTTTTTTTTTTCTATATTACTTTTATTAAATTTTTGGACCTACAAGATTGATTGAATATGATTGAATATGCATCTACTTTTTGCAATAACGTGATATTTATTTTTTGAACTTAGTTATGAAATATTATTATTTTGCGTTTCTAATATCTTATTTTATGACTTCCAAGATTATAGTAAAAAAATTAGTAAGATTCAATTTAGGTTCTTTCTTACTTTAATAATTATTGTAATTATGCTATAAAATATTACTTACATTAGAATGTAATTATTAGTATTAAAAAAAATCGTTAATATTAGTTTATAATACTATACAGGCAATGGGATATAAACTTTTACTGTTAAAATCGTAATTAAAATAGAATCATGAAATTTATTTAATTAATGCTCGTTTCGATGATTAAAATACACGTCGTTTTGAAAAAGTAGAATTCACAAGATCAATATGTATTTAAATTTTATTTACAAACTTAATACTGAAGCATTAACTACAGAATATAAATTTAATTATAAAAATTTTATATTATTATTTATATACATATATATCATATACTATCTATGTCAATACTATTAAACTTATATATATCAGTTCAAAAGTGATATAGGTAATGATAGATATTAATCTAATATTTATTATTTTGAAAAAGTTCTACATTATTTCCAATTTTCTCAGAATATATGAATGAAGAAAAAATTATGGGAATCTTTTAATAGCATTCTGTAAAGTTGTCATATTAAATTAAAGCACAATTATAGGTCAAACTAATATTAATAATTAGTTCACGCATTGTCAAAAGTCCACACCTTCGTAAACATTGTGTCTTGTAATCTTTTATTTCTCGTATCATGTTTTTTTCGTTTAAAATGTTTTTCTAACTGTACTAATTTCACAGCAATTTCTATTGAATAAAATTTTCCCCGGATAATATCGCTGATTTTCGTTGGCTGTTATCCGCGGAAAATGCGGAGAACGGAGCGCATGCGCGTTACGAGATCGATAGGCCTCTGCATGATTTTATTTTAAACGAATCATTTCATAACGAACTCACTTCGCGACTTAATTTTTGGCTTACGCTCTTCTTCTCTCTGCTTTGTTGACATTGTCTCAACCTTCGTCTATGTTCCGCGACAAACTAATAATAAAGTGTTCAGAGTAAATTGTTCAATAACCAGGTAGCTCCGTCGGTGTGACGGCGCACTTGACTCTCGTCATTTTTTGTCCCTGGGAAATTTTGCGTTGCAATATTCCACTGACCTCCGTGATCTTTCTGATTAATAATGCTTCCTCTGTTCAAACACGGTACGTACTTTATTTTATGTTTCGTTGCATTATGTAAAATGTACATGTAGAATGGTGGCTTTGGATACCGATTTTTCCCTTAAATGAAATATATAATTGAATTTTTAATAAACTTCCCATACGACTTTTTATACAATTAAATTTTTAGTATTAACAAATATTCATTCTTCAACTAATAAAGTCAACCAATTTCATTGCATATCTCAGTTTTGTCTTGCTTTTGAAGCTTTTAGAGTACATGACCGATGCTCCTTTGACCTTCAGGAATATTTTATTGACACACTTCGGAATAAAATATGATTTAATTCTAATGCATATGTATTAAATACATATCTTGCGTTGCCAGTGCCATAAACGGGAAATTATTTTGTATATATTATTTATACTGAATTATTTATATTTTTATTGTATAATTACGAATTATTTATTTAATTGTTAAGATCGTAAAAGCAGTAACAATTAAAAATCTTAATAATAAAAACTTAATTTCTCGAAACTAGTTATCGAGATCATTTTATTTAACTTCTATCAAAATAATTTTTATATTGTAATAATAACAATTCTGTACAATGACAAATTTAGAGTTACAACAAAGTAAATTTTTTTATCTTCTTATCAGCTTAACGTATTATTTTTGGTGATTAATTAATTATTCGACAATTTTTTATGACTTTATTTTAAACAATATTTTGCTTAAAGCTCTTAATTGAGAGTTTACCTATTACGCTATAAAAAGAGATGCAAGCAAGAGTATTGATGTCCGTTTACCAAGGAATGATAGAAAGAAACTAAAGAATAGTCCCCTATGAACGCATTTACATGTTACTTCATTAGTTAAAAAATTCAGTATTTGTGAAAATTCATGTAAAACAATTAAAAATTTCTTTTATCACGAGATGCTATTAATTATCTTATAAATGTAATGTAACATAATGTAATGTAATTAAATTATATTGTTGAATTAGAGATAAAATAGTTTATTCGATTTGCAATCTACACAATCAATCATATATTAAATTAATCTATATTGTAAATTAATTACTTTTGGTCACATTAAAAGTTCTATTTAATAACCACCATTAAGTTCCACTAAAATTTTTTAAGTTAGCAAAAAACAATTTATAATATTTTTGAAAAAAGTATATCAGTATATTACAGTGTTATATAGAATTGACAATATATGATATATATTGCTTTATAACATTGACCGATTGTTTATTTAAATATTGAAACAATTAAAATTAAATTAAATTAACATATGGTGTCAAAGTAAACATAAAAAGTATCATACGTATTATTTTCAAAATTTATTAACAAGAGATTCTATTCATATTATTCCAATTTTAAAATACAAGGAATTTGCTTAAAAATAATATAATTTATAAATTTATTGATTAACAATTGAAATAATTTTAATATTATTAATAATTTAATGCATTCGTTATTTATTTGTCTATAAAATGCAGTCGCACTTTTCTCTGCGTAGATGAAGAAACAAATCTAATAATAAATCTAAGAATAAAATCCGACTGTTACGGTAATGAAAAATAATAAATACTGAATAGAGAAAAATAGTCGTTCTAATAATTGTTTAGCTAGTTTTTGTTTTTATTTCTTTAATGATTCTCAAAACTCACTATAAAAATTTTGAAACAGTATCTAGAATAAAATTATTTGGTCGATGCTCCATTTTTGTAATTCTTACTTTATCCTGTTCATTCAGTTTTTGTAAAATAATTTATTAATATAAAATGATGTAATTTTATATTATTTTCAATATCTCAATATTATTATAATAATTTAGACAATTCATATTGTCTAAAAATGTATTCTAAGATAAATATAAAAAGCTTATTAAAACCAATAAACGAATATTTAATAATTGAATGTAACTTTTACTCTGAAAAATGTATTAATCAGTTAAAAAATATTTTTATAAATTTAATAAATGTTAAAAAATTTTTGATAAAAAATGAAACTAAATTTGATGAAAAAGTAGATTAACAAATTTTATCGAATATTCCTAAAATTTTATAATATTTAGAACAGAAAATGAAATAATATATATATTTTAATTTCATCGTACGTTACTATTTTCATGGAAATTTATGATATTTTCAGGTATATAATATTTAAATTTTCATAAAAACTTCAGGTGAAACTTTTTAAACATTTTATATAACATTTTAAACAATAAAAAAGTTAATTTTTTTTAAGTTTAATAAATAGAATAGATCCGTACCGTAAGAAAATTAAAAAAATTTAGAATTATTTTAAATAGGTTTTTCGTTGCTTAGTTTGTTAAAATTTAATTCGCAGCGCAACTAGTTCTTATCTCTAAAAAAAGCCGTGTAAAAAAAGTTAATGTGAAATTAAATTAATTCTTCATTTAATTAAGTATACAAACACTCACTGACTCGGAGAAGAAAATTGATCGAGTACCCTTTAAGTGACTATTGCGCGGGCTATCGCGTTACTAACCTATAAATTTCATAGACGAATGTATTATCTCATCGATAAGATAAATATTTGTCCAATCATGAATATGATACGTTAGTTGTACGACGTATCGACGAGAAATTTTAAGTAAATCTATATGATTTTTTATTCCAAAAAAATTTTTATGTGAAAAGGTATTTAAGTTGTATCGCGGTAGGTAAAGGTTAGGTCAATCGTCCTACGCAGTAAATACGAAATAGGTTGATATGCTATATTTTAAGTCCGTGTGTTATTTTGTGACAATGATAGGATGGCGTATTGCGTTGACAAATTTCTCGAGACGAATACGTGCTATATGCAAATGAATCATGGCGCGGGTATTCGCGCATGTGGCAGTTGCGCAGAAGTGTCGCGCCAAACAATTCCTTGCTTCTCTTTATTATGCGACATAGACAGTTCGATTTATTCCTTCTAACGTAGTAGGCGACCATTTTTTAAAAGTGAGTTCTTTACAGATGATGAGTGACTTTTATTATTTCCTTCGTTATACAATTTAATCAGGAAGAGTCGCAATTTTTAAAGTACATTCAACCTACCGATTATTAACATTTGCTGATTGACAGCATCTATACGATAAACAAGCACAAAAAATTAAATGGGTATTTTTCCAAAGTTGTTTTGAAAATTATTAAAATTGAAAATGCTTATAAGTTATATTTTGTTGGGATAATTTTAATAAATATGCAATTTGTGTGTGGTGACAAATAAATAAGTGATTTAATACATTATTTTAAGTTTCAATAAAATTTTTGTTTTATTAGGAATTTTTATAAATATCACGAATATAAATATTTAGCTTATACAATATTAATATAAATATAATAAAAATATTAACAAGAAATTTAAATTTTAATTGAAAGTATTACATCAAACAATTGAATTAATAAAAAATATATTGTATTATTTTTATTATATTCATATATGCTTGTATATCGTTATAAAGAAATAAACATATGGTCAATTATTTTTATATAAGTACATAATGATTTATTTTATTACATTTAGTTATCGCTTATTTTTCATGAATTAACAAATATATTTTCTTGTTATGTATTCTTAAACTTAGTTGTATTTGTGTAAACGGTATTAAAACTTTCGTTAAAATAATATTTTTTTATCATAAAAAAACTATATTTTAAAGCAAAACATACTTTAATTAAAAGAAAATAATAAAAAAATATAATTTTTTTTATATATTTTTGTTACATTTTTAATAATTTATTTAAATGATTATTGTAAGTTATTGAAGAAATAATAAATTATTTATATGATACATTTAATTTTTATATTTTATAAGTTATTGTATTAATATAAATTTAAATAAATTATAAACAAGAGCTTCTATCAAAATTATTTTAATTTTGTCTAAAATTATAGTTATATTTAAATTGTTTAAAATTATAATTATGTTTTCTTTCAAACTTTTAACTAATTCAGGTTTTGATGAGTATTGTCTACATAATGTAAATTTACATAGTAAAAATTAAATACTAAAAAAAGAAAAGTACTTAGATTTATTTTTTTTTCTTTAAATTGTATTCATGTGAAAATAAGATTATATAGTAATATTTTTTGATTTTCATTACTAAAATTTAAAAAATATATTAAATGTATAGCCTTTGAAATGTAAATATCATTTACTTGTTATTTATTTTTAACTTTAGTATTTTTAACTTAGTATTGTATTCGGGAATCTTATAAGATGAGAACTAGTTTTTTACAAAAAATATAATACTATTAGTATTTGCTGCTAAGGAAATATTGTCTCGAAAGATAAATGAATTAGTTTTAAAGATGTAAATTTTGCATAATGTGTCTGAAAGATTATATTTTTAATTTGAGTTCACTAAATTTCCATAATCTTATTTTTGTTATTATTGTTATAACTTTTACAATTCCTTACATAGGTTTCTTATGATGTAATTTAAACAAAAGATTAAATCTTAACATTAAGATTATTATGATGACAAGGCAATTGCGTTTTTCATATTGTAAATTAAATTTTTTTTAGAATAATATTACGAGAGTATAATTGTGTTTTTCAATTGAAAATTAAATTTTTTTGTAGAATAAAAAATTATATTATGGAAAATTTTTACATAGTCATTATCAATTTTAAACGTAACGACGTAATAGAATTTTTATACGTTTTACGACGAATTTAAAGTCTATGCTGTGAATTTACTAAATAAACATCAGAAATAAATTTTGCCTTAGACGTAAAAAATAAAAGCTTTTTCAAAAATTATTGCGAGATGATTTTTTTAAATGTGGAAATGCATCGCAGTGATGTAGAAAAAAAATTTTAGATGATATTTAATTAACAATTTTTAGCATATTTATATTATTATTTATTCGTATAGATTGTAAGCTTTGGTGGTCGTAGCATTGTTGAAAAATATAGATTAACAATGAAAAGTAAATTTTTTGTAAACAAAAAAAATATTTAGCAGAATCCTTTTACGTATCTATTTATTAGACTTCCTTTGTTTAAAATTTGTATATAGTAGTTAATTAATATTTATGAATATATTACTTATTAATTACAAAGAGTAAATAATAAAAATTTTTTATGAGTAACTATCTATAAACTTTTGTAGTATAAGTGGGAGTTTAGAATAAAATTTTTTGATACTTGATAATAATATTAAATCAAAACACTTATGCATCCATTAAAAATTTATTAAACAACTATTTTCGTTCTCCGATGCAAAATTTAAGTATAAAAATTGTAATTAAAAGGTTTAAAAATATCTTTTAAAAATTATATAATTCTCCTGATAGAACTAATTTTAAGTAATATAAAAAATATATTTAAAAAGATAACTAAAATTTACTAAATTTTAAAATGTAACACTCATTATTTACTCCTAAAATATTATGATATTACAGTTTCTTTTTTGGGTTCAAATTGATATTGTTGGTGCTTAACCTAATGAATAAAACTCAAATATTTTTATTCGTGAATTTATGTATAAATTTATATGTTACTTTTATAAAGAATATTTTCAATAGTATTATAATATACACAATATTTATTTTGAAATATTTAAAAGATACTCAGTAAAAAGCCTTTTCTAATAAATGCGTTTACATTTAAATTTTAACACTGAAATATAGCTATTTTATGATAAAATTATACTATTTATAATAAATTATAAATCATCATTAATAATTTGTAATATTTTGAATACCAAATACTATTTTATGCTTTTCTAGTTGTGATTTTATACTATTGAATATTTGTAAAATTCGGTCAAGTAAATATAGCGCTACAACGATTATTTTCATTAAAACCATAAAATTGAAATATTGATAATAATACGTCAAAATACGCAATTGATTGAAATAATTAATTCCAACTAGATTTACATATAAATGATAATGCATATAAATGCAAATGGCAAACTAAAGTAGAAGTAAAAATAGGGGGAAAATGCTGTAACCCAAAGTATTAGTTTTGCAATGGATAAAATTATTGTGCAATTTACTACATTATTATGAAAAATGATGAAACTTAGACAAGTCATTTATTTTGTTTTATTACTACAACTAATTTTTACTTCTTCCGAACAGTTTTAAAATTTTCGATCGATCCATTATTTATCTATTTGACGATATCGATACGCGAGTAAAATTCTTTTTATACGATCATGTTTAAAAATAAAAAATAAGGTTTGAATACAACGCTTTTGGTTTATTAATTTAACAATATCTTTTATTATTTCATTTTATACTATAATATCAATGTCAAATAATGTAAATGTACTTATATTTAATTTTGGGGGTATTACGAATTTAAATATTTAGCTTATACAAGCATTGCAAATAAAATTAAGAAGCGAAATTTAGAATGTATAGAATATTGACTTAAACTTAGTGAAGGACAATTTATTTTTAATTTAAATAATAAGTATGAAGATATTTAAACTATTGTATGAACTAGAGTTTATTGAATTAAAATATGCATAAATACACAGTATCTAAAAAAAGCAAACATTAAAATAACATTCAGATTCGTGCAAAATCAGTGTGTTACGTTACATGACTTAAGAAATCAATACGACAGAAAGTACATGCCTTTAGAAATATTAGCATTTTGAAAAAAGATGTTAAATAAGATTGAATTGGAAAGTTCATTCGAAAAATAATACAATATATAAATTTAGTCCTAATGAAAATAAATTGAATCAATGCAGTAGCATTTTAACCCTAGGAGTTATAAAAATAAATTCGAGCACATAGAGCTTGACATTCGATATTCTTAAACTAACTGGCAATCATTCAAATTTTTTACAGTTGAGCTAGATGTCACAATAATTGAAACTCGTCAAAATCCTCTATTTCCCTGTTCAATTTCTATCTTTCAACGTTTATTTACCGACAGTTTACACCGGCTGAGCCATAAATATCGATGTATTTAAGTATGCCGCTGCCACCAATGCTTAAACATGGAATTTTAACAAAGATGGGTCCTATAATTGCAAAGTTAAATAGTGTTTAGTATTGCAACCGTTAACCTTCAATTCCAAATCTTGCTGTTTAACAAATGTCAATTTAAAAGTTTATTTTTCTCAATTTGTTTCTTGATCTTATTTTTTATTACTTGTATACCAAAATTTATCATTTATATTACAATAAAAATATAATGTTTATAATTGATAAATCGATTTTTCAGAATAAAAAATTGCATTTTTTGTCAAAATTCAATTTACAAGAAGTAAATATAACCAAACATGGTATAATTTATTGATATATTGCTTTTAATTACTAAATTTAAAAACAATTCAACAAATTTTTTAAAAGTTATTTTTAATTTATTGCTTGTTATTTTGAATATTTATTATTAGTGCGAAATAACTTCTTATTTCACTTAAAAATTTGCCCGATTTATCAATCACGCAATATTTTATCTTTTCTTTTACCCTGATTTCTAATGAGATATTTCAATACGTAAAATATGATAAATTAAATAAACGATTAAGATGAGCAATTTCGATACACAAATACATGTAAATAAATTTTCAGAAGAAATTATTGAAATTAACATTCCCTTCTAGTATCACTAATATTCAATATTTAAAATATTTAAAGTATAATGTGTTGATCAAGCATGATGATTATTCCAATAAAAATATGAACGACTTGTATTTAATAAGCAAAGTTTTAATAACTTTATTGTATTTTGAACATTCACAGTATACCATTAAGTTTTTGCTACAATTTTAAAATTGAACAAGAATTTTTATAAAAATATTTGATTGATCAATTTTCGAATAAAAAAATTAATTCATGTTGCTTTCATTATATTTTTCTAAAATGTATTCATAGATACTTATTATAATACATATAAGTGATTTCTGTATTTGTCCAGCATTGAAATTTGATTAAATATAACTAAAAATATAATTAAAATTTACGCGTGAATAATATACTAAGGCATTAACTTTGAAAGTATTTGTCAAAAGCAGCAATATTGTACTTTGAAAAACATAGTTTATAGTTTTTTAAGATAACATAAAAACTTTGTTAAAAAAAATTATTAAATTCAATTATTCTTGAAATTTATTGGTCAAATGTTGTTATCACCGTACGGATGACATAATTCTCGCGTATAAACGTTTTATTTTTAATTAATATCCGAATCTTTATGTATAGTAATATAAAGTACTTAATGTAAAGTAGCCGCAAAACTATCATTTTGTATTATATACTCAAAAGAACTAAATTACAATTGTTATTTTTCTCAAAATGGACAAAATTAAGCTGAAATTATACTTTTCAATATATTTTAAATATATATATATATATACACACACACACACAAAATTGATTTTTCTAGATAAATTGAAAAAATACGAAATAGAAATGTTTATATCAGTTGTTTTATATTAAAATATAAACTTGAGGTTAATAGATAATGACAATACGTAATTTCAACCTAGAAGATTATCAAATGTGCTATGTATATATCATATTAAACTAAGTTATTATTACAAATATTTTAACTATTTAATATTTAAAAATATTTAAATCAGTAATAATGCATGAAGAATTATTAATACTTTTAATCTGGGGTTATTTAGATACTTATGCAAATCATTAAGAGTCAATCTATACGTAATTAGAAATTATTTTATTCGACTGTACCTTTTGCATCGTTACAAAGGCAAAAAACTTAAAATATCATAAAAATTCATTTAGAAATCCATTATCTTATATATTTTATATATCAATGTATCATTTTATACACATTTTAAGATACGAATACAAATATTTATCGATGTACAATACTTTTTTAACTAATAAGTAAATAAATGAATATTAATGTAATGAATGTATACGTATACAATAAATAACCACGTACGTTATACTACTGTTAAAAAAGTCATTAGTCTTACAAAGATTATTCATGATTTTATTAAAATTTAAATTCTTTATGAATGAATTATCCGTAATGGTTTCTTTAAAGATAATAAACGTAATTTTCTGTTGAGCTAAATTTTAATTTGTGTCATTATTGTTAAAAATAGTTATTTATATTAATTGCATGATTCGCATAATATGGATTTGTTTGAAGAAATTTAAGCAGAGGCTAAATAAATTTTTGTACTAATCTTTATTGTATGCTGATCGTGCGTTCGTTTTTTATTTTTTGCAGATAGGGAAAAAAACAGGATGTTAAGCAGGTTGGCTAGTTACTTGCTACGAGGTTCTGCCTCCGTTTCCGCAGATGAAGACCCCCTGTCTTTGGACGAAGCAAGCAATGCAACTAAGGAAGTAATTCCCATTCCTGTCGAGACGAGGCTTCGACAAGTCGAAGTTGAGGGCGATGAATGGATCCTAATTGATCGCAGTGGTGAGAAGTATTTTTTAAATAACTCGTTTTTTAACGACTTCAAGTTTAATCAATTTTTAAAGTAGAATAGTGGACATTTACAAACTTCAAAAGTGATTTCATATGTTTATATTAATAAGTAATAAATAAATATCATTGAATTTTTTTAATATTCTATTAACATTATATTTGAAACATTTAAATTATATGTTAAAATTAAACCTTAGTTTGAAATGCCTTATGTTTTTTAAATTAAGTGGTGCTAGTGGCTCTTCAAACTATTTCTATCTGATTATTTAGAGTATTTAGAGTCTTTAAAACATCGAGAATATAAAAGTTACAGTTTTCACAATTTAAGGGATTGAAAATCATTTTTCATTCCAAGGTGAGGCTTTCGTAGGTTTGGATGAGTCGTGGTACGTTACACCCCCAGCGTGTTTTACGCAACCGGGGCCTGTTCATGTGGAAACGTCACCCCTGGAAGATCTACTAATAGAGCATCCGAGTATGTCAGTGTATCGAGCTGCAGGCCCTGTACCCGCGGCAGATAAGTCCGATTCGAAGAAGCAACGTACGATGAAACGCTGTATCCCTGTACCCGAAGGTTTGAAAGCATTGGATCACGGAGCTAGGCTACCCCTGGTTCCTCGAAGTTCCAACATCCAAACTTCAACACCAGGTGTTGTCGTAACCCCAATTTCAAGAAGATCTAATGTCTCAGCGTCTGCTGCTATTACCTCGCAAAGAGTCGCTAATACTGAAGGTATCGACAATCGGTCAGAACATCATCACTACCACCATCGCCACCATCACCATCAAATTGAAGCCGCGGCTGAACAGCCTCCTAGAAGATCCAATATTAGGGATCTTAGGAGTGTGCGCGTAGACGAGAATGTACGGATTGTTCAAATACGATCTGCACAAAAGGTGAGAAATTCTGTACCCGTTGTCGGAGCTTAAAATTTCATATTAGATTATTTAAAATAGAATAAACCGTACAGTAGGTTGCGAATAGTTCATTCTTTTATGAAGTTTTTATTTGGAATCTAATTTTTAATTAAAATATACTCTAAGTAGTATTTTTGGTTTTTAAACAACTTTAATTTTTATACAAAAATTTATTTATATATATTTTTTAATAATTTATAAAACTAAATTTTTAGTTCTTAAAATTATATAAATAACAATTTTTTTATTTTTTTTTTTGAAAGAAGCAATTGAATTAAAAATTTACGTTCAAGTAAAAATAATAATTGAAGTATACAGTATATTATTAATATTTATTATTTATAGTAACTAAATAGTACCGAGTATTTTATTACTATTCATTCTATAAAACAAAGTGAAAAAAACATTTTGATTTTTTAAGGGATTTATTTGACGCAAAATTATTTTTATTTTTATTATTATTGGCCGATCAGGCTTTGATAAGTATTAATTATATCGTCTTTTATTTCAACTACTATTTTAACTCTCTATTACAAAATTATCATACATAAAGTATATAGGCATAAGATATTAATAGGCTTAATTAATAAAAATAATAGACATTTTAATTATTTATAGTAAATTGCTCACTTCGGTAGGAAAATTTTTGTTTAAATTTTATTGAATCTAAATATTATTAATAATTTTCTAAGAAGTTTTAATATTTAAATTTTAATCATAAATTTATTATGTACAACATATTATGTATAACATTTATGTATAAAATAATACAATATTAATAAAATAATTGTTTATATTTGAAATATAAAATTATAAGGGAAACATAAAAGGCATTTTTATGAAATTTGTTTAATTTGTTGGTCTATTTAATGAAAATATGTATAGTAAATAAACAAATTTTTTATTAAAATTTATTAAATATATATATATATATATATATATATATATATATATATAATATAGAATATATTATAGTTTAATAATTAAGTTATCTTATTTCTTGAAAAATTGTGAATCAAAATTCATTTATACATGAATTAAAAAAAATGATTATATAATTAAAAAAAGTTCTTCTAAAACTTATTGTTTGGTTCTATTTTGCCATGTCAAGTTTAAAAAATCAGTTTTGTGGAACAATTCTAATCGCAGTCTCGGGTATTTGTAAATTTTAATAAAGCTAATATACTTAAACAGAATACACTCTAAAACTATCTTACAAATGTTATTATGAAACTAACATAAGGAAATTAACAGTTGTTTCAAAGATAGAGAATTCTATATATATTCTTTCTTCTAGAATAGCTGATTTTACTTCACTGGACTGTTTTGCTTTTTGTCTGTAGATGATGGAGAAACGTTCGACACAGCCGGTAAAGCGTAACCGGTTAGAGCATAGCAACAAGACACGTGAGGTCTCGAGTGGCAAGGCCCGACGTCCGAGGCGTCAGGACCGTTTCCGACTCAACAACAGTGGCGCTAACAACAACCGCAAATGCTAGTCTTTCGATCTCAGCCCAGGGTGTGTGCACGCACGTCTCCCCTTTATCTGCCTTCCACTTGGTCGCCGTCCTATTCGTTTTCTATTTCCCTCATTTTTCCAATCTTTATCTCTCTTTCAACGGCTCCTTCTTACAACTAACAATATCATACAGCTCTATGCAAATGTATATAATCGAGGAAAAGATAAGCAGGTCCTTACTGTTGCTTTTTCCCATCACCATTACGTTATCACGTGTGGATCCGATGAGTGGGTAGGCATAGTTATTTTAAATCATCGGAGAAAATAGTGTTGTCTATTGAATATAAAATTTATAGTGCTAACCCATCAAACTATGTTTGTTTCAATCTTATTGATATAGCAAAAAATCATTTGGGATTCTTTTTTTTTATAGACTAAAGACATCTTAGCATTATATTAGGTGTTTTCAGAGTATAATCTGAACTCCTCTATAATGCCTTTAATCTCAACCCAATAGTGTAGTTAGATATTCTAAATTGATGTATCTCCTTATCTTGCATCGGTTTACTATTGATTACAACCTTGTCGATACTCTTAGAGTTGAATTTTAATTTAGTCTTAGTTTCGACTGTTTATTGTACCTTTCTTTAAATTCGATATTAAGCAGTACTTGTAAATTGTGAACGTTAAGATATTCAATGAACTCTGTAATCTAATTGGTTAATTTTTGTACTAGTTGATAAAACTGCAATATAAGGTAACAACTATAAAGTTTATATGTGTAAACATTGTATTTCGTTGTGATAATCACATATTGATTATATTGATTAGTAACTAATGTTGTAGAGACAGAATGTATACATCATACTTTTTAAACCTGATCTCTTGAACTATAATTTATATATATATTCATCAGTTTCAATAGAAATTTCTTATCTACATATCTGCTTATCATATTAATAATCTAAATATTGTTAGTAATAATTGGATTAAATATACTAAAGTTCATATGTTGAAATGTACTATTGATATAAATTTTTCATCTCTAACCTAATAAAGAATTATTCATACACTATAGAAAATGTTGAGAAATCTAAATTCTAAATATTGTTTGTTTAAGCCAGGTACACATTTTTATAGAATGATCTTGTCACAACTTCTTTACTATACATATGCACTCATTTTATAAATTCCGTAGTATCGAATATTTAATCTGCTTATTATGTTTGGTGGGAGCAACCATTTATTGTAGTAGGTGTGATTAATAACAGTAGTCTTAATTTATCACGAGCAGTTCGTTATTTTCATTTTTTTATTTCTAAGCAGTCAACTACTATTTTTATTTTGAATTTACAGGAATAAAACATATATTATCTATTTGTTATATAATGAATTGTCTTAAAATTTAATCATAACACAATCTTTTATACTAGTGTTTATATTAAAAGTAAATCCTACCATTGACCAATTATTGTTTTAAAGCTCGGTTTTAATCCTAAATTATATCGTTCTGTATTTCTAGGGTTGGGAGCATAGTCACCATACATAAGAAGAGAGAAAATATAAAATAAAAATATTCCAACATGTTTAAAAAGAATTACATCCCCTTAAACAATATACGAGATAATATTGGAATATATATTAATGTAATTTATCGCAGAATCTCCATATTGATACTATATCTATTCTTGAAATATTGATAAATATGTATCTAGATCAATAAAGGTTATTTAAAAAACAGCTTGATTTGATATAGGTTGAAAGCATAAAAAAACTCTAGGTCAATGATAATTTATTGTAAAAAAACTGCATTCTCTTTTTGTTCACTTTTTTTACATAAATAACGTTTTCAAAGTTTTCCTTTATTGTATTAATTTTCTTTTTATTTATTTTTTTCTTTGTAATATCTTATTTGTACAACGATATACACATTATTATAAAAGTACTACATAATAAAGAAAAATGAAAAGCTTACTTTATTGCAAGCTCTTTAGAAATATAATATATGGAAGGCTATACATATGTATGTATATATATGAATATTATATTTTAATATGAAAACATGACCAAAGTTCATTTCCATTTTTTAAATTAGGAGAAAAAATTTTATTTTTTTTGTTAAAAACTATCTTACTGTAATTGAATACTTAAAAATAATTGATTTTTATTACATATAGATTTCGTAAATTTATAGAATCTTATTGTTAAATATATTTTAAAAAGATTAAGTGAACATTTGTAATCATCAAAAAATCTTTCTTTCCTGAAAAAGCTAATAAAAACATATGTGTAACGTTAAATTTTTTCAATGATATCATTTCAATTACATAAAAGAGATTTCAAAATAAAGGCGTGTTATTTTAGATTTAAAGAAAATATTTTTTTCAATTAATTTTCTAATAAGAGTAAGTTGATGTTGCAAAAGTATTGCAATTTTTTCATTTTAGAATTTATATGATAATTATTCTAATCATATTTTCATTAAAAATTATTTAGTAAAATTTTCATTATAAAAATAAACATTTTTTTTATTTACAGACCAAAAAGTATGTGAAAAGACCAAAAATTGGCTTGTAGCATAATATAAATGTGGAAGTTGGATTTCGTAAAAAAGAAGAGTTCTAAAGATTCACATAGCTGATAAATTTGAATACACGTCTTAAAAATTAATTGAATCGTATTAAGAGACTCATAAATTCGACATTTATTTGATTTATAGTTGTCTCACTCACCATTTAGTTGAAATCAATAATTTATTATGAGGAATCTATTATTTTTGTTTGATTTGAGAATTACGTACTGCTTATAATTTTTCTTCGTTTATTTTTGACAGATTTCAAATTTATTTTAAAGTAAGCTGTAAAGTATTACAACATAGCAATATCTACCATATGACACTTAGAAGAGATAAATAATCTCTACAAAAAATTCGAAACTTTATAACTAAATACAAACTTTAAAATACATTTTTTGTATAATTAAATTAACGTACTTAAATTTACGAGTGCTATATGCGACTGTGAATTTGATTAAGCACAAAAGCTAAAAATTAGATTCAAATCATTAAAAATTGTAATTTACAATATACGTATGTAAAAAATAGAGAAAATTATATTGACCTTCGATTATTATGATACAGTCAGATTTAGTTGCTAATATTGTATACATAAAATATAAAAATATTAACTCATACTTTCATACAATTTCATGATCGCGAAAGTTTTTCAATGTTGGTTTTTCGTTTCTTCTTCAAAAATCAGGAATTAAAGTCACACTCGTTAAATTTTTTAGTATTTAGTTATTTGTATAGTAATTTAGTTGTTAAAATTCAAGAAGTTTGTACTTTGATATATTAATATTTTTTATGCGATACAAAAAAATAGAATGATTGCATTTATTTAAAATAAATGGCTTGTAAATTGATATGTATATTTTTTCCTGTTTTATTAATATAATAACTAATTTCATTCAATTGATTAAAACAAATTTTTTTTTAATCGATAGATAACTAATTATCTAACAAATATAAAAGCTGTATATCTCGTTTAGTAAATAAATAATTATTGAAGCAATGAAAAATAAGCTATTATGTTAATGCATATTGAATACAGATGAAATTGTCGTTACACTTAGAATTAATATTAATTCGCATGTAGGTGAAACTGACATATATTGATAAAATGATTAACAAAATGATTAGCGAAAAACAAAGCAAACGATAAAATAATTATTTATACTCGGTGACTTATTTAAGTTATTTTTAACAGTGATTTTCATCACACAGCTTCAGTATTTTTATTTTCTTTAAATATATCTCAATACACAAAAATCAACATGCCTATGACTAAAATACCGGTATTATTTTATAATGCATAATGTCCCAATCAAACAAAGTTGAGTACATAATTTAGCGATTAAATTTTAATCTTCGTATTGTAGATAACATTCTAATTAAAAAATAAAGAAGCGAAAATGCATCAGAAATAAATAACAACCAAAAGAACGAATGTCAAATATATACTTTCGAAATAGAATTATTCCTACACCTATATATACATATATATAGAATAATCATAAATTTCTGCAGAAACAAAATAATTGACATATCTTCAGTTTCTTATCACTATTATGTCTATGCTTATTGAATGATTTTTAATTGAAACTTATTTTGTACACATTTTAATCGAAATTTCTCGATTTTCGCTCTCTTTTTTGTTCAAAGTTAAAGTATAAATAAAACTTTCAATGTATTCGACTTTGTATTTTGAATATACCGAGTAAATAATAAAATAAAAATTACTATAAAAGCAGTACAAAAGTAATAAAATAATTATATTTTATACAAAGTTAATTAAACGTTATTTTGATTGGTAAAATAATTGCTTTATTAAGAATTTGTCAATTTAAATAGTCCTGGTAACCAACTAAAATAGAAATACTACCAAATTATTCTATTTTAAAATATAAAAAGATATTAACGTTTGAAAATTTTTAGAAACTTATAACTGTTCAATACATTAAGGAAAAATTGAAAAAAATACTTTTCATCATTTCCAGTTGAAAATTCAAATATGTAAAATTCATTAAGTCTCAGCGTTTTGATTGATTAGTAAGATTGTATTTATTTATTTTTAACAGATAATGAAAATCATATGAAAATAAATTTATGTAATTGAAAAATCACTTTCACGACATATTGCATGTGTAGAGATGTAACTGAATCACAGCACATGTAGTCTTCGTATGCTATATTCTGCATATAGTGTAAAGAGAAATGTTAATGATTATGTATATGCACGTGCGTGTGCATATTTTTGTGGTGTTTTTTTGTATTTTATTCTTTAAAAATTACCTATAATTATATATGATGATATATAAATGTGCATATATTAATAACAGCAGAAAGTAAGATTTAGTGATAGAAAAATATAAATAAAAAAAACTTTAAACATAAAAAAAGTAAAACTTATGTAGGTATCCATATAAATATTTTATTTTATTTTTTAACATTGAATCAGTAATTACTATATTAATAATAATAATATAGTGATAAGTTCATATATTTTATAGAAAATACATTGTACGTTGTAATAATTTTTTTTCTCTTTTAATATTTTAAACTATGTATATCTACATGAATATATTAAAGTGATATTTAAGTAGTCGTCTCTTAATGTAAAGAATAAAGAAAAATTCGAGGACAGTGTCTTTAGTGCTTCACCTATTAAGATATTTTTATTATTGGATTTTTATTTTATTCAATTTTTATAATTTTCATCGAAGAATATTATGTATATACTTGTAAAAGCAATTGAAGAGAAAAGGAAAAAAAAGTCGAAGACGAGTATAAGATTTGATATTTACAAGTGTACACTATAATAAAACGTTGTATATTAAAAAGAAATAAAAAAATTAAAGATCAATTTGTGGCAATTTTTGTGTAAAACTTCATATTTTGAAGATATTATTAATAAAAAAAATTCGGTAAAACAACATTGTGATCAACATGATATATAATTATTAAAGAAAAATTCAATTTAATTAAAAGAGTATTAATATCAGGAGGCTTGCTGTTTCTTTAAAAAAATTTTAATTTTCGTAAATACATAGCGACAGAAAATGAAGCAATGAGAAAGAAAGAATAATTATATATCGTTTAACTTTTCATTCAGTATGAAGAAAATTATTTAATTTATTTTTTATATTAAATAAACGAGAGAAATTGATTAATAGACATGCCGCAATATAAAATGAATATTAATATTAATATAAGTTTGAAAAAGTATAAGCAGAAAAAAAACGCACAGATGTTCAAAAATTATTATTATATAATTTTGAAGTTTTTCTTCATATTACATACAAAAAATCAGAAGTAAAATTCACAAAAACATTTTTTTTATTCAGAAAAACGGCGTTTTGCTAGATCTTCACAATTCTTCAAAACAGTAAACAGGAGAAAAGAATCCAAAATGATAACAAGGAAGAACTTCATATGTTCCATTTTATATTATAGAAATAAATCAAAGAATTAATCTATTACAGATAACCAGTCGTTTCATTAGAGCTATTGCAGTTTTGTCGATAGTTTTCAATTCACTAAAGCATGAATCGTCTTTCGTTTTCTTAAATATGCACCCCGAATTCTTGCAGACGAATTACCAACGGTAGAATGTTTATCTTTCCTATGATAGATGTACTCATTACAAAAGAAGAGATTAGAAAAAAAATTCTTTTGTTAAATTATCTTCTTAACATATTTAATAACTAAGAAACACATGTGTAATGTAAAAATTTCAGCTTTTCCGAAAAAATTTTATTTTATCAGTCCTTTTCTTTTTTGCAAAGAGACATTAGATAAAATATTCTTCTATTTTCTTTTTTTTTCTGTTATTTACATTTTAACAATTGCACGAGATTAAGTAATACATCGGGGTAAATGCTTTAAATGAACTCCTACGGGAATCTTAATATGTAAAATAACAAGCGGAAATAAAAACTAAGTTCATAATTTTTGTATACTGTATAATCAGATTTGCAAATGTTAATTGAAGTAGCAAAGTGAGTAACTAATTGTAAGAAAAGGAAGAAAACAAAAGAATTGACGTAAATTCATTATGGTTAAAAAACGTAGATATAATGATTTTAGACATTAAAAATAAAAATTAAAAGAAAGAAATTGAGAAAATTGTATCAATTAGTTATGTTTTATATTAGCAATGAATGTTATGAAAATAAATCTTTGCTAAAAATTATACGTACTATAAATTTATAAAAAGAGACGGGATTAATTTTGTTGTGTTACTAATCAATTGTCAAATTTAAAAAAAGACTATACAAAGAGTTTTTAATTAAAATAAAATGATAAAAAAATAATATATACAAAAATGAGAATTATTAAGCTGATTTAAAATATTTATTAATAATTGTTTATAAAAGTACATGTGCAATTATCTGACTCTTTTTAGTTTAGAATAAATAACAAAAAAATACAGAGTTGTAAACAAAAAAAAAATGGGAAAAGAGAGTGCGTGTAACTAAATTTAACTAAATAAAATTGTTGTTAACTTAAATAATATTAGAAAAACAAATACTTAAAAAATAAAAAAGTAAACAATTATAAAGTAAAAGAACTGTATAAAAAAAATGCATATTATGCTTATTCAAAAACGCTTATTTAAATGAGATGTAATTAACTATTAATATATTACCTATTTTTATTTTTCTTATTAAAGAAAGAAAATACATTTGTATAAGAAACAACAAATATAATATTGTACCTCTGGACTTTGTTCCAAAGCTGCAATTACTTACACAAAAATAAGACAAAGAAGTAAAACAATAAGGATCATAAAATAAAATATAAATACAAGAGCTTAAAGGGATAGTAACTATTATTCATCAAACTATTATAATGTTATTTTATTATTATCATAAGTTAAAATTTAATTATTTCTGTTATTGGTTCATAAAAACACAAGAGAAGTTTATGCGTGCGAGTTTTCTTATAGTAAGTAGTGAAGATATACGCAATAATAACAAATCTCTGATCGGTATACAAAATAAAAGAAATTATTTAACCGAAATTTTATTAAAAAACATGGAAATATTTGCAAAAATACGTAATAATACAAAACAATAGGAATAAAATGAGATTAGTTAAAAACACTTTAAAAAAGCAAAAGCTTAAAGGAGTGTACAAGCAAAAAATTAAATGTTTTTTCACTATATGTGCATGAATTTATATGAATATAAAAAAAAAATATATATATATATATAAATTATTAATACGTATACTATAAATTAACTACATTTTATATTGTTATGCAAAGTTCTTACTATATAATAATAATATGTAATGAATGAAAAAATTAGTGCACAGAGTATATCATAAAACACAATTAATTAATAAAGAACAATTGATAAATCTCAAAATTTTGCTTATATTTTCATTTAACATGCTTCATTATTTTGTTTTTATGAAATTAATTTTGTAACTTATATTTATATAGTCGTAATTGTTCGATTATAAAAGTGAATAGAATACATTACACCATAAACGATTCCTATTTTATAATTTATTTATTGTTTACTATTTCATTATTCGTAATAATGTTATTTCAAGCCAAAGATCATCAGGTTTTGCTGAAAAAATATCAATGAATAAATAATTTTAAATACTATAAATTTTACAAGTGATTGTACTTACAAGTTCTCTATTAATGAAAAAAATATGAATACAGTAATGTACGTTTAAGTATTATCAAATATGATATCATAAATATAAATAAATGAAACCTCTTTTAAGAAAACTATTTGTAATTACAAATTTATTTAAAAATTTAATATTTTATTAAGAAGACCAATAGTAGCTTACTCTTTATAAGTAAGAGCTAATTTTATAAAAAGTCTTTTAATTTATTTTTTACTTAAGACTATTTTATAAGAATAATAACAGATGTGAATAAAATTCTTTTTATCCAAACATTCTGCATTGATTTAGTTTAACTTGGTAATAAAATTATATATAGGTTATTTGTTAAATAATTTGATAATTATTATATTTTCTTAATAAAAATAAAAATACCCTGCAATTTATATATATTATTTTTAAATACTTTAAATATAATATCAATGTATGCTTAATATAAACTTTGCATACAATATTTTAAAGTACAAAAAATGCGATTGAAAATAAAAATAAAGAAATCTTGAATTTAAATAAATATTTGTATAAGTATATATATATGTACCTATTCCAAAACATTAAGTTCGCTTTTTCGAATCTATGGAGTCAAGTACTCCACAAGTTACCATTGTAGCATAGTTTGAAGCCCTTTTTTACAATTGAATGTGGAAATGTTAATTCTTTCTAATAAAAAACAGCATTCTATTTTCATTATTTAACAATTTTTTTTCTGTTTAAGTTCAATATTCTGTAATCTATAAAAGACAATATTATAATTGTATATGTATATATATAGTGTAAGACAATGCGACGTGTAAAAAGTACTGAGCAAAGTAGAATAGTTTTTTAATCGAAAGAATTGGAAAAATGTGAAAAAGGATAAATAAAATATATTGGAAATGACAGGATAAAAAAAAGCATACAAAGTTATTTACAGTAAAAATGGCTTAAGCGAATCTAGAGATAAAACAAAAAATAGAAAAAATTAATAAAAATAAAAGCATAATAGAGATTTTAGTCAATAGAAAAAAGAGAAAGGTAATCTTCTTGCTAGGAAGGTAAAATAAAAAAATGAAATTAACCAAGTCGGAAAAAAAAGAGAAAGAAGAGTCAAGTGACTTGAGAAGCTTCGTAAAAAAAAACATAGAGGAAATGTTTGAGAGAGATATGAAATAATGAAAAAGGTAAAAAAAATAAATTAAAAGAACTTCGGTAAGGAGTGAAATGGAAATGGAGCAAATAAAGAACAAGGTGAAGGAGATATAAAGCGAGGAAGAAAAGAAATAAATCAAATGAATGTTGGAAAAGAGGAAATGGTGAAAGGTAACCAAGAAAAGATTTGAGTGGCGATGAGAAGGTTAAAATAGACAATACATGCTTAAATAGAATAGGAAATAGAAGAATAATAAAAAATAATAATGAAAAGAAGAGAGGACTGAATAAAAATATTAAAACGGAAGAGTGATGAAGAAGAGAAAGAAAGATGAGTAAAACCGAATTTATTAACAAAAGTTCAAAAATTTTTTAAATTAGAGGTATTCTGGTGATTTGATTTAAGAAAGATGTAAGGGTAAAAATTTAAATGGATTGTTACAAAATGGGTTGTAATACATTATCAAAAATTTTAAGATGGAAGTGTTGCAAGAAATATATAAAATAGGTACTTAATTTAAATAAAAATCCGTTTGATCACATTATTATGTTGGAAATAAATACAGTAAAAGAAGTAGTTTTGAAAGCAATGTAATAAGTAGTGAAAATGCTAAAATCCGCATAGAATGCGTAAAGATAAGAATTGAAAAATGAAAAATGTTCGAAAACATGAGAATTAAAGACAAAAAACTAATAAATTTTTAGAACGAATGGGTAAATTTTTAGCATAATATTGGATTGTAAATTATTATTGAAGATAAATTTAGAACAATAGCAGCAAATATGGATAAACTTTGAAAAATAAAAATAGACAAAGTAAGAAATTAATCACATTGTATTAGAAAATTAAACTTTATACATGAAAAGAAAGAAGATATCAGAAAAATTGGAATGCAGATATTGGCAAGATTCAGAGTAGACAACGAGACGAAAAATAACAAACACTGGTTGATAGAAAAGGAACAAATGTGTAGTTTCTTAAATAAACAAAACAACGAATGAAGAATATTATAGAAGATTGCAATGTTTTAGGGTCTAATGCAAAGAAGTGGGACAATATTATAAAAGAGAATAAGAAAGATATAAATGCATAAATATATTATATAAAATTAATTGGAAAAGAGAAAGAGATACAATGTAAAAAGGCATATTAAAAGTAAAGAAGAAAAAATAAGGTAATTGAAATAAAACTAAATATATAAATGTGAAACTGTATAATATCAATAAGTGATGAATGTTTATTAAATTATTGATAAGCAATGTAACCGAATAGTTAACAATACTTTATAAATTATTTGTAAGTAAGTAAATAATAAAATACAAATAATACATTTATATATAAGAAACAGAATTTTTTAATTTTTGTTCTTATAGAATTCCAATTTTGGTAATTTATTTTATGTTCAATTTTATATGAAATTCATTACATTTTCAGCTTAACAATGAATTAATTTACAAGTGCATTTAAACGTCTAAATAATTTAATAGAGATACAGAAATTTATTTCCTGCATTTTTATTTTATATATTTTTCTCTACTATAATATAAAGCATTTATATTTTTAATGTTATCGATGATGTCATACCTATTATCTTTGTAAGTGTAATTTTTATGTTATAATTATTTAATAATATATTCATTTAAAATCAATTATCAATCCAGAGAGTACCTCAGAAAGTATATATTATTTTAATTATGATAAGTTTAATTCATTAAACTATTTTATTTCAAGTTTTATCAAAAAACTCTTACTATTCCTTAAAAAAGGTTGTGATGGAATTCTTAAATCTTAACAAAATTGTTCGTTATTTATTTAAGTAAATTCGGTATATTTATTTATATTGTAAGCTTTATCGTTAATAATTATTTCACTTTTGTTAAGAAAAAATATTATATAATATAATATTTTATTGCTTACTTTAAAAATAAGTATTAAATAAATATTAATATATTTTAATAAATTTAATAATTTACTGTTAATATATAGATTACAATGTTTTATACAATTTTTTACTATTGATCTTGTATTTTTATAATTTTAATTTTCAGATTTTTTAGAATAAATCTGAAATATAGTTTAAGCCATAAAAATCAGTGGCATTAAATAATTTCTATTAAATGAAAAAAGATTTTATATATTTAAATGTTGTGTATATATATATATTCATAATATAAAGTTTATTTTATATGTTTAACTAAATTACTAATCATTTTAAAATTATTTTTAGAATATTTTAAAATATTGTTGGGATAATATAATTATTTATTTTAATTGAATATAGAATTGATTATCCCTAAAATTTAAAAAGATAAATTTGTGGACGTTATTGTAAGTAATAATTTAACGTAGCTAAGATTAGAAAATTCAAAATAGAATAATATAACTTTTCTTATTGTAAATACATCATTTTCGAAATGAAAAAATAATAATTTTATTGTAAAAGATGTTGAAGGTTTTTTTAAAATGAATCTGAATTATATAATTTAAAATTTTTTGATGAATTGCACATTTTGAGAAAATAATCTATAAAATAAACATTTAAAAATAAAAATAATGAAAAATATAAAACTGTTGAGAAAACAGCTTGTGCTTCGGCTTGAGCCGTTGCACTGCGAAGCCACGGTCCTTGGCTTAGTGCTCGCATAACAACTTTATTGATTTATGATATGCGTCAATGTGCGTGCCGCATGTTTTTGGCAGTTTTCCAGGTCTTACTATGCAGTTAGTCCTTTTGGCTATGCGGTCAATTATCAGCTATGCTGTTTATTAATTGCTTTTAAACAGCGCAGATATATACATCTATAGCATTTATAATTATACGTAATGCATACATCATAAATACATCATATTCATCCACTGATATAATAAAGCACATTTTTTTATTTACATCCGTCAAAAACTTATTATTTTTATGTAAAAAATCTATTGATTATAGTGTAAAAAATGCATGCGTTATTCTATAATAATGATATTTATTTTTATTTTTTTTATTATAATTTCCAAGTTTTTATTTTATAATTTATTTGTAATATAAAAATAACATTTTTATAATTAAAATATATTTTATTAATAATAAAACAAACTTGTCAACTAAAAAAGTATCCATAAAAAATTCTTAATTAAAAAAAAATTTAAATCAATTTTTTCGGATATATACATTTTATAATTAGTTGTAAATTTTTATATGAAGTTATGTGAAAAAACAATTTAATTATGATCAATATGTAATAAATGTAAACGATTGTTTTTATGTGTATTATATAATAAGAAAATTTAAGTTTTACAAAATCATAATAAATAAAATTATACGCATATAATAAAAAATATTACAATTATTACAAGAGCATAATCATTTTAAATGAAATATATTATTTTTAAGAAATCGCGAAGCAAAAAAGGCATTTATAAAATAAAAGAAATTTCGGTTTAATAATAAAAAATAAATCCATTATAAAAGTCAATTATCGTTTTCAATTCAAAATTTCATTATAAACTTACAACATTATGCATGATGCAAACAATATTTTTTTAAATAAAAAATTTGAAGAGTAAAATTTTTCTGATTAAATTTTTTATTTTAATAATTAATAACAAGTCACATCAATTTTTTTACGTATTTTTATTATTATTTAAATTATTATGTTCCTTTTGAATTATTACGTAAATAGCAATATAACTACGTTTCTTAATTATAGATTCGCATTTTCTTTTCATTTTTCATCCAAACGGTATCTATTGGTATATGTTCGTGGATAACAACGCGAAGCAGATAAGAATCGAATTTTTTTGGTCTAATCTTAAATTAAAGAATTATTTTTATTTTTCTTTCATACTTGTTTTTTATAATCCTGTAGATTACGAATTTTCCGTTATTCGAGGAAGGCAATTCAAGGCCAAGCTTTAAATTACGTAATTCAAAGAAATATATCAGTTTTTTTTACAATATCTTTGCAATTTACAATATAGATATAATTTTAAAATTTTTTTAATGATTATTAAGTTCATTAAATAATGTTACTATTTTATATTAAAATTAAATAAAGTTGAAGCTCTTTCTTAAAGAGCATATTTTGTCATTTTGTTGTGTATTTGCCTTGTAAATATTAATGTAGAAAGAGCAAAAATCGAATATTACAAAAATTATAATTATTCTAAATAAATTTTGATTAAATACCTATGACCTTGCATATATTTATACTTGAACAAATCTTTTTATACAGAATATTATATCGTCATAATTTTTTGTATAATTTATTATTAACTCTTTAATTTTTAAAAGAATACATATGTCTAAATTATTATTAAAATAAATTATAAATAAAATAATTACAATAATATAATTAATTATATAAATATAGTATTATTAAGTAAGGAAAGAATCTTGAAATCAGTTCTTTTATCCATTATAATTGACACTGAAATGAAAAAATTATTATAAATGATCCACGAGTCATTAAAACATTCGTTGATTACTGACTTAGTTAATCAGTTTTTATAAAAAAAATTGTTATCATGTTAATTTATGTTAGATAACTTTCAGCGACAATTAAAGTACATTTAAAAAATGAAAATAGTACAATTACCATACATTTTCTATTAGCTTATAAAATATGCTTTTCATAAACTTCCAGAAAACAAATTTTTTAATTATGTTTAATCGATAATATATAATAAATCGCGTTTTAAAAGCGAATATTAAATGTAATAAGGAATAATAAATATATTTTTTCGCTTATAAATGGTGTAATTAATTCTCAAGTACAAAATGTTTTACATTAGTTGAGGAATAGTCTTAAAATAATTTTTTTTTGTCGTGGTCAAAAATACTTTATAATTTTAAATAATAGCTGAGACTTCACTGTTTGACTAGTATTATAATCTTATTCTCTAATTATTATATAATATATATGTTATATTATACATATCATAAAATATTATTTATCTTGTGAATAATTATGATTTGAGAAATTTCAGTCAATATCAATTCTACAAGTAAGTTGTAGTAATTATTATACTTTTCAAATTCTACTATAAAAAAAAATTGAAAATTTTAATTTTTATTTATTTCTAGTATTAGATTGCAATTTTTTCAATAATTTTTTATTTTTTTATTTTTAAATTTGGTAAAATATTAAATATTAAAGCTCTAAAAATAAATTATGATTTAAAACTATTTTAAATATAATTTCGTTCAATGTTTCATTCAAAAAATCATGATGTATCAATTTTACAATAAATGGAAAAATTGAATTTATTTTAATACTATGATTATCTTTCAATAGAGTATCAAATTTTATGTTTACATAGCAAGCAAATTATAATACAGCATCATGCTTATTTTTTTTTATTTAAAGTTCTATCTATAAATATTTAGACATCCAAATGTAAGAATAATGAGTTTTTCTATAGAATATTTTTATATTCTTTGTCATTTTTTATAGTACTTTTTATGTTCAATAATAATCTTAAGTTTATTATTGAATTTCATTCATCTCTCTCTCTCTCTCTCTCTCTACCTGTCTTTCTTATACAACATTTTTTTTATACAACATTCATCTGCATATTGAATGCATAGATTAATTTGAAAATTATAGAGAATGTATTAAATTTAATTTTATTAATTTTTATTTTTTTAATTACTGTTCTAGCCAAGAAGGTAGTGAAGAGTTCGGAGATTTAACCTTTATGTTAAATTGTTTAAGTGTTGCTTCCAATGCTGTTTGATTTCCAGAGAAATATGCTGAGATAGCATTATGAAATAACAAGAGCTGCTTGTGCATTACTTTGATCTATAAAACAAAATGTAAGATATATTAAAATAAAAACTATAAATAAAAAATTAATATTAAAACATAATATTTAATTGTTAATATTTTTCATTTAATAATATTTCATGTTCTTAACCATTGTTATTTAAAATTATTCAAACTGCTTATATTGAACTTTAAAACAAATATTTTAAAACAATGTTGAAATATCTAATACAATGCGAATTATTATTATTATATTAATTAAAATTAATCTGATTGTGACTTAAGTAGTTTTTATTACTTACTCTATTTTCATCTAAAAATTTAAGTTTTATTGAGACATCTGAACGCAACTTTTCAAAATTTTTTTTATATAATTCATAACTTTGTTGCGCTTCTTCTAATTTAGTAATGTTATTTCCATCAGTTTTAGCAGTCTGTGCTAAAACTTCTAAGTCTGTTCTGTATGCATCATACTCTATTCTGTAAAAAGAAATAATTAAATTTTATATTAATACTTATCGTATTATTGTTATTTTTATTGTTTAATTGTGGAAATGAATTTTAAAAAATTTTAGTTTTCAGCTTATATAATAAGTATATTAAAGTATATATAGAAGTTTGTAGATAATAAAGATTAAGTGTCATACTCAGCATGTCATAAATATTAGTTACATTAAAAAAATTTTTTATACTTATGTTTATAATTTTTTTATAATTAACTGAACATATCTTCACATATTATTAAATATTGTGTGCATAGAGAATATTAACTTTACGATTTAATGATATATATATATAATTTAAAAATAAAAATATATTTCTCTGCAAATACTAAAATATTACCTAGCAGTTTCATACTGTCGAACAGTGAGCAAAGTGTCTTCAATTGTTTTGTTACAAAGAGTATTAACGGATGAAACAAAAAAGTTTAAGGCCCCCAAGAGTGTCTCTCCATTTTTTGTTAAATTTCTTTGTGTTTCTGCATTGTATAAAAATTCTTCTTGTAATTCAGGTGACTTTTGAGCCAATTCGGAAAATGCTTCACCTAATGAATGTTGTGTCTGAACTACGTGATGAAAATGGGATGCAAGAGCTCGAGATAATCTTAATAGATTGCAATACTTTTTTTGAGTGTCACGTAATAATTCTATTTGTGTTTCTAATTCTAAAATAATGTTAAGAAAAAAGTTAAAAAATATTTATATTAAGAGTAATTCTAAAGAAAATTTAATTTACTTAACTTTTTTAAGTTATAATTTCAAATTGATAATTTTAACAGTTATTTAGATTAAATAAGGTATATTATTTTAAAGATATTATGATATTAAGACTATAATATTATTAGAAACAAACTAGTATTCTTTTTCTCAATATGTTTTTTACCTGAATCTATAGTACGTGAAGTTTTTCCAAATGTTTCATACACACGTTGCTTCGTACACTTATATGTAGAAATACTCCAATTTTTTATTGTTTCCATTTTACTCTGCGCTGTATGCATTATTGCATCTCCATTTTGTACAGGTGAACATGGAGTTGTTGTTACTAAAGTATTTCAAAATATAATTGTATGTTTTAAATAAAATTCTCTAAATAACATTAAAATATAATATACAGTTATACAAGATTATAATTAAATAAATATTACTAAGATAATTATCAAATTACTATAGGTTAAAATAAGAAATAAAATATATTTATAAGTAAATAAGTAAGTAAGTAAGTAAATGAATTGTATATAATGTATTCTCGTAGCTTAAAATCTAGGTTTTAAATTTTATGTTTAAACATGTAATGAAATATTGATAAAATATTTGAAGGACTTACATGATTGAGATATGTAAATGCCATGGTTTAAGTTTATTGTTGCAGGTCTGGTTGAAGATTGACTCTCCTTTGACCAATTATTATTGGGCACATGTGGTGGAGGTGTTCCAGAGTGTACTGCACTATCACTTTCATTAAGTGATGGAACATCTTTTAACATTTCGTGAATGCTTCTTTCCATTTTAAAAGATACAATAGTAACTTATGGCATATCTTAATGTTTATCTTTTCCTGGAATAGTAAAAAATATTTATATATACTAAAATTAATAAAATAATTTATATTATATATAATAATAATAATATTGATATAGTATTAGGCCAAAAATTATTTTGTCTGAGAACTCTTTTTTTCATAAAATCTTAAAAAATATATGTATAAAAATATTTTTTAATAACTTAAAAAAACAATTATTAATAATATTTTTAAAACTTTAAGTTAAGAATAAGAAATATATTAATATTATTCTTAATTTTTTCTAAAATGTCATTAAAAAATTCAATAGAAACAAAAGTCCTTATAGTAAGTATAAATAAAATTAAACATTTAAAGTAATAATAAGTATTTTATAATATATATAGTTAAAATATCTTATGAAATCTATAAAATTAGATACATGGAATGATAAATTTATTCATCATAAATATATTAATAATTAACTACAATATAATATATTATAGCAACAATATTTTAATAAAAATTTGATGCGATAGAGGTAACAATTCATTATTATTAATTTATAAACCAACGTACTTTTCATATTAGAGTATTTAAAATTGATGTATTAAATTATTAATTTTAAAAGAAATACAAATATATTGAGGCTAGATTACAAATAATTAAAAATATTTATCTTTGTAATAATTACTAATCAGTTATTTTTATATTATACATTTTTACTCAATTACTTTTAGAAAAGCATCATTCGAAAAAAAGCAAAATAATTTTAATGAAAAGCTTCTACTATTGATGATTGACGAAATGCTATTAAATCTTACGTCTAAGAAAAATTTTTCAGAATGGGTCGAAAAAATTATAACAGGTAAAACAAATGTAGAAAGCTACTTACAATTAAACTACCCGATCCAGGTGCTCTAGCAAGTTCAGTATGTTTATCTCCATGATGTCATACTCGGAAAAAGATATATCGACATTTGTACAGGGTATATTTAATAGTTGGAAGTTATATCTTATAACTTTTTCTCCGAGTTGTTTTTGTGTAAAACAAGATGAAACGGACGGTTTCTTTTTTAGTCTTCTATTATGACATTTACGACAATGGCGACGATAAACGAGAATAATATTGTTTGATCTTTAAACTTAAAAAATTCTAAAATTTTCGGAAATTCATAAATGGGATCCTCTTTTACGATATTTATCTTATGTTATCTTATGTTATCTTTTGCAGGTTTCTATAAAAATTCTATTATTAATCCCTATATTATCAATAGCAATTTATATTTATATTTATCTATAGATGATAATATAGAATTTTTATACATACGATCTTGATTAATATTTTTTTTGTTAAATATAGAAATGATACAATCAAGATCTTTTTTAGTATTTTCAAAAATACTAGGTTAAAATCAAGTAAAAAAACTAAGGTACTTTTTAGCATTTTTATACAAATATTAAACTATTTAAATTTGTATTAATTTAGTATAATCGTAGTTTTACGTTAAAACTATTAGTATTAGAAAATTATTACATTAAATTTAGATTCGCAGCAATCTAGATAGCTGAGAAATAATTATATTCTTAATTTATAAATCTATAAATTTAAAAAATCAAGTCTTTGCTTGCTATTTTATATATTTATTTATTTCTATTTTGTCCTTTCTTCTTTGTTAGCTTTCTATTTCTCCTTTGTCTTTATCTTTGCAATAATTTTTTAAATAATTTTATATAATGCATTAATGTACTATATTTCCTCTTTCAGCTTTTTCTTTCAATCTTTTATAGCTGTTTGCTTAATTATTTCTATTGTTTACCCTTTAGCCCTTCTAATAAAAAGTTCTTTATATTTAATGTAAATTTTAATTTTTTTTCAGATCGTTTATTTATATTTTCATTTATTGGTCTGAATTTGTTCTTTTAAGTCGTCTTAAATTCTCTTCTATTCTTCCTTTGTCACTTCTATTTTTTCTTATTCTTTTTCTAACTCTTCACTCATTTTGTTGTACTCGTCATCTTTATCTCTTTCATTTTCCTCTTTATATATATTGTTTTTTTCTACATAGACTTTTATCTTTTAAAGTATTTTTATGTATATTTCTATTTTTTGTTCTGTTTTTCATTATCTTTCAAAACATTTTTCTTATTTATCATTCCTTGTTTTGTTTATTTTTTAATTTATTTTCTTTGTTTGTTTTTTTACTAGTTTTATGTTGTTCTTTTCTTAATATAGTTTCCTTTATTCTTTTCTCTATTCCAGTTTCTTTACTATATGTTAGATTTCATCACCTTTGATCACTTTTTTGCTATTTCTTTGTTCAATCAAGTTTAACATTTTATCTTATTGCTGTTACGTTGTTTTCCCATAAAATCTTTCATTAACTTTTTAAGTTTATTACATGTTTTATTATTTTTCTATACTTTTGTTTTGTTTTTCCGATCCGAAATATTCTCATATTTTCTCTTGTTTCTATATTGTCGAATAACTTGATTTCTAGTGCTTGGTGATCATTTTGCTCATAACATCCATTCTTTATATCTCATCATCTGCTTATATATTTACTAATAGTATTATTAATAATATTATCAGTAATGATTATAGATGATTATTATTATATATATTGATATTTTATAATTATTAAATTATTTTATATTAAAGTCACCGTTATCGTATACTTTGTTTTGTATTCAATATAAAGTTAAAATTATTGATTCAAAAAATTAAATTCCCACTTTCACTATCAATTCTAGTAACTTTCTTCCTTTTTTGTTTTTTGATCTTCTCTTACTCTTTTGTTTTTCATTTATTAACTTTTTCCTACTCTCTTTTTGCTGTAAAATCCTCCTGCTTCCAATATAAGCGTTAATCTTCTATTTTCATCAAAATTTTATGTATTTCCTTCAAATTTTCTTATGGTCTCTTTATAAACACCACACTTATATTGACATTGTGCCCATTATTGATTCCTATTTTTTGCAATGATCAATTTTTCTGTTTTGATCTTTACTTCTATTACATTTGTTTTCAGTTTTACTTATGGCTAACATAACTTCCCCTCTCATCCTTTCCTCTTTTTTCTCTGATTAAAGTAAAAACTTCATTTACATGATATTTTAATCTAACGTAATATAAACATCAATTTTTTTATTCTTTCAGATTTCAAATGACCCTATGATATTCCATTTTGTCATTCTTAAACACCTAGCTTCTACATATGTGCTATATTATTAAATTTAATTTTTACATTCTTTTTTCTCTTGCATATGTTTCTACTTTCTTTTTTACTTAGCTTGTGGTTGCTGAATCTTCACTTTTATTCTTTCAAAAACCACTTTTATTTTTTTTTATGCTATAACTATATTATCTATATTTCTGCATACAACTCCACAGTTGAATTTTTTAATAATGTTGTCTTCCTTTTTACATACATTTGTCCCTTCAATACACTCTCCCTTTTTAATATTTTTATTCAGTCCTCTCTTCTTTTCATTATTATTTTTTATTATTCTTCTATTTCCTATTCTATTTAAGCATGTATTGTCTATTTTAACCTTCTCATCGCCACTCAAATCTTTTCTTGGTTACCTTTCACCATTTCCTCTTTTCCAACATTCATTTGATTTATTTCTTTTCTTCCTCGCTTTATATCTCCTTCACCTTGTTCTTTATTTGCTCCATTTCCATTTCACTCCTTACCGAAGTTCTTTTAATTCATTTTTTTTACCTTTTTCATTATTTCATATCTCTCTCAAACATTTCCTCTATGTTTTTTTTACGAAGCTTCTCAAGTCACTTGACTCTTCTTTCTCTTTTTTTCCGACTTGGTTAATTTCATTTTTTTATTTTACCTTCCTAGCAAGAAGATTACCTTTCTCTTTTTTCTATTGACTAAAATCTCTTTTATGCTTTTATTTTTATTAATTTTTTCTATTTTTTGTATTTATTGAAATTTATTATCTTAACCTAACGAATAAAAATTGATATAATTTATATTAATGGTTCCACCTTAATCGAAGCTACGCTAGCCACTTTGTTGCTGCTCCCACCAAAATTTCCTCTTATCCTATGCCATCTAACCTCATTTTTCGTTTTCTCTCTAGATTCGTTTAAGTCATTTATACTGTAAGTAACTTTATATACTTTTTTTATCCTGTCACTTCCAATATATTTTATTTGTGCTTAGTTCAAGAGCGCTTCGAAGTTCGTTGGATCTACTAAGAAGGTCTCTGACCCTAGAAAGCGAGAGAGCGCGTCTAGTAGCTCGTTCAAGTGACCGGATACGTGCTTCAATATCGCTAGTTGTGCCAGTTTACCTCTTTCTTCTTGTAGTCGGCATATCCAGGTGTGGGTTGTGGAGTCCGTCCAGAGGGTGAATAGCCGATCTTTCAAATGTGGAAGATACTTTTTGACCGCTCACGTCATTGCTAAACCCTCCTGTTAATTCGAGTGGTATTTGCACTCCGTTGACGAGAACTTGCCCAACGAGTAGGACAGGATATCTCGCCACCGTCCTCATTGGGATGGTGCAGCGCGATACCCGTTCCATGAGGTCTGTTAGGACCTCATGGATGATCAACAGTGTTTGAGCGGGATCTTTGGTGATTCTTTTAAAGTGATGTAAATTGATACAAAGTCAATATCCCCAACCTGTTTTCGCCGCGATAATGATGGGGAAAGAACACGTGAACGGTGCAGTCTTAATGATTCCATCGGCCAAAATCCCCAAGAGTACCGATAAGGCGGCACTTGTAAAGGGTTGTCGTCCGTGATATTCAGTTCGTGTGCGATGAACAAATGTTTGTCGGAAGAGTTTGACGTTACCGTCAAATTTGTTCTACGTAATAAATTGTTAATAATTTTCGATTACGAGATAATTAGAAGTGAGTCTACCATGACGGTCTTCTTTTGAATCCTAAAGCCGTAGCTACTCCACCAAGATCTTCAGGAACCCGTACACCAATGGGGTGAAGTTAGGCGTGTATTCTAGCACCGCCGGGTAGCAGTGGGGAAGACGTTCAGCTTGCAAGTACTGAGCTCAGCGACAAGAGATGCCCAGTAGCGTCTGCGACGTCGTCTTAACTTGGATCCGAGGTATAATCTTATACGTAAAACTCACGAAAAAATATCTTGAAATAAATATAAATACGTGTATTTAATATAATATTAATAATAAAAGTAATAATAAAAATTATAATAAATAAAATAGTTTATTTATAAAATTAATATCTATATTAAATAAATGATTAATTATGTTTGAAAGTATTTTTTCAGTAGAGTCAGTAGTTCAGTAGATGACTAAATGCAATACTTTCATATTTTTAGTACATTTGCAGAGCTTGAGAAGTTTTTAACTCATCGATCTAATATAAATAAAATTCTATACACGAAATAATCCAATTATATTTATATACAAAATATTTCATGTAAAAATACTTAAGTAAAGCATTCTTATACACATACATTAAATTTATTTTATTTACAAAAAATATTTTATATTGCGAATATTATTAACTAGATAATAATCAATATAATTATATTATATTATTTAAACAATATTGTGTTATATTATATTCCATTGAAATATTTATTTATATATATTATAAAATTATATTAATTATTTAATGTTATATTCAATTAAAGGTCTTTAAAGGGCTCGGAAATATAAAATTTTAAGAAATTTGTATATATATATGATTTCCAAATTACTTTATCTTTCCAACAAATAAATTCCTAACAAATAAACGTCAATATGATCAATATAATTATATCATTATAAATTATTATAACTAACAGAACAAAAATTCAAATAGTTAAAAATGAACAAAAAATAAAAATGACGTTAAAATCAAAATAAAATCAGTTTGTTAATAACAATAGCTGTAATAAAGAAATTACGTGAATTTTGTATTAATGAGAAATAAGAAAGAAAGAGGAAATAAAATTTAAAAATATAAAATCATTATTAAAATAATTTAAAGAACAAATTAATACAAAAACATAGAAAATAAAGATCTATAAATTATCAATATTATTTTTTAAACCCATTGTAAAATGAAAACTTCAAATTATATTATAATTTCTTTTGAAAAATATACAAAAAATTAAATATCAAAATATAAATAATAAAGGAATTATTAAAAGAATTTTACAATTAAATTAAAATTCAACACAACATTATAGATTATACTTATACCGGTAAACTTTTGCAAAAGTGACAATTTCTTAGAAATTGAGTGTAGAATCGAAAATAAAAGGGAATCACCATCAACGTGGAAAAGTAATAGAAAGAGTAAACGTAAAAAGGAAAACATCTACGAAGGATTCCTCAAATTTTTGTTTTTGGAAAATCTCTAAATAAAAATTTTAGACGATGAAAGTATGTATAAATATATATACAAATATACTAACACTGAACTGTCTTTAAGGATTGAAGATTACAGTTAATTAAAAAATTAAAAAATTAAAATAGTAGAAACATGGAAGAAATAAAGAGAAATATTTCAATAAGAAAACTAAATTAATATATTAACTATATATACATACGCTATTATAATTATTTTTTATATATTTTTTAATTAATTTTATTCTTTGATTAAGCGAATTGAATATATCTAAATTTTCATATTTAATTATAAAATAAAACATATTACTATATAATGTTATTATTTATGCTATATTCATTTAATTACTTTTATTTATAAAATGTATTATTTGCATTATTTATATATTTACTTATAAATGTATCACATAATAATATCATGAATTCTTCTAAAACTTATAATATAAAATTGTGAGACATTTTAAAATTTTGTTTTATGCTTTAATCATCTTGGAGTTTTAACAGTTTTATTGATATCCGTTTGCAATTTTAGATTATACTAAAAATAATTGCTTATTTATTTCTTTAAATTTCTTAGATTTTATTTTCTGTTTCTTTTTATTTTATTTACATGTTGTATTTAGAAAAAAAATGTTTTCATTTATATAGATTTTGCTGATTGCTTTAATTTCTTTTTAAAAAATATTGAATATATGCAAACTTAATATAAAATTGAATGAAAGATGGTATTTAGTATCTACATGAATTAAAGTAAAAATATGGATCAACACAGATCGTTAGTTATTTTTTCTAAAAACGAATTGGATCAGTAAAAAAAGTGAATCAAATCGCGTTTATTCTTCAATTATTCTTCATTTATTTTTCAATCTTCGAATAAAAAAAATACATTTAACTTTAAATCTTTTTTTTAATTATAATACTTTTATGCAAGAGTTTTTTTATATTCTAACAAAACTCTAAAAAAAACTCTTTTGAAATATTCGAAAAAATGTTTCGAAAATATTTCTCAATCGCATCTTTACATCTTATTTAATATTGCATTAGGGTTCATTTTAAAGTGTTTACTTATACATATGATGATATTGTTGTAGATTCCGTGGGTGATTCCAAGTCGATGAAGTTTATTGGAAAATAGATTGTTTAGATTTTTCAATGTATATCGTTTTTTAATTTTCTATTAGATTATATTATATAAAAATGAATACCTGAAAGTAGCGTGAAATAAATGATTCGCTTCTACAAAAAATATCATAAATTTTTTAAATACGACATAAAAATTTAATAATTATGATTGAAGATTTAATCGTTTTTATACTATTATATATACATATATTGTATATATCTATTATATACAGTAAAGTATTATATAACATTATATCAAAATATAAAAAATAAGTATTATAATAATAATCTGATTTGCACCCAAGAAAAATATAATCAGTTTTTTAAATGTGATTTTTTAAATTATAAAAAGTTTATAATACACTAATGTTTAAACATGATATATTAAACATATGAAATGACAACAAATTTATTAACAAGTTTTTCAAGTTATTAAGAGCCACAATTCTAAATAAAAACATTAAATATTTTTCACACTTAAAATTGACGGTTTCATTTATATTTACGTCAATAATGATACCTATAAAAGGAACTTATTTGTACGATGTCACGGCCTTCATTTATTCAACTAGAACCATTTCGAACAATGTAAATTTTATATACATATAGCAACAGAATTAAACTCTGAATATAATCTTTTACATTATACCATACCTTTATATAAGAATTTACCAACTAAATATACTAAATAATTTGTTTAGTTTTTGATTTACTATAATTTCTTCATTTATTCACGCTGATTAAATTTAAATATTTTATCACAATTCACGAACTTGTAAACAAATAATTTAAAAATTAAAGTAAAGGATAGCTTATTTTTATTTACATTTATAAAATATAAACGTAAATAAGATTTAATAATTGACATGCATATATATATATATATGTGTGTGTGTGTGTGTGTGTGTGTGTATAATAAAAATTTTGTACTTCAGCATGAATTTTAAAATAAAAAATGAAATAAAAACAGAACAAAATAATCATAGGAAATATTAAGAATATTTTTTCTTCATTGTAAAATTTACCGAAGAATATAAGAACGACACAATATTTTATAGAACAAATGGAGATCGCGCAGAAAATCACTAGAAACGTCATATCCAAATTTGTAAAAATGTTTTTATAATTACAATGTCTTTGGTCTGTTCTCTTCCCATTTTTCGTTTACGTTATCACGAATTAAGAAGTAAAAAAGTCTTCTTTTAATCGCTGTTGCGGCAATCAAGAGCAAGGCTTTGAGCGCGTAGATTTTGAATTGCTAATAATATTCCCCATTGTACGAAAATGGTCAACGGGGTCAGGTGCGAAGATCCTTGAATATAATGAGAAAACAAGTGAAAAAGTGCACAGGTAAAATAAGACACGTAGGGTAATAGTGGGGTAATACTCGTGCATTCTTTTTGTTGGTCTGTACGTCTGTCTGTCTGATCGTGTGTGTTTCTCTCTCTCCCTCTCTCTCTCTTTGAGCAGCTACGAATTTACTGGATTTTGCAAGACTATAAAATGTTTATCTTATATAGTTAGCCAATGGTGTTCCAGATTATAGACTTGTCGTATTTTACTGACCTATTTCAATAAAATGTATTATATTTTGACAATTTTTTAATTTTTTTTTGTATACAATATGAATAAACAGATTATATTTGAAAATCGTTACATTATAAACAAGTATTAATTTCGAAACAAATAAAATATAAAGAAAATACTTTATCTTTTAACATTGAAAATTTTATGCTATAATGTAACATAAATATTTTTTATATATTTTCTTTCAATTTATAATTTTTTCTTATTATTAAAAAATAAATAATTAATTGATGAAAAATTATTTAACATTCATGTTATATAAACTAGTTAATAAACAAACAAGTTATTAACATTAACTTGTTAATAAGTCACATTTTTTTGAAGCACGTTGTTTTGATTGTCGTATTTATCTTAAGTATCGATTTTTATTTCAATAAGTATTAATTATATTTATAATTTAATTAAAAAGTTTTTTAGTCATATGTAGGATATCACTTACTTATAAAGCTTGAATTATTTTAAAATATTCAAAACCATAATAATGAATTAGACTTATCGAAGCAATGTATACAAAATAATTTAATAATACAACGAATTGATATTTAATTTCAAGATTTTAAGATATTATTAACTAAAAAAAAATATTATTTTAAAAAAATTTTACATTAGTATAAATTTTCAAAGATAAATTTTTAGGTTTTAAATTAAAAACATCACAATAAAGCATAATCATAAAATTTAGTTGACATCAATATGTGCATATATGCATGCTTGCTCACAAACATACATATATAAGTGTGTACAACATAATTTAAGCAGTACTTCAATTTAATGATTCAATTTAATTTTATATATTAAGTAAAATAAATTTAGTATTTAGTATTTTAAACTAATTTTTCATTGTAATCAATTGTAATTTAAAATATTTACAAAAGAAAATAAAACATCTAATCCTTGTAATAGCAAATAAAACAAAATAATCTTTTTTTTTTTAATTCAATGATAAATATATTACTATACAAATCTTACGAGTATTATTCATTTTAATGATTAAATATTTCGAGTTTATTTAGATCTTTGATAATAAATTTATCAAAGATAAGTTTTTATATCAAAACAATTTTAATAGATTATTTAATTATTCTAATTATTTTTTAACTAAAACTGGAATTTAAATATAAAAAAAGCTATATAAGGATTTTATATCTTACTAGACTTTTTCTCTTATATTTAAACCAATATCAAGGAGGTAACGATAATTAATTATTTTACTTTAATCAATAATCAATCGAAATATTTAAGTATTTGTGTGCAACTTTTATTTAAAATGTATTCAAGATATGTATATAATATATTTTGAATATATTTGGTTATATCTTAATATATAAATATAGAATTAGTTAGCCTTTTTATTCATGCATTTAGGCGGTAAATGAAATTAATACATTATTTAAATAAATTAAGTACATATATTATTTCATTAATCAATCAATTTTTATTTATTTTTTCAAATACATGCTGGCAAAACAAAAAATAATTAATTCTAAGAAAAATACTCTGTCTAACGAAATTATTTTTTGATGGATAAAAAGAATAATTAAATCTTTAATGCCTTGTTGAAAATTAATGTTATATCGATCCGGCACATGATTTTTTATATACATTTCTGATATTTACCATTTTAACAATGACAATCTTGGTTGTTTTTTTAGCTTATCGGTACGACGTTTTCCATAACGGAATGTTTCTGGAAAGAGTCGCGACTGTTGTTTCTCCTCTTTCGTGGAAGGTGACTCATACAGGTAAATACGCGTCACACAGGCATGCCGTCATGAAAGAAAGCAAGAGGGGGATGGAGAAAGCGAATCTCAAATACCAAATTCTGAATATATCCTTTATGCTGATTAGTCACATAGATCACCTCAGCTAAAGTTAATGATTGTAATAATAAGTTAATTAAGAACAATAAATCTGTATTTTTATCCTGACAAATAAAAACAATTTTGAATAAATTTCGCCATTATTATTTTAGCTTTCCTTAAATCTCTGACTTTTACAACATTTGTGCGTGCATTTTACTTCTTCTTCGATTACAGACGTTATTCTTATAATAATTTAAGATGTAAATGCAAAATAAAATTAAGATTACAATATTTATTACAAATAATGCCTTATGTATTATTATTTATTCATAAATGTTTTTTCTTCAAATGCTATTTAAATTAAGAAAATTTTTACTGCTACATAAAATAATTTCAAAACTATCACAATAAACTCAAAAATTTATACTTATTATATTATTCTCTGATGAAAAATTTTCAATAACTGATAAAAGAATGTAATTGCATCTTCGTATGTTTATTCACGTAAGGTGTATAAAATCATCAAATGATGTAACTTTGCAAAAGACTTATATGACTATGTCTGTTTCTTTTTTTGCAAAAACTAAAAAAAAGAGAACGAAATCGAAAAAGAAACTAACATACAGATAGTAGAGTGACGGCTAAAGAGCAATTGCAATATCATAATTCTTTATTAATTTTGTGATTCATCACGTTATCGTTTCTCATAGACTACCTTTATCTATACTAGATATTGTTGCTGTGGTTACAGATTACCACGTTTATGTCTTATTTTAATCATTCCTGTAATTAATATGGATTTAGAGAATTATTTAATTTGAGACAATTTTGGTTTTTATAACATAAAATACCTTTCATACTTTTCATTAGAAGAATTTGAAAATTATTTCATTAATCAATCAATTTTTATTTATTAAGACAAATATATCATAATAAGCTTTCGTATTAAAGTTAATGTAGCACCATATTAAAATAAAAAATAAAAAATATGTATTTCTATTCTGATCTATAATATTGTGAGTAGATACAAAAAATTTAGTATGTAAAACATATTAAGATAATGTTAAGCTATCGATTTTAATGATAATACCAATGTACAACTCCAAATGAACTTTTTGTTATTTAATCGGATAAAACAATAGTTTTGATAATTAATACAGGTGTTTCAACCTGTGTTGTATTTAATTGAATTATAAGTCCGCATTTAAAACGTGTAAATAATTATATTTGTATCTTTATTTAGTTTATTGTTAATATTATTTGTTTAATTCATAATATTTTTGAGATATCTAACTCAGGATGATTGATTTTATTTAAAAAACTATGAGCAATCCTTATGTAGATTAAGAAGGCATTATTTTTTAAATTTAAATTCAAGCCACATTTATTTTATTTTTTCCGTTCTCGAATAATCTTAGAAAAAAATGAAGAATAAGAATGTAGCTAAATTTTGAATTGAACTACATAGCCATTGTAAAGGCCCTAAAAATAAGCGTTTTATCTGTAATTACCTGCATTAAATGCGCCAGTGAATTCGTAGCGTACGTTAAAGTTATAACTAATATCTTATATATCGTGTTCAAAACATGGCCACAAATAATACAGTTCGAATTTAAATTATTATGTTTAATAATGTTATTGTACGTATAGTACGTATAATATATGACATTTCATATAACTTTGCTATAGAAACAATTACTACGATCCTTTTTTACTTATTATTAAAAATCTTTATCGCATAAATGATTTTCATTGCTGAATGATGAGAAAACTATTATAATATTTTTAATATGCGTTTGATTTTAAAAATATATTATAGTTTTTATTTAAGCTTAAATTTATATTTTAAATATAAAATATATGTAAATCTTCCATAATCATATGTTTTAACTTTAGACTAATGATTTAAATAACTATATCAGGTATTTAAATAACTATCCTAATTATAAGTTCGGATAAAATTGATTAAAATATTAAACCCAACAGCTGCTTTATTGAAAGTGCAAAATTTTTTAATTGTTATTTTCATCATATCATCTAAAAATATTTTTATTTCTTTCAATAAATATATATTATTTATGGTTGATTGTTTATTCAAAATAAAAAAATAAAATAAAATTTTTTGTGTAAAGTTACTATCAAGTTACTGCAGAATGATAACAAGAAATTAAATTTAAGTTTGTTTTCAACTTAATATATGTAGTTAATTATTATAGTTTATTATTCGAATAAATTATAAGCTCCCATAATATATTGAATTAAAAAATGACTGTTGTCAGTTTAGTTGTACTCACTTTTTTATATTTCATTTAGAAAATTAAACCAAGTAGGACGATGATTCACTTTTGGCTCGTGACATTTTGCAAGCAAAAGTTGCATACCACGAACTCTCGGGTATCATGAATCTACTGGTGTTGCTGCTGTTATTGCTACGATAACACATGATTAGTATTACGAACCTACAACTGCTATTTGAGTTAAATGTTTTTATGATTTTCTATTGTTATAAAATACGCTAAGTGATAGTTTTATTATTGTTAGCGTTTAATAAATGTTTCTATAATTCCTAGTAGCATAACTTAGTTTCCAATGCGCTCATTTTTTTTATGATATTACTGTTACTTTTTCAGAATATACTTTAATTGCTACAAACATTTATAAGTATAAATTTTTCGAGTATTTTTCTCTAAATTATCTCTTTTTTGAGAAATACTGAAAATATTTTCCAATATTTTATACCAAATCGTTTAACTTAATGATAATGTACCAGTTATTAATAACCTCTAAAATATGTTAATAATGTTAATAATAGCCTCAAATAAAATACTATTACTACTTATAATATCATATATTTTTATTTTTTCCCTTTTCTAATATAAAAAACAAATTTTTATAATTAATAAATTTTATTTAAAAAATTTATTTAAACTTCATTAGTCATGTTATTGGTTAAAGTTGCTTTAAATACTTGTGAGGGGAAAATAGTTCTTAAATAAATTTTAAATATCTAATTATGCTAATATTATCTAATTCGAAATGTCATAAATAATTAAATCTTTTGTCTCACTAATTTAAAAACGCATGTTACTTTTATGATTCTTTAAAAACTATAAAATTCATAATTAAACGGAATATTTTATGAATTTAATTAATAGTATTAATATAATTTTCGCATTCAGTTTTTATGTAAAATAAAAATCACAAGCCTATAAAACAGTTGTATTACAAATTCAATGCTTGATTTACTTGACTTATTCTTGATGCTTTGTATCACCTTATCAATAAATTGAAATAACAGAGCATATTATCTCGTTGATACGAAATATTTTTTAAACGGCAATTAGCTTGTTCTTGTAAATGAGTTTTTGACCGCTTTTATGTCACTTATTATGGCAAACGTAAATAACAGTGCAGTCATGCTCATGCATCTCAAATGTTTCTTAACATTGTTAAACTTCAGTGTTAAAAAAGAAAATTTGGATCTCAACGTCCTTATTTTATTTTCAACATTCCATTTTTATTTCAAGGCGAAATGTGCACTACTGTTTTCATTTTATTAATAATTAAAGATCAATTTTGTATATTTATTTATTTTAAGTATCATTAAGTAATTCGGTTCTCTTTTTACTATATTTTTTAATCCAATTGAAACGTAATTATTTTTTTTCACTCTTCTTAATTACTTGTATAGATAAAATCTATTTTATATTTAAATTCTCTTGATTGAGAATTATTTTATCCCATGACCTGTAGAACTTTGGTCTTGATCAAATATCTAGAGTAAAACATTTATTGTAGTGTAATTATTTGAATTATTAGAGATCTAATAATATATTACCAAAGGGGAAACTAAAAAGTGTATAATTGAAGATTGATATTAAATCGATAAATGATACCTTTCTTGCTTCTAAGATATACATTCTCATGAAAAAACGATAGTTTAAATTTTAATGAAAATAACATAATTGTGATGATCATAAAGATAGTTATAAGTAAATAACTATTGAAAAAAATCAACGAATTTTCAAAATTGTTAATAATAAAACTAACTATTAATGAATTATTTTAAAAAAATAGCAATTGCTTGCTTAAAACTTTATCACAATTAATAAATGTCAAAAGTTGCAAAGTTTAGAAATCGCTCCACGCTTTTTAATCGACAATGAATCATTTGCCTCCATAACATCTTCCTACGCATAATTTTCTGAGTACTATTTCTTGTTTGATCATTTTCTTCATTTTCCGAGATGTATAATTTTAATAATTGCGCGGCGTCGACTAATTCTTAGACGAGTGATAATAATTAATCTTTCACTGTAACTGAAAATAGAACCTGAGCCTATCAAAAAAGCTCCATATTTTTTAAGAAGTGAAATCTGCGTGGATTATACTTTATTCTGTAAATGAGAGAAAATCCTAAAGATTTTAAAAATTATTTATTACGTCTAGTATGATAACTTGTTATATATATATATTATTTATGTAATTATTATTAATATATTATACAAATACAGTTTTAAGTTATCCTTTTATCTGTTAATAATTATATCTGATATTATTTTTGATTTGTTAGTATAATGTTTATAAGTATTTACATTTTCATACATATATTTAGATTTAAAGGTTGCTAATAAAAAATTATCAGTCTTTAAAAAACTTTATTTTTTTACAATTATTTAATCAAATTAATGAAGATTTTAATCAACAATCGATGATTTGTAATTAAAAATAATTCCTAACATTGATGAACAATTATATGTAATTTGTGAATATTTTCTCACAATTCTTTATTTATGCAGATTCAAATAATATATTTTTTTAACAAAATTTGTTGACAATTTTATATATTTATTTTTCAAGTAGCAAATTTTTCAAACAAAAATAAACGGTTATTTAATATTTGAAAGTTTATAGGAGTTTTTTAGGAAACGTATAGATTATATCCGTGAAAAAAAATAATTTAAAAAAGTATTGAATGAAAAGTTTAAGCATAGGGAAAATAGAAAGAGTAAAAAAAGCAAAATAGTAAAAGGAGTCATTATAAAGAAGGCGGGAAAAAATAAAGTAAAACAAGCAAGAAAAAAGTTCATAAAAAAACAAAAACTATAAAAATAAAGTTAAGTGGTAGGGCGGTAAATAGAAGGAAAAGAAAAGGTGGTAGAGCAATGTCAAAAATCTAGGTTAGAAGTTGGAATAATAGTATACCGAATCAGAGTATGAAGCGTAACAACCAATTTCTAGAAATTAAAAAAAGAAATATAGAATATAAAAATGATGTAAGATAAATCTAATGTTAAAATTAGCAATAGTAGAAAAGGTATAATGGTGAAAAATATCAAGGTGAAAAGAAATTTATGAGCATGAGTTAGTATAAAGAGTACACGGGTTAAAAGATAAATGAGTGAAAAGGGAAAATAAATATAATATTAATGGAATAATGCAGGAGTGTTCGTAAGAACAAAGTGGGCATGGAAAAGATTATGAAAAAAAACCATAAAGTAAAAGATTCATAAAGCTATTCATAAGAAAAATTCAACTTTTCTACAGTGGAAAAACAGAAGGGTAATTCAGCAAAAATTCGGAACAATAAGAGGAGCAAAATTAAAGTATAAAAAATAGTTACAAAAACAATGTTTCAATCCTTTTACTAACGATTATTCTAAAATTTATGTTAAAAATAAGTTTAAAGATAAAATTAGTAAGTATTAAAAATTAATCTTGTAGGTTTAATTCTTAATAATATTCTTGATTGTAAAAATAATCTTAATGAATCAATAACTACTGTTTATTTCTCAAATTTTAATGAAAACTAATGTAAGCTTTCCCTTTCGCAATTATTATTAGATTATTATTCAATGGTTAATAAATTTAAAAAAACTAAACATAAGTATTTAAAAATATAACAAACATAACAAGCGGTTGTTGTCAATATTTTCCTAAAAACCCAGCTTGAAAGTGTATTTATTGGGGATAATTAAAACGTCTAAAATACATAATAAATTTTCATTATACTTCCATAATAATGTTTTTTTATTTCTTATCACGCAGGGTTTATGAATCCTCTGTCTCTACTTTAATTATTACATTGTATTCGCTTAACTTTTTTCTACCTTTTTTACCTTCTCCTCTTTAATCTACGTCTAATCATATCACTTCATAGTCTAAAATAAACTCTTAATCTTCGGGATCCATTCTCTCTGGACCAGTCACATTCCAGAATATTGTCTTACTTTTTTTCTTTCTTGAAACATTCTATTTCTTTTCCTTATTGTTCTCTTTCCTTATCTATTCGTTTTATACATACGCTCTTTCCATTATTATCATTCTCTCTGTCTTGTATTCTTTCAATAAAATCATTTTTTTCGGTGTTAACTTAATTAACAAAACCTACAAGATTAATTTTTAATACTTACTAATTTTATTTTTAAACTTATTTTTAACATAAATTTTAGAATAATCGTTAGTAAAAGGATTATAAATAATAATGAATACAAATAATAACGATATCATAATGGCGGTAATAAATTTTATATTTACAACTATAATTACACGTATTAAAACAATGTTTCAAACAATGTGACAGTAAAACAACTAATACTTTATTACAAGTATTTAATTAATTTCTTACTGAACATAAATTAATTATCCACGCAAGTATATAATAATGTACGAAAAACGCGATTCATTATAATATATATACCATAATTTAATTCATGGAATGATTTTCGTATTATTTCAGCGAATCAATACAGGGATCAAAGTTATGAAATTACTCTTGCAAATGCGAATAATTCATGCAAAACTTGAAGTTTCATACAATTTTAATGATTCAATTTATGAATATTATGTTGTTTCAATCTAGAAAAGTTAGTTTAAATTCATAAGCTTTTAGTGTAGTAAAAAATAAACTGATTTTGTACAGTTTAGACTTTCTAAGAAAATTCATTATTTAAATATAGTATTATATATCATATAATAGTAAATTTTATTTTACAATGTATTTTCTAATTCATCCAATCTTACTTTTATGTTCTTATTTAAAAAAAAAAAAATTTCACAGATAATAAGCATGTAAAGAAAAATCTTCATTTTAATCGTAATTTGAAGAAGTCGAAATTTCTATGAAATTTCTATGAAATTTGTGTCTCAAAATATAAGTAATAAAATTGAATTTATTAATCAAAAGAAAAACGGTATAGAACGTTTTTCGTTAAAAAAATAATTTGTTTATTTTGATTATTCAATTGATAATATTTATAATACTTTAAGTATGAGTATAATACATAAAGTCTATGAAATTAAATTGGAAAAAAGAATAATTTAAAATTTTTAAATCTTTAACAAAAATATTAATTTATAAATCGACAAAAAAAGTTTTATCTTAAAATTTTAATGCTGAATTTTTATTTATTAATTATTTTCAATGTAACCATTTATTTTCTAATTTTTTGTAGGAATTTTATAAGAAACTTAGATTGCTCTTCTTGTGAATATTTTTACAATTTAAAAATCACCTTTAAGACTAAAGACAAAAACTTGCTTTTTACTTTTTTGTGAAAATATCATCATCTCTAAAGTGTTGATTATGAATGCTCAGGGAATTAAAAACTTAAATTATTTTTTTCTGTGGCTTGTGATTCGAGATTTCCGTTAAGTAAATGGAATAGGCACGAACATCAGAAGTTTTCTTAGCAAATTGTCCAAATAGACAAATATATATAATTAAATTTCTTTTCTGAGGTAGAAATTATTTTCGCTAAATGAAGAGTAGTTAGCTTGTGGAAATGATTAGTTACTTCAACTTTTATGGTGGAACGATCAAAATTTTTTGTCAATTATAAGATTCACATATAATCATACAAAAAATTTTTAAATAAAAATTAGAATTCATAATTAGTACATTTCTAATATTCAAAACTTATATTCAATGTACTTTACTATTTTAAGATAATGCGAATGCTATATTAAATTTGTATATTGTAACTTATTTAATTCTTTTGCTTTAATAGAAATCTTGAAATATGAGGCATAATAAATTTATGAATAATTAAATAAATAAATATATATACATATATTATTGTATTACGTTTAAATTTACCCTTGAGAATATTCTTAAAAAAATTATATTTTATTCTATTAAATTATATATATTCTTCAATGAAATAGATTGGTAAAAAAATTATTCTTTATCGCGACCTGTAAAAAGGCACAATATTTATAGAATATTTTGGTTTCATTTTACCCAAATATAAAATTGAAATATAGTTCATATTTTAGATGTTTCTAGTGGTTAATTAAATCTACATACTTTATTCTGTTAGATCTTTTTACATAATCGTGCAGAAGATACATATTGTATTGTATCTTAAAACTTCAAATTTTTTAATGTAATCATAAATTTATAATAATATATATATAGATATATATATATATATATAAACAATGATACTAATAATAGTATTTTTATATTAATATTATTCAGAAAATTTATTTATTATATTTTAGTAATTAATTAATTTATTAAAAACATAATATTTTATTGTTAAAAATAATAATAGATGGAACATTTACTTTGAAGCAATGCTTTTATCTTAGTATTAATTTCAGATGATTTTAAATATGAGAATGGCTTTAAAAAATTTAATATAGATTTATTTTATAATCATTAAATATCATTAAATGATCTAGTTTTTTAGTCTTCACTTTAAAATTATGTTGCACAATATATTAAAATCATACGTTTCAGGTTTAAGAATTTGTATTTATAGATTATTATAAGTTTTTTCAACGATAAACAGAAGAGAAGAAGTAATAATATTATTAGTTTTTCTAATAAATAGAAAATAATCAAATATTTCACTTATTACATTGATTAATTAATATTTATTAATTTAATCTTGAAATATTATCTATGTATACATGTAAAGTATATATAATATTATATAATTTTTGTATTAGTAAAAATTGTCTTTTTCGTTTTAAAGTCAATAGAAATAAAAATTATAAATAATTTTGTACAAAGTAATTTATATTATTTAGTTATATTATATTATTTAGTATTATATTTTAGTTTACAAGTTTAGCAAAATGAAATATAAAACTATCAAAAGGTGAAAATATACAATTTAAAAAAATTTAATACAAATATTCATAATTTCTCAAAAATAGATATGAATTAAATTAAAATTGTATAATAATGTTTTTATACTAATAAAATTCGATATAAATTATAAAATAATTCTAATTTTGAAAAATCCAGTTTTATATTCGTAACTAGAGGAGTAGAATATTGCATATGATTATTTATTATATAAGAATTTTTTTATAAATTTATAGGAATAACCATTATAATATATTACAGGAAAATATAATATATTAAAATTCATCGTAATAAATTATTAAACTTTCATAATAATAATAATAATAATACTAATAACAATAATAGAGCTTTTTATAATAAATAAATATAAAATATTCGTTGTTAATCAAAAAAATAATGTTATTTTTTTTATTTTGGTAAATAAATTATTAGGGTGTTGAAATAAAAAATTTCGTGTTGAAACAACATGATCTTTTTGAATTTATTGTGAAATTGAATTTCGATGATTTTTTAAAATCGAAATTAACGTCTGTTGATACGTAATAGTTCGTCATTGCGTTTATTATTTGGTATTTTTATGTGCCTTACGACTGCATGCTTTCTATAAACCACTCCACACCTACAACCGCCAAAAGCTGTCAGTACATGTAGTGAAGAGGATTTGTTTTTTTAGAGGAAACAGTTTAAAAAATGTAAGAGCACCTTGGAGCGAACGTTATTGTAGACTTTCCAAGCATTTCATTTTCACTATTTATCAATGATTTATTTTCGTATTAAATCTTCTAATTTATGATATTTTCTCGCCTTTTTCCTTGCTTAAAATTTTGCATAACATTCATAGAAATACTTTTAATTTAGAATATCATTTATAAATGTAAGGTTTCCCTAATTTATGAAAACAGATAAAAAATACTATACGTATATAGATATATATTTATGAAAATGATAACAATTATAACAACTTGATAAATTAGTATTAATTATAAGCCCATTTGCTGCCATCACTATCGCTAAATCTTGAGCCGGTCTGCTAGAAAGTTTTGACAATGTGTACAACTATGGATAAGAAATTTGAAACAAGGGGTTAGGGATAAGATTCATAACGAATAAAAGCATTGGTTAAATCAACATTTTTCAGATTTTCTATCGAGACATTGAATCACATTTGAATACGAAGGTCAATACAGATTTTAAGATCGTGGTTACAATTAACAAAAGTACTACTATTTTTAAAGGATCTTCTCTTTCATTAGGAATATATATGAGATAGATGTGAATAGAAGAAATCTGTACTTTCCCCTACAATTAAAGGAGTAGTGAGTTTACTCCAACGTATTATGTTAGAATATTATCAAAAAAGAGCAGTTTTAGCCTCTCTATCTTTTCGAGGATTGAACAGTTTGTGCCTAAAAAATAAGAAAATCTGGTTATGAAATAAAGAACTGCGTATCATCGTTTCCTTGCTATTTGAAAGTAAATCACACCTACTGGAACATCCAGAAGGCACTGCAATTTCCTAACAGCGAATATATTAGCCGTTAGCTGAGGTGTCTCAGTCGCAATAAATCAAAGCAGTGCTTCTTACTCGATAGCTACCTCAATATGCGGTATATCTATCACAACCCTATTAGCAACACCAAGGATAATTTTGGATTCACTTTAGAGTAAAAAATTTTTGGTTAGGACCTAGAAAACTAAACATTACAAAGGTTAGCGATGCATTTATGCACAAACGATTAGGAGCTTGTGGTTGTGACTCAGTATATGCTTTTATACTAATATTTAAACTTTTTTAAATACTAATATTTAAACGTTGTTTTGCTGCGGTTGGCCGCCTTACTACCACCATAATCTATAAGTCATTTAAATAGAAAATACCTGTAAGAATTGTAGCAGACCGATAATAAGCTATTTCAAAATTAATAGAATGCATATTGGACGAAAGATACCATTTCTTGTACAATAGGAATATGCATAATTATAAGTACTCTAGGTAAAAGAAATAGTCTAAAGACATTAGTTGCGGAAAATATCCAGGAAGGCAAGATTTTTATCACAGTCAAATAAAATTGACAGGGCATAAAATAAAGGAAATCAAATTATCACCAACTGCAAATGAGAATAAAGAGAGCCAATCGCCATTCGTATTTTCCGCGCGGAGTTAAATTCAAAGATCAAATTCATTTAAATTAAAATTTAATTAAAATTCAACTCGTCTTTATCAATAAAATAACTCAATACTGAGAGCAAAGACAAATATTACGGATAGCAGAGAAGAACTTGGTACAATAAGTGTAGCTTGCAAATTACCCAGTAAGCATCGAACGTATAAAGTGGGGTGGTCGTTATCTAATGATAAAACCGTATATAAGAATATTAGCTCGGAGGACTACAGATGATGCACAGTCACAAGGTTGCAACGTTATTAGATTTTAAAAGAAATGAAATACATAAAGAAGATAACTTGATATTGTATAAAATATTATCTTTAATTATTATATTTAACCTTTATATTTAAAAATTAGTTTACCATCAATAACTTTTTATTTCGTAGATATTTATTTTGTAATAACATATCTATAAAGTTCTCTATTGCATGATATATAAATATTATTATAATAAACATTTTTTTCATATACAATAACTAAATATTTAACTTTTTAAATTAATATACAAATTAAATATATACAAGAGATTAAATTAAATAATATACAATAAATTTTACATTATAAAATAAATTCACAAAGCATAAAATATCTTGTTTGAATAGATTTTTATTGAATTTTGTAGATTACAAAGATTGTTAAACTTTACAGTTCGAGTTCTACAACTAATTTAATTGTTTGCAAATTTTGAATATTATTAAAGATCATTCATTATTTCATAGCCGTCTTTGCTTATTGGTCGACTTGATTTTTTCAGTAAGGAAGAAGTATTTGGCAAATTTTTAAGATTTTCTTTTTTTGTAGTAAAATATATAATGTAGTTTATATTATACCAGTGAGAAAGTGAATCAATACGTAATCTTTAGTGTATTATATCTAAAATGCACAAACTATTTTTATCAAAATATGTAAATCAATGTTTTAATTTTGATTTTTACATAAATAACTATTTGAATAATATTTATATTTGTCTACTTTTTTCTACTATGCATTGGTATTAAGAAAATAAAGAAAAAAATATTCGATCAACGTGACATTAACTTACTGTGTGTATTTTAAACATTAAAAATGAAATAACCCATTTAAGAGCTTTGAAAATTAAAAATAATGAAGGATTAATTATATTTATTTAATTAATTATATTTTTATCAAATTAATCATAAACTATTTTGCATCTATTTTTGTAATTTTTGTATAAATATTTAACATTATCTTTTGTTCATAATGGAAAAATATTTATAATTTTCTACATTTTTAAATACTTGTGTGCATACCGCACTAAATATTAATCACATTTCATCAGAACTATTCGGATCACAATAGATAAAAATCTTCCAATAATGAAATAATAATAATGTTTTTACTTTATTCTAAAGTAGTCTGCAGTTATAACTAGCACAGAAAATTTTTTCTTTCGGATGATTTTTCTATGCATAAATATATCAAATATTCATTGTGTAAAATATTTTTATTAATATTTACTTTTTCATTATTTTAAAAATTAGTTAAAAATTATTTACTTTTCATTATGTTAAAAATTAGGGTTGGAAGAACTACATTTATTTAAACAATTTATTTTTATTACTGTATTTATGGATTTTATGATATTAAGTTGAAAAATTCGATCAATTTATATAATTAAAAAAAAATTATACTTATTAAAGTTTAATTTTTTATGGATTTATTTTATTAGATTCTTAATGAAACATTTAATATAGCAAGTTTAGATAGCTTTGAAATTTTTTAAAGATTATTTCAATATAATTCAATTAAAAATTAAAGTTTTATGTATTTTTTATTTAATAATATTTTAAATTGTATAAAATAAATTTATAAGGTAGATATCTCTATATCTAATATTACTTTATGAGTAATTCCTTTGTGAAAGATTGTTTAAACATGCATAATAAAAGCTCTAATTAATTACCAAGCAAGTTTGTACTGAGTTCGATTTTTATTTTAAATTGATATTTTTACAACTCTAGAGTAAGATAAATAATTTATTATTATTTAACTATAAATATATATATTATACTTCATTATATTATAACATGTTTTCCTAAGAATCCAAAATCTATCAATCTTTTTCTTCTAAAGCTTAAGTAATTTAATCCAAATAAGATATAAAATAATTTAGTAGTGATAAGTTTTTAAACGGGATGCGTAAGTTGTTGCGATATATAATACCGCTGTTGTATAGTTTTTTCGTCTTATTCCTTCAATATTACTTATACGTCTCATTGATCATCAGGGAAATATGGAGGGTTTATTAATAGGATAGTGTGCCGTTAATAATATATTTTTATAACTACGTATGTATTATAATAATAACATCAACAATAATACTAAAGATAATGGATTTAAAAAATTTTCTATATTTTATTTTGAATAAAAATTTGGAAAATACAGTAATTATCCATGATTATATTTTTTTTAAATTAAAAAAATTGTGGTTATTCTACTACGTTTATCAATACTTATGTATCATTATATTATACTTATATAATTTTATTACATTTTATATTTAAAAAATTAGCTTTTAATGCGGTTTCCAAATTGATTAAAAAAAAAAATACAATTTATACAAAGAAATTTATATACAGAAGAAAATAGAAAAACATTTTCTTTTGTTCAGTAACCTTAATTTTTTCTATAACTTCCTATCTTCGATGAACAATAACATTTTATGCTATCACTACAGTTATAAATCTGTCCATAAATTGGTCATATAAAAATATTATAATATAACAGAATAGTCGCATAAAAAATTATTAATAAAAAATATGGAATCTTTCAGATTTATATATTAAATATAAATAACAATAATTAAAATTCTTTTTAATAGATAAAAAATTTGTTTAAATTTAAAATTTTTAAAAAATTATTAAATTTTTTTTTAATATATAAAAATCAATTTTTGGAAGTTTAATTATAGAATAGTTATATAATTATCACTTAAATAAATAATAAAAAAATTAATACAATTACAAAATTCGATTTATTTCATTTTTTCTTATACCATATAAATTTACAGATATAGGGTTTTCCGCTTATGATTAAATACTCTATTCATTTCAAAATAAAAATTAAAAAAAAAACTAGATTCTAATAAACTTTCTACTAATTGTTTGTTCATTAAAAGCGTATAATGTAAAAAAGATATGTGCTTACATATAATTGATTCATATACATATGAAATAAAATCTCAGTTTAAAAACAAAATGGTAAAGAGGCTAATTAACAAAATGTAATGCTAAACAAGAAAATTCTCATTAGTTCAATATAAAAACTAGAAATAGAGTATCTATTTAAGTCAGTGAGCGTGTAAAATATTATAATAACCAAATGTAATATTTTCTACTTTTGCTTAAAAAGACTCGAAACTTAAATCATATCTACAGAGGAACACTCAATAACTTAATTATCGTACAACTATCGTTGATATTTTTCAATATTATGATAAATAAATAAGACATATTTCTGACATTATATACATTAAAATGTTAAAAATGCATTAACTGCAAAATAAAATCACAATACAATTAAAATACTATCAAGTACAATCAACAATTAAAACGCGATGCATAATAAACAAGTCCTTGTAAATTATAATTAAATAAGGTTAATAGATTATTAAACATATAATATTAAAGATATTCTAAATATTTTAATAATTTAAACGAAAAAACAATTATAATATTTTGTTTAATCTTCTTATAAGTTTAACGAAATAAACAAATCTTAGTTTATCAATTAATTTTGAAATTTCATTTGATCGAAATTCATTGTAGTACTATCACTATACATAAATTTATATAATTAACTGTTTTTACAATAAATATAGTTGTAGAAAATATGTCCTTAATTTTACCCAATAACATTCCAGTCATTAAAGTGAAATTATATATTAAAGTAATACGGATGATTGAATTCAACGACATAATTTTGGAATTATGGTTTAAAATTTCTTTTAAATCACATTAAAATTGCAAAAGCATATTTAACATATAAGGATTAGAATATAATAATATTATTTGTAGTAATATGTATTCAATATAAATTAACTATTTCGTGTAATATATTAAAATCAATAAAAATACAGGTAAAGAATTAAAAAAACTATCATAAAATACATTTTATTTTTATTTCGTTATTATATAATTATGATATTTATTAAAAGTCTTATTTGACAGGTTTATTTGTTTGTGTACACGTTACACGTTAATTAATTAAGTCAAACAAATCAGTCCAACGTTTCAAAATTAAAAACAAATTTCAAACGTAAACGTATTGAATAAGAAAAGAGGAATGTGAAAGCTCAAAATTGGGTGCTTTAAAATTCTGCATGCAAAAAACACGTGATTATTATAATTATACGAATCTGCGACAAAGCAAAAACAATAAAAATTTTTTTCATTATCAAAGTTATTCATCCAAATTATTCGGTGAGTTTTGCCCACGTATTTAACAACCGTACCATATTCAACAGGTATTCCACGGGTAATTGGAATATTGGAACATTTTATTCCATACATCTTGTGGCGACGGAAAGTTGAGTGGAGTACCAGGAAGACTACGACGCTGTTCAGACTATGAGCCGAAAAGAAATCATAATTAAATAGCAAGCCGGAAAACCCGATACTTTCTTCGACTGTTTTCGCCATCAATACTTCTTCTATAAAACAATAGAAAAACATAACAATATATCTTTTCACTTTAAAAACTAGTCAGTTAATTCTCGTCTCTTGATGCACGAGCATTGAACGAATATTGTAACTTATAATCGAACGAAATATATTATATAATATTTAAACAAATCTGATTGTAGTGTTAATTATTTAAAATACAAATAATCCTACAAATTGGTGACCTCGATAGTGCAAATAAAATAAAATCAAATTATTAAATTAAGAATCAAATAAAGTATAGTTCACATAGTTATAAAAAATTACGAACGAAGAAAACGTTACAAAATACAATTGAATCGGCTGGCGTAAGAACATCTAAAATGAATATTACAACAGACGAAGCACAGATAAATGCAATAAGCAATAAAATACCACCGTTTTGGCCAGAAAACCCAAGAACATGGTTCCATCGAATCGAGGCAATATTCAAGGTGTCAAATATAACAACAGAAAATACAAAATATACATATTTGATTGGCTTGCTTGACGAAGAATACATAACAACCATCATGGATGTAATAGAAAATGCAGAGTTCAATGGAAAATATACGGAAGTCAAAGAAAAATTAATTCAGCGGCTATCAGAATCCGACGAGCAGCAGATCCAAAAACTGTTAGCACCGATCCAGTTAGGAGACCAGGCACCATCACAACTGCTGTGTAAAATGCTAATAATTGCTGTAAGATATAACGTTTCTGACATATTAATGAAATCGCTATGGATGAGCCGCTTACCGGTCGATATGCAACGCATGTTGGCCACCGTAAACAACCGTCAACTCAAAGACCTTTCTGAAACAGCGGATCGTATTCATGGTTTTCCGCCGAGCGAACAGTCTGTAGCTGCCGTAAGAAAAAGTGAGGCCAGTAATGAACTTAATAAAATATTAAGAAAATTGGAGGATATAGACCTGCGCTTTCGACGAGTAGAGCAGCAGCGGGAAAGAAGCCTACAGTCGCGGCCGCAGCTGAACAAGATCGCAAACACCTCCGAGGAGCAACTCGCGTCAACGAGAGGATACCGAAGATATGTGTTGGTACCACTACAAATTTGGAGAAAAATCACAAAGTGCCGTGAACCATGTGCTTGGAGTACAAACTAAATCGGGCGTCTCGATCGCGGCAATCCAAAACGGTCCGGAAGTGCATTGTTTAATTCATACAAGACATTAAAAGTAAAATAAAATAGATACGGGAGATGAGCTACATAATTTTTAAACATATATCGCTTCTCTAATTTTTGGTAATATTACAATTTTCTTAATAACGCGTCACTATAAAACTGTTTTTAACTACCTCTTTTATTATTTCTTCGCGCGCGCGCATACATCTAGTCCGAAGTTTGTACTTCCCGTCTGAGTCACCAACTTTAATCTAAAGACATACGAACATGAATTATATGCAGAGTATGTGCACTATTTTGAGATAAAGAAAAATGCATTTATTTTGCTATATTTTACTTTTATAACAACGTAAATGTTTTATCGTTTTTTTAATCAAAATATCTAGATATCAACTATTGAATCGATACAAATTATCAATCTTATATAAATTAAATTGCATTTTCAGAATCTCTCGTTAGTTTTTAAAAAGTAAATCAGTTTTTTCCTACTTGCTTTTAATTATCATCTTTCTAAAATTATAAACTACCCATTTTAAATATTGTTTTTGCACGAAGTACGATGCGTTCAACACCCCAGATATGGTTGAGTGACTCAAGAACGCTAATACAAGGTAAAATATAATGTAAAAGAAAAAAAATAAAGCGTATTTACATAGATACATACTTTATACATATAAATATATAAATGTTGTAACTAGTATCTCGTAGCGATCAACTTTTTGAAATTTAATGTAGAGAAGAAGAAAAGTTGACGGTACGCTGTTGCAAGATTTTTTGAGACACACGTGTCGCGAACATTCTCGAAATCATTGATTTCGTCAACTTTAAATCTTTTAACACGAATCTTAATTTTAAAACATTACATTTGTTAATCGTAAGAAAACTATCTTTATATATAAAAACTATATTATATACCATGCCTAAAGGAAAGATGCGCAATTGCGATTTTTTCGCCTTGATCAATAAATCACATAGATCTCTCATTAAGATAATCTAATGCTTACCAACTCGTATTTTTAAATTATTAACTTATCTTGTGTAAATTGTAATTATTCGTGCTCTTTTTAAAACTTTTTGTCATGAGACCGATTGTCTTAAATAATAAATACAATATGTATATGTAATTCTGTGAATACCAATGGTTTCTTGCGTTTGCATGTTTCCGGAAGTCGAAAGTCAACATAGTACGCACATAATTTTTCATAGAGGCCGAATTGAGAACAAAGTTTAATCAAATAATAAGTCTACATAAAATAAGCGTTTTTTCTGTTTTTATAAATAGAAAAAGTAATTCATTTTACAAGAAAGTCTATACATGCATATTTTATTGACTTTCTCGGCAAAGAATTCACTGCACAATGTGCCTTTTTAAAAGATTTATAAAAACGAGAAATTGGTGCAGTAATTATGTTAACATTATTGCGCCGATTCCGCTAATCGTTCTTTTTTCAATTCCTTTGTATTCGCAATAACGATATTATCGACAATCAAATTATGTGCAAAAATTTCTTCTGTATAGTACACGTATCATTAATGTAAAAAAAATATATATACAAAATCAAGAAGAAAGAACATTATATGCGTCTTAATTTTATTTTTCTATAAAACAAGTTATTACGCTTCAAATGACTTAAAAAAGGACGATAATTAGACGTATTTTGTTCTCTTCGCAAAAGTAACAATAATAATATTATAAATTAAAAATGAAGATACATTAGATTTACTACCAATTTATAAATATAACTTTAAAGAATTATTAAAAAAAAATAGACAAACTTATAAAAAAGCGAAAACAACAAACTTTTTATACGCATATAAATTTTTTTTGTATTAAGGAGCGACAGAATGGCTATACAAACATATGAAAGTAGATAAAACATGTGATTTAGTATTTAAGTGAAAAAATCTATTAATGTATGCAGTTATATATATTCTATATTTTATAACAATAATGTGAGTTCACAAATGGCAAAAATATAAAAACTTATGGACGCGTAAAATGTTATTGCATTAATGTATAATAAAACATGAATAACACAAATACTTGTTCGAAGATAAAAAAAATTAATCCTAATTTTGAATTAATGTATTATTATGTATTTACACAAAAGCATTATATTAACTTACACACAGAAAAAGAAAAAAACTTATATGTTTTATATGTATTATATGATGAAAGCATCATTTTTTACAAAAAAAATTTTATTTTTTAATCAAAACGTAAAAATAAATTTTAATTAATTACACATATATTTTGTTGTTTATTATTACGACTACATTTATAATATTTTTATTTATGTTTATATCATTTACAAAAAATTTAGTTTTTAAACTAAATAAAAACGTAAGTTTATTTAATTTATACATTTAATTTTATAATTATAATTTATTTATTATTTTTATTATTTACCTATTAATATAAATTTAAATGTTTTAGTCTGAACGTAATTCAAATATTTTATATAATTTTCGTAAATATAGGAAGGGTATTATTCTTTAGAATAAAAATTGTCAATATTAGAACGAACGAAGTACTAAATAAATTACTGATTAAATTATTACTTAAACTCACTTTAAAAATTTTATAATCTTGTAGCTTTTGATAAATAATAAACAAAATCAAATATTAATTTTTGTATAAAAATACAATGGAATGTATGTTAAATAAGAACTTAAGGCTGACTTTTTTATATTGGATAATATTGACTTAATATATTCACGAAAGAAACATAAATATAACTTTTACAATTTATTTTTTATTATTTAGATAGATTATCTATCTTAAGAATAACTTCAACCATCAAATATCGAGATATTATTTTATTGTAATAGTTAATGTAAGCAAATAATTTAAAAATAGTTTCACCACTAAATTTAAATGATAAATTAAACCCTAATCACAATGAAAATATGTTTTATGTTGTGTTCTATAACGTTTATATTTTTACAGAAAATTGTATAACATTATGCGTAACAAAACTGAGACTGAATGTTGGATAGGTTTTATGAAGCAGAGGTAGAAGCAACAGCATTCTTGTTCCCATCTTTTGTATCTAATCAGGTCAATGACTAGTTGGCTCAATTGTAATAAATTTCTATCAAAAATTGAGATTGAGATTTGTAAATAACTATTTGAAAATATATGTACCTACTTTACAAGAGTTGCTTAATCCACAGTGCATTTTAATATTTTTTAACTTATATGGATTTTTTATGTAAATCTATTTTTACATCTTTTTAAATATATATTTTTATTTCCAGAGAGTAATAATTTTTCTTAAAAATTATCATTAACGTAAAATCCAGTACAATTTCTTACATTAAATAAATTTAAATTTTAAACTGATGCATTATTTTTAAAAAATACAATGTTAATTTTTCATTTACATATCTTTCTGAAAAAATAGATATTACTTCGCCGGTTAAAAAAATAATTTTGTTTGGTAATATCTTATTGACAATACCGTTTATGACAGTCTTAGACATATTCTATTCTATTCTTATTCTTGTATAAACTTACACCTTCTATATAACTAGACCTGGTATGCAATAGAGACATAAAAGATCTTTATATGAGAACACTTAAAAATTCGCGCAGATAAGAAGCCGATAATGTTGAATCTTTCGGTTTCTGAAAGTTTTTGAACTTTAAAGTACTTTATAGTCAAAAAATCAGTCTTTTATTTTTATGTAAACTATTTTTATTATAATTTAAAATTTATTTTCATATGTTTTATTTTTTTAATTTTAATTTAATTTTTTTTGTAAAAAATAAAACTAAAATGATTATTCTGTAAAACAAATTTAAAAAAAAAGATAAAATAGTCCTATTTTATAGTATATTAAAAACGACTAGAAGATAGGATATATATAAAACCTTAACGGTAAATAGTGAAAAAATAAGTAGTTTTTAAGATATTTTTTACAAATTTTTTATTTGCCTGCGAAAAAATTAATAATACATGGATATAAATAATCATTAAATATTCCCTACAACAACTATCTATCATAGAATAGTTATTATTCATGTAGAGCAAGGTATGATAATTTTTTTCTTGGAATCGAAGAATTTAGATACAAAGTTTTTTTCATTATCAAAGTTATTCATACCAATAATTCTGTGGAAGTTTTGCCCACGTATTTAACACCGTAACCATATCAACAGGTAATCCACGGTAATTGGGAATATTGAGATTTTCTGTTCCATAAAACTCATATAGAGTTTTATACAATTGTCCCTTCAGGTTGTCCAGGTGTCATATTTTTGGTGTTTCTTGATTTAGTGAATTCGTAGATGTGCTTGCGGTCGATTACCTCCGTGAAAACTTATTTACACAAGAAAAATTTTTAACCTATTTTCATAAATCGTTTTATTAATTCTTCAACCAATTACATTTATCTTCATTCTTACATGCATATAAATTTTCAGGTATTTTTAATTGTCACTGGTAAGTAGTAAACCACTTGAAACTAAACCATACAATAAAATAACAATTCTATATTTTACAAAAGAGGTAATAAACTAAGTAAAACAATAAAAAATTTAATTTATTATGTTGTATTAAAATAAATTGAATAATTGATGGAAAATAAAATTTAATAATCGTAATATTTATACCAAAATGTTGCAACTAGAAATATTTTTATCAAATAATTGATTATTTTTTGACAATTTATTAGCATTATAATTATGGTAATATAAAATAATGTAATAAAAGTATTGGTTAATTATCATATTTTTTAAAATGGCAATGTTTTGTACTTCAAATTGTGAAATTAAAAGAAAACAGTTCAAATATAAAAAAACAATACTAATACTAACTTCCTAAAATAGAACATAAAATATCCTAAAATTCTTCCTTAAAGCAAGTTACTTTAAACTTGTTGATAATACTCTTCTAGTTCTTAATTGTTGTAACAAAATTACAAAATCAATGTTGATATAAACAAAATAAAAATTAAACCCAACCATGTTTCGGAGGCGCCTCTTTTAAACTTAGTGAATCTTTATTTAACGAAATTTTATTTAAAAAAAATTTCACTTTAAATATAAAGAATTAGAACAGCTATTAGAATTAGCGTTTCCGCATTTTTGCCTATTCTGCACACTTCTTCATTTTAATTTTAATTATAAAGCTCTATTTAGAAGCAATAAACATTCTTAGTTTAGTTTGACCCCAAATATATGCATATATACATTCTTGATTATAGTCGATACCAGTATCATGAGTATACAGAAATTTGAAATATTTGTAGACTAGCGTCACCGTTGCATTTGTGGTTCCCTCCCACTCATTAATATATTTTTCTCGTCGTAGAGTTTTATTATTGTTAATTAAATCTCGTTACCGCAGTATAAGTTACTTATTACAGTGCTGGTATGTGACAAGAGTATTACACATGAAATTTTTAATAAATTATCCAAAATGCTGTTTTTATCGATGGATTGAATATTTCGTTTCGCAGTCATTCTAAATCCAACTTTAATTGTTTACTTTAATTACAAATAACAGTACCGTAATATTGGTGTAGATAGGTCGTAGTAATAAATATTTCGTACTTTGTATATTATTATATTAAATACGTACCTGTTTGAATAATCTCCCATCTGTCAAAGTATTTAAACATTCAATTAAGTTAAGATATTACATATATCCATTCACTTCTGTTTTATTGGTTTCAAAACTAATTTGTATCCTGTAACATATGAATCTGCGATAAAGACAAAAAAAATAAAATAAATAATTATCATTTAATAACACATGTGTTTCGGGTCACCATGTAGCAAACATTAAAGGATGTACCTTAAAAGCTAGAAGAACCATTTTAATTATGAAATTGATTTTATAGCTTGAATGAAAACGGAAATTAATTTTTAATAAATATTTTTTTTTTATTTTAAAGATAGGCTTGCAATTGTTACTGGATTGAAAAAAAATGATAAAACAACTTATTTATTTTAATTGTATTTAAATTAACTTTGAAGAAGTCATTCTAATGACAATATCTAGATATTTAATAAATAAAAAATAAATTTAGTAGCTTCGTTATTTATTACGAAATTTTTAAAGAATACATACTCTTTCAGCTTCCTTATACTATAATATCTGAAATACCTATTTTCTTAATGGTATTTAATGACATTTTGAAATTAAATATTTTATTCGTAGATGTAAACACAAGATACGTTTTTACTTAGTTTACATTCCGAAAAAATATAAATAATCAATATTTTTTTAATCTATGAATTAAAGTTTATCAAAGCTAATTCGTTCGATTAATTAGACAAATTAATAATTACAAATCTTAATTCTAAAAAATCTATTAATAACTATGCAATGCCCTGGTTATTTTATTATTAATAACAAAAATCCTTTTTCATAAACAATATATATATAATTTTTATTTTTCCAAAAAACCTGTCGTGAATATACAAAAAGTGATGAACAAAATGTGGTTAACCAGAAGAGAGAAAATATTAGATACATGCGATTTAAATTTACAAATAAAAAGACCCTGTTGCTATAATAGAAGAAGAAATACAAAAAAGGTTAAAATGGAAATGTTAAGAAAAGAGAATCAAATTAAAGTATTAAAATTAGCAGCGTAGCAAAGTTTATATAAAAAGGTAAATGATATTTAAAGAAATATTCAAGATGGGAGTTGTATTTAAAAAATAGTTGGCTATGTAGTAAAATGGTGAGGAGGCGAGAGTAATTAACAAGAAGGTTATATAAAAAATAGAGTCGCTTTGAAGTGAAAAAAGAAAGGTGCCATTTTAGAGAATACAAGAAATGATTCAGCAGAAAGAAGTGAAATTAAAAAATTGAAAAAATATATAATCGAAAAAGAAAATGTAGAAAGAGGAGTGTGAATATTGGATTTTGGATCCTTACAAGACTTATGAAACTAGATGTTCAAGCATAGTGACATTCGAAGAAACAAAATATCCTTAACTTAATTGAAATATGGACAAGGAAAAAAATGGAATAAATATATTAAGTTAAAATTTAATGGTTTTAATGCTAAGTGATAATAATAAAATTCAACATAAAAATGAATTTTATGCAGTGAAAAATTAAAGAAAAATTTGCGGAAAATCAAGATTTGTGACAGAAAATAGAAGGAAAACGCTCATATTAGGAAGAGAATTTAGTACAGATTCTGGTGCCGAGAGGAATGAGATTTGGTAACATAAAAATAGAGGGAGAGAGAGAGTAAGAGAAGATATGAGGAAAAAACAACTAAAGAAAGTTGGTAAGATGAATATAAGAAAGAGGAAATTTTATATTAAATGAAAAAAGTATTACGTAATAGCTTATGAAAAATCAGCCGATAAGATAGAGAAAATTAATCGTAGTTATTAGAATGGAATCTGATCAAACATTAGAAATAAATTTATCGAGGTTATACGGGAAGAGAGCAACAGTTAGTTGAAACTGGGAACTTTTAGAAAATAGAAATTAGAATAGGATCTAGAGAAAAATATATTGAAGAACGATGAAAATATGAATAATTGTTAAAAAATAAAAGCAACAAAAATAGTAATTGAAAAAGAAAGAAAAAATAAATCAAGAAAAAGGAGCTAATCAACTAAGGAAAAAAAAATAAAGTAAAAAAATATTAGATGCAATGATAATGAAAGAAAAGTGGTGGACGTTTTTTACATGTATATATAGAGAAAGAGAGAGACAGTAGCGAAAGGGAGATGATTTTAATACAGAATATATAATAATGTTCGAATTAGAAGAAGAAATAGAAGAAGTAAAAGTGAAAAAAGTACAGCAAAAAGTAAATAAGTATAAGTGGAAAGAACGCCAAAGGGAAGAATGAAATAACATAAGAAATATGGAAGTACAGAAAAATGTACCAAACAAGGTATGCCAAGAATTATCAATAAACTATTAAATGAAGAATAAATTTGTAAGAATGAAGGAATGGTATAATATATATGGTATAAATGGGATTCAAGAAGAACCCATAAATTATTACAGAGCAATTACGCTTATGGATTCAAGATACAAGATTTACACAAAAATTATAATACACAGAGTAGTGGAATTCACGGAGGATAAAAATTTTACTACAAACGATTTAGATTGAGAAAAAACAGTTACTACAGATGCAATATTTGCTTCATAAGACAGTTGTTAATGTACGTTAAGAAAGAAAAGGGAGAAATATGTACATACTTTGCAGTTATTTTCGACAAAATAGAAAACGAGCGAATTTTAATGAAAAAATCAGGTGTCAAAAAGTATTTAATAAATTGCAATAATTTGCAGGTAAAATTGACGAACTTTATAAAACATAGTGAAAAGTAAGGATAGAAAAAATAAGATGTTTAACGTATACAAATGTTGGTTATATTAGTGTTCTTTATATAAGATGCCCCTAATCCCATTTAGGCATATAACATACTTATACATTTAATAGATATTGAATTTTTGATGTTAGAATAAAAATTAAACAGGATAGAAAGAAAAGCAATTACGAGAGTAATCAAGTTTGAAAACAAAATAATAAATATTAAAAAGTTATAAATCCTTAAAGAGTGTAAGCAAACAAGATAGAAGAAGATAAATTTTAAAATAATGGAAGTAAGAATAAAAGGGGAAAAGAAAATTATTAAGTAAAAATGATAAATTTTTGGCTTAATTGTGGATCTTTAATTTATTTATAGAGAGACAAAATAAATAGTAAGAAAATAAAATGAGTAAAATAGAAGCATTAAAAGCATTAAATAATAAGTTGTTATTAATCAACTTTAAAATATGCAGAAGAAGTTATATACATCATAAGAGAAAATATACAAAAAAATAAATATGTGTATAGACACAAACAAAGAGATAAAATAAAGTATCAAAATTAATTATGGAAGAACGCAATAAATTGGAAGAATATTATGAAAGGTAATACGAAAGATATATATATATATATTTAAGAAAAAATATATATATATTTTACATAATACATTGGATAAGAGAGAGTAGAAGTTGATAAATCAGCAAAGTGAAAGAGAGGCATTGTAGTAAAGCAACAAAAAAAGTGAAGAAGAATGAATAAAAATATATAAATAAAAGAAGAAGATATAAATAGTCAATATATGTAAATGAAAAAATATACATGTTAAATAATATGAATATAAGTATAGGTTACGGGGTTATCTATACTAAAATTTGAACAAAAACTGGTTTTATTTGTTGTACTTTTATTTTACTTCCCGCACAATATTTACTCGATGGTAATACATAAAGAAGCTAAAAATAACTGTTTTCTTGAACAGATGATATGTACATAGAAAAAGTCGAAAGAATAAGACATATTTATAGTGAGAAAAGTAGACGAAAAATATTGAATTTTCTAATGTCATTTATTCGTTGGTAACCCGGCCACGGGCGAGTGAAATTATAGTTTTATAATTTAATCCATAAGTCATCGCAGTCTGCAATGCACTAAAGGTTCTAGATTTTTAATATGATGCTCAACGTTACGTTATTGCATGAGCAGTTTATACTACGGATAATCTTCGTAAACTGCTCTGATTGATTCCACCACGACAATTACACTTCCATCGATCAAGGTGAGCCCAATTTCACAGCCTATGTTCTACTGTGTTTTTTGGATCAACAAGGAGATCGTAAAACGCTGGTCGAAATCTGCCACGACAAAGTGCCAGATGAAATTTCTCTGTAGACCTGAATTGAGAGTTAATATTTCGCAGCTATATCTGATTGAATCTGAAATTGAATTTATTCTCAACAGTAGTATTATAACAGCATATAGAATTTTAACATTAACAAAACTTAATTTCGAGGTTATTCGACCGAGACATCAATTTTGTCAAGAATGATAATATTGCATATTTAAATGTACCTTTCATAAAAAATTAAAAATGTTAAAGGTTAGAAAGTGTACTTATCTAATTTTTTTTATTGTTTTTTTATTGCGAATTTATGAAAAATACTTAATAATGATATAAATTTTAAATTAAGACTCTCTTAATATTTAATAAGATAGATTGTTGCAATGTAAATACTCTGTATTAGTCCCATTACACCAATGTTATATTTTCGATTAATTAAGTATGATTGATCAAATTTTTAAGCGTTAACTCTTGGTAAATATGAGCACAATCGAAACATATTTTGAAATACAAATATTGACTAGAAAAACCGAAAGTTAAAAAGTAATTTTTATAAAATGTGAATAAGTAAATGTTCTAGTTTAGTCATCAAATATTTTCAAATATAAACAAAGCAATTTTTATATAATTTAAGATTTTTTATTTTTTTTAAAGTAAATATTGATCATATATTAATAATAATTTAAAGAATAAACGTGTTTTAAAAAATTTTGCACTTTTTAAATTTCTACTTTTAGACTTTAAATACAAATGTCATGCAGTATTGTTATATAAATATTGAAAATGTGATAAAGATAAACATCATAGCACATTGTATTATATTGTTTCGACTCTATAAAATTTATGTTAGCCCAACGCGGATCCCATCGACGGCCTGCCATGTGAGTGAAATTATAAATTTCAACGATAATTGACGAGATCGATATTTTTCTTCAACCTTTCTCACCATAAATACGTTACATTGTTTCAATTTTTTCTATGTACATGACATCGGTTTAGGCGTTCAAGAAAACAGTTATTTTTCACATTTAGACATATGAGCATTGAATAAAATATGTTCAAACAACCAAATAAAATTTGTGTTTTATTTCATTTATAAAGTAGATAACCCCGTAATTTACAATATAATGTCATATGAATTTGAAGTTTAAAAGTTGAAATTTAAAAAAATATTAGAATTTAAAAAAAATTTAATTAATAAAAACTATAGAAATTATTAAAGTTAAATTCAATTATTAATAAATTATAGAAAAATAAATTCTACAGTAGCATCAATTTTATGGTACCAATTTTTATAAAATTTATAAACATTATTATGTATTATAATATATTTTTATAGACAGAATATTTAACAATGTACAAAAAATAGCTGAGTATTTTCGTTTTCAAAGCTTCTAGAAAGTCTACTTCAAAGTTTGTTTAAAAAGCTATACTTATCTTTCTGTATATGGCTAATAACAGTTGTTAATAACAACGTTTATATAAGACATTCGGTAACAATTTTTCTAGGAATATAACTTATAAATTTTTATGCAATTTTGTAATGGATTGATGAACCCAAGAACAAAAACATTCCTAAATTTTTTTTTAATAGTCTAGTATGTTAAATAATCTTGCATATGAATAGAAATATATGCAAAATTTTCAAGTAGAAACATAAAATAAATGATTTTTTAAATATAAGTTTCATAGGCTATTATGGGTTTATGGTTTAGGTAGATATGGCGATGGCACTCAATTTTCTCAATGTAGGTGCGCTATCGTTTTTTCTGGATGTTCCGCTTGCGTTCACAGGCTTAAGTAGGTGAATTGACTTTTTATCAGTTACTGTTTACTACATATTCAATATTTTTTAGACTCAAATATAATACCTACTTTCTGTATCATCCACTTAAAATTGTTGTGTATATGTAGTTGTCAACTACTTCGTACAACTTTAAATATATTTTTTCTTTATCGAGGATTTTATGCATTACTATAGTAATAATGGATTTATCGCAATATGAAATAAAATTAATTTTTTTTATTTTTTCAATAACAATTTATCTTTATTATAATAGAAAATCATTTTAAACATCTGATATAATTAAAACTTTTAGGTTGTTTATACTTCATTGATTTTTATAATTTATTTGCTTATTTAAACAATTTTATTTATGGCAAAATTAAATAATTTATTTTTATAATATAAAAATATTTAATTAAGCTGTTTGTATCTATTTTTTTATATTCGTATATTTATATATATTTGTAACATTATATTTTAAATAAAGATTTAAATAAAATTGTATTAGTTTGATATTTTGTAATGGATATTACAACTAATTATTATTTTTTAAAGATTATAATATAAGCATGGAATGTATTTTTTAGACTTAAAAAATTTGTTAATAACATTAAGAAAGTTTTTTATTTATATTATAAGTTTTAACTGTTTCTACCAAATTATTTATTATTATAAAACTAAACCCTATAAATTGTAAAAATAAAACGTTTAAAATTAAAATATTGTATTGCAATAATTTATTTGTAATATGTAATTATATACATAATATGTAACTATCTGTTTTAAAAGAAAATAAAGACAATATAATTTATTGTATATTAATTTTTTATTCAGACATTTATAACATTAATTATTTTTTTGGGACGTATGGATAAATAAAAAAAATGATATGTACTTGTTTACAAACATAGACAAAGCGAACTAGACGCTGATAGTTTTATAGAACTTTGAAATGACTTTGATAGAATGTATCAAATCAAAAGTGCGTATTACTAACGTTCACCGATCATATTTAAAAACCGTTTTTTTATTTCCTCTTTATTTATTAGTAACAGATTCAAAGAAGGAATTAGGTTCGATTAAGTTTATACATTATGTTACCGCTACGTGAATAAACTGTATTTAATGCGCATGCAATAGTAATAAAAAAATGAATAAAACTTTGTGACTTCGTAACCTGTATATAATCAGATCTTCAGTATTGTTTTGAATTTTTACGTCGTTGGTTTTATTGATTTTAATTTTTAATTACGGAATATGTTCATAATAAATAAAAAATAATTAGTTATAAATTGTTTTCTACTAAAAAGATTGTAAAAATAAATACTTCCTTTTTCATTAACAATTACTATTGTTTTCTCATATTTTTAAACAATTATTGTGCAATAATTACCATATAAATTTATTTAAGATTTTATAAATCTACATTGTAGCTAAAGACGTTTTAAATTTTAAAATGTAAGTCCGAGCATTCGTTGAAAATAAATCTCTTTATTTGTAGACGCGTTACAGTAGCTCTTGTCAATACTTATACACGAAGGATCGAGAATTACACTGTCCTCCAGGTTCCATTTTGTACGCTTATGAACCCTGTGAAGGTTAAAAGAGCGTCAGGCATTTATGACGAGGAATGCGAAGTTAAAATGTCGAAGATGCTGAACACTGTTGGATGTTTATTACTTAATCCGCTGGGTAGTCCGCCGCTGGATTCCGCAGCGGACTGTCAGGTTTTATCATAAACTCGTAAGCATTCAAGCCTCCATGAGTACATTACGGTTTTCAGCTTGTCACAATATAATATATGACATTTTAAGTTCATTTTGTAATTATAAAATAAATTTATACTAAAAAACATTACAGAATTTATAATCATATTTATAATTATATATTTTCTAGTGTATTCCATAGATAAATGCTATAAATTCAATAATTATAAAAAATTTTATAGAATTAGTTTATAATATATCCTATTTAATATTATTTATTGCATTACTTAATTTTTTTTTTATAAAAAACTATATTTTACATGAATAATTTGAAAACCATCATTAATGTTAATATATTTTAATAATTGATAGTATTCTTTTTATTAAACGTGTTATTTATTATTACAAAAACCATTATATATTTATAATTTAGTTATAATTTTTGTATAATGATAGTAATTGTATTTACAAGATATTGGTATTAAATGGTATAAAGGCTTTTATAATATGATAGAAAAATTTTATTGAGAGTTAGTATTATATTGAATATTATCTATTATTTTTAGAATAAAAGATAGAGCATATGAAAAATTACATAAATTAATAGTTTAAGAGAGATAATAATATGATAAAAGATGAATAACGGAAATATATTGTATCGAAAATTTAAAGGAAACTACAGAATTAGTGTTAACTACACTTTTAAATTTATCTTATTTTTTCTTCGTCGCATTATATCTTCTGTATAATGCTATTCACTATACCTTTTGATAATTGAAAAAAGGGGGAATAGAACGATTGACTAATAATACAGCGCTCGAATGTTTCGAGCTGGCAGATGTTTATTATAATACACATAGAAATTTATAATAAGAGCTTCATATTGATTTAAAATATTCATTACAAATTTCTACTGCAAAATTAAAAATAATTATAGATTTATTTTTGACATTAATTTTAGGTATTACCTAATTGTATGCAATTGTAATAATTTAAAAAAAAAAATTAAATACTTTTTTAATACTTGTAATTTTACAATTAAATGAAAAATTCTTTTTTTTATTTGATAAACTAAATTTTTTAAATAAGATATGATTTATAAAGAAAATAGGATATTTTTTGAAATAGGTATAAATACTAGGCCTTAAACTCAATGGCGAAAGAGATTTTGAAAGAAAACTCGAATGAGAAAGAGATAACAAAAAAAAATTGAACAAACAAATATAAGCGAGAAAATGAAGGTAAAATAGAAAATTTATCAAACAAGACAATAAGAAAAGATAGAAAGGTAGAAAGATTAAAACTTCAGGAAGAAAAAAATAGAATGAGAATATTTAAGAAAACAAAAAAGAGTATTAATAATTTGCATTAGTATTATATGCACAATTATCATTCAAATAAAAAATATCAGTAATTGTAAATATCCAATTTAATATACATATACAATTTTTTTCTTTTAATGCATATAAAATATAGAATATTCTGTAACATACTTAATAAAAACGAATTCATATCGTAACTAATAATTAAAATTCAATGTTATAAATACGACAGATGAATGCAATTTGAAAAAAGTTTTATAAAAGAGTGATTTTTCACTTTACTTCAAAGCAGTCAGAAGTAAAATAATAAAAGTTTATAGAATACATAACGGAGACACCTACATTGCAAGTAAAGTAAGAAAATTAAAGGTAATAATCAAAAGGAATATTTAAACTAACAAACATAAAAGCGAGAGTGAAAGAAGTGTCTGAAAAGGAGATTGAAAGCAAACAAGCGCAAGGTATATGAAACAACACATTCGTTCGTAAAATAGCTGCAAGGAACTAAACAATGTCACTACACCAAAATCCAAAATCAGCCCGAAATTTTTTTTTTTAACTTAAAAACTTAAATATACATAGAGTGCATGCGCATTTATATTTTTAAAAACATTTAATTTATTTTTTCATTGCATAATTTTTTTTTATTTTTTAGTCTTTCCTAAGCGTATTTGTAGAAGTAGTTTTAAATAAGGTCAATTAGGTGTATTAAGTTATAAATACTTTAATGATTTCTAAGATTTTTTTTATGTAATATTAACTTTTTAAATGTTCAATATTCGTTAAAAAAATAAATTGTATTATTGCTATATCTTATATACAAATTTTAAGATTTACAAAATTATTTTTATGATAGCATTACGAACGATACATTTTTAAAAGTATAAAAAGTAATTATTTTGAAATTCGAAGATATTACTACTTAAAAGTTAAATACGACTTAATATTTTATGAAAAATGGAAATTTTTTTTGAGTTAGAATTATTATGTTTTTGTATTATATTAAAATAATTATGATAACTATTTTACTAGTATATTTATATAATATTTATATACGTTTTATAACTTTTACATTGTAAAAATGTAAAAATTATCGTGCAAAAATGATTTTAGTTATGAAATCATTACTATAATTATGAGTGTTTGTTATTTAACGAAATAAATAGCATATTTTTGTACATTTAGGACGTAAAATTAATAACGCATGAAACATATCTATTATACAAGGAACATGCAATTAATTTAAATGTATCTGACGGTCTGTTCATGTAGATTCACAATATCTACCTTGAAAAAAAAAAAATTTCGCAGCCTCACAAATGTACGAAATTCTAACGTATGAAATTGATTTTTACAATAATTTTACACAATCGACTAAATGTAATTTCAAAAAAGATATCAAGGAAAGTTTGAATTAAAAATATATGTATAGATTTATAAAAAAATTAATTCAAGCTTATTGAAAGGGTTTGTTAATGTGCCAAATAAGTAAAGTAAGAAAAAAATAAAAATGAGAGGAAGAGAGACAGAGAGAGAGAGAGAGAGAGAGAGAGAGAGGAGAGAGGAGAGAGAGAGAGAGATTTACATTAAATTAATTATAAATACTATTTTTTACTAATATGTCGATAAAATATCTCCAGTATAGTAATAAAGATAAAAATCTGATAAATTTAACACTCTCTTGTGGTTCAGCCAACAGAAAAGAGAAAAATAAAAAGAATGAAAATACAGTCGTCATGGGAGGATAGGACGAAAAACCATTGGAGGAGGAAGTAGTTTTACATAAATAAGTTCCCCCTATCTTTGTTTATTTATTTCTCTTTCTGTTAATACTCTTTTATATTTTCAACCATCATTTCACTTGTTTTTTTCATTTTACATTCCTGCCATTCTGGGTTATCTGAATTGGAGAACGTAAGGTGTTACTTTTCTTCGTCGGTCTCATCCTTTTTACCTCTTTGGTTCAAACTTTGTATAAGTAAAAACGTATTTTATGTAATGCTGAGAAGTTATACTACAAGTTGGAAAAAATCGAAACCTTACTAAAATTACGGATTTCTTCGTATACATATTGAGGCTCTTGTTTCAATATATATGTTTGGTAAAATAAACAATGATTTGCAAGAAACGAACGTCATTTATGAACCTAATAATTAAAGTTGGAAAACAAATAAAATTCAATTTTTCCAAGTATGTCTTCATTACAATATAAAGTACATTTTTTATAATTATTTTTATGGTAACACCTGGTTATATTTATGCGGTTAAATCAGAATTTTTAGGCAATCATAATGTAATGTCATAGTTTATTTCATCATTTTGCTGTAAGTCAATTTTTTATTTTAAAATATTTGTATATCTTGCTTTGTAAATGCTGATTGGAGGCCTACAAACTATTTTGTCAAAGTACATTTGATGAAATACATGTTTATTGCAAATTATTTAACTAATTATATTTATATCATTATTTAAATGATAAGTTATTTAATTACTTTGTTCTTTTATATAAATAAAATGTTATTTACGAATTATTTACAAAATTGTTATCTATTATATATTATTCAATTATATAATATATGAGAAGTTTTTTACGTATGATACAAATATTTTATATTGTGTATTGGTGTCTTTAATGGATATATTTGAATTAAAATGATAATTTATAAAACTATTTAATATACACTAACAGCGCAGTTGTTAAAAATATTGGTTAATGTATATTGATATTTCGATGAATAGTTTTACTCAATGATTTTCTATATAAACTTGATAAATATAAAACTTTAAAAGTGTTCAAGATAAGATTTAATATAAATCGGAAATAAAAAAAGATTAAAGTATTATGATTATTATTTTTATTATTAAAAACAATTATTCATTTATATGTTTGAATATTATATAAGAAAAATGTAACGTTCGCAATATTAGAATGAAAAAAGTAGTTCATTGATAAATATCAATAAAATAAAATGATTCTTTATTACAAAATTTAAATATTATTTATAATTCATTTATAAATACTAATTATTTAACGAATACTAATGATTCTATTAATTCTAATAATTGAGTTGATCAAATTATAGCGTTTTTAATTACGTATAATGTAGAAATGAAAATTAAAAATTTTAAATAGTATAGTTGGTTTATTAAACAATATGTTACATTATCAGATATACATTACCAGATTCATTTATAAATTTGAATATTTATATATTTTTTTTACATATTTAATAGTATCTCATATACTACTCATATATTTTTTGAACTATAGTTCATTAAAATTTTTATTACTTTTATATTTATTATTAAAATTTGGTAACAATTTCTTATAATTAAATATATTTGCTCCTTATAATACTTAATATTACACTTGACTCTTTGCACTTTAGATTTTATACTTACTGTTCCATTAAATTAGAATTGTTAATAGATTCCATTTAGATCATCCATCTTCTTCTTGTTTTATCCTTTATTTTCCAGTGTATTTTGTACAATAAACTTATATATTTTCTGATCCCTTTTAGACTATTTTTTCAGTTACTTGTATTTAATTATATTTCATTATGCTCTTCTTCCATGGTGTGTTTCATTGCTTCTTTCTCTACTTTTATGCAACATTCTACACAATTTTCCTTCTGAATACAAACAGTATTTATTCGCTCTGGTTCTTCATCTCAAATCTTGAAAAAATTTTAATTTCGAATCTTCTTATTCCACCCTCTTTTTCACAGACACACATTCTTTAACTTTTAGCCTTTCTATTATGATGTTCCTAAAAATTTCAAATATAAAATAAACTTACATTTTTCTTTATTTAAAATCAACAACGATCATATAGATGATTTATGATTATCGCTCATTTTGTGACTATTTTACAACTAAAGATTTCATTTTTTACAATATCAAGGTCAACATTTGATTACGTATATATGTGAGAATAAAGATTGGAACGAATATGATATTTCTACATAAATAAGATAAATAAATGTAAAGTATACTTGGGTTCTTCAGTAATAGATTATTTCATAATAACTCTTGAGGCGGATATAGAAACACCAGAAATGGAAGTAATAGAAAGCTCAGAATCGGATCACCAAACCATTAGGATTAAGTTATCGTACAAAATAAAAAGGACATGGTAGAGAATAAAAAGTCATACACTATATGGACAGAGGAAACAATAAAACAATACATAGAGAAAGTAGAGAAAGCCAAGATGTGAATGAATTGGAAGGAGATTAAAAAAGTGATGAATGGAGCTGTTTCAAAAAAAGAAGAAAACAGAGGGAGAAACAAGAGAGAATTATGGTGGGATGAAGAGTGCTGGACAAAGAAAAAAAAACTTCGAGAGGCATACAAAAGTTGGAAGAAAGACATGGAAACAAAGAGAGTGTGTTATCTAGAAAAAAGAAAAAAATAGAGGGAAATGATAAAGATGAAAATAAAAAGGGTGAAAGAAAAAGAAATTGAAGAGGCTAGAAAGAACATAACATGGAAAGCCTTTGGAAATTAGTAAATAAAAATAAAAGATCGAAGTTTGCCATAGACAAAAACATTTCAAAAGAATAATGGTAGAATCATTTCAAAGATTTATATGCAGATGAAACAGAAGAAGATAATGAAAACGAAGAGGACAGGATTGAAGAAGATAACAATAGGATGGAGGAAGAAGAAGAAATAAAAACAATAAACGTACTAAGTGCAATTCACAAATTAAAAAAGAAGAAAACCCCAGGAGAAGATGGAATCCAAAACGAGATATAGATGTTTTGCCTTGAAAATCTAATAATAAAAATGTCAGAGTTATTAAATGAATTAATAAAAGGAAAAAGTATTCCAGAAGAATGGAGAGCTGGAATAGTTACCCCGATATTCAAGAGAGGGAATAGAAAAATAGTTAAAAATTATAGGGGGATAACGCTAATGGACTCGGGGTACAAACTGTACGCCGAGATCATAAGAAAAAAAATAGAAGAGCGCATGGAAGAAAAAAATAAATACTCCGATACATAGTTCGGATTCAGGGAAGAAAGAGGCACCGTGGAAGCAATATACGTATTAAAAACAGCCACAGATACGCAGTTGGAAACAGACAACGGAGAAATCTTGGCATGTTTCATAGACTTAAAATCCGCCTTCGATAAAATAAAGAGAGGCGAGATTTGAAAGTCTATGAAAAAATTAAATATAAAAGATCAAATAATAAACTGTGTAAAAGAGAATTACAAAAAACAAAAAGTAAAATAAAAATAGAGGATTACATAGGAGAAATAGAGATGAATAAAAGAGTAAGACAGGGCTGTCCGTTAAGCTCTGCGCTTTTCAACACCGGGGTAGCTGATTTAGAAAAAGAACTAAAAAAATCAAGAACATCCGGCATTAAGTTAGGCAGAGCAAAGATAAGATACTATATGCAGACGATATAGTGATATTAGCGAAGAATGATGTGGAACTGAAAGAAATGTTAAAAATCTTTAAGAAATCGTTAGTAAAAAAAGGACTAGAAATGAATGTAAATAAGAAGAAAATAACAAGATTTGGAAAAAATGGGGAAAAAAGAAACGTACAGAGATGTGGTGGAATAAACATAAGATAGAAGAAGTAGAGCAATACTTGTACTTAGGCTACACCATAACAAGAAACAACACAGATGAGACACATAAAAAAGAAACAGTTAAATAAGCAAACGTGGTATTAGGAAAAGTATGGAGTATAACGGAAGGGTTACTTAAAGAAGATTGGAATGCAAAACTAAAATTATTCGACGCTTTAAAGTGTGTTATATGGCGCGGAGATCTGGGGGTGAAGTGGGGGAGAATTACTAGAAAGAGTTAAAAAAAAATACCTAAAATGGTATCTAGGTGTAGACAGGAATACACAGTACAGCATTTTAATGCTAGAAATAGGAAGAGAGAAAATTGAGATAAAAGCAGCCAAGCGAGTCATAAAATTTGAAGACAAAATTATGAAAAATAAAAAAATTCTAACAGTTAGAGAGTGTGTAACAGGAAGAAGAGAAGCTGGAAAAAGTTTAGAGAACTGCAGAGGAAAGGTAACGAAATCAAAGTGCTACGCTGAAGTAAAGTTAAGATTCTGGCAAGAGATAGGCTGGTCCTGGTGCATATGAAGAGAGAAAAGTAAAGATATATAATATATGGGGAGAAATAAGATTTATCAAAACAGTTCAATACAACCAGATCTTGATTTCTCATCTAGAGAAATCAAAATATTCCATAGAAATAAAAGAACTAATAAAAAAAGGCTTAAAGGACAAAAGGTGTATTTATGAGAAAGAAAAGCTAGAAAAAAGATGACCACATGAAAATTATGGCAAAATTCAGAATGGGCAACGAAACCAGGGCCAACAAACACTGGAAAGAAGGAGGAAAAGCTTTGCAGACTTTGCAATGTAGAGACGGAAATCTTGAAACACATTTTCTAAAAATGTAAAGAACTAGAAATTTACGCCAGCAGATGGGAAGATTTTATGAAAGAAGATAAAAAAACATTCAGCATACTACAAAAGATAAAATGGAGAGGTCAAGAAAAGGAAAGGAATGGAAACAGACAGGAATATCAAGAGAATAGAAAGATAACAGGATCTAAAGCAGTAAAAACTTTAGATCACAAGTATACGTGATGATAATAACGGTGAAAGATAAATAACTTTAAGTATAGATTTAAGAAATTATATTGTAGTGGAGTTCCGTTAAACTACAAACGCCAAATTTTGCACGGATTAAACAAGATTGTACGTAATATTTTATTATTAAACTGCACATAATGATTAGTTGCTTAAAATAATCGATAGGACAGATCACATTAGTTAATTATTTTTAAGAAAACAAACATATAGGTAGATATGCATATAAAAAAAATTTAATCTAAATTATAAATACATATAAATAAATATACATATAAATAGCAGCATAATATAAATTTTAGTTACTCAAAAGAAATAATAATATAAGATTCAGACAAAATTAAAAGGTAAGCGACTGAACATAATAATTGCGCGTATAAATTATAAGTGGATTAATTATATAAAGTGTAAACAGCTATCTATTTAAAATTAGCGTAAAACGTATCATAGGAAAAGTGCATAAATAAGGGGATAGTGTAAGATTAAGTACAACTACCTATACCCATAAGTAAAAACGTTAAAATAATAATTGTGTTAATAAAATATCGAAATATTATAATCTAAAAATATGTAAGATTTAGACTAAAAGGTGCAATAAGTTACTACTCTATTAAGATGCAATGTTTTTATTTTAAATTATAAGGACCAAGCTAAAATGATTTTTAAGAAAAAGAAATAAAAAGAGATAAAGGGAGATAAAAGAAAGTAAATTGTGATGGTAAATGCGTATAAAAATGTAATAAATAATTGTAAAACTTAGAGATAAGACAAATGTATATATTATGTATATATTATCTAATGAATCATAACAAGTATAATATTATTCAATAAACTACTACTACTACTACTACTACTACTACTACTACTATAAAGTATATTTATTTAATGAAATTTCACAGACTTTAAAAGATCCAAATAAAGGGACTCAATTGTTTAGACGATCAATATCAAAGATAAAGATATTTTTGTATGCAAAGTTTCTTTACACTCACAACTTTTCATTTATCTATAAACCTATTACTTATAGGAACAATCACTTAAAAGAAAAATTTTATAAATATTCTTTGTTCGTATTATCTTGCAAGGTTAAAAATTTATAGCTCTCGTTAATGTAATCTTCAGTTTAATCGTTAAAACCTTTATTGACTAGTTGTTACGCGTTAGCCATATACGGTCTCGTAAAAAATCAGTATCACGGTTCTGTATAAGACAGTATAAGGGCACGTATTATAACTATTTTCATTATCTCTTTTTAAATACGGCATTATTTTTTCTCCTTCTAACAATAATCGTTATTTCGAGATCAAACAAAGTCGTAGCAAACGATTTCCCCCGTAGCTTTCTTTTTATCGCGCACTATAAGTCGACTTTATCTAATAAAAATTTCGTTTTTCTATGCCGAATTATAACAGACAGTGTTCTAGCAAAATCTTTCAGAAAATACTTTTAAAGTTCTTGCCACAAGTTAAAAGAGCCACTGTTATTAAAAAGTCGCATGACTTTATTTTCTGTATCAAGTATTTTTTTCAGAAAAGCAATAAAACATTTTTTTGGAAATGGAATGGGACTTTTTTTTTGTCTTATTAAAGAAAGCTATATTTTTTACGTAAGCCGTAGTGTTTTTAGTTCTTGCTGTTTCCGTGATAGAGTACTTTTATTGTGCGATATTATAACGAATTTTTCTGCGGTTAATAAAAATCCATAAATACAACTTAAAGCATCTCAAAATCATTATATATTAGAAGAAAACGATAGCTCTATACTATTCTATAAATATATAATAAGAGAAAAATTCTTGACATTTAAGAAAAAATTATGTGAAGAAAAAATTAATCGATATATTTTTAAACATGAAATACATAAATTTTCCATTATATTCACAATATTCTATCTAATAAAGATAATAACAACAACAACAATAATAATAATAATTATTATTATTATTATTTATTAGCACATAATGTATACATAGTTATTTATAAGTTTGTAAAACTTATTACTAAGTCACATTTTACAAAATATTCACATTACATCTCACACTTGTGTATTAAACATTTATTCATATTTTTCTTTTTTCTTCTTTCTCTATAAAATTATAATATTGTTCACTTTTTATTTAACATTTATAAATAAATCATCAAATAAATAATTTCAGAAAAGTACCTATCTACATTGTACCAACATCTACTTACTGAAACCAAAGATTTTTTACAAGAAAAACTTGAGGAATTACGAATAGATTAATACTTGATATTAAAATGAAATTACTATTAAATATAAGGTACAACATTAAGGCATCGATTATAAAAACAAATTGATAATAGAAAAAGAAAATATAACGTCACCCAATACGGTTTTTAAAAAAAATAGGCATCGCCGATACAATCTATGTGCTGTAAACGACAATAGATGCACAAATTCAAAGAAGAAAAGGGAGGAATATATGTTTACTTCGCGAACATAAAACCGATATTCGATAAAATAGAAAAGGAGAAAATCTGAAAAATATATAAGGGAGTCAGGAATAAAGAAAGTACTTGATTGACTATGCCAAGGAAATTTATAAATTCTACATTAATAATCCGGATAGAGGAAAAGGTAATTGCAAAAATTAAAACAGAGGCATAAGTGAGACAAAGATATCCGATTTTAACGTTGCATTTATACATTTGGAAGAGATAATGACAAAATCCAAAGGATCAGGAATAAAAATATGAAAAAATAAGATTTGATATCGAATTTTTAGAGACTATCCAGAAAATAAAATTTTAAAACTAAATACAGAAAAAAAAAGAATTATAATTTACCTTAGAAGTAACCTTAGAAGTAGATCACAGAATGAACATAATATTGAAAAATAAGAATTGTCTAAATTGGATCCTTTTTTTTATCAATATTTCAGCTAATTTTATTTAAGAAATATAGGAATAACAGTTGTACTTAAAGTAATAGATAAAATTCATAATAAAAATAACACAAAATAAATGATATAAAAAGTTAAATTTACGTTTTATATGTTAAAAAGTTAAATAAATTATCATATGTACAAATTAAACTTTTCCATTCGACAGATTAATTGTTTTTTAGATTTTGTTTTTCTGAATTTTAACTATTCGAAATAATTTATTTGAAATTTTACTGTCTATAGCTTATACTTAATAATATATTTGAAACTCATAAAAACTTACATAATTTTTCATGTCTACTTTTTTCATTAAATTTAATCTTTTACATCAAAGAATTACAATTATGAAAATATTTTCGTTGTTGAGTTTTCAAAACTCTATTCTAGGCAACATTATTTATACAAATATATATCTTTTATTGTTAATTATTTAAAAATTTGTAAATATATATGTATATGTATATTTGTATCTATATTACTAATTATTAATTTTATATGAACTAAATCATATAAATTCGATAAAATAACACAAGCTATATTCTATTATTAATAAATGATAATGAGTATTGTTGAAAAATATTTAAAAAAAAATTTTTAAGTATGATTTTATATACAAATGAAGATTTATTAGAATTTTAAACATGAAATATGTAAATGATTGAAAGGAAATAATTATAGAGTGATTATTCATTATAGTACATTTGCTCTTTAAAAGTATTAGATATGAATTAAAAATGAATATTGAATTGTGCATTTTAAGATTAATACATAGAACAATATTTGCTTTTATAAATAATCCATAAATAATTCTGTAAAAATGTTTAAATTTTTTTGAAAATATCTAAAAATTTAGATTTTGTTTATATTTTTAGAAAATTATTACAATGAGGTTTACACTATTTTATAGATCATTTGTTATACTGCGATCTATGTTAAATTTATTAAATATTAATATTGCTCACAATTTTTTAGTGTCACAGTTATTCTTTTTTAAAAAACTGCGAGAAAATAATCGTCATAAATTACATTTTAATGTATTGCTCGTTAATTAATATTTTTATAAACGTTATTTACTTGTATCAATATATTATAAAATAATACATTAGCAGAAAAATAAATTATAAGTATATGAGTTTTAAAATCTGATGTAATATTATTGGTTTAATATTGACGACTATATATTTTTAAAATAAATCAACTGACAATAAATAATGACAAACATTAAGATTGTAATTTTTAATTTTTAATTATTAAACTCTGTAAAATCCCGTACGTAGTTATACAAATTGATAAATATATTACATTTAAAAATAATTTATAGACATATTTTTTATTTGTCAAACAAAGAAAAAATATTTAAATTAAATACGTGCTTTGAATATATTCGTTTACGTTTTATTTGTCTTATTAATTAACTAAATTTTGGAAGTGTAAATAAGATACGTTAGTCTTGAAAAAGTTTTAGTTATTAGTGGATAAACTTAAAGGTAAAAATGTTAGTGTAAGTATTTTTTTTTCATACATTTTATGTCGTATTGTACACTGTCATTAGATGGCGCATCACTATAAGACTTTTTTCAACCAACTTTAGGCTGAAAACTATTAAAACATTTACTAATTACTTTGATTTTTTCAAAGTATTAGAATAAAAAAAGTATAAAATTTATGTATATATATATATATATAACTTTAGAAAACCATTTGTCAGGGTATGATAGTTGCATCTACGTCATAGTAGTTATATCATATAATGTATGACTCGTTTAAATTATGATTTTTTTTCATATTGACATGTATTTGAAGTTTAATACCGAAAGCAAATAAATTTTTATTTTGCTCACTATAATAATTTTTTACACATATTTTTTTAATGCACGAGTGTAAAGAACCACTGTTCCTACAAAAATGACTATATATTACAGACTGTTATTCTCCAAAATACTATGAGCACAATTTTAAAACGTTTTAATTTTAATGAAAAAATATCTATTAAATAAAAATTAATTGATTATACTTATTTATATTATATTTCATTATAAAAAGTTTTAAATAAAAATAAGTAAAAATAATAGGGGTTGGCGTTATCCCCCCCCCCCTTTCGCTTGAACTCAGCAAAAACATGAAGTTTGTTTTAGTAGCTTTGAGACGGGCGGATCCGTTATAGTCGAGTTAGAACAAGGAACCAAAAGCGAAAGAAAATAACGACCTTTCTTTTTCCTACTGGCAGTGCAATAGCGGTTTGGAGCCGGACAACGAGCATTATAGTAGTGCTGAGAGAAGGCGGTGACGTCGAACGTTGTGGATTCACTCCGGAATTGTCTGTTGTCCTTCTCTGCGTCCTCTATCGACTTTTATTTCTATCGCGCGGACGGACAACAACGCTCGACGGTTCAAACAAACACCGACCAACTCACAACTTTTCTTCCGGGTTAACAGGGACGAGAGATTGGTGAAGCGAGCGCATGCCCAAGCCAACCGAATCGAGGCGAGGCATTTGTCTTCCTGATATGACATCCCAGACGAGGGGCTAACGTTGTTTTATTTGGGATGCGTCGAGAATTCTGTTGCTATAAATGTAGAAAGTATAACTATAAAGTGCATATTCCATTTGTATCTTAAAATGAAAAATTAAGTAATATTAGTATATTTGGTTTTGAGTTTTCAAAAATGTAAATAATAAAAATCTATTTATTTATTTTCTGTTTTTAACTGACCACATTTAAGTAAATAAAAGTCAATTGAAGTAATTTATAAATATAGATATATAAAAAATATGAATTATAAACTTTTGAAAATTTTTTGTTACATTTTCATAATTTGCGGTAAATTACTCATTTTTAATTCGTAATTTTAACTAGTATACAAATTCAAAATTAATAATATCAATTTTATGTTTTAATTTGAATTGATAATTCAGGGTTTAATATGCAACAGTTAAAAAATTTAATATCAGTTTAATTAATTACAAAAGGAACACAATTTTAGAAGAAAATTATTAAATAAATTTAAATAATTTAATGATTTATTTTACAGTATTTTCTATCAATTTTCTATTTATAACATAAAAAATTGGATTTTAAGATGTTTTATTGATAAAGCGAATACATAATATTTATTTTTAATGAAATGGTAAAAATTTTAAGTGCACTATTTTTGAATATTTTAAAAAGCAATTAGACGTAATCAAGTATGTTAGTGTCTTTGATTCATAAGTTTTTATATTTATTTCTGTCATTTATTTAAATGCTTTAAATGATAAATGATTAACGTAGTAAAAGTAATTGTTTAAACTATATAATTCTCATTTCTAGATTTTATATTAAAAGAAAAATTACATTCTCATGATTTTCTTCATTAATCTGTGGAAAAAAAATAATATTCAAGGATAAATTATTTTTAATGTTCTTTTAATTATGTTGCTAAAGAAAAATATATGTATGTTTATCATTAAATAATTATTGTTGCGTTTAATAAACAAGTTGTAAAAAACTACTTGCCTTACTTAAATCCTACTTAAGTCTTTATACACATATTTAAATATTTAAATAATAAATAATTTTAAATATAATCATATATAAAGTATATAATTAAATAATTTTAGTAATTGTGCGGAATCTTTTTATTAATACAATGCTAGCCCAAAAGTTATGGCTACAGTAGATTAAATATAAACATACGGTTTATGATTTATAAATAAACAAATTTATTTTAAGAAAGATACGAGCGAGAGAATTTCAACGTAGTAAATTTTTTTGTACTCTTCAAGCAAAGCTATGTACATACATAAGTAAGTTTGCGAATTGCCTTTTGAAAGTGAAAAAATTGCTTTGTCTGCGATAAATAATGAGCTATGGTAATGACATTCTTCATGTCAAGCACGTGTAGATCACAGTCATTACATACATTCACACAACGTTACTATTTTGTTATTACACACGTATATGCGTGTAGTTACTTTGGAAATGGCTATCTTATGATATTTCCGCAAATTCTCTCAGCTATTTTTAATGTCTTTTGTCTAACTGGTACAGGTAATGTGCGATAGTAACCTATTTGCACTTCTTAATCTTTTCACTTTGTGTCGATTTTTAATTAAATATATTCGATTTCAATAACTAAATGACGTACTTTATATCTATTTTAAGATAATTAATTTGTAACAGTATTGATTTTATCATACAACTGAAAACTGTTTCATGACGCTGACCACATTTTTTCTACTTTTTTGTACGGGCTTTAATTACAGTATAGATACAAAGTAAATTTTTGAAAGAACTAATTTAGAGATCAAAATGTTCTCTGTTTTCAGTTAAGCAATATTTGATTTTTAATACTTAACGATAGTGAATTTATTAATTTTTTACTTCTAAACTAAATCAGGTGTTATCATACAACTTATACACCCCTCAGATCAACACTCATATACGCATAATATTTAAAATAAGATTTTATATTTACTTCTTATATTTTAATCACTCATTTTTTTAAATCCAAAAGGCAATAATTCTTAATTCTAAAAACATACATGTTATTACTAAAGTTTCTATGTTAAAACATACATTAACTTCTTTTTTTTAATAGGTATTTATCAACAAAAAAATAATGTAGTAAAAATTTATGTACAAATGTTTTCTATTTTTTTCAATGAAAAATATTTTCTTCGTTCGATTAAAAAATGAACAAAATTAATTGTTGTAGTTTATTTTCAAGAAAAAAACAAAAAACATTCAAAAACATATATGTATTTTGTTTAAACAACACATATATTTTATTTTTAATTTAAAAAATTAATTACGAACTTTTATTATCACTGATGTTCTCGTCTATACACTGTTAATTATTTTGTACATAAAAACATATTTTTATTTTTTATTTGTTAAAACTACAAATAAATTTATATGGCAATTATTATTACTCTAGAAAGATATGAATACATTAATAATTACTATAAAAAAGTGAAAATATACAGATTTTATAGATGCAATTTACTAATTTACTAATTGCATCTACACTAATTGCAACATTAAATTTGAAAATTTTAAAAATATTATTCCTGCACCTGAGATTTGGATGCTTTATACGATAATTTGTTTTCATAATCCAATAAAGCCAGAGAATTGACAATATAATAAATTTAAGGTTTTTTGTATGAAAATTATACTTATTATCTTGATTAAAATAACTAAATTTTAGTTTCATGAAATAATTATAAATTTATGTATAATCATTCAAATTTAAGGTTACTTTATTTTTAACATACTTTACAATAAACAATATTGGTTTTTTTCTATATAAATGTTATAAAAATATTTTAAAAATAGTTAAATATAATTTAGAATTCCTGAAGTATATTTAAAAATTCTTATTTGAATATTTCCTATTTGGTTTTTTGAGTTTTGTTATATTTGTTAAATATTGAATGACATTGAATGATACTGAATAATTCTGAATGATATTAAAGAAAGAAATTTGTTGATAAAAAGTACTCAAACATGTGAATGCTGCATTTTAAAAACAAATTATTAAAGCAGAAAAACATCTATAATTAAGACATAAAGTTTTAAATCTACGAAACATGCATTATTTATTTATATAATTGTATATTAATAAGATTATTTACTTACAAAAATACCTTACTAAGAATAGTATTTCAAAACTTGTGAATTGTAAACGAAACACCTGTCCGTATGCTTATAACACTTGATGAGAGGACAGAATTGAATTTGTTCAAAGTTCTAGAATATTCAAGAATATTTGTCTTGCGAGTGTTAAAGCTAACATATATATTCATCGTTACACTCTTATATTAACAAGTTGATTGAGGAGTATAATTAACTCAAAAATCACGAGCATCTATTTGAATAATTATTGTAATAATAAAAATATAATGGTAACAATAGTTGTTTATAATTTTAAAATTCTGACAGTTATTTCGCATTTTCTATTTAAAAAATATCGTTTAAATAATTTCAACTCCAAAAAATTTTTTAATTTAATTGAATATTCGTCAAAATTTTGAAATTAATTTAAAATCAATACATTTATTGCATTGAATCATGCTTTAAAAATTAATAATGTTATTATAATTATTAAATTATTTAGGATAATTATATTGTGCATTGAATTTAAAAAAAGTATTTATTATTAGCAAAAATTATATATATCGTTATATTCTACATATTAACTGTTATTTCCATGCTATAAGAAATTAATAATAAAATTAGTTTAAAAAATATTTTTTATTAAATACATTAATCAACAAGCAGTATTTAGTACTCTTAAATAGTAAAAACGTCTACATATTATTTTAAAATAAGAAGGAAAGTCGTTTTTCTCCGACTCCTTCAAAATTAGATATGAAATTTCTTTAATACATAAGAAAAATTTTTTTTAAATTTTAACCCTCGCTTCGAAATTATTCAAAAGACTAAAAATTCCCTTATATTTTTCATAATCATAATTAGTTTTTCAAACCAATATACAACTGATACTTAATCTTAAAATCTCAACAATATTATCAAATCAAACATATACATATAATACATATAATAAATTTAACAATACTTATATAGTAAAATATATACTTATAAATTGTTGTTAGACATATAATGCTAGTATTTAATTTAATTATTATAAAAATCTTATTCATCAATACTCTATTTCGTTAATGAATATACTTTACCCATATGAATAAATTTCTTCTCCATTACTAAATTAGTAAAATTAAACTTCTAAAAGTTAACTACTTAAAATTATTAATCAATACTAAATGAAATTTTATTAAAAAAATATTGTTTCTAATAATCAAAAATTTTTATCACAAAAATATCATGTAAAAATAAAATTGAGTCGACAAATTTAGCAGCTGAAAGGTCTTTGATTGAATTTTTATTTATCCAAGTTATTTTAAAATTGCTCTAAGAGTAGTAACGCGGTTTCTATATATATATACAAAATATATATGTCATTTTTATAAAAATGCGAGGATATTAGATTTAAGAATAAATTTCATTTTATCATGATGTACTCGAAATCAAACGTCTGATATATCTTTTCCAAAAAAGAAAATTAAAAATTTTTAAAATAAAATATACTTCTTCCACTGCGTTTTCACGCTATTTCACCATCCAAATGTAATACAAGTCTAAATAATTTCATAAAGAGATTGAAATACATAAATCACATTCTTTTTCTTATCGTAACATAACTTTATAAGAATATTTTTATAAACTAAGTTAAATTAGAAAATATTCTATGATGTTCATTTAATGATAATCATAAATAGATAAAATAGTAAAAGTTATTATCTAATTTATATTCATCTTTTTCATCAAACATAAAATTGTTGATAAAATTATTACTGTCTTAAAAACAAAACTGGTTAAAGTGTTTTCATAAAAGCATCAACATTTGTATACGTTAAACATCTTATTTTTTCTATCCTTACTTTTCACTATGTTTTATAAAGTTCGTCAATTTTACCTGCAAATTATTGCAATTTATTAAATACTTTTTGACACCTGATTTTTTCATTAAAATTCGCTCGTTTTCTATTTTGTCGAAAATAACTGCAAAGTATGTACATATTTCTCCCTTTTCTTTCTTAACGTACATTAACAACTGTCTTATGAAGCAAATATTGCATCTGTAGTAACTGTTTTTTCTCAATCTAAATCGTTTGTAGTAAAATTTTTATCCTCCGTGAATTCCACTACTCTGTGTATTATAATTTTTGTGTAAATCTTGTATCTTGAATCCATAAGCGTAATTGCTCTGTAATAATTTATGGGTTCTTCTTGAATCCCATTTATACCATATATATTATACCATTCCTTCATTCTTACAAATTTATTCTTCATTTAATAGTTTATTGATAATTCTTGGCATACCTTGTTTGGTACATTTTTCTGTACTTCCATATTTCTTATGTTATTTCATTCTTCCCTTTGGCGTTCTTTCCACTTATACTTATTTACTTTTTGCTGTACTTTTTTCACTTTTACTTCTTCTATTTCTTCTTCTAATTCGAACATTATTATATATTCTGTATTAAAATCATCTCCCTTTCGCTACTGTCTCTCTCTTTTCTCTTATATATACATGTAAAAAACGTCCACCACTTTTCTTTCATTATCATTGCATCTAATATTTTTTTACTTTATTTTTTTTTCCTTAGTTGATTAGCTCCTTTTTCTTGATTTATTTTTTCTTTCTTTTTCAATTACTATTTTTGTTGCTTTTATTTTTTAACAATTATTCATATTTTCATCGTTCTTCAATATATTTTTCTCTAGATCCTATTCTAATTTCTATTTTCTAAAAGTTCCCAGTTTCAACTAACTGTTGCTCTCTTCCCGTATAACCTCGATAAATTTATTTCTAATGTTTGATCAGATTCCATTCTAATAACTACGATTAATTTTCTCTATCTTATCGGCTGATTTTTCATAAGCTATTACGTAATACTTTTTTCATTTAATATAAAATTTCCTCTTTCTTATATTCATCTTACCAACTTTCTTTAGTTGTTTTTTTCCTCATATCTTCTCTTACTCTCTCTCTCCCTCTATTTTTATGTTACCAAATCTCATTCCTCTCGGCACCAGAATCTGTACTTAAATTCTCTTCCTAATATGAGCGTTTTCCTTCTATTTTCGTCACAAATCTTGATTTTCCGCAAATTTTTCTTTAATTTTTCACTGCATAAAATTCATTTTTATGTTGAATTTTTATTTATTATCACTTAGCATTAAAACCATTAAATTTTAACTTAATATATTTATTCCATTTTTTTCCTTGTCCATATTTCAATTAAGTTAAGGATATTTTGTTTCTTCGAATGTCACTATGCTTGAACATCTAGTTTCATAAGTCTTGTAAGGATCCAAAATCCAATATTCACACTCCTCTTTCTACATTTTCTTTTTCGATTATATATTTTTTCAATTTTTTAATTTCACTTCTTTCTGCTGAATCATTTCTTGTATTCTCTAAAATGGCACCTTTCTTTTTTCACTTCAAAGCGACTCTATTTTTTATATAACCTTCTTGTTAATTACTCTCGCCTCCTCACCATTTTACTACATAGCCAACTATTTTTTAAATACAACTCCCATCTTGAATATTTCTTTAAATATCATTTACCTTTTTATATAAACTTTGCTACGCTGCTAATTTTAATACTTTAATTTGATTCTCTTTTCTTAACATTTCCATTTTAACCTTTTTTGTATTTCTTCTTCTATTATAGCAACATGTATTTTTTATTTGTAAATTTAAATCGCATGTATCTAATATATTTCTCTCTTCTGGTTAACCAATTTTGTTCATCACTTTTTGTTATATTCACGACAGGTTTTTTGGAAAAATAAAAATTATATATATATTGTTTATGAAAAAGGATTTTTGTTATTAATAATAAAATAACCAGGGCATTGCATAGTTATTAATAGATTTTTTAGAATTAAGATTTGTAATTATTAATTTGTCTAATTAATCGAACGAATTAGCTTTGATAAACTTTAATTCATAGATTAAAAAAATATTGATTATTTATATTTTTTCGGAATGTAAACTAAGTAAAAACGTATCTTGTGTTTACATCTACGAATAAAATATTTAATTTCAAAATGTCATTAAATACCATTAAGAAAATAGGTATTTCAGATATTATAGTATAAGGAAGCTGAAAGAGTATGTATTCTTTTAAAAATTTCGTAATAAATAACGAAGCTACTAAATTTATTTTTATTTATTAAATATCTAGATATGTCATTAGAATGACTTCTTCAAAGTTAATTTAAATACAATTAAAATAAATAAGTGTTTATCATTTTTTTTCAATCCAGTAACAATTGCAAGCCTATCTTTAAAATAAAAAAAAAATATTTATTAAAAATTAATTTCCGTTTTCATTCAAGCTATAAAATCAATTTCATAATTAAAATGGTTCTTCTAGCTTTTAAGGTACATCCTTTAATGTTTGCTACATGGTGACCCGAAACACATGTGTTATTAAATGATAATTATTTATTTTATTTTTTTTGTCTTTATCGCAGATTCATATGTTACAGGATACAAATTAGTTTTGAAACCAATAAAACAGAAGTGAATGGATATATGTAATATCTTAACTTAATTGAATGTTTAAATACTTTGACAGATGGGAGATTATTCAAACAGGTACGTATTTAATATAATAATATACAAAGTACGAAAATATTTATTACTACGACCTATCTACACCAATATTACGGTACTGTTATTTGTAATTAAAGTAAACAATTAAAGTTGGATTTAGAATGACTGCGAAACGAAATATTCAATCCATCGATAAAAACAGCATTTTGGATAATTTATTAAAAATTTCATGTGTAATACTCTTGTCACATACCAGCACTGTAATAAGTAACTTATACTGCGGTAACGAGATTTAATTAACAATAATAAAACTCTACGACGAGAAAAATATATTAATGAGTGGGAGGGAACCACAAATGCAACGGTGACGCTAGTCTACAAATATTTCAAATTTCTGTATACTCATGATACTGGTATCGACTATAATCAGAATGTATATATGCATATATTTGGGGTCAAACTAAACTAAGAATGTTTATTGCTTCTAAATAGAGCTTTATAATTAAAATTAAAATGAAGAAGTGTGCAGAATAGGCAAAAATGCGGAAACGCTAATTCTAATAGCTGTTCTAATTCTTTATATTTAAAGTGAAATTTTTTTTAAATAAAATTTCGTTAAATAAAGATTCACTAAGTTTAAAAGAGGCGCCTCCGAAACATGGTTGGGTTTAATTTTTATTTTGTTTATATCAACATTGATTTTGTAATTTTGTTACAACAATTAAGAACTAGAAGAGTAATTATCACAAGTTTAAAGTACTGCTTTAAGGAATTTTAGGATATTTTATTGTTCTATTTTAGGGAATTTAGTATTAGTATTGTTTTTTTATATTTGAACTGTTTTCTTTTAATTTCACAATTTGAAGTACAAAACATTGCCATTTTAAAAAATATGATAATTAACCAATACTTTTATTACATTATTTTATATTACCATAATTATAATGCTAATAAATTGTCAAAAAATAATCAATTATTTGATAAAAATATTTCTAGTTGCAACATTTTGGTATAAATATTACGATTATTAAATTTTATTTTCCATCAATTATTCAATTTATTTTAATACAACATAATAAATTAAATTTTTTATTGTTTTACTTAGTTTATTACCTCTTTTGTAAAATATAGAATTGTTATTTTATTGTATGGTTTAGTTTCAAGTGGTTTACTACTTACCAGTGACAATTAAAAATACCTGAAAATTTATATGCATGTAAGAATGAAGATAAATGTAATTGGTTGAAGAATTAATAAAACGATTTATGAAAATAGGTTAAAAATTTTTCTTGTGTAAATAAGTTTTCACGGAGGTAATCGACCGCAAGACATCTACGAATTCATAAATCAAGAAACACCAAAAATATGAACACCTGAAAACTGAAGGGACAATGTATAAAACTCTATATGAGTTTTATGGAACAGAAAATTCCAATATTCCAATTACCCGTGGAATACCTGTTGAATATGGTACGGTTGTTAAATACGTGGGCAAAACTCACAGAATTATTTGGATGAATAACTTTGATAATGAAAAAAATTTTATTCTAATTCTTCGATTCCAAGAAAAAAATTATCATACCTTGCTCTACATGAATAATAACTATCTATGATAGATGTGTTTTATGGAATATTTAATGATTATTTATTATCATGTATTATAATTTTTTCGCAGGCAGATAAAAATTTGTAAAAAATATTTAAAAAATACTTATTTTTTTCACTATTTACCGTAAGGTTTTATATATATATATATTTCAGTGTTTAAATACTATAAATAGGAATATTTTATCTTTTTTTTTAAATTTGTTTTACAGAATAATCATTTTAGTTTTATTTTTACAAAAAAAATTAAATTAAAATTAAAAAATAAAACATATGAAAATAAATTTTAAATTATAATAAAAATAGTTTACATAAAATAAAAGAGCTATTTTTGACTATAAAGTACTTTAAAGTTCATAACTTTCAGAAACCGAAAGATTCAACATTAATCGGCTTCGTTATCTTGCGCGAATTTTTTAAGTGTTCTCATATAAAGATCTTTATGTCTCTATTGCATACAGGTCTAGTTATATAGAAGGTGTAAGTTTATACAAGAATAAGAATAGAATAGAATATGTCTAAGACTGTCATAAACGGTATTGTCAATAAGATATTACCAAACAAAATTATTTTTTTAACCGGCGAAGTAATATCTATTTTTTCAGAAAGATATGTAAATGAAAAATTAACATTGTATTTTTTAAAAATAATGCATCAGTTTAAAATTTAAATTTATTTAATGTAAGAAATTGTACTGGATTTTACGTTAATGATAAATTTTAGAAAAATTTATTACTCTCTGGAATAAAAATATATATTTAAAAGATGTAAAAATAGATTACATAAAAAATCCATATAAGTTAAAAAATATTAAAATGCACTGTGGATTAAGCAACTCTGTAAAGTAGGTACATATATTTTCAATAAGTTATTTACAAATCTCAATCTCAATTTTTGATAGAAATTTATTACAATTGAGCCAACTAGTCATTGACCTGATTAGATACAAAAGATGGGAACAAGAATGCTGTTGCTTCTACCTCTGCTTCATAAAACCTATCCAACATTCAGTCTCAGTTTTGTTACGCATAATGTTATACAATTTTCTGTAAAAATATAAACGTTATAGAACACAACATAAAACATATTTTCATTGTGATTAGGGTTTAATTTATCATTTAAATTTAGTGGTGAAACTATTTTTAAATTATTTGCTTACATTAACTATTACAATAAAAATAATATCTCGATATTTGATGGTTGAAGTTATTCTTAAGATAGATAATCTATCTAAATAATAAAAAATAAATTGTAAAAGTTATATTTATGTTTCTTTCGTGAATATATTAAGTCAATATTATCCAATATAAAAAAGTCAGCCTTAAGTTCTTATTTAACATACATTCCATTGTATTTTTATACAAAAATTAATATTTGATTTTGTTTATTATTTATCAAAAGCTACAAGATTATAAAATTTTTAAAGTGAGTTTAAGTAATAATTTAATCAGTAATTTATTTAGTACTTCGTTCGTTCTAATATTGACAATTTTTATTCTAAAGAATAATACCCTTCCTATATTTACGAAAATTATATAAAATATTTGAATTACGTTCAGACTAAAACATTTAAATTTATATTAATAGGTAAATAATAAAAATAATAAATAAATTATAATTATAAAATTAAATGTATAAATTAAATAAACTTACGTTTTTATTTAGTTTAAAAACTAAATTTTTTGTAAATGATATAAACATAAATAAAAATATTATAAATGTAGTCGTAATAATAAACAACAAAATATATGTGTAATTAATTAAAATTTATTTTTTACGTTTTGATTAAAAAATAAAATTTTTTTTGTAAAAAATGATGCTTTCATCATATAATACATATAAAACATATAAGTTTTTTTTCTTTTTTCTGTGTGTAAGTTTAATATAATGCTTTTGTGTAAATACATAATAATACATTAATTCAAATTAGGATTAATTTTTTTTATCTTCGAACAAGTATTTGTGTTATTCATGTTTTATTATACATTAATGCAATAACATTTTACGCGTCCATAAGTTTTTATATTTTTGCCATTTGTGAACTCACATTATTGTTATAAAATATAGAATATATATAACTGCATACATTAATAGATTTTTTCACTTAAATACTAAATCACATGTTTTATCTACTTTCATATGTTTGTATAGCCATTCTGTCGCTCCTTAATACAAAAAAAATTTATATGCGTATAAAAAGTTTGTTGTTTTCGCTTTTTTATAAGTTTGTCTATTTTTTTTTAATAATTCTTTAAAGTTATATTTATAAATTGGTAGTAAATCTAATGTATCTTCATTTTTAATTTATAATATTATTATTGTTACTTTTGCGAAGAGAACAAAATACGTCTAATTATCGTCCTTTTTTAAGTCATTTGAAGCGTAATAACTTGTTTTATAGAAAAATAAAATTAAGACGCATATAATGTTCTTTCTTCTTGATTTTGTATATATATTTTTTTTACATTAATGATACGTGTACTATACAGAAGAAATTTTTGCACATAATTTGATTGTCGATAATATCGTTATTGCGAATACAAAGGAATTGAAAAAAGAACGATTAGCGGAATCGGCGCAATAATGTTAACATAATTACTGCACCAATTCTCGTTTTTATAAATCTTTTAAAAAAGGCACATTGTGCAGTGAATTCTTTGCCGAGAAAGTCAATAAAATATGCATGTATAGACTTTCTTGTAAAATGAATTACTTTTTCTATTTATAAAAACAGAAAAAACGCTTATTTTATGTAGACTTATTATTTGATTAAACTTTGTTCTCAATTCGGCCTCTATGAAAAATTATGTGCGTACTATGTTGACTTTCGACTTCCGGAAACATGCAAACGCAAGAAACCATTGGTATTCACAGAATTACATATACATATTGTATTTATTATTTAAGACAATCGGTCTCATGACAAAAAGTTTTAAAAAGAGCACGAATAATTACAATTTACACAAGATAAGTTAATAATTTAAAAATACGAGTTGGTAAGCATTAGATTATCTTAATGAGAGATCTATGTGATTTATTGATCAAGGCGAAAAAATCGCAATTGCGCATCTTTCCTTTAGGCATGGTATATAATATAGTTTTTATATATAAAGATAGTTTTCTTACGATTAACAAATGTAATGTTTTAAAATTAAGATTCGTGTTAAAAGATTTAAAGTTGACGAAATCAATGATTTCGAGAATGTTCGCGACACGTGTGTCTCAAAAATCTTGCAACAGCGTACCGTCAACTTTTCTTCTTCTCTACATTAAAATTTCAAAAAGTTGATCGCTACGAGATACTTATTACAACATTTATATATTTATATGTATAAAGTATGTATCTATGTAAATACGCTTATATTTTTTCTTTTTACATTATATTTTTACCTTGTATTAGGCGTTCTTGAGTCACTCAACCATATCTTGGTTGTTGAACGCATCGTACTTCGTGGCAAAAACAATATTTAAAATGGTTAGTTTATAATTTTAGAAAGATGATAATTAAAAGCAAGTAGGAAAAAATGATTTACTTTTTAAAAATAACGAGAGATTCTGAAAATGCAATTTAATTTATATAAGATTGATAATTTGTATCGATTCAATAGTTGATATCTAAGATATTTTGATTAAAAAAAACGATAAAACATTTACTTTGTTATAAAAGTAAAATATAAGCAAAATAAATGCATTTTTCTTTTCTCAAATAGTGCACTACTCTGCATATAATTCATGTTCGTATGTCTTGATTAAAAGTTGGTGACTCAGACGGGAAGTACAAACTTCAGGACTAGATGTATGCGCGCGCGCGAAGAAATAATAAAAGAGGTAAGTTAAAAACAAGTTTTATGTGACGCGTTATTAAAGAAAATTGTAATATTACCAAATAGAGAAGCGATATATTGTTAAAAATTATGAGCACTTAAAAAAACTATGAGCACTAGCACGATGAAGGAGTATCGCCCTTCGTTCTTTGATCACCATTAATCACCTATAATCTGACTAAAAAACAGCACCTATAGATAAGAAAAGAGTAAAGTATTAACACTAACAGAATATACAATATTTATATAAATTTACATTAAACGCCATTAGAAATTAGATAAAATAAAAATTTCGACTTTTCAATCTTTCTTAGTACTTCCGTCGCTCACTTCACACTGTACGTCGTAAAAACAATACGGCTGCAAACGATTGGGCATACGGCCGCCAATGTTCCCATAAGTTCTGTCGCACATACGTCACAAGTTCATTTGAATGATAAAAAAGAGTGCAAGTCGTATATTGTTTGAGTGATATTTTCAGAATATCCCGGGCACGGGAGCTATCTGGCAACCAGAATGCATATGATCAATGACTTGCTCTTTGAGTCTGCTTACATGTTCTCGTAGCCTGTTAACTACTTGGCTCAGATCGCTGTTTTCACCCTTGAGCAGCTTTACTTTGTCCTCGAGCCTGGATATACGTTCAAGTTTGCGCCTGCGACACTTAGAAGCGGCTACGCGGTTACGTTGTCGCTTACGCTCTAATTTTATCCGTTCTTGGGATTCCATATCGATAGGCGACATTGGAGGTGAGCTCGAGACGCTAGGTACTGTTTGCGGCTCATCCTTTACTTGAATGAGGCCAAGGCCCTGAACAATGGCGCCGCCTGCGGGCTCAAGCGTAGTGTAAGTCGCCCCTTGCATACTCCCGGGCTCCTGTGAACTGTCCGAGTGATGAAGTTCATTGAGAGCATCTACGAAACCGCGCGCGTACTGCTCCTGCTCCTCAGTCACGGCTTTTTCGAAGTAGATCTGCGAGGTGGGCGTGGGCATGGTCGTGATGAGACCGTCTTGCTGGGCGATAAGAAGCTTTTCGAACTCGGGAGAGCCAAGCTTAAGAAGGTCGGGTGAAGTAAGAATAGGGGCGATTCCATTGAGGCTTGAGCTTGAAACGGCTCCCAATCGGGGCCTTTTGACGCATTGATTCCCCTGGCGGGCGTTGAGATCGAGATTGAGGTTGGCACGTTTAGCACTTCCGGAGCCTCCACCTATACGGCTAGCGGCGGGGCTGTACACAGAGCCCACTTGCTCTTCGTAGAACGTTGGCTCCATCGTTGAGTTGCGCACCATTGAGGTCAAAGTTTACTAGATTCTTCTTTTCCTCCTATACGTACAATTGTGAAGACTGCTACGTATGCGGACTCTTCTATTACATAACTCACGGCGTGGCACTTGTCTGGCAGGCTCTAAAGGTGCGCGCTCTCCGAAGCGCACTGTGGCCTTGTCGAGAGCTCTAGAATGCGGTCCAAGTGATAACACAGATACGGAGAACTTTCTGATTTTTTTAAACTCGAATTTTCTTTTCGTTAGTTATATTTTTGTGTTTAAATGTATACGCCTCTTGAACTTATAGATAAATGCACACGATACTAATTCTTGATTGCTTCTGCCTGCAACGAACAAAACTGTACTGCCTTATATCTCGTGACTCACGAGATAGCTAAGAATAGAAGTGGCGTCACGACGCGGGATCGTGATTGGTTGCGACTGGCATCATACGCAGATGAGGATTGGTTGACAAGAGTGGCGCATGCGCCGAAGGTGTACGCCCATCGGCGGCAGTACCGTTTTGAATACGCGGCTGATCTGCTTCAGGTTCTCTCAACTGATGGCCACTTGTATGTCACGGTCCAAAGTCACTCGCGCGTGCGCATATACAGTATAGAATTAAAGTTGCCCATGGGTTTTTCCCATTGTTTGTTTGATCTTATTTTTAAGGCCTGGAGCTATTATTTATTTTAATAGCGAGAGTGATACTGCTGATAATCTTCTTTCCTTATTTTTTAAGTTCTTTTATACCATACATTTGTCTTTCTCTAATTTTTACGCTAATTATTCATGTAGTACTTCCCTTATCTTAGTTACCACATGTAGCATGTTATTTTTTGATTTGCATTATATTTATACTTCATAATTTTACATTCCTCAGAAGTCTTTTTCTAATTTTGATGAGTTATCTATTTTAACCAACTTTTCTGCCTAATTGAATACAATTGTTTTTTTCTCATACTGTTTAATATATTGTATGCGTTGTAATTAATGAATGAAGTGTAACTTCCAGATGACCCTGCCTTCGTATACATTTATTATTTTTGACAGGTAAATAATCAATTTCTATTTATTACATTAGAAGAGCAAATTAAACACGTTCTCTATAATTTTTATTGAAATATGGATAATATATTACCTGTTTTCTGTTTATTTATAGTTTTTCACAATAGACTACATTTTTTATTTTTCTTTATAGTTATACTAATTTTTTTTATAATTACAAATGCTTTTAATATTAAATTAGTTTACGTTTTAAAAAAGAACACGCTTTTATTTAATTTAAAAATCATTGAAGAAAGAATCGATTTCGGTATAGTTTATTTTAATTTTGAATAACAAGATACTTATCAATCTTAAATTTAAAGCATGAATTATTTATCTTTTTTATTTTTAACTATTTACGCGTATTTATTCAGAAGTCCTCCTTGGATTCTTGATTTTTCGTTTCTGCACATCTTTCCCTTTAGTTTCCTGAAATTTTTCATTCTCTGATCTTTATTTACATTTACGTCTTCTAATGCTATCCTCTCTTATGAATTTTGCTCTTTATTTATCTTCTCAATTTTTCTCATGATATGCGTTTATGTGCATGTATATAAATTTATCGACTAGGCTGCTTTATGACGTATAATACGACATTAACGAATTTATATTCTTTCTCGCAAAACAATAGTGCGGAGAAATAAAAAAAATATAATGTTTTTGTTTTTAAATTTGTCATCCGTAGTCTACACAGGGCACATTTTCGGTCGATATCTACTTATTCGCGTAGAAAGCTATTAAGAAACGTTAATACTCGACCTTGAGACCCCCCGTACTTCAAGGGCCACGTTCACACGTATGTATACAGTTGAATGTTTCAACACATCAGCCCTTTGCGAATTGTTGAATGAATTGTTGTTTTTACAGATAAGTATCGCTTTGAATTGTTCTGTGCTTATAAATTTGTTGGAACTTTAGTCCTTAATAATTTGTGTTGTAAACAATGTCACTGTTGAAAATAACAAGCTTTGTTCAAAAAAAGTATTAAGATTTGGAAAGTAAACAATAAAACTTTATTTTTTTGAATCCATTTAGAATTATTTTACATAAAAAAATATAGTTTTTCTATTTACTCATTAAGTTAATCGACGATTCTAAAACTCAATGTTTTGAAATCCAAATTTTTTGAGAAATGTAATTTCTCAAAAATATGGTAATTTATTCGAATATATTCGATAATACAATTCCTTGATAGTATTTGATATTGTAAAATTTACTTGTATGGATAAAGTATAGTTATTTTATTTATTCAGTGTGAAAATAAAACGACTCAAAGATTATAAGATTATATATACGTATAAATATTATTATAAATAACAAATATTATAATTCTATAATTATATGTATATGCATAAATAATATATATACATATATGTATATATTATATTATATTTCTCAGAATTCTAAATTATTTTTTGGCGATTTCACGATAAAAGCATTGCGCAAAAGAAATTTTATTACAACTGAAAATTATTATTCTTTTTTAAATAACATTCATTACCTTTGTGTCTATATAATATATATATTTTAACTTTTGATAAATAATTTTTATAGAATATTATTATATAAAATTGATATTTATAACGCTACTTTTAATTACCTATTAGGAACTTTCATTTTTGCTAAATATCAAAATATTTGTGTTTTCTAAAACAGTTGACTTAATTTCTATAATAATTTACAATTTTGCTATTAATTTAATCCGATTTATAGACTTTTATTACTTAGTTTAGAAATACAAAAATTATTATTTAGAAATACAACAATAATAACTTGTGTTTTCATCTTTCAAATTATATTGGTACTAAATGTTTAAATACAACTTTTAACATAGTTCAATGAATTATATTTTATAAAATAAATACACCCAGTGTTTGTATGATTTATCAGCAATTGAATTTACGTAACTCTGTTCACATTCTGAAATTCAAGTTCAACAAAAGCATAAAATTTATGCTTCCTATGATAACATAAGTAAATACAGTAACTATAAATGAGATTTTGAGAATTTCATATTTCTGGAGTCGTTCTTATTATTATTAGCATACCTTAAAGATATTTGTTTGCTCAAATAAGTAAGTAATTAATTTACATACACGCGTAAAGTTAGTCCGAGGAGGCATGACCCGAACATATTTAGTTAACGTTTCCTGCAATATATCTTTTTGTCTTTTCCAAGTAGAGTATTTTGTTAAACTTGTTTTTGCTTTTATTTAAATCATGAAAACTGAAAATGTTTCAATTACGTGTTCATGATGAGAATATTATGATTTCATAAATCATAATATGATATATATTGTAAAAAATGATCCTTAAAAGTACATGAATATTTTGACTTTTTTATGTTTGAACAATAGAATTAATGTTTATGCTTCATCTGTTTAAACAAATTTTTGTCATTAAATTTGCATTGATACATGGTGGAAAACTGATGGATTTTATATTATAAATTTTAATTTATAATATAACTTCTTCACTGAATGTTTTAGATTTGCATTAGTGAAAACATTGTTTTGGTATCAAATATAAAATATTATATATAATATTTAAAGGTTAATACATTATATTTCATTTAAATTAATAGATGTTTATCACTTGTAAATAAACTAAAAGTTACTTTAAATTTTTACTTTTATAACAATAATAATAAAACATTAAAACCATGTAACATTTGTCTCGTATCATTTTTTATTAATTATAAAAGTATAGATCTAAACAAGAAAGAATTCTATAAAAAAAATTATGAGTTTTTTTAGGATAGTTATTTAGTTTCATATTGAATTATTTGAAAATATCTAGTTTGTTTATAAAAATTTTAAAAACAATATTGTTAAACATCTAATTTAAATAAAAAAACTATAATTTACGAAACAAGTTATTAATCAAAAGTTTTAATTTAATTTAATGAAACAAAAATTTTCAGTAATCTTATCCAAAAGAAAATATTAGATGACTTCTTCTAAATTTTATTTCTAATTTGTTTAACGATTCAGTCAGCTTTTACTTTCTATAAAATTAATGTTTTTTAGATATACATAATATTTCATAAAATTGGTTTACAGTGTTTTAGTTACATATAACAAACATTTTTTTCAATACTTAAAGATTAGAATTAGTTATTGCTTTTTATTTATGTATATGTTGCTATATATTTAAAATTATATTAAAAGCTTGTGATAATTTAGGAATACTGTCTTAAATATTATTTTCGTTATAAAAATAAATATATATATTTTTAATAAAATGAAATTTAGTAAGCAAATTTTCTAATTAGATATTTTCAAATAATTCAATATGAAACTAAATAACTATCCTAAAAAACTCATAATTTTTTTTATAGAATTCTTTCTTGTTTAGATCTATACTTTTATAATTAATAAAAAATGATACGAGACAAATGTTACATGGTTTTAATGTTTTATTATTATTGTTATAAAAGTAAAAATTTAAAGTAACTTTTAGTTTATTTAGTGATACTTATTAAAAGTATGGTTATGTACTTAAGAAAATACAAATTTCAACATGCAACAATAATTTATTCTATGACAATTCAAGTTTAATTTAATTTCAATATTAAATTAACTGTATTCCAACTTGTTTATATTTAATTTTGAAAACATACAATAATAATATCAATAAGTAATTATTGAAATGTAATGTATTGCTCATACTGTAGAGTTTATTGTAATACATTGTTGCGCCTAATAATTTTGAAAAATCGAGTTATACGATATTTATAAATGAGTTCGCTTTATGATATTAATGATATATACTTCGCAATATCATATCTATTACATCTCTGATTATTATAAATATTACATTGCAAAAATCTCGTACTCAAAGGTTGAACGTCGGATGCGTAATTTAATAATGGGTGCCATGGATCTAATACACTCTGGAACTCTGAAACAATATAAGAAATTCAAATTTTTATCGTTTCTTTGTTCTAAATTTTCAATTTTGCGATGAGATAAAACCTAATCGATAAAAATAAGCATACGTAAAGTTGGTGTACACATCGCGTTGAGGTATCTGTACGTCGAAAGTTGCACATGAACGGTTAAGTGGTACCATTTTCCCTTTTTTAATTTTTATTTTATCTCTGTGAATTAAGCAATTATGACACACAGTAAGTCATCAACAAAAATCAAATTGATTAATTTCAAACATATGCCATTAGGAAAGGACATAACTTTCTTTTTCCTGTCTACATCTTACACATTTATCGTTTTTGTTGTTGCAAAATTTGATCCAATTATTATAATACAGTGCAATTTTGTTCTGACCTTGATTCTGACACATTTTCTATCATCGTATACATCAACTTACATCTGAAGGCCTCACAAAATCTACGTTATGCGGTAAAAATTTGTTTTAATGTAATATTAATATTAAAAATGTTTATATTATTATTTTATGATAAAATATATTGTATTTAAATGATGATCATGTAGTAAACTATAATATTGCTTGACAGTTGTTTTATTATTATTTTGTAAATAAACCGGGTTTTATAAAAATAAATTTGCACAAAATAAAATATACTGATAAATAACAAATTAAAATATGGTTAAAAAATATTAATTTTTAAAAACAAAAAATCTATCATTTATTTCATAACTTACAGTTTCATTGTGGTACAAAATAGTTAGTATGTATGTATTTATATTTTTAAATAAAAAAAATTTCTATAACAGGATTTGTAATTGTCCTCAATATTGATTAAAGTATACATATGTGTACAAGTATATAAGTATGCATAAGTATACAAGTGCGCATATACATGTTTCTGCATAATTACAAAACAACTTTTAATCACTAAAGCATAAGTTTTTTATTTTGTTTTGAAACAAAAATGAATGAAAAGTGCAAAATTTTTTAAATACGTAACTCAATCAAAACTTTTATAATTCAATGTAAGAAAAAATCAATTTAAAAAATATTAAAAACTTTTGGAATACATATCATTTCTTTTATAGTCTATATTTGTTTTATAACTCATTCATATTGTTATTTTTTAAATCTAATAAATAAATATCAGGAAATCCAAAAAAGGCTTATTAATTAAACTTGTATTTAATCTCGAAAGTTCATTTTATCTCAAATATTCTTACAATAAAAATAATTTTTATAAAACTAAATAAAATATTTTTACGAATATATTTTCAATATTAATTTTATTTAAAATAGATGTGTTGTTTTTTTGTCAACTACTAACCGATACTAAATTTTTTTTATATTTAAATTTCGTTTAAATTGAAAAAAGAAAAAACTATCGAAAAATTAAATTATGTTATATATATTATTGCCGTAATATTATTTTTATTTTTATTTACAGATTGATAGCAATTGCTTGATTGGAAAGCAATTAAGTTCCAAGGTGAATAACTATTGTAACGTGCATCGTAATGCAACGAATTCCTTTACTTTTATTTTTAAATATTCTGATGATTAAAGAAGGTAAGAAGGACAATTTTAGAAACAAACAGAATCCTTTTCATTTGCTGTCCTTAATGATAATTATTACAATTATATCACAATGTTCCTTACATAACCATTATGAATAATTTATAAATATTATTAATTTACTTATAAGCTTCCGAAAAGAAAAATTTTAATATATAGATTATGTCAGGAGTTTTTTTTTAAATGATAAAATATAAAACTGTATTTACTTGTAATACGTTTGTCTTTATTATCAAATATTCATTCGCTTTCATTTTGTTATCTATTTTATATCTAGCTAATTATTAAATTTCTTTCGAATTATTCTTTTCTCTTTTTTCCATATGCACATTTTGTTCTTTTAGACTATTAAATAGAATACAAAGGTATTAATCCATATTTATCGTTGTTTTTATTGTTTTTATCTTCTCCCATACGATTTCCTCTTTCAAATTTTTTATTCTTCCTTTTCAATCAATCAATGTTTATTTATTTCTCGTTTCAATTTAATTTTACTTTATGAATCTCTTCCCTTTTCCTTTTTCTTAATATAAAAATTTTTTTCTTTTACATTTTTTATTATAATATATTAAAATTCTCCTGCATTTTAATTTTTTCAGGTTATTTACCTGTTTTTTAATTCCTTCATCCAGTAGCAATTTAGCTCTGACGATTTGCAAGAAATTTTTCTTTTTGCTTCATAATTTTCTCTCTGTCTATGAAAGTTCCCGCATCTTGGTTGTTTATTACTTTGTTTATAAAGCTAATTTTTTTCGTAGCTGTCTTTATCTTTGCCCTGTTTCTTTATGTTTTAAACATCACAATGCAATCGATCAGATGTATTTTTTTACTTTAGTATTATATATAGATATATATATATATATATAAGTATCTTTTCAATTTACTCTCAGCTATCCCAAATAATACTATGTTGCTTTTTTTATTGCAATTTTTGTATTGTACTTTGATTATATTACTTTATATAAATGTATATCCTTCATATTTATACAATACAGTGTTTATATTTTTATTCTTTTCCATTTAAAAACCTTTTATTTCTTCCTGTTATTTTTATAAATTTTATTAATTTTATTTTTTTTAAATTTGAAGTAACTTTATCTGATTTTCTTTTATTTTATTATCTTTTCAATTATCTTAATGCTTACTTTAATTTTTATTTGAAATTCCTATAAATCTCTTTGATGCAATAGAATGAAAACTTTTTTTTTCTATTTTTCCATGTAATTCAAATTTTTTAATTAGTCCATTACTTATTTTTATTTGTTATTAATTAATTATTATTTTTTATTTATGGCCAGTACGTATAATGTTATATATAATTCTAACATAATTATATACACATTTACATTTCATAACTTTAGATATTCATAACTCATAATATTATTTTTCTTTTCTCGTTTCATAAACTATTATTGCTTCATTTTATTTTCATCTTTTTTCTTAACATAATATGTCTACTTTTATTTTGGCTTTCAAGGATTGGCAATATGATTCTGTTTTTTTATTTTTATTGTCATACTTTTATCATTTCTGTTCTCCACTTCCATGTTTTCTATTTCATTTCTTCTCTTTTTTTCCATCTGTTTTTACATTTATTATTTCATAATTTAATGCACATACTATTTTATTGATGTAAGTAAACTTACTGTTTTTATCTTTTTTTTTCATTCAATATAAATAATTTTCTTTTTTTATTTGTTTTCTTTCTTTGATTTTATGTTTTTTTCTATCTTCTTTATTTAATTTGTTTTTCCTTCCTTTTTCTGTATCTCACATTAAAATCACCAATTTAAATTATTACTTTTTCTTTTTTTCAGTTACTAGGTTCATTTTGTCAATTTTTATTTATTTATAAATATCAATATTCATTTCAAAATATATCAAAGAATATATTAATGTTTATTTTTTCTGTTTGTTAATAATTTAATATTTATGTATTTTCTATTTTTACATTTATTTATTTTGACTATATTTAAAAAATTTGCAAAAGTATTATTCCCTCTTTTTCTTATTCTTTTTTTTCTATTCATGTATTACTGATTATTATATTATAATATTATAATTTCTATTCAATATTTTTTCAATATTCTGTAGTTCTTATCAAGTTTTTATTATATCAATAATTTTGTTCTTAAGTATGTATTCTCTTTCTGTTCCCCTTCATTTTTCTAAATGTGCTTTATTCCAAAAACGTATTTTAATTTTCTTTCCTTCGTCTTAATTAAGTTTACTATTCTTTACCTTCTGCTTCTATTTCTTTTCAATATCTTTATTTAACCTCTATATTTTTTTATTTCAAATTTTAAAAATTGTTTTTATTTTGCAACACATTTTTTTATTTTTAATTTACAACTTGTTTTTCTTTTTTCTATCTTTTGCATTTCTTGTTTCTATAGTTCATATATGTACTAATTCTTTATGTCAAGGTTGTTTTTTATTTTTCTTATCTCTACTAACAATCACTATATTACATTCTTTTCTTTTTCTATTTCTTTACTTTCTTTTTTTCATCTCAAAATTGATTTATTAGAGATTAATAAAAAGTTAGAAAAAACAGAAAAATCTTATCTTGATATTATGCACGCTACAATTTACTTACCATTTAAGCAATTTAACTTCTAATATTAATATTACTTATAGTAATTTTTTATGATATTTAAGAACGATATTTAAATATTATGTAACCAATAGTTTTTGAAAAATGATTTTTAAATCTTAACAATGTGACGCATATTATGCAATCTAAATAATTATTATAATTAGTATCCAATTAGTATAAAAAAGTAACAGCCAATTATAATGTACATACTTTTATTATTTACAATATACCAATCATTTTATTTAATATTTTGATATACTATACATGATTTATAAAACGCATGTTAATTTATTTATTTTTTTATAAAATCAATTCAAACTATATTTAGTAACAGTGAATATATTGTTTAAAAATAAAAGCATAATTTCTTTCATAATCAATTATCTGTTTTATATTCAATTTCAAATTTATATAAACAATAAGTGTTGGAATACATATTATATTTTCTACAATTTGTTGTCGATTTATTTTAGTTGTTTAATTATTAAATTGAATGGTAATATTTTATATATTTGTTCTTTCAACATGGTTAATGTTTGTCTAAAATACATGAAAAAAATACAGACAGGTTACAATTATTCGTAAATACTTCCATATAATTTTTATAAATATTTCGTTATATAATCATAGATTTTCTCTTACAGTTTTTGTAGTAATCTATTGTAACTAGACTAGGTCCATTTTACTATTTCAGAATATTTTGTATCTTCTTCTAGTTCATTACATTCAACATGTCAAATAAAGTATAATAATAATACATAAAACTTGTTTCACATTGTTATAGTGAAAGCTTTGAACACAAAATGAGATTTTCTATACGCAGGAAAATCGAAATTCAATATAAAATCTAGATCGTTTGTGTATTCATTACTCTTAAGCAAATATGGAATTTAATACTGAAAGTATACTTGTCAGAATTTATTATTTTGTTTGTTCTTTACGTGAAAATTATATTAATGTGTAAAATTCAACGAATCTATTAGCATTTAAGATATATATATATATATGTATATATATATATATATATATATTAAAAATGAGAGAGCAATTGAAACTAAACTATCTCGCCAGCGAGAAAGAGGAACTAAGTGTTATGTGACATATCAGAAGTTTTTTAAGTATTATTAAAAATTATTAATAAAAAATAGAACAGATGCTTCTCTTAGTCGTGCTCATTTCGAAGACAAGTGTAAAAAATTAAATCACAGAAACCAATCGCCAATAATACTTTTTCTCTTTTCTTCACTTATCGTTATCTATTTTTTGAAATTGAATTCGAAAAAATTAAAGTGTAAACGAGAAAATAACTCACGTTTAATTTGTATATTTATTTTTCAAAAATGTCACTTTTTCAAAAAAATCACAAAAGACAATTTTTTCAGGTAAAAATTTGAAAAGGAAAAAGTAATTTTACTTGAAAGATTAAAGCAACGCTTTAACATATTTCAAGATAAATGGCACTCAAAACTTCGACATATTAATCATTTAATTTCCATAAATATATTTTATGTACATACGTATATATATAAATTTATCTATTTATAAAAGTATTATCGCGTAACATGAAATATAAGTCATATTTTTCTTTGGCACATCTTGTCAACTAGAGTTTCAATTGTAATTCGCATGTACATTAATATTTATAGTATTTTTTGTAAGCGATAGAAATATACGAAAAGAATCGAAAGAACTACGATAATTTATATTTTAATATATATATATCCTGGTATATAATTAATATTGAGCTCTAATGTTCTAAATTATTTAAGTATAACATGTAAATATTCTTGTTTAGAATTTTTAACGTTAATAACTGTATGTATATAATTTATGTTTTCCATAATATTAGCACTTTTCAAAATTTCTCTGGGCTTATAAAAAATAACAAGAACATATAAGAACATATAACGGTCATTATTTTTTAATATTTACTTTCGCTATATTATGCAATGTCATTACAAGTAAGAAAATTCTAATTGAAATTTTAAGTTTTTTTAATTTAATCATTCCTAATATTCTATTTTCCTTGTAATTATAATAAGATTAATGTTTCCGTTCTCGATTCAGCAATGGGTTTTTTAAAATTCTATTTAAAGTTTATTTTTCTAATAGAATTGATTAATTATCTATATGTCCAATTATGGACTTGATATAAACGCTGTTCCCTTATTATCATTGTATTAATACGGACAAGGCACTGTGCAACAAATTATTTTTAATTGCTTTAGTTTAAGATTGAGTTTGCAACACAAGACATTCAAATTATTATCATTAATTAATGTTTTTTATAAATTTTACTTTGTATATAGTTATCTATTAAAAGTTAAAGCTTATGAATAGTGGTACATAAAAAATATAAAAAATGATTGTTGAAACATTAAATTCAAATATTTATGCAATAATAAAAACATTAATTTCTGTTTCTATTATTGAAAATATACAGTTAATTATAATGAGGTTTTATTTTATATTACAAGGTAACAAACACATAAAATCAATATGTGTTAGTGAAATAATCTTTTTAAAAAATGATTGCGAATGTTAATTCGTTTTTTAACTATTAGTTATAACAGGTTGCATAATAATAATCATAATAGTTAAAATATCATCGCATAATTATAAATAATTAATTTAAAACAATTTTACTTTACAATCACATACATAACATAGACTTGTGACTTTTATTTGTAGTTATTTTAAGTAACATAGAAAAATGGTCCAAAAATTTATAATACAGAGAACTGGTATATTAATTCTTACTTGGTTAGATCGTACTGATTAATAATTGTATATTAATTAAAGAAAAGATTGAATCGATCAATCTTATTGACTTTTATCTTAACTTTTGAATTACGTTATTTTTATTCATTTTTATTATTCGCCCTTTGAATGTTATAATGGAAAACATTTATCTTCCTTTTGCAACGCTACTTGTTTACAATCGATTTTATTTATGGCTAATCTTTCTTGCTTTATTGGGCATTCTACCGAAATTCTGCCTAGGCGTTTTTTCATTTTAAAAGGAATTGTTTTTGGCGAACTTATTTTCAATGCTTCGTTCGTATTACTTTGACCCTGGTTATTATTTCTTGAATCAACTTGCGGATCATGAATAGCATCATCATCTTCTAAATAATGATTTGTTTGTTTTATTAATTGCTCAGTTTTATCGTGAGGTTTATTTATATTCTCTTCTGTGGGTACGATTGTTTCAGTTTTTTCCATCAACCATAATGTATTATTTATTTCTCCTTTATTAGCATTATTTTTATCGTTTGATTGCTTTATCTTTTCAGCTTGAGTTAACTGCAATACACTCAAACTTTCATTTAAATATTTTTTTTTTGAATTCTTCATTTCAATTTCAATTTTTTTGACCTCTTTTTCAATTGAAATTCTTGAATTTACTTTCTCATTTGACTCATAAGCTGATGTACTAATAATGTCTGAACTGTAGTTTTTTGACTTGCAATTTATAAGAGAAATTTTTGATAAATCAAGATTATTTTCCGAACGTGGATATTTTGATGATGTTAACAATAACGTTCTAGGCTCAGTTTGTTGTGATAAAAATTTTTCTTTATCAGTATAATTGAGCGACAGACATCGTTGTTCAAAAAGTACTGGACTTAAAGTTTTATTTTCAATTTTTTTTTCGGATGATTTACTTTTTTCTTTTTTATTGTTATGCGTCACTTCCAAAGTGTTTGTCACCAATGGTTTTTTAGCATTAGTTTCTCGCTCAATCGCTAAGCAAAATTCCTTGTCCTTAACAAGGATTTTATTCGGAAAAGCTTTTAATTGTCTTGTATTATTGGTTTCATAAGATTTATCATTCGAAGGAGTCTTAAGTAACCGTTTTACTCTTTGAAGTTCCGATAAAAGGTCAAAAGCTTCGTGGGATGGTTCGTGAATAACTTTTCGATACCGGTTTAAATTAGGTTCAGGTTTATTTTGTTCATGTGAGTAATGAGAATAATTAAAACCTTGTTGTTTTTTCAACATTGATAATGTGTTTGTTGTAAGATTCGAAGATTTTAATGAGTTCTTAGAACTGTAGTTTAGTCTATTACTTTCTACAGATTTTGAACGAAATTTTGGAGACGTTTCAAATTTCACTTTTTGTGTTTTATCTTTGGAAAGGTTTTCCAATGAAGGCGAAATAGTTTTTTCTCTGATAATTAGGCACTTCAGAGGATTGGATGTATGAATATGACCTTCGGGTTTTCGTTTGAAATGGGTGTAACTTTCGGTGAAAGTTTCTTGACTATCGAATGTATAGTGCATTTTTTTTTTAGGAGAAGGTGTAGATACGATTAATCTATTAGATTCTTTATCCTTAACATTTAAGCCTGCACCATTTCTAATAATTTCTGCAAATAATGGAGTTGTATCTTTTTTTGTTGTCATATTATCCGTGTCTTTTTTACTTTTTTTTTTATTCAAAGTATCGTCAGATATCTGTCGATTATATTTTAATTTATCATTTTCTTTATATGCAGCTGTGATTTTTTTTGGTGTAATAGAAGTATAAAGTTTTTTCTTTGATGAATCGGATACACTTATATTATTCATAAAGACTGTTTCAATGTCATGAATGTTATTCTCGTGATTTATATATAAACTTCCTTTTCTATTCGATGAATTATCTGTACTGAGTATGTTTATAAGTGAGCACGAATTTGAAGAACTATTTTCATCATTCATAGAAACTCTACATTTAACAAGTTCGCTCATACTTGAGCTGGCTGTTTCAATGGTGGAATTTACAATGGTATACGATTTGTTGATATGTTGCATACTGTTATACTGTGAATCTACTACATTATCTAGAGAAGCACTTCTTAGAATATCTCGACATGGAATCTTTAGCAATGAATTTTCTTCGAGATCTTCTGTTTCAAATGAGTACATTTTTAGAAGAAAACTTTTTCTAGATCTTCTTTGTTCTCTCGTTATTTCTTCGATACAAATAGGATCTTGCTTTTCTTTATTAATTAATGTTTTGCTATTCATATTGATATCTTGTTGTTTTCTAATTTGTGGTGTATCGAAAATAAATTTCTCAAGATTCTTAAAAGAACTAATATTGTCGAATAATGATGTATCTACTGCTTGACTTGAATCAATTTGATCTAAATATGACTTGTTTATAATTTTAGGTGCTAGTTTTGCAAGCAATAGTCTATCTTCCATCATCGATATTCGAATTTTTTCTAGGAAGGATCGTTTTTTTTCTTCATGTGATTTAGTATTCTCTAAGAATCTTTCATTGAGCCGCTCGGTGCTGTAGTTTGAAGAACTGTCACAACTTTTTGATTTTGTTATCGTATCTCTGTGGTCAGGCGTCAGTGGTGTTATTGGAGTTTTTGGTGTCATCCATGGACTGACCTTAGAATGTGCAGATATTTCATCCAGCAAAGTAATAGCATCATTTAGGTCCATACAGGCTCTACGAGGCACTTGAATGTGTGTATTTTTACTTTCGATGCTATTTGTATGCATCGATACCAAATCATTTTTTTGACCTGCAATTATCTCTTTATAATTATTATTCGCCAATTCACTACACTGGTAAATAGGATACAAATTGTAATTGACGCACACTGTATTAGCTGGTGGAATGTCTTTAGATACAGGTGAATGATCGTCCATAGTATACGACTGCTTGACGTTGAGATCCTCTGGTCGTAAAGATTTATTATTCTGCAAATCCAAGACTGCGCTTCTAGTAAAGATGTTCTTTTGACGATAAATCAGCTGTTGATGATGGTGATAGCTAACTTGTGTAGAGGTTGAGATTGAGGTCACAATATCAGTTGTCGTTAATGATACGATCGATGGCATCTGTGGCTCTGTTTGACGTCGGTATGTCGAACACGTGGTAAAGTAAGGAGGCGCGGGTTGTGCTGTTTCGATAATCACACGACCTTGAGCACACGGTACCGCTGATTCACCATCAACTGGTGCTTCTTCAGGTGTAAGGGGCAGAGCAGCGCCACGACCGAATTCGATGAACCACAGCTCGTCCCGCAACTCGCTTTCTCACTTTTTTTGATTCATGTTCTTGTTCAAATAGTGCAGTACATAATGAAGAACCAGATCATAGCAATACTTGTATTCCGTCTGCAATTAAATTAAATCCATTAACATTTGTATTGAAGAAGCTAAAAACGATATGTTTTGAATCTAATAATTATTTATGAATTTGTGTGAGTTAGTAATTATAAAATTGAAATGCATAAATTTTTTATTTCTTATGGGCGATTTCAAATATACTATCATTAGTTACAAGTTTTTTAAATATTTAACCAACTTTCTTTTAAGGATAAACAGTAAAGATTGATAAAAGAAACTAAATTTAAAATCCCTATGGTCATGCCGTAATCAGCTAATTCAATGAAAAGTGTTAGTAGAGACGTTCTTAATGAAAGATATCATTAAGCATAGAAGCAAAAAAGAAATATTAATTACTTTCAAATGAAGTTAAAAAAAAAATAGGAAAGAAAACAGTGAAAATAAGTGTTCAGAAAACGAGTATTTTATAAGTATTAAAAAATTAATAGATGAAACATATATAAATATGAGAAAAAGCAATTTAGAAAAAACTAGTGGATTAATAACAACAGAAAAAATGTGTAAAAAAACATAAAAAAAATAAATGACAATTTAATCACAGATAAAAAAAAATAATTAGTTAAATATTAATATTAGCCAACCAAAAAAGAGTAAAAATATTTTAAAATAAAAGGAAAAATAAATGAAACTGTAAGAAATAAAACTGTACACAATGAAAAAAAGTTGAACATAGTTCAAGATAGTTAAAGGAATAAAAAAAAATTAAAAAAACATAACAATAAAAGAATACAATAAAATTTTGGACGAAATAAAAAATATAAATAGATGTAAATGTAAAAAGTATATGAGACATTGAAAGATATAGTAATCAGTATTGGTGTGATATGTGTTGTAAAAGTATAAAAGATAAAACAATATTAAAAAAAAAACATAAATATACACACTAAAAAAATAGACAAATAACAATAAAAATTTAAAAGAATCTAAGGATTCTATAATACTGAAATGAATTACTAATAAAATATTGATAAGGAATGCAATATTCTCTTGAAAATAAAAAAAACATACAGGTGTTATCGTAAAGAATATAAAAAATGAAGATGCATACCATAAAAATTATTAAAAAAAAAACATATTTTGTTTTGAATATAAAAAAAATATTGAATAATGGAACTTTATAAAAAAGTTTTGAAATAATAAATATTAAAGAAACAAGAATAAAAAAATAAAAAGAAAAAAACTGGAAAATTATAAAATAATAAGCACAAATGAAGGGGGATTATGAAAAGATAGAACAATTAACAGAAGTTAACTGTGGTTTAACTGTGGTAATTAACAAAGACAAAATGACTTATATTTAAGGAGATAAAAAAGGGAGCAATAAACTTCTAAGTGCGAATGTAGGAATAAATTGAGATCAAATATGAATATCAATAAAAGGCATAAAGAGTAACAAAGAGTATGAGAAAAACAAATAGAAAAGAATTTGATTATAAATTGTTAGATTTAATTTATAGAATGAAAAAGAAAAAAGAAAGTATAATATAAAAAATTTAAATATATATTGAAGAAATAAGAACTGTTACCAAAAGAGAGTTACAAGAACTCTTAAAAATTATATTATATGCAACAGAAATATGTGTAAAATTTAGAAATAGAATGATTAAGGTTGTGGTTAAAAAATAACTTACATAAAATAGGTATAATAAATAAATATAATAAAATAGATATAATAAAGTAATAGAATATTCATTCGTATAGATTATATATATATATATAACGTTAATGAATTCAGGATTTTAAATATACATGGGAATTTTCAGGATATAATATACGAAAAATAATTTTTTTATAGACAAAGTCATATCAGATGCAATACATAACATAACATTATTTAACATTTTTTGCAGACATTAAAAAGGAATTAAAAAATCTAAATTCTTTGTAATAGAGTTAAAAAAAAAAATTAATAAAATCAATAGCATATGCAGTAGGTAACGGTGTCAAAGAGAAAAAAATAATTATACGAATTACACAAACTTATGAATTCAAAATTACTTTTGAAATTACCTAAAAAGAAAAAAATTGGATACAAATAAAAAATCATGAAATTCAAAAAAATAAAATAAAAAGGAAATACTTTATACAAAAAAAAAAAAAAATTAGAAATAGTAACAAAATTTCCACATCTAGTACATATCTGGTACAATTTTACAAAAAATAATTTTGACGAATAACATGTTAAATTTGCGGTAAATAGAGGGAATATTACATTGTGCTTTTAAAAAAGTATTCGAACAAAAATTAAATTTTTTTTCATATTATTAAAAAATGTATTATTATATAATGCAAAACTATTCAAGTTTAGAAGCCACGGGGAAATAAAAAAAGCAGAAAGGAATTTTAAAAATGGATAGTAGTTCTAGATATAAACACTTCTACATGCATAATTATATTTTAAAAAATAGAAAATTAAAAGTACGGGAAATGCAATTAAATGGAGAATAAAATAAGAAACTATGAGTAGAATTGAAATTTAATTTTAAATAGAAATAGAAATTAGAATTAAGAATACGTAAAAGTGACAATAAAAGAAAAAAGTCGACATGAAATTAATAGACATAATTGACAGAATGACAGAATGAAACTGACTGAAAACTGACAGAGATAATGATATAATGTAAAGATGAAAATTTTGGCAATTTAGATGGTCGAATTGGTACGAAAGAAGAGAAATCACGTGAGATCAGATTAATTCATTAAAAAGAAAATCAATAGTTATGAAAATCAAAATATATAGTAAAAATAAAATGAATTATATCAAAGCGTTTAGAGGAAAATGTATAAATAAAAAAGAAGAAAGGAGAGAGAAAAGTATTGAAATGAAATATAGTAAGATTTACAAATAGTAATGAAACGAGAACAATATATGTATACATATATATTACAGAAAAATAGTTTATGTAGATTGTTGTATAGATTGTAGTTCGTGAATGACAATAGTGAAACATATATTAAAAAAGCGCAATAAAAAATATCCAAAAATAAAAATAATTTGTAAGATATTGTAGTATGATATTTAAATATTATAAAATATTTATGTATATAATAAAAGATAATATTATTAAAAGTATTATAATTTAGTTTATAATAAATTTTTCAGAAATAACAACGACAAAAATAATAAAAATATGTGAATCTAGTTTCAACTTCTTAAAAATTGTTTAGTTTTAAAAAATTAGTAAATTATTTTGGTTAGGATTAATTTTAGTATAAAAAGGTAAAATGAAATTTAAATATAGTAAACATCAAATTTTCACGAGAAAAATGTATTTAATCATAAATTGAATATATTTTTATTTTTATTGGAAATATAATACTCCATATAATTGGGATTAATTAATAATCACAAATCATAAATTTAATACTGTACCTTTCTTTATGAATTGTGTCGAATTTGACTTTATCATTTCGCAGTTTAAAAATCTGGTAAGATTATGAAATAAGTTCTGTGTCACAAGATAATTTTAGACAGTCTTAAATAAATTTATGTCTTTTTATATTACTGACAAAAATAAAGAAAATTTCAATAATTTAAAGCGCAGTCTTTTAAAATTTAAACATAGTAAAATCCCATCTAATACAAATCCTTACGTGAATGAAGAAAATATATCAATTATTATAATTAAATTAATCACTGATATAGAAAAGAATAATCAACATCAAGTATTAAAAGTTTTCTCCATTTTTAAGAAATTTCTAGAGCAAGAGTTATAACGATATTATTTCCCTTTTAATTCGTAATAATACCCTTCTTGATTCATAATGCCGTAATGTGAATTGACGTTTGCCTTGAAATTCCGAGGGCTCACCATGTTCTCAACGAGTTGTGGTCGATGTCGGCGCACGGTTTTGACAGCTTGGAAGATGTCGACTTCGCCGTGTTGTATAACTTGCTCGATGCAGGCGTTGGCAGCGCAATAGACGCCACAGCGGCTTCTTCCATCTGGTGAAACGACGGTCACTGGTCCGTAATCTGTACGTTGTCGCCAACGTTCCACCATATTCATTAGTTCGACGAGACTATTGGTTGACGTTGGTACTTGCTGTCCCATCGGCCAACAAGTCAATTGAAATAGTTGCACTGTTTTCGGCGGCGCCTTCACTCCAGCCATTAGCTCTGTTAGTGATACGATCTTCTTGTTTATCCGAAATACCTACGGTTATTTGTTTTCTTTATTTCTTTGATTTATTGTATCAAGGATAAAACGTACTTATTGATTTTTTTTTAAATTGAATTATAATAATAATTTTTTTTTTAATTAAATTAAAAATTCAATTACGTGAGCAATTTTTTTAATATTGTAATGTAATTTAGTAATGAAATTAGTACTGAAAAATGTAGAACTTAATTTACGTCTTCAATATTAACAAATTTTTTTATTTATAATAAATTATAAATTATTGTTTATCGATATTTAATTATTCATAAATAACTATAAAAAGATAAGATTTAATTAAATACATTTTATGTGATTGAAGAAAATTTTTTCTATGATAAAAATAAAAAAATGTAATCATTTTTTTTTTATTTCTTTAAATAGAGTTCCTTTTTATTTTGTTAGACATCTATTTATTCACCTTAATAAATATAATATAAATATATCAAATAATTATAAAGATATTATTTATTAATTTTATTTAATTATTAAATTTTTTAAATATTATTTATTTATATTTAATAATTATTTTATATTTAATAATATTAAATTTCATCTAGAAATAATGTTTAAGAAATTTGGAATTCTTTTAAATAAATCTACAGGTTTTGTTAAGATTACTTTTAGCAAATTTCACAAGAAATGTATAGTGCTAAAGAAGAATAATTTCCCGATTGAAATCACAACTCACCCATGTTTTGATATTAGTGTAGTGGTTATGGCTTATATGATCTATCGTAAATACAGGTCCATACTTTTTGGAATGTCGGCCTTCAGGCCAGAAACTCGGGTAACTAGTAGATCCGGGTGGTGGGACGCAGAGTACAACAACTGCTGCGCACTCGTAATCATAAATAAGGGACCAGAATTCGCCAAGACTTCGCGTTACTGGCCATTCTGTTACAATATATTCACGTGGCTTCGTGTAACCCTTTATAAATAAACATACGAATTATCAGATGTAAAATTTCGGTATCAATTTTTTGAAAATTGAAAAGGTATAAATCCGTTTTTTGTTGTTAGATGTATAAATACATAAAAAATTTGTGAGTATGCATTTTGTCACAATTAGGCAGTAATTTTAACTTTACACGATATTATGTCACTTAAATAAACTAGCTATTATTAATATTTAAAATAAAAATAGTAGAAAAGAATATTAAATAATAAATTAGCTATAATAAATAATAGATAATAGATAAATAATTTTGAAAAATATTTTAATCAATATAAATCAAGCAACATAAATTTTTGGTTCTTGATTATAGATCTACATTAAAATTTTTACCAATTTTTAATAATGTATATTTGCAGCATAGATTTTTCACTTTTAAATTCTGTACTTTTTTAATTACATTTTAAATGAATTTAAAAAAAAAATTTAATATCAAAATTGTAGTTATTTTTATAAAAATATATGATTTGAGAATATTATTTAAGAGATGCTAGTAATTATCACTTTATTATAATTAAATTTAAAAAATACATTTATAAACGATTTTTAGAAAAAATATTTACTCTATAATGTCTTTATGAAAGATATTTAATTTATCTAAAATTTAAAGAATATATTTTTTTGCTTAAACTAATTACAAATTTACTGTAAAATTTTTTATTGAGTAATATGAAATAATATGAAATATAAAATTTGAATTAAAAAATTGAATTTTCTAATTTAAATTTGTCTTATATATACTTCAATATTGAAGTGAAAATCCTTCAAAATAAGCTGTAATAAATATCATAAATTAAAATTAAATTTGTACTTGATTTGTAGTTTAACATATAAGGTCATACATCATTGAAATAGTTTTTTTTAATTTAGTATTGAATTTGTGGTGTGCATTTCTTAGGAAAGTCCAATAGGTTTGATACTATTTTTTAAAAACGTTATAAATCGTAACCGAATCTAACAAAAAGAACCGAAGGTTCTTTGTGAGCTTTCGTAAACAACTATTGTCTTATGTGTCCAGCTGGATCATTGTGTTTTGAGTAATCGCGCAATCACTTATCAATGTTCATCGAATATCGATTCACCCATACTCCCACTTTGCGGGAGGAAAAACGCCGTCAAACGCGCCGAGTTGAAGTAATGTTTAGTTTTCCTATTCAAATGTAATTGCATTGTATTTGTTTTAGTTATTTAATAAAGAAATTTTAATACGAATAAACTTGTTTAATCACTACAAATGGGTGACCCTAATATGATTGAAAAGCGGATACGAAGATTGCAAGCAAGATGTATGTGCAAATGTTGTGAATTAAGTTAAAAAGATAACGATATTTTCCCACCGGCAGAGCCCACTCCCTAGTGAAACTTTACATGCTGCGACATTACCGTACACCAGAATTTTCAGAAAATAAAATCAAGTACTAGAAAACAGCGATCAACTTGAAGACATTTTGATAATTCCTTCCGAGCAAAACAAATATAAGGACATGAAGAAAAAAATGATCAATAGATTTATGGATTTGGATAGTGCGTGTATGCAAAAACTGCTTAAAGATGAGGAGATAGGTGACCGTAATTGCTGATCGATGGTTTCAGATTCTTTAAGTTCTGAAGTCGCCTACGATTACAGCTTCTTCCGAAGAATTTATATTAGAAGTACAGAAGATTCGTCTATTTAGTTGTAGACTGTATTGGTAGCTTAGAATGAGTTGATAGTCGACAAGGTAATCAAATTTGCCGATACCCTTCGCAAAGTGAGACCAAAAAAGGGAATCAGAATCGTGACCGTTTTTCTGGATTGCTAATCTGGATTGTTAATTTTGGAGTAGATCCAGAAGTTAATCACGTAGGTTAAGGTATTCATACTTGGCCGCAGTCACTCTCATACCCGTGAAGTTTCTCGAAGAATGATGAGCAAGACGCCAGGATATGTCAACGAAAGAAATCAGCTCTATTTTTTTCACCGTCATATTTGGTTCGCAGAAAAAAGCAAAGCATGTGAGTACGAATTCTTCGCAACAAATCAGTTAAGAATCAGGATACGTCAAAGGTGTTAAAAATCATGTGGCCAATGCATTGTATCGAGTTGTAGTTATGACGTTATCGATAAATCATGATGCTCTTACTTTGTGAGACGTCACGTGAAAATGATCATGAATCTCCGTTGCAGTTTAGAGAATATATTTTTCCGACTACAATGCACATTTATACTATGATACCACAAATAACGTCTTATGAATGGTCGCTCCTGTACTTCACGCGCTATTCAATTCGCCACCCAGTTTTTTACGCCTTCATGCATGTGTAACCATAGAGTTAATCGACTTGGCAGTACAGTATTTCGAAAAACGTTGCCAATCGCTCCGACCACATTTATATAAACATTAACACCATGAGTTACCATAAAGAAATTTGATACTGTCTAACAAATAACAATTTATTGCTTACCCAAATATTATATTATAATATAATTATATATAATTCCGATAGTAGACATGAAAGCCAGTACAATACTGAAGGTGTTACTCTTGACCTGGTTCTATTGTTTGGGCGTATCCGCGCGAATTATCATTGACCAAGGGCTCAATTCGATTCTGCCCTGTCCGAATTATATAGATTACCATATATATTAAACATACAACAAGCTATCATAATTAGGCGACCGATTTGATAGAGAAATTCCAAATTCAATTAAATTCGATTAAATACCACTTGATCGTACAATACTGGATTAAATACAATGAGGAAAGATTAATAATAATAATTTAACAAAACATTATTTATTTTTAAAGTTTTAGATCAAAATATTTTTATTTACTTATAACATGAGAATTTGTAATAAATTTAAGTATCGGTGGAATTAAATATTTTAATTTTAGCAAAATTAAATTCAATAAATTGATCCATCAAACTAATTATATAAAAGCAATTTTTAATAGATATAAAAAAATTAGGATACATAATAAAGTAGTATAACACTAAAATATTAAAATAAAACATGGCAAAATGTCGAAATTATACAAACAAACTTACATCCACAAATACTGCATTAATGTAATCAGTGTATGTATTTCCTTGAAAACTTGTCAAGTAAGGTCGGAAGTTGTCAGCTAAAATAAGTATTAAAGTAATATTTAAGAGTTTATTATTTTTATTGCTTGTTTTAAAAGATTTACTCGAAAAAGTGAATAAATTTTTTAAAATCAAACATTTATTAAGCAATTAAATTTATTATTATGTTTCATATTTCATATATTCAAATGATTTTGAATGGAAGCAAAATTTTATGAAATCGTATAAATCATTCAAGATATAATTTAAATTACTGAGTATTTATTATTTATGGGTTAACGAACAACTCAGTATTTAACATTGAAATAAAGCGTTTTTTTAATTTCTCATTAAAAATAATCTTCAAGTTTCTTTAGAGTAATGACAAAAGATTTTTTTTCCATATTTAACTGATTTATAATCTTAGTAATAAATCATTTTATATAAAATGTATGTACAACTAATAATCATAAGTACGGAAAAAATCTTACGGGGCACAACTAGGACATCCCTGTTCTTTTCGCGGTTGTCAGCTCTATGTCCACCTGCACAATCACCGATTGTAAAACGCGGCGTTTGTTTGCAAATTTGCTGGTATTCTCGCTGGTATTCATTCATCTTTGTTATATGATTTTTTTGACTCTTTTGCTTCAATCTTACCGACAACTCAGATACAGGGAACCAAGAGGCACCACATATTACGTATTCCTCAAGGGTATCGTAAACAAATTTATACTGCTCCTAAATGATAGAATAAGGAAAAAATTAGAATTATCAAAATAACCTTGGAATTTTTTTGATATTTGGAACAACTTTTAAGCTTCTCAGGTAGATAAATTTATCTGTTAATATTAAAGTGTAAAGAGTGGTACTTTCTGAAGATACTTTCTTTTTTAATAGTTTTTTCTAATAGTTTTTTAACAGAATCTATTGGTTTTCCTCATAGAGTTTAAAAAATTTATTCAAGAATGAGTATTTTTTACAAAATTGTTTATTTGTTTAATAAACGAATTATTTTAAAAGATATATATTTTAATATATATCATCTGTAAATTAACTATTATTGTTTAAATAAAATAATTAAGTTTTAAAGTTAGTGTCGAAAAGAGAAAGTAAACAAAATATAAGTTCGTGAACACGCGAGTTTAGAAGTGATACGGTTACGTTGGATAAATTTCAAAATTTAAAGTGTAAGCAAGCATGAAAAAAATATTAAAAAATGTTAAGGAAACAATAAAAAATAAATAAAAATAAATGTAAAAATTACACAAAAAACGAATTCTATAGAAAAAAAATAAAAATGTTAAGAGGAAAAAAGAGAAAAGTAAAGTTTCTTCACACTGGAATGAAAGAAAATGAAAGAGAAAAATAATAAGAACGTAATAAAGCAAAGGTGAAGAAAAAAGGGGAAAATTTAAGGATAAAGTTGGAAAAATTGATCAAACAATTGATAGTAAAAATTAAAAAAATAAAGAAACTTTCATCGAGTTCAATTAAGCGGATGAGATAAAGACGAAGAGACGAAAATAGAAATAAAAATGGATCAATTTGACTAAAAAGTTTGGAAATAATAAAAATAATATATTAATTAAGAGAATTAAGATAAACAATAAGAAGACAGAAAAGAAGGAAGTCAAAGATTTTAACCCATTAATGTTACTATTGCCACATCACTTTTTCGGCCTCTTCTATCTACTTTTATTATTATCGTGTTTTATTCGTCTCACTTTCTTTCTGTCACGTATCCATTAAAAAAGTTTCCACCGTGATTCTTTTTTGATATTTCTATATTTTCTCAATTCTTTTTTCTTTTGTTCATTAAGTTAAAGAATGCTTTCTCTGAGTTTTTTTCTATACTCTATTTATCTTTTTTTTATTTTTAGATTTCTCCATTTTTTCTTTTCCTTCGTGATGTTTTCTTTATCTTCTTTATTTAACTTCTTCAACTGTTTTTATTTTCTCAAAAACCTTTTTCTATTTCCCTAGCATTCGTAACCTTCCAAAAGACTAATCTTATCTTGATTTTAATACTCCTATTTCACTTCCATTTTCAACGTAGACTCCTTCGTTATCTTATTCAGTTTATCTCACATTTTCATTCTGCTTCCTTCTTTTATATTTTCTCGAATTTATCTTTTGCTTTATTTGATTATATCACTCTCTTTTTTCTTCCTCTATCTTACCTTCTACATTTTCTTACTTAATTTTAATAAATCTGACCAATTTGACAGTGATCGATCCATTATCCCTACTTTCCATTCTCTTTTATAGTACAGTATTTTATTGAACAATATTTACATTGTAATTCTATTTTACATAATTATTTTGTACATTTGTTTATATGTCTTTTAAATTTTATCTCTTACATATCTATTTTATAAATTTTTGCATATATATTTATTTGCTTTATATTATTATTAAAATATATAAAATCTATATATAATTTATTCGCAAATTTTGACGTTTACTTGCTCACATTTTAAAAATTTTAACTGAAGCTGATACTACTATTTCTTTTACATAACTGAAGCTTATATTAATATTGCTTTTACATTTTTCATACTGAATTAACTCTTTGATTTTCTTTATAAACCTTTCCATCTTTTATCTTTTACGTTTTCTCAATTTATTTAATTTTTTATCTTGATTTTTCACTCATCTTGTCTATGCTCATTAGGTTTTTGTACTTTTTATCGTTTGACTATTTATTGACATTCTACTCATTAAATCTTAATGTGAATACATTTTTCAACTTTTACTATTTATACTAATATATTATTATATCGATACATGTCTTGCTTAAGTTGTGTGGTTGCTATATATCACTACCCTTTTCTTGTATAAATTAAATATAAATTATATTGCTCCTACTATAAATATGGAAATTTTAGATATTTTATTATAAAATAAAATTTTAACGCCGTGTTAAAAAATTTTAAACTAATATAATGTATAGTTGGGTTAAATAATAACTAATGATTATATATAATCTAAGAAGAAAATAGTTAATACAATCTTATTTAATCTATGAAAAAATTTTGAGATTGTTCATTAGCATTAAGAAAATGTAATAAAATTTCTTATATCTAAGCCTCAAATTACTTATCTTTAACTAATGTTATCTTCACGTGAGCCTTTGCAATACTGTCTTCGTTGACTAATTGCTAACTAATTTTTAAGTACACGTTACATGCCACTAAGGGGCCTACCAGTGTCTATCTATTTTATTCACATTTATGATATTTTAACGTCTTATACACCTGATAGCAATTTGCACTTGATTTTGTATTACTCCTAATAATAAACCTAATCGAAGAGAAATATTTTAATGTAAACTTTGACCTATGACTTTTAAGATTTGCTTGTTTTAGAAAATTAATTATTGTATTATTGTTGAACTACCTAAATTATAACCTTTTTCTTACTTCCACTACTTTAAGTCTATATTTACTTATTTTACCTATTTGGTTAGTTTTTTATTTTCGTGGATTTTTTATTTGGTTCAATGTTTTTCTTTCTCTTGTCCATTTTATTTTGTGTACAATGATCACTGTTTTTTGTCTCCAGGCATATAACTTTCCCATCTGTTGGTGTATTTTTGTAAAGCCTAACATTTTTGGAAGATATGTTTCAATGTTTCCATCTCTACATCGCAAAGTCTGCTTATCTTTTCCTCATCGTCTAACCAGTGTTCGTTGACCTTATTAGCATTACCTATTCTATATCTTTCTAAGATTTCCATACCCGATCTTTTTTTTCCTGACACTTCTTTTTTATGTATGCACCTTTTCTCCGTTAATCCTTCTATTATTAATTCTTTAATTTCTGAGGTATATTTTGATTTCTCCAGGTGGAAAATCCAAATCTGTTGTTGTTGTCCTGTCTAATATCTCGTATCTCTTCCCAGAGATTATTTACATCTTCACTTTTCTCTCTCCATATTGTCCATAACTCCTTCCTAGTTTTCCTCCTGTTTTTACACATTCTCTAACAAGGAAAATCTTTTCGTTTTTCATTATTTTATCCTCAAACCTTATTGCTCTCTTAGCTGCTCTTATTTCTATTTTATGTCTTCTTATCTCCAGCATTAAAATGCTATCTAGGATATTACTATAGGATTATTTGTATTTTAAATAAAACAATACAATGAATTTCGTTTTAAGTAGTTTTAATGTAATTTATTTCGTTCGATTTTAAATTATAATATTCATTCAATGCTCGTGCATTGAGAGACACGAATCGACCGACTGTTTTATGTATAAAGATATACGTGTTATTTTAAATTATTATTGCTTTTAGATTCTCATTATTTCAGAGTATTGATGGCGAGAAAAGTCTAGGACGGTATCAGGTTCGGACGGCTAGTTTGAATTTATGATTTCTTTTCGGTTCATAGACTAAACAGCGCCGTTATTATTATTGTTTATATTTTATTTATTGATTATTGTGACATAATCAGTTATCATTATTCCTCTCTTGTTTCTATACTTAATTGCTTTTTCTATTTCTTCCATTTAAAATAACTAATCTTCTTTACTTGATCCGCTATATTAATTACACCCCTTCCTTATTTACTTTCTTACTCTTGGACTTTCTTCTCTTCTTCTCCTTCTCCATTATAGCATTATCTGTTTTCCTTTGTTCCAGCATTAAAAATTTTCTAAAAAAATTATGAATTAACCTTTATTTCCGTTTTACATAGTGTCTATTTTTTGGTAATTTTATCTTATTTTCTTATGCATGTAAAGTACTCTAATATTTCTTTTTATTTATTATCACAAATACCCTTATAAATTCTTCCATTTCTATATTTATTTCTGCAACAGAATTATAGATGCTTTATTTCTTACAAATATAGAAATATTATTTTTATATTTTTCATTTTTTTATTGACAATAATACTTAACCTATCCATTTACATTCTCTTTACATTCCTTTCCGTTATTTAGATCTCTGTCAACCCTATTATTTTTTGGGTTAGAATTAATTCCCAATCTGTGTAGTTCTGTTAGCTTTTTCTGTATGCTGTTCTTATTACTTTTTTTATATACTAAGACTTCTTCTATAACTATAAAACTTAATCTAGCCTCTTTTCTTTTTCCCTTATTTTCCTGTATTTTTGAAGATTTTTGTTTAGATTATGCTTGTTTTTCATTATTTTGTTTAAGACTTCTCTGTCATGGCATTTCTATATTTTTTCCTTTAGTCTTATTCTACATGTACTCTTTATATTAATTTCTGCAATTTAACCTCTTTCTTAATAGCTCATTTATGCCTGTCAATAATGTTTTTCATTTTCTTTCCTACTTCTTTACTATTCAAACGTATTATATTACGTTTTTCTTATAAGGAATTTTATATGAAATCTTCTAAATAAAGACAAAAATGAGACAGAACATTATACATCGAAAAAAAAGAATAATTTTTTAGCAAAGTTTTCAACAATTCAATTTTACAAGGGGGTGGGGAGGAAACTTGAAAGACGTAAAATAGACTTAAAACATTAAATTATTAAGTCGAAAGAAGAAAAAAAATGGAATGAAAAAAAGGTTATAAAAGTTAGGTCAACAATAACAATATCATCGATTTTCAAATTATACAATGAATTATAGAGGAGTGCAATGGTACGGGAATAAATTCAAATAGTTCAGAATATATTATGAAAAAAGAATAGAACGAAAAGAAAACGAAAAAAAATTAATGTAGTCTAAGAAAGCAATATTATATAAAAAATAAAAATAAGATGAATAAATTTTAATTAAATGTTAAATATTTGTGAGAATATATAAAATCAAGTAAAGTAATAAAAAAATAAAAATATAACTTATAAGTTGTTAAATAGTACGTGTACATGAAAAGTTTTCGAATGAATTAACTGAATCTCAACATAATTTATATATATATATATATATATATATATTGTTTTTATTATAATATAATTATAAACACGTTTAATACTATTTTTAAAAATATAATCATAATTATATGTATATAAATATTAAAAATAATAAATGAATAATAATTAACAAATAACTTGCTTTACCAGATTTTCTATAAGACCTTTTCGACTTTGTCGAAGTTTCTTTAGATATCCAAAGACATCAAACGCATCTTCTTCTTCAGCAAGTTCCAAATTTGCATCGATTGCTAAATAAACACCTGATCGACCACCACCATCACTAATCATAAAGACAGAAAATATGAAATTTATTGAAAATTGAAACCTCTTATTTTATAAATTAAAAATTAGATAGAGGGATTATTAAATAACTGTAATGTTAAATAGAAATATTTTACCTCGTGTTTTTATACGTATCATAAACTAGATCGGTGAATTAATTATAAATTTTACATTTTTGAAGAATAAAAACTTACTTTTAAATAAAAATACAGTCGTAATATTATTCTAAATTTATTATTATTATTGATTAATATTATTTTATTACATACTGTTTCAAATTGGTTCGTAAGATTAGAACGAGCAATTTTAGAAACTCTCTTAAATACTCTTATAATAAATAATTTAAAGAAAATGTGTCTTAAAATAGATTAAAAAATAATTAAAATGTATAAGTTAAATTTACAAAAAATAAAATTGTTTTTAATTTTATAAAATAAAATAGTGCTTTATAACTAGGAAATATAACGAATGGAAGATGGTGAAAAAGTGATACTAAATGGAGTAATAGGACGCACAAATGTAATAATTTTTATTAATCCTGTTTACATTTTATTAGATTGAATATTTTAATGAAATCAGAATAATATAAATTTTATAATAATATACCAGTTTCCAAACCAGTTTATTAAAATGTAAAATAATTAAATATATTATTGTGTAATTATGATTAGCTTTCAATAGATAATTCAATATATATATATTGTACATTTCATTTATAAAATGTATTTTTCATTACGACTTTTACATTATTTAGTTATTCAAATTCTTCGAATAATTACTTTTCCTAGTATCATGATCAAAGATGAAAGTGAAATACTTACTTGCAGTGTACAACCATTGGTCCAGCTTCACTTTTTAATGTTGAACCGACGACAGCTCGGACGCGTCGTCGGAATTCCAGAACTGCGTTTCCGAACGGACATGTATGCGAATGCCACTCTGTGTAATGGAACTGAAGTATTGTCCGCTCTTCCACGACCTCCTATAGAATGAATATTATTCAATTACTGTATGTAGAGTGAAATAAAACTAGATTAATTGTTGAATTTTGATGTAAATTTACTAAATTATTTCACAAAAAAAATAATATTTTGTTTTAAATTTCTCTAACATAAATGACTGAATAAATTTATAAGTTTTTTCCTATTGTGTAAAATAAATATTTACAATATCTTCCTTTCATTAAAAACTATTTTTAATATATTTAATGATTTATAATGATGTTAGAAAATAAGTACTTTTGTATATTTATAATTGTTTATGTAAATTTCTTTGTATATTTTTCTCTATAGTAGTAGTTAGTTTATTGAATAATATATTACATTGTTATGATACATTTCAATATTTTTCATATAAACATCTACATATCTATTCTCATCTTACAATCTGCACAAAGTTTTTGTATTATTTTTGCTTAAATGTTATCACTTTTTTATATAAAACATTTTGATAAAAATTTTTCTATAAATAAGTTTCCTATAAATAGTTTTACTACGTATAAAATATTTATACTTAATATTATGTTTATTTGTTTTACTATAGCTTCATACTTAATATTTAAATAAATTTAGCTTGTACGTAGTTTTCATCTATCTTCTTCATGATTTTCTCTCTCTCTCTCTCTCTCTCTTTCATGGTATTCTGCACATTAAACTTATGTATTTTCTATACCCTTATACTATTTTATTAAATTATATTTCACCGCTATCTACTATAGTGCATCTCATTTATTGTTTCTCTGTTTACTCAATTTACACATTTTCTTCTTTTGTCAACCATTGTTTGTTCCCTACCGACTCATTGCCGATTCTAAATCTTCCTTTCAAATCTTTTTTTTATCCCTCTTTTATTACATAAACACATTTTTCTTTCATACGTTTTATTACATGTTTAAATTCCTCTGAATATTTGTATTTTTGTAAAGAACGTATCCGTAACTGTATCTGCTGTCCTACCTTTATTTTATCTACTTCATCCCTCAATGCGTCAATATTTTTAAATTTCTCCTTTCACACCATACCTATTCCATGCCATGTTTTCCTATTTTTATTATTTCCATGTTTTCACTACATATTATTATGTTTTTTTTTTAAATAATTGCCCTTCTTGTAGCTTTAATTTCTATCCTGTTTCTTATTGTTTCTATTATCATAACACTATCGTGTAAATTTCTGTCTAAGCTAAGAGTTTATTTTATAAATTTTTCATCACTTTCAAAATTTCTGCACCAGACTTTTTCTAATACTATGTTTGCCTTATAGCCATTAATTTTCTATGCAGGATATAATTATTATCTATTTTAAATTAGTATACTAAATAAATAAACTTATCGAAAATTTCCTTTTCTTTTAATAACAAATCTATTCTTTTATTCCTACTTCCTGTTTTTTTAAACTTTATTATTTTGATCTTTTCTGTATTCAATTCCAATCCTTTTCTCTCCACATAATCCCGAAATATTCTTAACGTTTCTCTTATTTTTCATTTACTTTTGACAATTATTATTATGTAGTCAGCATAAATATTTCTTATTCTTACCTTCTAAATTTTAAACCTTGAACATCTTAATTTTTTTAGCACTTCCACTAAATCTGCAGTTCTTATGCAGAACAGAGTTGTGCTCATGAGATATTCTTTTTTACTCCGTTTTTCGTTTTCATTTTCCCAACTATGTATCAATTATTAAGTTTAACTTTTATCTTTGAGTCTTTATAGATGTCCTTTGTACCATCTATGAAATATTTTTTAATTCCTACTAACTTCTTGCGTTTCCAGATTCCTTCTCTTCAGACTCCTTCATGCTATTGAATGGCGTCTTAAAATTGGTAAAATATACGAAAACTTCTCCCTTTTCTTTTTTCAGCTGTGTATCAATTACAAATTTCAACAAGTATATTGCTTCAGTAATTCTTATTTTCTTCATGAATTTAAACTGGGTGTCACTGTACTTTTTTTTTCATAAAATCTTCCATTTTGTTTTTTAGTATCTCTGCATAAATTTTGTAATTAGTGTTTATTAAACTTCCTCCTATATAGTTATTTGTATCTGTCTTACTATACTTTTTATTTATTGGTACAATAGTTATATTCTTGATTCATTATTCTCATTATACATACTGAAAACTTTTTATGTCCATGTTTCCACATTTCACTCGTAATTGCATTCTGTCCCGGAATTTTTCTTTATTTTATTTATAATTCAATAATTGAATTAGTTTTTCCGTTTTAACTTCTTCTATCACTTTTTTTCTCTCAAAATCGCCATTCAAACTTTTTCCTTCATCCTTATCTTCTGCGTTATTTTTATAATATAATTTTTTAAATGTTTCCACTATTCTTCTTTTATAATATTTATATTTAGTTTTTTCTTGCCTTTTTACTATTTTTCAAAATGTTTTTCCCATTTTGCCTCTTCTCGCTTCCTCTATTTCTTTCTTTTATTTCATCGTTTTTTGTATTTTTTTCCTTTATCAAAGTATGTCAACCGGTCCTGTTCTCTAATTTTATTGTTCCACCTCTTATAGACTTCCATCGTTTTTTTCTTATATTCTCAGCACTCGTGTTCCTTATCCCATGATGTTTTTTTTTATACCATTTCCAAATATTTCTTTTATTTTAATCGAATTTAACTCTTCTCCTTCGATTTTGATCAAATTTTTCTTTCATTTTTTTCTTTTACGTTTTCTCTATATTTTTATACTATTTTTCCGATCCATATAATTCTCAATTTTTTTAAATCTTCTTTTTTTTCTTCTACTTCTTGATGGTCAAATTATATTTTCTTTTACGTAACTTTGACTCTTTATTCTTTGTTCCATCCCCCTGTCTTATTTTCCTATTTCCCATTTAAAATATATAACCTTCTCTGATCGATTCTAATAACATTTCCCTCTCTTTCTTTATAACCTTATTATCTGGTTCGCTTCATTCTTTCTTATATGTCTTAACCTTCTTTCCCGTCCTACTTATGTTTTTCTATTAAAATCTGATTTCTCTTATTCATCTTCCACATGGTTTCCAACTCTTCCAAGTTATTCCTTATTTTCTTCCTCGTATATACTTCTAGTATGCTAAAGTCTCTATTGTATTCTATTTCTTGTTATAAATTGCCATCCTCTCTTTAGCATTAATTTCTGTAACTTTGTGGTATTTTCATTTATTTATCTTATTTTATAATATTTTTATGCATCAGTAAAAATGATTAAAATAGTTTTTAGAGAAACTAAGTTATATATAAAATAATGTATATATATATATATAATTTAATGTAATACATTATATTTTAATATAAAGTAAATATAATTTTTAAATCGAAAAATTATAGGTCTGAATGCAAATTATTTTAAAAATAAATACATTTTAAATGTTTATATATATGAAGAATTAGGATTATAATTTTTATGGTAAATGAAATTATGAATTAATAATTCTAAACAATACACATCAATACAAATTTTATGTGGTGTTTAATTAAAATATTCTATTGCATTTATTACACGGTATCCTACCTGTATTAAAATCATTTTTATTTATAAATGAACTTATCATAAATGATGTTTTCAATATAATTTTAGTGAATTATTGAAGCTTTTAATATAAATAAATTTATTCTTTTAAATGGAACTTTATTTTTATTATGAAAAATCATTAAAAATTAAGAAATTTTGCTATAAGTATCGTCTTATACAATATTACAACAATTTATTTACAAACAAGGACTACATTTAATGTGATTTACGTAAAAATAAAGTTCAATTAGTTAGAAATTATACTTTTATTTATAAAGAAATGTGAAAAAATTAAAATTTGTTGTAAAGAATTTGTTTAAAACAAATTCAAAAGAAATATTTTTGTATTAATCATGAAAAAGTTGTTTGCTATCGCATACAACAGCAGAAGAATTACCAAATATGACAAAAATTTATAGTAGCATGAGACGCTTGAGTGGAAATATTGATTCAATTTAGTATTATATATATATATATATACACACAATAAATTGCTTTCTAATTAAAAATTTTTTTTCACATTTGGTATTGTACTTTAGTTTGTATTTTTTCTTTTCAAAGAACTTATCAAACACTTAAATCGATTATAAATTACTAATAAAAATATAAGTATAAAGAGGCTTACTTCTTTTTCATTTTTCTTATAAATTCTTATAGTCCGTATGTGAAAATTGGCTAGTTCCTCTTCTTTTATTACAGAGACGCCGATTCCGCCGTAATCTTCATCTTTATCGGTATTAGCAGGCCAATACTGCATGCACATAACCTGTTAAATTTTTATTTTACTTTATGTATGTTTTAATCGTGATGTTAACTTACCAATGATTTATAATCATGATTTTATTATTTTATTCCAAGTATTTTAAATTATTTCTTGTGAATAATATAATTTTATAATTTAACAAGAATTAAAGATTTAATCGAAAAAATCGAAAACATTAAATTTAATATATTTTTTAAATAATTTAATACAAATTTTAATGTTTTATTTACTACATTGCCTATTAATTCATAGTTTTATTTATTTAAATAGACGGAAATATATAGAAATGTATTATTTAGAATGAGAGTTATTTTTCTCAGTAATATATGCAATAATTAGTGAATAAAATTTATCTTAAATCTTCGATTAATGTTTTAAATTAAAAAATTTTAATTATAATTGTGTAATGTATATTTGTATTTTGGATGAATTTGTATTAAGACCAATGTTTTACTCTATATATATAGTATACAGATTTTATAAGTTTTTGATTAAAGAGTTATTCAATATTTTTTTTGAAATTATGACGATCAATGTTAATAGTTAATTCAATTTCTCTATGCGTATTTAATTTTTTAATTTATTACAAAAAGTTAAAATGAATATTTTAAATAATTAAAATCATCTTATCTGCCTGGATATATTTTGGTTAATCAAAATTTACAAACTTTAAACGATGAGCAAGCTTCTTTATATTTTTTCTAATATTATTTGATATTTGATATAATATATATAATATATATATATATAATATATATCATGAGCAAGAAAAACAATTTCTATTTTGAAAAGTGATTTAAAACCAACATCTATACAAATAGTAATCATTTACGAGAAAACTATATATTCAAACGAAAACTTTTCTAACTCAATTCAATTAGTTAACTCCATTCAATTTTATGTAATAACACTCGAAATAATATTTATAATCAATTTCATTGCAATTTAAATTAGTTACTATCTGTTTATCATTTGCATTTACTAATTAAAGAATTATATATAAATAAAAGTTTACAAGAAGTTTTTATATAGCTTCAAAACACTTTGTAAATGTTTTGTGGAATGCAATCCAGTAAAAAAAATTATTAAAAAAAAATTTGAAGATTAATTTTTTTTAAAAATATTAAATAATAGCTAGAACTAACCTGAATATAACGACATCATCTTTCGTTACAATTGTGTGTGTGTGTGTGCGTGCGCGCGCGCGTGCATCAAACAGAAGGTAATCAAAATTTAACTTTGAAATTTTAAAAATAGTTTTTTATAAATTTTGTATCAGAGCTAATATAAAAATTAATAATAATAACAATCAAATAAAAATAATAATAAAAAACGGAGGATTTTGTCATAAAGAATATAAAGAATGAAGATGCATATTTAAAAATCTATAAAGAAAATATAACAATTATAGAAAACTTAATATTGAAGAATGAAATTTTATAAGAAGTCATGAAATAATACAAATTAAGGAAATATGTATAAAAAACGAAAAGAATAATAAAAAAAACTAAAAAATGAATATGAAATAAAAAAAAAGAATAAAGTGGCATGTAAATATTTAACGAGAAGAGAGAAGACAATGTGAAATGCAATTGCAATGATAAAAATGAAGCATGCATTGTAGAACATGCATTCATAAATTGAAAAAGGAGAGTAGAATACAGATGACGAAGGTGGTAGATAGAAATCAAATAACCATCCAATAATATATTAAATAATAAAGTAAATAGAAAAAAAGAGTGTCAAAGACAAAAAAGAAGATTATATATTAAAGGGAGCTATAAAAATACTTAATCGACTGCATATGAAAAATCTATCGGGTGAAAGTTAAAATAGTTGATAAGACAATTGGGGAAATGAGAATGAAAACAGCGTAAAGCAGGATTGTCCTTGGAGCTCAATACTATTTAATTTAGACATAGAAGATTTGCAGATGGGACTCAAAAATACCAGAAGCTTAGGTATTAAGTTAAAAAACAAAAATATAAGATTATTGATATTAAGATACTAATAATATTGTAAGACGAGAATACTAACAAAAATTGAATATGAATTGAATGCGCTATGAGACTATTTTGAAAATTCCTTGAAAGAAAAGAATTAAAATTAAACACGAAAAAATAATAAAATTTATAGAGGGAGAGATTGTGAAGAAAATATTAAAATTGGAAAAATACAAAATATATAATGAATACCAAATTAAATTATTTAAATATCTTTATTATAAATTAAAAAAAAATAACAGATGAAAAGTATACAAAATCATAACAAGGAAAACAAACATAGTATAAGGAAAGTATGGGGTATTATAGAAAAATTGTTCAAGGAAAACTTTTAGTAAAAAACTTATTACTATATACTTCCTAAATTATGGGGATGCGATTGTAGTGAAGAACTAAAAAAGATGAAGAGAGAATATATTTAGTCGGCAGTCATTTTGGCAGTCAAATTTTGATAAGTAAATAATCAATTAGGAGAATAAGGGAATCATAAATAAGTAAATAAATCCTTGTAGTCAATGCATCCACATTCCCTCCAAATTAGTGTAAAATAGAAATATTGTAAGGTGGGAGAAGAATAAATCTTTCGATGAAGAATCAAAAACAGAACTTAGAAACGTATAATGGTAACACGCATAAAAGCGGATGGAGGCAGACCCTGAAACCTAGCCCCGCCAGAGGTAGGTATGTAAACTTACGCCGCGAAGATGTCGCAGCTCCGACACAACTATAAGCTCGAGCAGTGGACAGCCGCAGACATGCGGACCGCTGGAAGCAGTAAGAAAACCCTCGGCCAATTAGATAAGTAGGGGTTATGCGTGACGCGACAAATGTATAATTGTGTTATGCATAATGTAATAATGAATAATGTAGGAAGGAGCAAGAATAATATTGTTCCGATTCAATTAATATGTTTTGTCTATAATAGCGATACGCTCAAAATGTAGAAAATTTTGTGAAAAGCAAAAAACATTCCGCTCCATGCGTTAGACGTTGTAAAGACCTTTTTTCGTCCCCCGGCCGGAAGGAGGTTTTTTCCAGGTTTTAGGAAGCAAAGAAAAAATACTGTGATGAGTGGCACGTGACAACTGCAAGCGTTGAGCGCATTATAGAAATTAAATATTGTATATTTAGGGTTACTTTCTCAATACGCACCGAGATGTGTAGTATTAATAATTAGCGAAAAGGTGAAACGGAGAGAACAACTAATGTCCTGTAAATAACTGTAATTAGGAGTTCCGAGGTACCGCTCGTAATAAGCTTCAGTCGCCTAATAAGGCGATCCAACGAAGACCGACACCCGAAATGGTTTCCCGCGACGATTCGGAAGTAATGTGTAAGATAAAGCGAAAATATAATAATGTATTCGGCTGCTACGAAATGAAAAGAGAGAAAATTGACAGAACGGAGGGCAGGTATGTAATAATAATCCCGTAACCTGAAGAAATGATAAATAGATAGGTGAAAGGCCAACGACCAGCTTTCTGCTTCGATACGTAGATCGAACAGGACATCCGTATTTTAAATGAAACCTTTTTAAAAATAACCTGCATTTTTACCTCACCCACACTTCCCTGCTCCCGAAGATAAATTGATAGTTCACACAGTCGGCTACAATCCTAAAAAATTATGCTAAAGAGGGAAACTAATATAAAAGTAATGGAAATAGGAATAGATCCTTAAAAATAATAATATCCAAAGGTGTTAGACAAAATAACGAATAAAAATAATAAATACATGGAATATTGGATAATCAAGTTCATATACGGGAAACTTATGAGAGAATAGAGGCAATAAAAGTAGGAAAAGAGTAAAAACAGCGTGTAATTAAGAAAAGACGAGCAAGCACGAACATTTTCGACAGATTTAGGATCGGCAATAATGCAAGAGCGAATAAGGATTGAATAACTGAGGAAGAAAAGTTATGTAGATGTCTAATATCTTAGAAATATTTTCAAACAAGCAGGAGAATACTTTAAAAGGATAGAAATTAGAAAATATACAGAAAAAACTAGATAAGACAACGAAGATAAAAATGGTGAAAGTGAAGAAACATGGAGCGATACTGACAAATGTTGTGATTAAGTGGAAGACTGTTGAGATATAAATAGTGTTTTTATAAATATATACAAAATTATAAAAAACAATGCATAATGTTATTCAATAAATAATATAATAATAAATATTTATATAACAATGAAATATAATTCATATCAATATTTATATAAAAATGAAAAAATGATAGTGATTCAGAAAAATAATGACTGGTATCAAGAGATTTTATTAAAATCAATATAATTGATGGTAACATGAAATCAATTATAAAATTATTTGTATTTAAATTTATAAATGTAAAATCTTTATGTAATTATATTTATAAAGTTTTCTTCAATTTAGAAAAAACTTTTTAAAAATTATAAAATAACTAATAAAATATTGAATATGATTTTAATTAAAAATATACGCGCACGTATTAATTATGTTTACAAATTCTTTACATAACTAATAACATTTGATAAATAAAATTTAATGATAGAAAATAAATAATTTAATATGTGTAATGTATATAAATATTCAAATTTTGATTATTATTCTATTGATTAGTATTTAAATTAATTTATTAATATTTGTTATAAGTACTTGTGAATAAATTAAAACTTTTTGAAATTAATTGTTAATCTAATAAAAAGTATATATTTTTAGATTCTAACGTAAATAAGTCTTTATTTATGTTTAAATAATTGTTACGACTTTAGGGTGGGCATTATATAATGTTAAGACCAGATTTTAATAAAATTTTAAATGATAGAAAAAATTTATTGGAATAATATGTACGTATGCATATGCGCATTTGTTAGACGTAAGTCGCGTGCTTATACATACCATTTATTTTACTTAAATAAAAATTAAATACATTTCTAATTATTTAATTTTATTATTATAAAATAATCCATAGTAAATAACTAATTAGGTCACTCATCAATAATTATCAAATTAAACATTGAGACCCATCTGATATGTTATAATAATTTTTCAGAATTAAGCTTTAACTGAACACGGCAATGCTTTATTGATGGTGTATTTGTCTGCTCAAATGAATAAAGACTGAGACAAAATTTATTAGTTGAGTGCTTATATATATATTAATCTATATAATTGTATAATTTTTTTGTGCATCTAATAAGATAATTATTTATATTTGATTTCTGCATCTTTTTTCTATTTATCTGTGTTTTATCGTTTCACATACTACCTTCGTAACTATAAAAATTAAATAATGCCTTCGTATCCTTCTTAAATTAATTGACTACTGCAGTCTTCATTATATATATGTGTGTGTGTAGAATATTTTCTATTTATTTCTAAACCCAAATTGTGTTTTATCAAATATTTTGTAGTATTACTGTATGAATTTTACAGTCTAATTTTTCATTAATTAAATAGCGTTTATTAATCTAGCGTATATGCACGATCTATGTTATGATTATATAGGTTAAACTAACTAAATGCATACAGATATAAAGTAGAAAAGGAGAGAAAGTTTCTCATTTTAAAGTTTTACTTTTATTTAGGCAAATTTTTGCTAAAATGAATAAAATATAATTTTTGAACGTAAAAAGACAGCAAAGAAATATTAGATTGGAAAGTTTAGTAATAATGTAGAAACAGAATAGGTTTGTGTATACGGTAAAAGTAACTTACACAACGCAATCTCCGTTTTGTAAATATTTAATAACAGTGGTTGATAATAAACTACACCTAGTATTTTCGATACACGCGTCAGTACGCCTTCGGCACAGTATCCGTTACCAGTCCCCGGCCCAACTCCTCGCACCCATACTTATAATACTCTCTTCCCATTGTCCTAACTAATCCCGACCATAATGGAATTCCGCTCTTCCTTCTTTTGCCCTTATTGGGTCAGACAATGGCGGGCGAGGCCCGGGAGATTCCCCATAACGCACGTCAATATCCTCTAGCGCGGGAGAGGGTGCACTTTCAGGTATTTCCTCTTACCGTGCGGTCTTGCCCGAAAGTCCGAAAACGGCCTCTCCACAATCGGCCGTCCTGATGGTAGTCCTGCCCCGGACGTCTATTCCTCGACTGGTTTTAAATTTCCTTGGTGCAGCTCACTGGCTTCGTGGTCGTCACTACCAGTCGTCTCGTCCTCTAGGTCGTCACGAAAGTCTCACCAGTCATGTTGTCGGTCGATGATGTCATCTCGACTGGCCTCTCGCAGTCGCCAATCCTCTTGATAGCATATCGGTCGTGTCGATCGCTCCTACTGACCTTGTATGGGTAACGGGTATCGGGTATATAACCGGGTATAATAACCCTTCGGTATCGGGTTGAGAAGTCGTTCACCTTGCCCTTGCTTCCGACCTCCGAAGATGCAGGGTAGACAGCTCTGGACGATCTTCTCTGTTCGCCGCTTCACGTTCCAGTCCCTATAGTCCCTCGCCAGTAGGTTCGTCGTTTTCCGGACGCCAAAATGTGTGAGCTCGTGAGCTCTCTATTATCTCGCTGCAAAGACCGTTGGGCACGACTGGCCTCTCCTGGCCAGACGGACCCTTGTACAGCAGTCCCTTATGCATGCTATAGCCCTCGTAATTGCCCTGCTGCAAACAGGTCGTAATTGTCGTCGTGACCTTGATAACCTCGCGATGAACTCGTCTTCAATAGCATTTTTCGAGTCTAAGCGGCTCAGTGCATCGACGTGGCGTCCCTGCTCGATGTTCGACCTCGTAATCGAAAACCCGAATGAACACGATCCACCTGCCGACTCGCGGCGAGAGCTTCTCCTTGTTCAGGATCTGCTGAAAAGCCGCGCAGTCGGTGTCGATATTCACGTGGATCCCCAGCAAGTAGTTCTTGAATTTCTCAAGCGCTCGAATCACTTTCCAAAACTCGAGCTCGTATTTACTGTATTTCTGTAGATCCTCCGGACTCCGCTAAAGTAGGATGGATCCATAGCTGTTCTTCGAGGCATCGGTGTGCAACTTTGTCTCTCGATGTTGACTGTAGATTTTCAGGACCGGCGCCTCGACCAATGCGCATTTAAGCGCGACAAAAGCCTTTCTTTCTTTTTCACCGAACTGGAATGGCACTCCCTTCGCCGTCACGTCGCTCAACGGTCTAGCGATGATCGCGTAGTGTTCGATGAACTTCCTGATGTAGCCCGCGAATCCCAAAAACCGTAGATGTTGGAGCGGCGTTCGCGGTAGCTCGTCATTATCGCTGTCTTCTCCAGGGACGGGGAGACCTTTCCGTTTTCCACCACGTGCCCCAGAAATTCCAACTTTATCTGGAGCAGCTCGCATTTCTTTCAGTTGATCCGCTCTCTGAACCGCTCAGCTCTCGACAAAACTGCGCCAAGGTTGTCCAGTACCTCGCGGTGGTTGCGTCCCGTTACGATACCATCGTCCATAAAGAATACGATCTTTTTACCCTTTATCAGTTCCGCGAACATGTACCTAATACACCTGGTAAACACCGCGGGGGTAGTGCTGATACCAACGACAATAAATTCGTACTCTCCGTCAGGCGTCACGAAGACTAAATACTTTCGGTTCTCTTCCTCGAACACACGACAAAGAAACCGTCTTTCAGGTCGATAGTCGAAAACACCTTGGCCTTCGCTAGTTCGTCTAGTATATCCTCGACTATTGGCATCGGCGTAGTCTCCTTCACCATCCTCTCGTTCGGTACCCGGCAGTTAACGCAGACGCGCTCTGCCCCGTTCTTTTTCGGCGCAACTATGAGAGCGCTGGAGTAGTCTGCGTAGCCCAGTACGATCACGCCCTTCTTGAGCCACTCCTCTATTTGTACATCTACTATCTTCTTCTCCTCCGGTGACATGCGCCTGGGACGACTGTGAAGAAACGAATGGCGTGTTATCCTATAAGATTACTTTCATCCGAATCGGCGCTTCTTCTTTCGCTTCGGGCTTGTACGACGCTACCATTTGTCGTACTTCCTCGTAATATTGGGTAGACACTCTTTCGAGAACTTGTGCGATCTTGGAGGACTCCTCGACGATCGTCTTGATATATTCCGGCTCGAGAAATCGCGGTTCGATGATAGCTCTGCCCTCGTCCAGAACTAGCCGCGCGACATCTCTGATGGGGTTGCCGATGACCACCCTTCCGTTCATGGAGCTCTCAGGTACGATAACATACTCGAGGTCGTACCTTCCTCCGTCTACGATGGTCGTCAGCTTCACAGCTCCTTCTCCACGAGTACACCACCGAAGCCTTTCAGCGATGTGACATATTCATTCACCTGAGGTGTGGAGGCCGCCTGCACCTAGATCTCTCTCCAGAGGTCTGCTCCAATTGTGCTTTTTGCAGCTCTTGCAGCAGGTGTGGAGCGTCCCCTGGACCGCGACGTTCCTAATGACGATATTTGTGTGACCTCTTATCTTTCTCCCTGGGGTTGTCTGTACCAGGTGTATTGTTGCCGTCGGGCAATTTCGCATGTTGCAAAGGCTCTCGCTCCAGCTCTTCGCTACGTCGGTGAGCGCTCGTTTTGCGGCGACTAGGGTTTAGAAATTACTCTATCCCACTAGTAGCGCCAGTTCCTCTATCTGTTCTACCCAACTTTCCACGGGTTGGGTTTCCTCGATGCTCGAGAATTTCGCGATCATCTCCGTTTCCTGTCGAAAGGGTACGTGCGTCCTGTTCCGTGTAGCGTCTATTGGTGATATTTGCCCGTAGCTATTTGGCAATGGCGGTGTCACCCTCGCTGTTGCTATTTCCATGCGTATCTCTTCCATCAAGGTCCGAAGCTCCCTTACTTCACCCTTCAGAGCTTGCGCCTCACTCCTCGCGAGATCTCTTTGCTCGCGTAGTTGCTTTATCTCTTTATTTGAATTCGCTATACCTAGTTCCTTTAGCGTCTTGCCTCCGGTCATGCTGGTCAATCGTCTATGTTTCTCGGATCTTTCGCGTTGTTTCACACTCTCACGTTTCGCTTACCGAAGCACCACCTTGCTACACTTCCTTTGGACGACCTTCGAAATTCGGTATTCCAGACTTTATCCTATATTCATCATTCCTTTGCGTCCTCTTACCGCGTGGTTTTGCCGGAAATACAGAAAACGGCCTCCCCACAATAATATTAAAAAAATTTTACTTTGTATAAATCTAAAAATGTAAAAAAAAAGAAGTAAAGTAAATATATATGTCTCCATACAAGTAACTAGTTTAAAATAAATTTTCAAGTATAAAGTTAAATAAATTAGTCACTTAAATAGAGTTAGTCATGTAGACCAAAAAAACCTCCATTTTTTAATTACTTCCCTCAATTAAAATATAATTAAGTAATACTTTAACTTTTATATATTTGTCTTTTATCTGTTATAGCCGCAACTATTTACGTATACGTTTATGAAAAAAAATATAAAGTACCATTTGTCTCGACTATTTAGATCATTACTTTTCTTTATAGACCGGCGTAAAGTGTTTAGATATTTGATCAGTCTATGATACAGTTTCAGTTTTAGTTCAACTGTATATTGCTCATTTTTTATTAGTGGTAATGTTAGCAAGTTTTTTAGAAAGATAAAAACTATTGTTTTATTATTACTTTATTTTCTTTCTATAAAAAATTATAATTTTCATCTTTTTTTACTTTGTTTCCTATAAACACTGACACGCGGTGCGCACTGACCGATTTAGTGTTTTATATGCTGGATTGTTATGACCATAGTTACTTTCTACGATCACTTTAAATTTCTGATTAAATTACTTATATATTATTATTCAAGAGCGTTATTATATTAAGAGGTGTTCTAATAAAATTCATAATAATAAGTGATAACAAGTGTATATTTGAATAGACAATTCTTGAATAATTATTCTGTGTTTCTAAATAGATTCGTAGCCAAACAAAATTTTAGAAATAATTTTCACAATATATTTATATAATTAAATATATTTTATCTGTTTGTATATTATTGTTATTAATGGATTATTGTAATAATAAGTAAAATTAATAATATTAAATTAATTATTTATTGGTATTCCGTAATTAAAATTATGAAATTCAAAATAATAAAATTTATTACCAACTTATTAAAATTATTTAAATATATTTATTTAAATAGAATATAAAAAATATTATATTTGATATTATTAATTAAAATAATACCAATTAAATAAATATTTTTTAATGATATTTTATTAGTTAATACTATTTTTAATTTATAAAATTATTATGGCAAAATTATTTTTATTTATATTGGAATCTAACCAAATTTATTTTACATTCAATTGCTCTCAAATTAAATAAACACAAAAAATTAAAAGAATTTGAAATAATATGTATTTTAATATAGCAAAGGTATATTGAATGTAGTAATAATTTTTTTACATGTTACATATTACACTAATTAATTTTTGGAATTTTTGATTATTTATATCTATTTTTGAAAAGATATGTATTGTACATATCATTTAGACATAGATACCTTAATAAAATCGAAAGTTTTTGTAAGCATGACGATGCATGCAGCTCGTTCTTGCCAAACCATTCGCCAAAATTCTACCACGGTGTTTTCCATGGGTCCTTGTGTTACGATATAGGCATTGGGTTTTAATATACTCTGGAATACAACAGTAAAAAAGCAATAATTAAAATTAGCTGTGCTCAGAAAACCTTTAAGTTCTGTTACTTTATAATTAAAAACAATGAAGGTTCAAATTTTTTCTTATTTATAATATAATTGTAAATAAATTATATATTATTTATGAATAACGTAATTTACTTTATTGTCTAAATTTTCAAAATAATTTCAAAATAAGCGTGATTATCTTTATTAATAATGTAATTATTACGTTTAAAGTATTGGAGTCATTAATATCTATAAAACCCTAAAATTATAAAAAAAAACAAGAAGTATCAAATACGAGACCATTTATTATTCTTTTTTTTACTTTTACTTTTCTATTTTTATATCGGTATATTACACCTAGTTTCACGGCTACCATTCATTTCATTCTTATATTTTTCACGATAACCCAACCAATATGACGTTCCCGAAAAGTTTGTATTTCTTATCCAAGCATGTAATACGTTTAAAAACACAGAGAAACAGACGAAGCTTAAGTAGAGAAAGTTTTTCTTCTTTTTGTACGCGGGAGAGAAAAGAGCAAAATGTTTGATGAATATTACTTATACAGTATTTGACGCGAATGTCACACACACAATTCTAATTTTATTTGTGACGTAATCGAAAGTAATTCTTCGTGACGTTGCCATTCTTTACTTGCGTTCGTAATTTTATATAAATAAATTAAAATTTGATTTTAATATAATAGATTTCTTAAAATAAAGATTTTTTTAAAATAATACAAGACTTAATATAATTGATTCAATTACAAGTAATATTGTACTTACATCTATATACGAAGCATTTACGTAATCTGAATCTTGTCGACCATCTATCGTTTCTAAAACAACTCTATTGTAGTCGTCTAAAAAAAAAAGAAAATAGGTATTAATTATACAATTTTTATTTTCATATTTTTGATGTGATTTCTATTTTTATAGCCTTAAATTACAAATACTTATTAACTTTGAATATTGAGTTACATATAAATATTGTAAGAAATTAATTGCAAAATTAATTTTTTTTTAAATTGTAAGTTTTATATTTCTTAAATTTTGTATTATGAATGTACTGTAATTCTTTACGTCTTTCAATGTGAAATCATATAACAAATTTTAATTGTATTAGAAAGAAGAAACAATAATAACATTGTTTTTTGTAATAACCACAGGTAACTATTTTTCTACATGAATCATTTAGCATATAGAAATACGAATATAATAATGGGAAAGTGAGAATTTCAAAACCAAATGTGTTTATGAAAATTTTTTATTTTTAATGTTTTTTCAGTTTCTGTTAAAAAATAGTGTGCTTTTTATAGAAATAAAATTAATTAAACTGTTAGATTAATTGTATAAATAGAAAATTAAAAAATCTTACCTTTTTCTTTAGTTTAATGTTATTACGATTTAATTATAGATAATCAAATACAATAAATAATCAAATGTACATAATAATTTTAATAATCGAAGAATTGTATTTTTTAAATATCAATTGCTGTCTCAATACGGAGTACGAAACATAGTATTTTTATTAAAACTTGTTAATTAAAATTATATAAAATAAATATATATTATTATGAAATTATTATGTAAAATCATTTGTTATTATTTTTATCAGTTTCATTTATTCAATATGTTTTCTTATTTGTTAATAGTTTTTTTCCTACTAATATTGTTCTAGAAGTAAAAAATTCATATTTATATTATTCTAAAAAAAAACTATCATCCTTTTTTGTGAATATTGACATGTACAAAATTTTATGTTGACTCAAAAAAAAAAAAAAAAAAAATAAAACCTAAAAATTACCTGTATTTCAGTTTCATTTTATCTCTATTTATTATCACCCTCAGTATTAAATTATTATTATATTATAATATTACAGTATATTAATATAGTATATTAATTTTCATATTATGATATATATGAAATATAGTATAATATAGTATATAATTTTCATATCATCACCTGTGTCTATAATTTTGGAATTGCGATCCTTTACCTACCAATAGACTATAAGAAGAATAATTATATTTCATAAAATTTTGCTTGATTTATGTAATTCCTGAATTATTTCAGAACTTCAAGTTATATGAAAACTAACCTCTTTCTATTCAATGACAACGCAGTTTGGTTTATAATCTTCGTTTCTTCCGTTTTAAATATAATAACGTTGTCAAAACTCTATCCCTTATAAAAACCAAATTTTATCATAAATTTTTCAAATTATATTTTCTGTTTGCTAATTTCTAATTCTTCTAGTTTTTAAGTTTTTACCTACTGATTAATTATAACAATAATATTCCTTTTTAATCTTATTATCTCCATTCACTTACTTAAAAAATTCTAAATATGAAAGCCAGAAATTTCATTTCTGTTTTTTTTTCTGGACAAGCTTCAGTCAGTAAATTTTTTTTAAATTAAAATTTTTACAATATATATTTTAATGTATAATTTTGAGTTAGTTAATAAAAATAAAATTACAGGATGGAAAAAGATTGATTTCTAAAAGTTTTCAATCTAAAACTTCTGTATAATGTTATTATAAGTATATAATATATTATTATACTTACATGGTATACATTTTTGATTCTGATTCTTTTCCTTGTTAGTTGATTTCATAGCATGTCTGCACGAATGTGTTTCGACTTTGGTTGCGGTCTAAAACAAATAAGATTATTATTATGAATACATTGTTCTAGTAACGAATTGAATAAAAATAAAATAATTATTTGTAAATATTACGTTTATATTTTAGTTATGAATTTTTTTCAATATTACTAAATTACACGATAAGATAAAAAATAAAATAAAAAATAAATGATTAAAATAACATATTTCTGTTTAAAAATTTGATACAAGTATTTTAAAATTTTTATAAAACCTGTAAACATTATAAATAATATACGTAAAAGCAAAAGTCTTAAAAAATTATAAAGAATTCTATAGAATAAACTCATATTCAAGTTAATATTACATATTAATATTACAAAGATTAGGGTACCCTAAAATAAAGTAATATATATTTAGCGATAACTAGGGTATTGTTAATATTTTAATCAAAAGGAAAGTTATAGGTACTAGTGTGTTGTTATTTTGGGTTTATTTGAATATCAGTAGTTGGCTTATGCTCTAATTATTGTTTATTCAATTAATCTAGAGATCGAAGATCTGTATATGAAGCGAGCAGAAGCGAGTAGAAATCTATATGCTTATCCAAGTATACGAAATTCCTTGTCAAGCTATATAAGAATTAATTTTCTGTTTCACTTTTCGGATTTAAGTCTTCGCCTTACTCCAACACTTTTCTATTTTAGTGCATCCACCAGTATAAGCAGTAATCTCACTCCTACAAATACTCTTTTGCTTTGGCGAATGCCGCCAAGCTCCGTGACATGCAACGCGTGTATGTATTCAGTACAGCTATTTCGTTTTCAGAAACCTTTATATAATTTTTAATAATTTTTCTTGGTCTGCGTTTCTTCGCGACTTCTATTTCAATGTTGTATTTCCAAATATGTAGTTTTGAACCCATTTGTCGACGTTGTCCTTTCTTGCTCATTCATATCGATGATAAAATGATTATCATCAATGGACATGTATAGGGTTGTGCTAAAGGTTTCTTGATTCTTTCCACCCTTGAAAGATGTGTGTACAGTGTTTCAAATCTTTCAAGGTAAACGAATTTGCTTTTGAGTATTTCTGCGCTGGTACTGATTTGATTTTTTCACGAATCCCAACATGGTAGTTGTTGGTCTATGGTGTTTTTTGGTCATACATAAGGTCGTCTTTGAACTTATGTTGTAAACTCTTGCTTTAATCATTGGATTAAGGGTGGTATGGTGTTATTGTAGTTCTTTTTACTACAATCACTTGGATTAATGATGTGAATAATCCTGACTCGAACTATATTCCTTGGTCTGTCGATATTAACAGTATTTCATAAAAAATAACTCAGTTATACAAGAATGTTTTGCCTGTAGTCTCAGCTTGGATATTTTTCAGTGAAACAGCTATGGACAAACAGCGTGAGGATCTGTCAATTGCTATGAAATAGTACTGCCAACTGTCAATCAATGGTAGCTGGATTAGATCCATCTGAACGTGGTCGAATCGATTGTTGTGCTCGTTTAATTTGTCGAAAAGGGTACGATTGTGTGTGCACCTTCAATTTTCGACATTCTTACCATTCTCGGACTATTTAATGAGTTTTCTTATTTATCCCCGATCAGATGTACTTCTGAGTGATGATTTTTGTCATTGCCGTAACATTCGAATATGATAGTTTATGGATTCTGTTGAATGCTCTCTATAGTATTAAGAGTAAATAAGATCTTATGTACCCTTGCGAGATGTCATAGGCGATGATTATGTTATATTAGTTCTTATTATATTATATTACACCAATTCTTAGTCTTGGAGTTTTAAAGATGCGTCGCCGTGTTTTTTAATTTTTCGTTTAATTTTTGTTCTTTTATTTTATGGGTTGTGATTTATTGCATGATACTAATAATGTACGTACATAAGAGAGAGTCACCTGGTATGTTTTCTATTTCTTTGACATGCTAAAAAAATACTTGAAACTATTTATAATACTTAAACCTTCGAAGGCAGTTTTCATAGTACTGTCCCAGCTAATTATTGGCTTACTTCCTTTTAGAAGATCTACAAGTGGCGTCTGTATCCTTGATGCTACTGGAATGAATCTTTAGTAGAAGTTGAACATATCAAAAAATCTACGTAGATTCTTTACTGCGTCCGCCCCGAGGAAGTTTTGTATGTATTTGACTTTGTCTAGGGATGGCTCATAGTATTCAGTGTAACCTAGTTATGAAATGCTCTGTGTTCCAAAGCCATATTTACCAAGGTTTATGGTGAGGCTTATTTCTTTGAGACCATATCGTTACTATAGTTTTCTGGATATCACCTTCGGCGAGCAGTATCTAGTAATAAACCCTCTTTAAATCTATAACTGAGAAGATGATACTGGTCTGGTTGTGTAATTGCGTTTAGTATTCGATAAATGCCTATGACGAGCTAGCCTCTTTAGTTTTTGTACCATGTGAATTGGACTAACCTGTAAAGGAACTAAATTATTCCGCGTCACAGTAGAATGTCCAATTCTGTCTTGGGTGTTGCTAATTTTCTCCGCAAAGTCTTCCTGATTTTTCGAAGTCTAACTTGAATGATTTCTAGCCGATTAACAAAATACTGTCGCAGTCTGCTGACATTATCTTACTTTTAGTGGTGCATGTTTTTATCGGGTTCCATAGTATTTTTCATCATAGGTCTAATAATAATGGACCTGTGTGGGTTAAAAAGTTTTGGAAGTAAACAGAAAGTTTTACTTGGAGTCAAGGTGAATTGTATTACAGCAGATTAGGAAGTGATTAACATGAGTAAGTCTTAGCCGACCAAAACTTGTAGTTCAGTTATATGTCGAACAGTAGAAGGCAGTTTTCTTTTAGACTAACTGCGTCGCTTATCCCTCATATCAGCAACGGCTTCTTTAGTTTTTTACCTTGATGTTCTAGATAAAACTACACGGCATGATGCAGTGTTTATGAGAGAAACAGACATCGATATTCCACCTGTCGCTTCTTTTGACAGTAATCTTCGTGATGAATAGCATTTTCTTAAGAAACTTTCTACTCGATTGTTAAGAAGCCAATTTTTTTTGGTTTTTTAGCTCTCTAACTTTGGTTACTAATTATTCTATTTTCGCCAAAAATTTCTTTATATCAGATTCTGTGTTCCGTATTTAAATGGGCAGTTTTTTATGAAAAGCACTCTCTGCGGTAATACTTTCATTAATTCATTTCTATTTGACAAAATTGTTGTGTTTGGTTCTTCGCTTTAAATTTATACTTTTTAAAGTTGACAATATGAAGTTAACTCTGTTGTTTAGTTTAGATTTTTCGAGTTTATTTGCAAAAAGATCGGATGAACTCTCTACTGTAGAGTTAATAAATTAACGTGCGCTGACTCTCAAAAATAAGTCAGAGTTTACCTTTTCTTATAATCCTTCGTCTCCACGCATTTATGCTCGCAAGTTAAGACTTGACCAGAGCGTTTTGTTTTGCTCATACAATTGACGGTGCGCATCTCGGACAATCTGTGTCATCCTCGCACTCCATACTTTCGCCAAACATCTGAGTTCGAGTTTATTTTTTTAACTTCCTTTTTCCATTTTGCAAATATACGAGAAGAAAGTAACCATATTATTTCACTTTTTCATTATCAACAGCATCCGTGTTTTGTGCAAAACAATCATAAAAACTTTTCAAGATTCTAATTCTATCTTAGTAATATTATACTCTGGTATACTATTTCTGTAACTTTAAAAAAATAATAGTGCGTTTATATTCATAAAAAGAAGTAAATCTTTCTCTTGACTTATTTTCATTAATAAAAAAAAAATACTTCATTGCCAGTATTCAATATAGCTGACACTAGCTGACGTTACAGAAAATCAAATGTACTAAAAATAAACTTCATATTTTTTTAAATATATTTACATGTGACAGTCATCTTTTTTATTTAACAAATATAGCTAATAAATAGAACACGAATTCACAAATCTTAAATTTCGTACAGATTCATATAGAAATATTACTATTCAATATTACTATAATATAATTCATTATTCAATATTTTCGTGATAACATATAAAAAGAAATCATATATTAAAAAATATTATTTATTTTTACAGTTCTTTTATAATAAACAAAACGAAAAAAATATAAATATTATTTCATGTATATATAATTTTCAAATAATAAAATTTACTTATAAGGTGAATAATCATAATATCCTTGTTATATATTATGTATTATTATACAAAAAGCTTTTATGTCTAGAACTTTATCTAAATAAATAATAAATGAATAATGAAAAATTTGTGATATATACCTTTACTTTTAATTCATTTTTCAATAATATGAAACATGTATTTAAAAATATTACTGAATAAAATATATATTCAAATTTATAGAAAAAATAATTTCAATTATCGTCATCAATTTCTGTTTAAAAAACGTATCTGAAATAAATATAATATATAATATTTGAATTTAAAATATAAATTTTGCATGCATACCATACAATGTATATTTAATATATATAACCGATTTCATTCTCATAATTTTATTGTTACTTCAGGTGTATAAGAATTGAATGTTAATAATGGGGAATTTGAAATTTAATTTATTAATATGTACATACACATATATGTATTCCATAAAACTAAAAAAATTGAATAAAAATGTATAAAAATTAATCCAATTAAAAATGTATTCTAAATTTTTTATAAATAATCCGGAAAATGCCTATAAAATAATTTATTCTAAAGATTTATTAAGACATACCATAAACATATGCTTAAATATTTTTTCTTTTTAAATACGCTTAAAATGCAGTTTGTTAAAACATGACTTTTCTCGTCATACAAGTACATGTTATTAATTATGTTTATATATTAAATTAATAAGAGCTATATAAAGTAGTAAATATGTTCGTATGAATGCTTTTCATTATTTAGAATCATAGAAACAAAATATGCCGAAATTTTATTTTAATGACTTTTTTATACGAGTATTTTATAAATGAATTGAATGCATTCCATTGAAATAAACCGTGAATGTTAACCTAAAAAATTTTTTAAATTATATGTGTTATTAATAATTATTTTTTTCGATTATATAAACACAAATCTTGAATATAATAGACAATTAAACATAGTGTTTAAAGATTATTTCTATATTAGTATTTTATACATTATAATGTATCCAATATATACCAATAAGAAAAGTGTAAAATTTCTATGATGATGATGATTGACAACATATTATCTAGTTTATATTTTCGTACGTTTATTAGTTATTGTTTAAATTATTATAAATTTTCTATTACGATTTGTAATATTTTTGTATGTATGCTATATTATAGGAACATTACTTTATTATATATAAATTAATTCTCTTAATGATTTATTTTAACTTGATTTTGATCCGTTGAGCGAGATATTTAATATTGAAAAAAGTTACTTTGCTTGTTTAGGTGTCAAAGTTTATTTTTATTAGTAGTTCAATATTTATAGTGTATTATTATGTAATAAAATTTTATTTAGAAATTCAAATTTTAAGCTTAAAATTTTTACATCTTTTTAAAGTAGTTACTTATTAAAAAAATTTATATAAAAGAAATCTTAAATTTTCTTTGACGTGAAATATGGAAAACTTTAGGTTCATAAAAAAATGTATTTTAAGAAACATTGAAATATTCTATTAATATTATAAGAAAAAAATACAATGAAAATAATAAATATATTGTTCAAACTTTACGGCAACAATACCTAAAATAAACAATAATAAATTATTGATTTTTTTCAAATTAAAAGTAATAATTGAAATATACTTACAGAGCTAAAATTAATTATGTTGAATTTAAATACTATTAAGCGACGTTTATCTTAAGGGGCCAACCTAAAAATATGAAATCAATACATAAAATACTTATATATAAAAATAATAATATAAAATAATTATCAAGTGAGATATTATAATTGTACTTATTCTAATTCTGAATGTAGACTGTGAGCAGCATTTTTCAATTAAACAAATGCACTAACTTCGCAATGTTCTTAAATTGTACATTGTAAAACTATACGAACTGTTATCTCAGATATCTAGTTATAGATGATAATTAAGTATTAACTGTATCAGAATGCAAGCATCATTATCCATACAACTAATTAGCTAAGATTGTTCGAATTAAAAAAGTGCAAAAATATATATGGGATAATCTAAATATATTGATTGATATTCGATAATTAATTAATAACTATTCGAGTTATTACTTTAAAGTTAAACTATAATTATATATATATATATACATGGTACGAATCCAGTCTTAGACCTCGAGAGAGACACAGTAAAATAAGTAAGGTCCGATAAATTATTAAAAAAAAAAATATTTCGGTGTAAATAAAAAGTATATAAAATGACGATAAATAAATATAGATACAGAACGCTTACGGAATTAAGAAAAATAGTGATATATAATTAATAACAAGTAAAATATAAAGAAAAATAAAATATAAGACAGGTGGTGCTGTATACTATAAAAGAAAGACAACAAAGTAAATAAAGTAAACAAAAACACAGTACCATCAAAGTTCTAGTACACGGTCGGATAAACAGAAATAAAACGACTACATAGTGACAGGTATAAATAGAGAAGAAAGAGAGAAGAGTAAATTGTAAACATGAGCAGCAGAACATCAACAAGAACTACAAGATCTCAAAAAAAGAAGATTTCGGAGCCTTCGATGGAATAGCTGAAAAAGTAAATAAATTATCCAATGAGGTGATGGGAAAAACAACGCAATGATAGAAAAAAAATAATGAAATAATGGAAAAAAACAAAGAAATGATGAAGGACCTGGAAGAAAAAATCATGGCCATATTAGGAGAAATAAAAGAGGATATGGAAGCAAAGTTTAAAATGGAAACCGAGAAAAATGAAAAGAAGATCAAAGAATTAGAAAGAAAAATAGAAAAAAATAGAGCCAGTGATAGAGATTAAATAAGAGGTAGAAGAGAATAGAAAAAAATTGACTGAATAATAGAAGAGAAAGAAAGGGAAAGAAAAACGAATAATTTAATAATAACGGGACTAGATCATGGAAAGATAAACGAAGAGAAAAGGTCATAGATTGGATAGAAAAAGAATTGAAAGTTATAGTAAACATAAAAAAAATCATGGAGGGGAGAAAATGGTGGGGTATAAACAGTGAAAACATAAATGATAAAGTGAACATCTTTAATCTCAAAAAGTGATTAAGAATAAAGAAAAAACAAAAACATTTACATCACAAATGACTCCACGTACAAGGAAACAGAAACTAGAAGAATAGTGTTAAAAAAATGCAACGAATTAAGAAGTAATGGAGAGAAATGGTGGGTCAAAAATACTAAATCATAAGCAGCAAAGAAGTAATAACTTACAGTGAAAAAATGACAAATGGTTTTAAAATGAAAATAAAGATAACAGAACTAAAAAAAAGTAATAAAAAAGATATGAACAAAAACAATATTAGTATAATGTTCTGGAATATAGCGGGTATTAATAAACTCGAAGAAAAAGGCTGGGAATACATACACAAGTATGATATAATAGGAATTTGACAAACGTGGACAGAAGAAAAATTTAAAGGAAATTTAGAAAATAAATTTAAAAATTACAATTTACTAATAGACAGCGCAAAAAAATAAAAAACAAAAGGAAGAGCAAAGGGAGGCCTTTATCTGGCCATCAGAAAAACGAAATACAAATATTGCATTAGGAATACAAGAACTCTGAATTCTCATATGCTACAATAAAAATCAAAAGGAAAATAATAAACGTCGGACTATCTTATATAAGAGAAAAGAGAACGGAGAATTTAAAAGTTTTCTTTAAAAACTTTTGGGTGCAGAACAATATAAACAGTGCAATCATATTAGGAGGAGATTTCAACGCAAGGATCTGAGATCTAGGAGGAGGAATTAACGTTATGGATCTACAAGAGAGAGTCTTCTTGGATAAACGTTTAAACAAACAAGGAATAGAAATAATTGAATGGTTAAATGAAAATGGTCTATAGTATATCTAGATCTATATATAGCTATATCATAGATCTATCATCAACGGAAAGAACTGGGGGGGGGGGGGGTCAAAAGAATACACGTACAACGGACCAAGAGGCTCTTCAATGATAGATTATATCATATCAAATGAAGAAGGTGAAGAGAATATAAAAAAGATAGTCATAGAAGATAGAATTTAACCGGATCACCAACCCCTCCTAATATGCCTATATGAAGATATTGAAGAATATATGCCAAAGAAAAGAACGGTACAAATTACAGAATGGGCAGAAAATCGATAATAGAATAAAAAAAATACAACTATGTAAGGAAATAAAAAGCTGGAAGGATCTCAAAATAAGAATGCTGGAGAATATCGAAAAAAGAAAAAAAAACAAGTCCCAAAGAGTCAAAGAGTCATGGCGGAATGAGGAAACATGGGAAAGCAAAAAAAAGTAAAAAATAAATTCAAAAAATGAAAAAGCTCTAACAAAGAAACCAAAAAAAAATTTAAATTTGAAAGGCAAAAACATAGAAAATTGATAATTAAGAAGAAAAGAAAACAAATTGAAAACGAAATCGATCATGCAGTGAAAGATAAAATAGGCCAGGCATTTTGGAAATTAATAAAAAAAGGTAGGATAAAAAAGGAAAAAATTCTTAATAACATAAGCTCTGAAGAATAAAAAGTTCACTTCAAAAAACTTTACGAGGAAACAGATAAGGTACCGTTTAAACAAATTGAAAAAGAGCAAAAGAAAAAATCAGGAGTGTCAAATAAAGTAATCGATAAAATAAAAGAGCTGGAAATTTATAATATTATCTCAAAATGGAAAAAAAATCTTAAGGAGAAGACGAAATTACAAATTAAATGTGGATATATGGGGGTGAAGTAGTAATAAATAAAATGACATCTATTTTAAATGAAATATTGAAACTGCAAAAAATCCCAGAGGAATGGAAGAACGCGATTGTTACTGGATACAGGTTATAAAATATTAGCTGAAGTTGTAAAAATAAGAATTGAAAAACATCTTGAACAAAGTTCAAAACTCGACGAAACTCAAATGAGTTTTAGAAAAAGAAGGGGCACGACGGAAGCGATTTACCTATTAAGAACCGCGATTGACGCCCAAATAAAAAAGGAAAAAGGCGAAATTTTTCTATTTTTTGCTGACAATAAAGCGGCCTTCGATAATATAAAAAGAGTGGCGATATGGGAGACCATGGAAAAAATGAAGATCAAAAAATATCTAATAAATTTGGTAAAAGAATCATATTGTGGCTGAAGAATGAAGATAAAGGTAGACAACGAAATTATCCTGGAGGTGAACCCAAACAGAGGTATAAAACAAGGTTGTCCCTTGAGCCCTTTTTATTCAACATAGCTATGGTAGATATAAATAGCTCGCTGAAAAAAGCCAGAACATCGGTCATAAAAATAGAATCTAAAAAAATCAGATTAATTTCATACGCAGGCGACATAGTAATATTAACAAAAACGGAACTAGAATTAAAGGAACTTTTAAGGCTATTTAGAAGAAACCTGGAAGAAAAAAGACTAAATATGAATACCAATAAAACAAAAATTATAAGAATAGGAAACCCCATAGAGAGAAAAATATGATCTTTAAATGGAAGGATGAATCCATTGAATCTGTCAAAACACACAATTACCTAGGCTATATATTTAACCAAAATGATAAAGACGACGAGCATATAAAATACTTTTAAAAAAGCGAATACTGAAATGGGTAAAATATGGTACCTAGGAGAAAAGTGGTTCAAAAAGGACTTAAAAATTAAATTAAAATTATTTGATGGATTAATGGATGGTTAGCTCTATACGGGGTAGAAATATGGGGATGGAAGGAATATGATAAACTTAAAAAAATCCAAAAAAATTCTTGAAATGGACTCTAGGAGTCTATAGAAACACCCCAGACGCCATATTGATGCTAGACATTAAGAGGAACAATCTGAACATCAAGGCAACTAAAAGAGTGAATAACTTTTAAAGGAAAATAAGAACGAATAACGAAAACGATATAATGAAAGAATGCCTGAAAGTAGCCTTAATAGATGTAAGAGAATTCGAGCTAAAGAAAGATAACATCAGGAGATGGACAAAAACGCTTACAGAAAAAAGATAGAATGTTGGAATGGCATCAGCTGGTCGGATAGATATTGGACAATAAAAATAGATAATGACGAGAACATATGGAAAGAAACAGAAATTATTCTCATAGAACAACAACAACAACAACAACAACAACAATGGTTAACAAAAATGGAAAAATCGGATTATACTAAAGAGATTAAGCTTATCATTCTAGAGGGTTTACTAGATAGGAAAAGTATATACGAAAAAAAACAGTACGAGAAAAGAAAAATAGGAATGAAAAGTCTTGCCAGATTCCGTTTGGGAAATGAAGCAAGGAATAACTTTCACTGGTTGAAAGAAGAAGACAAAAAATGTAGACTATGCAATAAATATCAGGAAACAACTAAGCATATTCTAGAAGATTGTGAAATAACAGGAAACAAGGAGATACAATGGCAAAAAATACTAAAAGAAGAAAAACATAACATAGATAAACTTAAAAAAATTCAAAAGGAAAGAAAAAAAGGAAGATATATAGGATTGCCATTGAGAAGGAATAATAATAACAAAAAAAGAGATAACTAAATATCAATAAGCATATAAAAATAACAAGAAAGGAATTAAAGACAACACACCCACGAACACACTATAAATAAACTTAATATAAAGGACATCAAAACCAAATCAAGATAGAATAAACCAAATAAAGTAAATAATTGTAAATAAATTAACATTATGTAAAAAAATTAAGCAAATATAACAATGTATAATATTGTTGAATAAAAATATCTATCTATATATCCGTGATATTCGTTCGACGATTCATGTCACAGGTGAGAGTCTCATTGTCCCGCTACCTATGCAGCTGACTAACGCGCCGCGGAGTTTAAACAAAAGCTCTTTGCGCAAGCTTTTCATACTGCGTGCGCTATCAATCAGTGTCTATGTCACGTGCGAATCATAATTGTTCATTAATTTCAGCCCTTGCGCATGCTGAATAAATTAAGGCGAGGAGTTGATACTGACCAGCATAAGATATCGCGATTAATTTTTATTTTGAAAATTCAGTTATCAGTCGAAAGATTTTTTGGCACCAATCACGATTTAGATCTTAAACAGACAACACCTCCACGAACTCTTTATTCAATTTCACGTTCTTAAAAATTCCTTCTTTAATTGTGTGGTCTTCATATTTTTACTAAAAATGTATATATTGTGTGCTTGGTATCAGCTCGTAATTCACCTTAACGTTTATTACATTTATGAACCATTTCATAAGCGTCAAATTTTTGTAATCATATTTTATATATTTTATCAATCTTCTGTAAATATAATTTGTAAATGTATTAAAATTGTAGTAAAAGTGTTCGTTATAAACCCTTATCAAAATCACTGCATATCAACATATATTTTATATATTTATCTTATTTTTATTCTGTTCTGGAATAATTATTATTTAATTATTGATGAGTTTTATTATTTTTAATGATATCAATTTATTGTTAATTGTAAAAATGTTATAAAAAGAAGGAAAACATAAGCATTTTTAAATAAATTATAATAATAAAAGATATTTATTATTTAATTTTAGAAATATTCAAATCTTTTATGATTACATTTTGAATTCTGATTATTTCAAATCTCATCATTTCAAACATTCCTTTAAATATTAGCACGAATTTCATCTAAATATTAATATGACACTATTGTGCTTTAAAATAAAATATAATTGTATCTATAAAAAATTAATATATTATGTATGTAGAATAATATTGAAAGTTATGATTTGTTAATAGCTATAATAAGGAGCAATTTTCTCTCTGTGTCCTTTATTTATCATTATCACCTATTTATGAATTAATACACAAGGTATTAGTTTATCAATTTGTTTGGCTACGCTCATTTATTAACAGCCGTCAGTGTTTATATATATATATATATATGAAGTGTAAATTCATTATTAAATAAAGACCTCGCAGATATTGTATATAGCGTTAATTTGTATATATTTTTCGAAGGAATACTAGGAAATATAATTAAGAAAAAATTTGAAAGTAATTGTAGTCAAATCTCTGTAAATATTTCATGAGATTTAGGTAAATAAGTTTTATTGATATCGACAGAATTTTTAATTAAAAAGATCGAGTTATTTTTTTTCTTAAAAATAGTAGAGACAAATTTATTTCTATTGTAAAGTTTTTTTTGAGCTTAAGAAATAAATAAAGATAGCATAAAAATAATTATTATTTTTTCAAAGTAATATTGTGAAACTTCAGTTACGTTTAACCATATTATCGGAATAAGTTGCTAATAGGGTGCATATTTCGGATGCGGATGAGTAAATGCATTACTTGTGAAAACAACATAAATTTTAAAAGAAATTTATTTTTGACAAAAAACAAATACCAAATAAAAAACTTGTAATATTAACAGTGTAACTAAGAAAAAGTAAAACTTCTTATAAAATAATGACAAGAATAATAAAAATGAAAATAATTTTAACGATAAAAGTGAATATAAATATAGACATTAGTATATTTTATAAATCATATTTTTCGTATTAGCTAGTTTTTCTACAAATAATCAACCATTATTGTAAGTAGCACATAAAGAAATAGAACAGGTATACAAAAAAAATAAAAATTTTTAAATTAATTTTCTTTTAGTGTAGGAATTTTCTTTTTTATTTTTCTTTTACTAATTAGTTACAGATTTTTTAATTATATTTTCTCACAAATTTTTTTCTCAAAATAAATTATATTTCTAATTTAATATTTTATTCTATAATTTGATTATGTTATACATGTCAAATTTGCTAATGTAAGTAACTAATTATAATTTGAAGTTAAATTATATTTACACTTCATTATTTAGCATTTAGATTGACATGATTTCATATAAATATATAATATATAATGTAACTATATTGAATTTTCTTTTAATTAAAGTTTTGAAAAATTGTTTTAAAATTATTTATTTATTCTGTATTCAGATTATTTTATTTTTTACCTCGTATAAAATGTGGTATAAACCTATTTTTCTTTGTATTAGATCTATGCATAATTTGAAAATATACCAATATACTAACAATACTAGAGTACATATCTAAAATTATTGTTTTTATAATTATTTTATCAACATCTATTTTTCATGTGTAACACGAAATTTTTATAGTTGGGTTTATTTATAAAGATGCGGTTAAGGTTTAGTAAAATATAAAAAAATTTAAATTAAAGTAAAATATTATTGTTTAAAAAATCTAAAAAATAATTATAATATATTTAAGAATAATTTAGATTTAACATAGAAAACCTTAGCTTACAAAAACGTGTATATTATACAATAAATAATATATAATATATAATATACCAGTAAGACTAAACTTAACATCTAACAAGTAAATCTTAACGTCATGAATATGCTTTATATTTAAAACTATATATAGATTGTGTCACGATGTTAAGATTCTCTAGAAAATAAAAATAACGAAATGATGAAAAAAGAGAAATCAAAGACGCACATAACATAACTCACCTGAAATTCAACACGATATAAAACTGGAAATTTTCTGCGTAGCTCACAAAGTTTTGAATATTGGGAGAGCTCTGTTGGTGCTGTCGGTAATGTAGTTCCAAGACCAAGTTCCTCAGCTACTGGAATAAAATATAGTAAAGCTTGAATTCATTTTTGAAATTTTACTATATAATATATCTATGCGTATGTATATTTATGTATACACATTTTAATTATACATTGTAATGTGCCATTTTAATTATGTAAAACCTATATTTTTGCCGTTCAGATAAATCATCTATGAAAGATATAATTTATTTTATAAGACCAATGTGGGTGATATTAAAGTGAATTTGATAATATCAATAAGATTTTGATTTGAAAAAGTATTTACCTCACTCTTTTTAATCTTTACAACGCGCTTTGCGTATTTTTGAAGTGATGAACACTTTACTATCTAAATCGGTTTTTTAGGGTTCAATGAGAAATGACCTGCCTACCATAAAAGATCATTCCTTAAGTTCGTTCCACAGCTTTTATAATTTTTTTGCCATCAAATGTATCATTTTTTGTTCTATTTTTTCAAATATAATATCATTTAATCTTGTACTTCTGTTGTGTTAGTAATGTTATATAATTTTCTTTATTTCTAATATTTTGATTGTGAAGAAATACATTGCTATTTCTCTTTGTAACTAATTTATTTGGTTTTTGTTGATTTGCAATTTGAAATTTAGTTAAAGTTTTTGTAAAATCCATATAAAATTGTGTCTTTTATATCTTTATAATGTATTATCAATGTTTTATCTAATATTATCCCGATTTTGGTGTTTACTACCTTTGTTCGAGATAATTAAAGATTTGATTCATATAAATCATTACTGATTTCTTCTACCATCAACAATTTCGTAAGTGAATACATATATAATATTATAAAAGGTTAAGTTTTCGTTATCATCTATTTTTATGTATAATACGATTCGTGGCTCTTAAATATGCTATAAAATCTATAAAATTCTCTAGAGAACAAATTGCTTTTAATCTATTGTTAAATAAATTTTTCTTATACCTCTTCATTAGCTTACATTTTTTATTTTAAATAAATTAAAAACATAATAATAGAAAAATATAATGTAATTATTAAATTTTAATTGTTATATATTATTACAGTGACCTTCGTACACAAATGATATACTTTCTATTTGCTGTTTCATTTTCAGTGTTAATTATGTTTTGATTTTGGATTCTGATTTTAGAATTCTGTATTTTGAAAAACTCAAATTAATTATTATTTTTAGTGGTATATTAAAGTAATTATTGCCTTTATACAATTTTGTTCCCTGATAAGAGCAAAACCATTTTTTTGTATAGTTATGTGTGTAATCAGGATCGTTGTAACCTAATCTATTATGGAAGCACTTGGTACTGCTGTCTGATTGTCTTAGCCTTGGTACTTTATTATCTTTTTGAAACATTGATTTACCATTTATTTTAAAATGTAGTGTAAGACTATTACTTCTTGGTAGTCAAACTTCGGTGCATTTTTGACTTTTTGCAGTGTAATATATATAATCTATAATAGCACTTAATAAAAAGCAGATCTTTTCTTCTCTTTAGTTGGAGGCACTGCTTATGACAGATCTTCTATTTTCTTATTAATTATTTGAAGTAATCGCAAAACGAGATCACGGTATCACATTTTTTCTGGCTAAGGTTGTAAAGTTGGGCCATGATGGAGGATGGTGAGATGTTCAATTTATAACATTTAGCTTCTAAAAGTTTTTTAAATATTTCTTTGGAATCATCTTCATTGAAGTCTTCTTTTGATATTTATGATAAAAAAGGCATCATTTATAACGTCTAGTAAGTCATACCATGACCATTTGATTTTTAGTTATCAATCCTTAAATTTAGGTTTGTTCTCTTGGTCATCTTCAACTCGTTTCTTATGTTTTCATGGTCTATATTCTTGTCCCTGATCTTTGGCTCTCTTCTTGATTTGATCAACAAATACTTATATTTCTTCTGTTTCTATCTCTTATTACCAATACTTTATTTGTTGGAAGAAATTTGTAGAATAACTTTATCTATCTCAAGATAATCTTCTCGAATTAAAAATTGTTATTTTCAAACAACGCAACAAGCATTAGATTTATTTATGGCCTTGTATGTATACTATATTATAAAAACATTATTATATTAGCATAATATATTAGCAACAATTCTACTATTAGTTTTATCTCATTTTCTGGTCTTTCCAATTTCAAGAAACATTCTCTATTCTATTAGAGAAGTTCTTAGCTACCTTTATCAATACTATTCCTGCTTTGTAGTTGTCTATTGTACAATATATGTGGGGACCCGGTTAAAGATATTGCAATCAAGAATAAAGATTTTCGAACTATGACAATACCTTATAATTAAAAGTTTGTTTTCTCATGGTACCGCAAATAATATAGGTAGAACGAAAGAAAGAAAAATAAAGAGAAAATGAAATATGGCAAATTCAGTTAGAAAAGTTTCAATTTGATTAAACAAAAAAAGCAAATATATGTATACATACATATATACACATATGTACACATGTGTACATTATGTTGTTTTTTTATCTTCACTAATGCACTCCAAGAAAACATATTTATACGAATAAAGGAAGACCTAGAACATACCTATTCATTTAGTATATTCATAATTCAGTAAGTGCATATTTCATATTATAATCAGTTCTTAAATATATTATAAATTCCTTAAATTAATGTTTCTTAAAAAAAAGTATTAATCTAATGAGTCACGAATAAATGTTTTATAGGTTAATGCAAAACATTATATTATTTTTCCTGATCTAAATATAAAAAAGATTAGTATTTTGTTGCAGTGTATTCCATTATTTGTTGAAATACATATTTTTGGACTATATCGTTTATATTAATAATGATCTGCCCAAAATTTATTTCTTTTAATATACCTGAAGTGATCTATCAAATTTAAATGCAATTTGATTAAATATTGCAGTTGTTATTACTATTTATTTATTATTTATATTGTGTATAGTTCAACGTTGCTTCGTAATTTTTTTGCATTTTTTTCTCTTTCACAATTAAAAATGATCGAAGTCTTCTGATTGTTCGAAGATTTCAAATTTTTTGCTTAAAAAATTTAATAACAAATAAAAATTTTAATTTTAATAACGTAAACATTTTTTAATTTAATCTGAATATATTTTTAGATACAGCATTGGTAATCTATGCACAGAGGTTGAGTTTTTGTTAAGCATCTGTGGAATATACATGAAGTTCTGAAAATGATCGTGGCCCATCTGTTGGGTTTTTTTAGCACTGATCATAAATCTCTAATCGTTTTTTATAATTCATGTTTTTTGTTGTTTAGAAATTTCTCCTTTAAGCATTTTGATCGTAATAACAGCTTCAATTGTATTTATATTTCCATAGTTGTATTTTACCATATTTTAAGAGTAAACAGATACAATATAATACATGTTACTAAATGTAAATTTTAGCATCATACTTGACACTATAAAAGTATTTTATAAGTGTTGTAAAAATAGAATTTTCTTATAATGAATAAAATGTGTATTAGTTAATTTATAGATTTAATAAAAAACACTGCTCAATGTAGAACAATATACATTAAAATTTGTATCTTAAAAATTTTTTTTTTTATAATAAAACAACTTGTATGACTATTTATAAAAAACATTTATATATTAAGTACAATATAACTACAATTTTTAAATATAGTTTTACTTGATCATTGTATATTTTATTTTGTTTTTATGTAAAAAAAGACTGTCTTGTATATTTTTTAACTAATAAGATTTGACATGCGCTGATTTGAAGAAACTGAGCGCAAGCTTTCATTTTTAATGTTTTGGAGCATATGGAGTAAAATGGCAATAATTGATTAACACTGAAACCATCATTTCTTTTCTATTGATGTGATGAGGTAGTAGACGATAATTGGTTCACAAAAAATGGTTGGAAAGGTTCTCAGATCTTGAGGGGCTATAAAAGCTCCTCAGCATCATCAACAGAATAGCTCTCAACTCGAGTTTACAATTCGTATAGTCTTTTCTAAAACAATACCTTTTTCAACTTCCTTTTATTATTTTTATATAATTTAATCACTCTGCTGAAATGATGAAGCAGTAGCATCATTAGCCCATCTTTGTGGTCATCGAACGTTCTTCGTACATAATTTAGTTAACTCATTTCATCCCCTGCGTTTATTTTCTTGCGCATTATTACTATAAAGGGAAATATTTGTAACTATCACGACAAATGAATACAACGTAGCAAGAAAGTAACAAATCTTATTCTTATAACTTTTTCATTCTCAACTAATCATCAGCGAGGAAAAACTTGGCGTCCTCCCTTCTTATTTGAAATAGCCAAAGAATTTGCATTTTACCAGTAAGAATTCATTTTAATATCAACATAAATAAATAAAACATTAAATATTATTATTCATTTCGAATGACAAGATATGTATTAAATTATTTCATAAAATTATTATTATAAATTTATAATATTTATAGTTAGGTTTTTATTTACCTTACAAAATATCGGTAAAATAATAATTTTCGTATTGTTATTTGAATAATTTTGCTTTTATTAATATTGATTTATAATTAGTTTTGTTCAATAAAATATTAATTCTTTTAACTACTGAATGTAGAAAAATTGTCAAAAGATTCAAATTAAAGTATTTTTAAAAGAAAAGAACGAAATAGTTTATTTACTTGTGTATATCGATTGGTGTATTTAATTATAATTTGAAATCGTATGAGGAAAAATGGTCAAAGAAAACTAATGAGAGCACTGTTACTGTGCTATAGATCGGTGCTAATAGTTTTTAAATTTGCTGCTCATCGGATTCTGATAATCGCTGAATTAATACTTCCTTTCTTTCTAAGTATTTTCCGTTGAATTGTGTGTTTTCGATGAGATCTAATATGGTCATTATATATTATTCGTCAAGTGAGCCAATCAGGTATGTATATTTTGTATTTTTAGAGGTTATATTTGACATTTTAAATATTACTTCAATTCGATGGAACGATACTCTTGGGTTTTTTGGCCAAAACGGTGGTATTTTATTGCTTATTGCATTTATCTGTGCTTCGTCTGTTGTAATATTCATTTTAGATGTTCTTACGCCAGCCGATTCAATTGTATTTTGTAACGTTTTCTTCGTTCGTAATTTTTTATAACTATGTGAACTATACTTTATTTGATTCTTAATTTAATAACTTAATTTAATTCGCACTATCGTGTAACTATACAGTCACCATTTTGTAGGGTGATTCGTATTTTAAATAAAACAATACAATGAATTTCGTTTTAAGTATTTAATGTAATTTATTTCGTTCGATTTTAAATTATAATATTCATTCAATGCTCGTGCATTTAGACACGAGAATCCTCTGACTATTTTATGTATAAAGATATAACGTGTTGTTTTAAATTATTATTGTTTTTAGATTCTCGTTATTCAGAGTATTGATGGCGAGAAAGTCTAGGACGGTATCGGGTTCAGTAGGTTTGTTATTTGAATCTATTAATTCTTTTTGGTTCATAGATTAAATAGCAGTGCAGTCTTCCCATTACTTTACTGGACTATGTATGCGTTGTCACAACATTTAATATGTTGTTATGATCATTCTATATATTAAAAAATCTAATACCTTGACGTGTCCCGGCTCGTCGGTGATTGGCCGACGTAAGAAAAGTAAATAAACATTCTTTGATAATCCCCGCAAGCCAAAGAAAAAGAAAAAATATTTAACGTTTTTCTATTAAGACCAATTAAATAACCGTTGAGATTTTAAAGAAACTACCGAACGCTCGTTGAATTTTTTTTAAAAAAGATCAAATATCTAAGATGTAAATTCGAGCGCAAAACATGTTATGATAGCAGTAGGTCCTCGGTAGTACATCGACTTTAGAAGCCCTTCTACGAGCGGAGACCTGGACACTACACAGTATATAGCGCGCCACGGTTTATATAGAAATAGCTTATTTTATTTCTCTCCTTCATCCTATCCCCTTAATAGCGGCTCCAGGAGAAGCCGCACTTCTCAACCTTATCAGTTATTAGAACTAGTACGTACAAAAATTGATTTAGTTACATCAACTCAAACCGTACATGAATATGATTATAGTATTAAAAATTTATATATTTATTTATTTATTCCAAGGAAATTTAACCAAACTCGTACTCAAAATAAAAATTGAAAAGCCTTTAAATATTTAAAATTATTACTAATTTTATATAAGTATAAATTTAGTTTAACAGCATATAAATTAATCAATGAGCTACAGTAGAATTCTAATAAAATCTTACAACTCATAATACATATATATGGAGCACAAAAAAGAAATTAATCGTTTAAAATTCAGTTTGTATGGACAAAAACTCTAGATCTATTAACTTCCACGTATGATATACTCACATTCTCGATAACGGCATCTGTGCATTCTGCGTCATGTTATGTAGTGTTTATCTCTGCTCTCCATAAATTTGTATGTATTATAAATAATAAAGTACTTAATTTCATAAAAAAATATAATTGTCAGTTCTAAATAAATATGATTTATACAAATATTTTCAAATCTTATTGATGAATGAACTTTTTATTATAATTTAGGAATAGTGTAAAGGGAGTCAGGACTTGAGATTGATCAGAATTACTTTGTTTATGCGGATAGTTTAAAATATTATTTATTTTAAAGATTTAATTTTATAATTTAATACAAATTTTCCTTTTAGAGCAAAAGTTACAATTATCGAAAATAATTTTTGTTGCTAATGCTAGACACCGAATTCTAGATACTGAATGTTTGACACCGAATGCTGCTTCTGAATAGAAGTCATGGTTTTTTATAAGATCGAATTTACAATACTATGAGAGCGATGAACTTTTCGGTGAGATGAAAATATTCGATTTGAGTCAGGTAAATAAGTAGTCGTTTTTAAATGGTTTTTAAAAGAAAAGTAAACTGAAAATGTTGGAAAGTAGTATTTCGGTAAGATTTTCGTGTAGTGATTAGTCGGTGCATAGGAATAGAGATAAGTGAGTTTTCGTTAAAATAAATAAAGCGATGAACGAACTTGGGGCATATTAGATAACAGTGTGGGTTTACAATATGATAGCTGCATTTACGCATTTCTTAGTCTCGTTGTGTGTAAACATTACAGTTAGGAGGGATTTACTCGGTAGAGGGGGAAACTCACTAACGCCTAGTAGACGGATGCATGCGATAGATTAAATGCGTACGCTTTGTATGTATGAGTGACGTAAGAGTACCTCGGTACGTTACAATAGCAAAACCTTATAAGCCGAAGGAATATATGAAAGATAATGTTTAAACTACTTTATGTTATAAAATTTTTAAAAAATGTTTATGAAAGTCATAGCATGAAAAATGTACTCAAACTTCAATCGTAATGTACGTAATAAAAAATTAAAAACTAATGATTCTTTGACAGATAATTACCGTAAAAAAATGTTGATTGAAATTCAATCAAATCCTATTACAGGTATTATACATATTTATAAATGTTTGAAAAATGAATAATTTCATAATTATTGTTTAGGATACTACAGAGCAATTTATAATACAGATTTCAATGCAACAGCATGTAAATATTCCTAAAATAGCAAAATGATATTTGTAATTTCAATGATACGTTTTTTAATATAATGAAAATTTAAAAACTACTCATGATAAAATTAATAAAATAAGTAAAAAATTCTAATAAAGAAGCATAAAATTTAAATTTGATATATTAGATCAAATATTGTAATATAACGTCGGAAAAATAGAGAAGATTAATATGAATTACTTTTTTCAAAGATTTTTTTAATTACATATTTTTAGATATTTTGATACTAAATATAAAAAATATAAAAATTGTTTATAAAGATTGTGATGAAGCAAACTCCTTCGTTTGAGAGTGACTTGTCGTTTTCAAAATCATAGAAACACAACACCCTGTGACAATGGTATTTGCTTTTTTTAAAAAGGGCGAAAAACACCTAATTTGTACCATTAGCCATTAACCCGCACTTTGTATAATTCAAAAAGAATAGACACATAAATGTTTCAATACTTACTGCACTAATTATTCCTATTATAAGAGAAAATTCGATAGGTTACCTCGTTTGCACCGTTTATCCCTCAACAAAAAGATTCCCTTTTAAATCTTATACAAAAAATTCCATTTAATATTACGACGTCATTCTCGCTCACAACCATGAGATAAGTGTAGGATAGTTATTTAGTGTTAGGATGGTTTTTATTACTAATTTTGAGTAGAAGACTTTAATCATTTCACTACTAGGCTTTTCTTGACTTTTCCAATATTTTCTTGTTTCTGGTGGCCTTATTTGTCTTACTGCTTCGGCGCGTCCTGTCGTAATACTCTTTGTCTCAAAGGCTCCTTATTCAGCCTGGTGACGCAATAGGTGAATTCATCCATCGTGATGAAGTACAACAATCCCGATGGACGCGGAGATTCGAGATCCAAAGGTTTGCTATAATTCTTCATAACAATCTTGGTCCGAAATATTCGGCAGCAATCTCTTGACGAGGAGCTTCTTCTCCAATGAAAAGGACGATGGCGTAGACTTGAGGTTACTTTGAGATCTATAATTAGAACCTCAGATCATCTAGTAGTTTCTCATTGTTGTATTTTTTTGCAGGCTTCTCATGAACTCCTCGTAGGAGTATTGTATATACAAAGCGTACTCTATCTTCGGACTCCGTCCCCCGAATTTATAGTTATTGAGTTATGAACGTCACCCGCTTAGTATCGGGCGCTCTCACAAATGCTCAAAAACTCTTTTGATACCTCAAGTTCCCGTGGAATTCAGACACGAGGATGGCACAATCCGCGAGGATTGTATTAGCCATGGGTTTCGTCGTCGTCGTCTCAGTAGTTGATATCAAGGTTTTCGTCGTCGGGGTCGATGTGGTCGATTACGTTGGCGCTACTGGGTTTTAATTCTTTTGATATTCCAGAAAGTATTGTGTTGGTCTGCGATCTCGTTTGCGATAATGGAGTTTGCAAAGACAGGTGTTGGCTCTATGAATGCCTCCTGGTAATTCTAGCTCCATGTTCTTCGACCACAATTGACAAACTAGCGGCAGGAAACACGTGCATCAAACCGGGCGTGAAAAAAAAATACGAAAGCTTCTTGTTGTTAAGTCGAATATGGTACGTACTATTGCCTTTGCGTACACATGAACGTAACTATATTCACTTCCACGTGCCGTTACGTCTCTCTTTCGTAAATAATTAAAATATTTGATAAAAAAGTAATTGTAGCATAAAATGGTAATGGTAAAAGTAGTGAAATTTAGTAAGTACATAGAAAAATCAAAAATATGTAATTTTATTGGAATGATAATGAGTTGAAGATCATAAAAAAACACATTTTATTAATTGAAAAAAAAACAATTATGATTAACAATAAAAATATATTGTAAAGATAAGTAATATAGTAATGGAGAGTATAAATCAAAAGAAGGAAGACAAAAAAAGGTATTGATTTACAAAGTATTTGAAATACAACAATAAGAGTGTAAATAATATACAACAATAAGTAAATATATCATAAATGTATATATTCTTTAATGCATAACACTAATAATACTAACAATAATCTTATGTATTTATTAATTAATGTCTTTATTATTAATGTTGTTAAAAATAAACAATATTAAACAATAATGAACAACAATTATAATAAATTAACAAAACAAATATTACTATTTATAATAATAATTAAAAATTATAATAAATACTTGGCTTAATTTTGTATAATATGCACAATCGTATAATATTTTAATGTAATAAAATATACAAAATGGTCAATTTTTATATTAACTTTGTACAAAATCTTATAAAAATCATTATTCAACGAATCATCCATAAAGAACTTTCAAATAAGATCAGATAATTATATAGGTATCAGAATAAAATCTGTAAATAGATTAATTTGACATTGTTATGTTGAATAATATTAATATAATAAAAATGTATATAAATTTCAAAGATTAAATATGTGATAAACAAGCAAATATGCTCAAACGTCTGCTTTAATGATTTGAATAATTTTAGATTAAAATAATAAATTATTTAGTAGATGATAAAATAAGTCATAAAAATTTAATTGATTCAAATATATTACAAGTATTTATTAAATATCTGTTAAATTTCTACACATATTATTGTTATTAAATTTTTTATTTTTTTATTTTTCTCTGTTTTCATTTCTACTTTATCTTTAATAAATTCAACATATTTTTAATTTTAATAAAATAATAAATAAATATAAAAAAAAAATTAAAATATGTAATGAAATATTAAATAAAATATTATTAGTGAATGTTAATTGAAAGATTGCACAAAAATGTATGTTAACAGAGATAAAAAAATTAAAAAAAGTAAAAGTAACAAGAAATTAAACGAACATCATAAAGAAATATATTATTTACGTGTATTCCGTAAATTGCATAAATAATCATTGAATTAATTAAACAAATTCACAGATTACATAAAAAAAACTTTTTTACATTCAATTATAATTATATATATTTCTTAATTTTCAGCCTAAATTCACTTTGACCCAAAATGAAGGGCATAACAAAATATGAAAATCATTAATAATGAATTAGTTAGTAGTTAATTTATTACCAAGTCAAAAGAAAATATATATGAAATTTTTTACAAACGTTTAGTGTAATAAAACTCGTTAGATATTCTCGCTTTAATACGTAACAAGAATTTTTAATCCACTCAACTATTGGAAAAACTGACGTAATTACTCTAAAAATTCTAGTTTTTCCGTTTCAAAGTTATTTATTTGAAAAAAGTAACTAAAATTTGAAATAATTTTTAATACAATAATTATACTCTATGTAATATGAAATAGTCTTATGAATATGGATATGTATATATATATATAATTTTTCGTAATTAGTACCTTATACTTAGGTAATAATAAAATGTAATTAATGTGTAAATATTTAATTTTAAATATATTTGTATTAAATATAAAATATTTGCAGAATAATATCTTAGTTTCATTTTATTTGCAACCTTCATATAATATACGTCGCATAAAAATTTATATTAAATCTCGTATATGTAGTACACATTATAAAAATATTTTATTTTAATTATTTAATTAGGAAATACATGTTTATATTTATCTTTATAGCATTTTATAATTTAATTTTGATAATTGATAGAATTGATTATTTAATTGGGAGTCTATCAATTTATTGTCTATCAATTTATTGTCTATTAAAAATATATTTTTAAAAATATTTATGTTACGACTTATATTTTTATTTCTTCAAATTTTCAGTACTAGTATATCAGGTGCGAAAATATATAAACAAAATAAATAAAACATTTATTTTGAACAAAATCTATTTTATATAAATGAATATAGAATGTGTATTTTTATGTACCTTTAATTATTACAAAATAATAAAATGTATTTGATCAATAATGTTTACTATATATTTTGATATAATAAAAAAGTATTACATTTCTATTGTAATACAATGCAAAGAATTATATTCATAAATTTATAAACTTTAAGCAATATATAAGAGTTTGCATAATTAAATCATAAACTTATTTATAGTTAACATTTGCATAACTAAAAACAATCACGAGTATTTTTTGTTAGAGAACATTGAAAATTGAATACTGTTTTGTGCTTGTCTTCTTTTCCTGTTTAATACTATAAGCACCAGTGATGAGCGAAAAAATTGATTTTTCAATATTTACATTGATTTCATTATTCAAAATTTTTTCTCTGTAACTTTCCAATCTGTTATATGCAAGTTGAGGAAAAGTATAAATTTTTATTTTTTCATAATACTTTGAAAAAAACTTTTGCATTTTTTATATCTTATTAAAGTGTCTTTGAGATGTTCTAGCGGATTTTCTTTTGTTTTTTACGAAGAAACAAATATATTCATACACATACACGCGCGCGCGCAAACACATACATATGTATATATAATATAGTATTAAGAGAATAAGATAAACTTCGTGACTTTCACGTTGTCATTGGCACCAGCGTCTGGGTCAATCATTCTTTTACTACAATTCAATACAGTGAGTCTAGAACTGCTGCCATCGTCGTCGTCTAAAACTGAATCTTCCTTGACCTAATTCTTTCAGTCAAGCGTGCATCTTTCGAGTATGTACTCGAATGTGCACGCTGGTTGGCCCGAAGAATGTACGCATTCTATCTTAATGGAAAATGAGAGAGAGAGAGAGAGAGAGAGAGAGAGAGAGAGAGAAGATAAAGAGAAAATATTGATTTCAAATGTTTGCAATGAATAATTTCTAAGGGTTTCCTCTATAAATGACTTAAAAAATGGTATGTAAATGCGAATTATTATTTTGAACTAATTGAAGAAATTTATGTTCCATATATATGCGCATTCATTTATATGTAATTTTTTGACGAAATTATTTTAAGTTTATTTTATTACAAAACATAATTTCTTATTAAGTTATTGATTTGGATCGTAAAATTTTTTGCAATATATGTACTATGTACATTGTTTTAGAAATCTTCTGAAATATACATCTTTCAAGTTATCAAATAATTATTTTGATAATATAAATATAAACAACTTAAAGTGAACTGAATAAAATATAAAAGCATATTTTTAAATACATGAATTTCTTTGCAATTGTTTATAATACGTAAAAATTTTATCTAAACATTTTTTTATAATCAATAAATAATTTACATAAAATATATAAACATGTATTTAAAAATTTTTATTTTATCGAGAAATTCAAAGAGTTAACAAAAACGAGTTTATCCAGTTCAAAAGTACTTCAATTTAAAATTGATTATTTCCTTAATTCCATGCATTTATTCACATAAAATTGTTAGTTCATATTAAGTAAAAATTATAATATTATATATACTTTAATTTTCATTTTAATATAAAAAATTTTATATTTACGATTTACCAAAAGGAAGTTTATAAAAAAAATCTTTGCACTGCAGTAAAAAAAAAAGTATCAAAATCGATATAAAAAATTGTAATTTAGGTAATTTTGTAAATAAAAGTTTTAGTGAATAAAGTTTATATCAAAGTTAATTAATTTACAATTAAATTTAAATATTTCTAACAATGAAAATATAAAATATTTTTATTTTAGTGTAACTAAAACTTGATAATTTAATAATATACAAATGTTACTGATTTTTTAATATGATAAAACGATACGTATAGTGTAGTAGTGATACGTAGTGCAGTTCAATCTAATATTATACCATTCTTCAATTTATTTCAATGTATATTATATAACGTATATTATTTCGTTTTTCTAATAAAAACTCGTTAAATGCTCTATATTACATAATTTTATTCATTTTATTCTTAAATTTTAAATGTAAATCAATAACCAAATAGACATATTCTTTTATAAAGACTATATATTTAATTTTCAATAATATAAAGTAAAAAGAATTTAATTTAATTTATATTAAATCAACTGAAAATTATGAATGATTTAATTTTTCTTAGCAATTGTACTACATATTTCTAATTCTAATTAATGCACTTATTTATCAAGACATAATTTATTAATTCAAATTAGATTTTTTAATTTAATTGAATTTACAGTGAATTTATTTGTACATGTTTTTTTGTTCTTATAGAAAATCATTTTTTCACGCATTAATAAACAAATCGATCATAAATGCGACTAATCTACGAATCTAGTATATTTGTTACCAACTCCTCTGATAGCCGTGATCGTCTAGTGGTTAGGACCCTACGTTGTGGCCGTAGTAACCCAGGTTCGAATCCTGGTCACGGCAATGTTTAAAGTTTTTAAAATACTTTGTGACGGCATAGGAGGTATTTTTTTAATTTTTTCTATATTAAAACTTCGAAAATCCATCTTTCACATTTCCTATTGTAAGGAATTAGTAAATTAAAAATTTTTGTAATTATTTCATAAAATAATAAATTAGAAAGGTAGCAATACCAAAAATATATTTGTTTAATTTTATTTTATAATTTGATGGTTATAAAATAAATATATAAGTTGATTTTCATTTTCTTAGAAAATAAATTTATACTAATAAGAAAAATAAGTAATAGAGGTAAAATATTAAATACATTTCTGGAATATATTTGTAAATAAAAAAAAAAAAATAATCGAAGAAATTTAATTAAAGTTAAAGTTTAAAAATGAAGACTAAGTAAGTTTATAAAAGATAGAAATTATTTTAAAAACTGAAACTATGAATTTTATAAATTTAATTTATAATTTAATACGAACCTTGTTAAACAGGAACTGATAAAAAACGAAAACATTTTATTAAAAACATATTATTCTTATGAACATGAACATAAAATTTATAAACTAAATAATAAATATAAAAAGTCTAAACATTTTTTTTATAAATTAACATTTCTAAAAAATCTTAAATTTTTGAGAAAAAAAATTTAGAGTAATAAAGTTGTCTAAAATGATTTGAAATAAATGAAAAGTTGGTAAGTTTACATGAAAAGAACTAGAATATAAAAAAAATAGTTCCTTATAACTTAAGGATTAAAAAGGAAATACTATGGTAAAACGAAATTACAATTAAAAATCATAAAATTTTAAGATATTATAATTAATTAAAATAAAGATAAATCTTTACAAAAATTTTTGGAATGCCATGTGTCATTTCAAGTAAGATTATATAAAATAAATAAAATAAAAATTTGTTTTTATTAGAAAATTTTTTATACTAAAACTAATTCAAAAGAAATAGAGTGTATCTAAATAAAATCCCTATATTCGTATAAAAGAACTTCTATTTTTTGTAATACCAATATGACATATTGATGAAAGTAAAGAATTATAAGATCAATTACAGATTTTTTTAATTTAATTAAAAAGTAAATTTTTTTGTATTTTTCTTTGCAAGCTGTCAAGTACAAGTGAATCCTACAAACCTTTATTATTTGTTAATGTTTTATTATTTCATTTATTACAGAAAAATATTTTGTTTACAAATCCACTTATGAAATTTGTTTCTCACGCGGTTTATGCCTTTGCATTAAGAAACCATAAATGATCATTTAATTCAATTTTTTTTCTCAAACTCTGAGTTTCTAAATTAGGGATTGTGAATAAAAAGTCTTTGTTATTCAACAAATCTGTGATAAAATTTTATCAACTAATATTTTTCATATCATGACTCGATAGCTAGTAATATGCGCGGATAATGATTTAAACTTGATTTAAAAAATTAATTATATTATTTATATTATTATATTGAATATAATTCATATTGAAATTTCGTTTCCGATTATTATCATTTATGTAAATAAAAATTGCACTGTATAATATTTTGTAAAATTAATATTACCCGCGAATCCTTTTTTGGCAATATTGTATGACTGATATATTGCTTAGTGAAAAAATCAGTTATGATTCACGAAATAAAAAAAATATTCCTCAAATAAATATAAACTAGTTGAAATAAAAAAAAGTTTTGTAAAATGCCTCTGAGAAAGATATAAAATCATTACTATATATTTTAGGGAATTTTTTAATAACTTCATTTATGTGACTTATTTAATTATTTTAGCTTAAACAATTATATTTACATGGACAAAAAAATAAATTTCGAATAAACTGACATATATATACATAACAGTATTATAAAAATTTAATATGTTGTTCAATAAATCAACTACTACTACTACTACTACTACTACTACTACTACTACTACTACCACTACTACTATATACATAACTGATTTTACAAGAATAAAGATTATTGCGATAAATGAGATAACCTAAGTAAAAAGAATGCCTAAATATTTTCATGAAGATAATTATAGAAAAAAGATCTCTAAATTTCTTCTTCAAAATATTTCTTAAAGAAAATTTCTGAAAACAAACGATCCTTAAGGTAATGCTTCATTATTTATTCAAAATATACCAATTTGTCTAGTAATACTAGTTTATGATTTAAAAGAAATATATTCGAACAAGAGATATTTATTGTTGAAAGAGAAAATTAAAGTTTATTTAGCGTTTGATATAGATGAATATATGTGTTTTACTATTAACACAGATAATATAAAATATGAATGATCAGGGTGATATATCAGTTAATTTTCTGTACATAAAACTTAAATATAAAACCTTAAAAAAAATAAAAGTTTAAAAAATACTCATCAGTTTGATTCGCAGAATTCATTTTACGTAAATAATGATATATTTACAAGTACTATTGCTAGATTTCATTTCTGTGAGGTTACGAATTTACACTTGAAAATGAAAAACTTTAAATAATTAAATCAACAATTTAAATAAATATACATAACCTGTATTATATAGTTATATAAAACTATAAGTTACAAAATAATATTATATAGTATTAATAAAGGATTGTGTAAATTTATTAATTATAATATCTTTTTTAAATAAAATATTAAATCCCTATAAATACTACTCGTACACATAACAAACTTTCCCATTGCCTCATACAAGTTTCAAAGATTTTTTAGTACTTAAATAAGAAACTATGCAAATATTCTGAAATTAATTTGTAAAATAAAAAGTTAATTAGTGACATTAGTACTTGAGAAAAAATATTAAAAAAAACTCTGAAAAAATCGGGATAAGCTATTTTAGACGCATAGTTAAACAATAGTTCTTTCTGGTATTCTTCTCAAAATAAAATTATTGTAACCTAAGATTTTCCATTTTTTTTTAATATGCAGACACATCTCTCAAAAGTGTCTATATTTGAAAATATGAATAAATGTTCAGCCTCTAGAAATTGGAACGTAAAACCTCTTCAAGGTCGTTTTACGTCATGCATGTTTCTGTTATATGATGAGCATATAGCTAGTCGTAGAAAGAGATTTATTCTTGATATATGTTTACAATTTTGATAGTTCATAAACTTTATCTTCTCTACTATTTATCAACAAATAATGTTAAATGAAATTATATAAAAAAAACTAATGCGTGGTTTTGAATCAGTGTGAAAAAATTAATGTTTTTAAATTCTTTTTATTTTAGTTAATAAAATAATTTTATTTATAAATATAAAATAAATGATACTAAGAATACTTATTTAAAATTTTAACACATTTAAATTAGTTTATAAATTTATCTTGGAAAAATATTTAAACTACTTATTAAGTTGATAATAGATTAATAAATTAAAATTATTTATAATTATTAATTTCAAACTTTTTAGTATTTCTTAGTATTTAGTATTTAGTATAATTATTTTAACTAAAATATTTAAAAGTACAGATTGTCGTCTTTTCTCGTATCATGTATTGCTTTTCTTCGGTCTTATACGAAACGATTATAAAAATTAATTAATTTTAATAAATATTTGATACTTTTATGCTATGTATTTAAGCTGCAGTTCAATTTAAAAATGAAGCTGTAAACCGTCATATAGTAAGTTTTATTTTAGGATCAATGCTTAGTTGCGCTACAATCAATGGAAATATTGTATTATTTTTTAAAATACATAATCTAATTTTCTAATACTTAATTTATATCATATTAATTGTTTGAATCACATAGTAAAACTCGCTACATAAGTGTTGAATTTTTGAAAAATACGAATAAGTCTTTACTAAATTAAAATTTTTATTAAAACCTTTTGTGTACTGCTAATTTTTTAATGCTTAATAACCTTGTATCAATATTTTTAATATTTGAAAATTGCTATGTATAAAATACGATTAAAAATAATTTTTATAAAATTTTATATACTTAGGGTACATTAATAATTTATAAGACACAATTTATATTTTGTATAAATGTTATCCTAATTAATATAACAAATATATTAAGCATTTTTATATCTATTTTACTTAAATAGATAAAAAGAAAAATATTAATTAATAATTCATTATAAATAACTTACTAATTTAACTTTCTTTAATTTATATTGTAGTATATTTAAACTGATTGAATGGACAGAACACATACTTTTGTTGTGGAATTGAGATAAATATAATACAATTTATATTATTGATAATATTAATTATAATATAATATATTAGTATTGTACTATAGAAGTAGCGATTAAATTAAATTTAACATTGAAAATAGATTATATAATAATACAGTACACTGCAATGACGTCGTAAAAATTTAGGGTAAGAATTTTAATTGTTGTAGTTGTGATAATAAATAATTAACACGATTATTTATGTACGATTATTTATTAATTACTAAATATATATTATACAATAGAAATAATATATATACCGAGTGACACGTGCAACTCGAACATTTGCTCTAGTCCAACTGTTCGGGCGCAATGCTCTTTTTCGATTGTTTAATTTCACAATTGTTTACGTTAAATATATACTTAAAACCTAATAATAATAAAATCAAGTGTTCGCCAACACTTAAAAAACGCGAGACATCTGATACTTGTATTTTAGTTCGCGGCGCCGAATTGTCGTAAGTCTCGGCGCACGACAACAATCATCGGGCCCACTGCTTACATGTAAAGCGTATTTTCTCAAAGTATATGTTACATTGATACTATTGCAATAAACTAACCATAAAAAGCCACCAAATTATCTTAAAATTGTTAACAACTTATCATATTGTTAAATTATTTGTAAATAATAATAATTGTCAACGATTTATTATTACAACTTATCATCCGTATGACGACCTGTAATGCGACAATATTAGATTATTAAATACCCGATATTATAATTATATTTAATAATTTATACATAATGGTATTATAAATAAGAAATATTTAAAATTAATGATACAGTATAAATGAACCTTGTGTAATAATTTTACACAATTTAGTTCATTTATGTATATATACACTAGGCTATTTTTACAAAAAAATTTTAACAAAAAAAATTTTAGCTTTATAAGTCGAAAGCTACATATTATTAGAAGTTCGATGAATTACTCTTCAGCAAAAGATACTGCTTATTATTATGTATGTATAATACATTTGTAGGAATATTATTTCATTTATCACCATTAATCATTATTCTTATCATATAAACTTATAAAAACTTATATAAACTTGTTTACTTTCAATATGAATAGCCGCTCACTCATTTCGCTACTGTTTCCTGATCCATCTGAGATCATTTTTAAATCTTACAAAAAACAAAACTGTTCCTTCATCAAATATAAAATCTCATCAAGAGTTAATTTAATAATAATAACTATCCTTAAAAAAGGTTTTAAAAAGGCTATCTCATGTTGATTGAAATTTACTCAGATAAAAATCTCCTGTCTTCTAATTACGTCGAATCTTCGTACTCTTATAACCGCTCAGAATGAATAGGATATTAGTCTTCACCAATTCCATCAGTTGAAGGTATTTTCCCCTCCTTAATAATCCCATGCATTTAGACTTCCATTTCAAACTTCAAAGCTGTAAAATTTTATATGCTCCCCTTACGAAAACTGCGGCTTACATTGTTCCCTTTAAAATAAAAAATCATTGGGATTCATTAGGAATCTGAAAATCTTTCGTCTAAATATAATTGCTCAATTAAAAACTAACGTTATGATGTATTTAGAATACTTCTTTTCTGAATAGAGAAAGTAATCGTTCCATACCTCTCCAAAGCTACAAATCTCTTACTGATTTCTTCAGTTTAGAGCCAATTTAGTTTAGTATTTTTCCTCCTCAGAATATAGAATCAATTTTAATTTAATCAATATTCAATATAAAAAGGATATACATATAAAATATAGATATAAAAAGGAATACAAATTTCAGAAGCATATCAGTAGCTCTTTAGTACTGTATTTTATTGTAAAATACATAACTAGAAAGTTCCATCCTCGAACAGCTGACACAGATGCTCACACCTTCTTCTGAAAGTATAGCCAACCATAATTCACCAATAAACTCCTTCGTCTCACAGCTGTCGGGTTGTAAAATAAAGCGACGTCCAGAGTCTCGCTAATTTTACTCGAGAAGTTGAACTATTATTCCTTCAGAAATGTCTGTGGTTACTGCGCGCAGTCTCTAAACTCGTAAGTGGGTAGTACCCTATTATCCATGAATTCCTAAATTTGAATTTTTCCTTGATTATTGTCAGCGTCCTTGATAATTTTTTTCTGTTGTAATCATAATCGGTTGGACACTATTAAATGTTTTGTTACTATTGGAAGTAAGAATGATATTCTATTTTGTAACCTATCGCAATTTTGTCGTCCGTACAAGCATTACAAATACCTTCTATTACTTTAAAGCTAATGTTTTTTGGCTACAATTGATGAAAATGCGATCATATTTATAATCTTTCTCGAATCATAACTTCGTTGCATAAACTGCTACTATATCAGTATTAAACCTAATTATCCTTTATATATATATTTATGTTTTCTATTTTTTCGGCTATTTATCTGAAACCATTTAATAGGTTGTGCAATATATATGTTTTGATCACTCTGATACTATTTTAATCTTTGTTGTATCATCTATCAACAGCTTTGTACTTTATTCAAAATATCTTTCTGAGATTTAAAATTATACGTAAATAAAAATTATTTGAAAAAAAAATATTTTTCGTTAATAAATTTTAAATTATAATTTTAATGTTAATTCAATTTTATTTATTTATGTTATTCGATTTTGAAATTTTTTATCTGTATTATAATGCTCATTAAAAATTTTTAATATCAAGTTTAATATAAGAATCATTATTCTGAAATATATTTTTTTGATAGTAAAGGAAACACCAAATTTTCAATTATTTTTAAAATAAAAAGTTGTATATTATAAAATAAACTTGTAATTAATTTAATTTCGAAATAGAAATTTCTAATTTAACGTTTTAAAGTAATTCGAAAAGTAGATTTATGCATACATATGTGAACCCAACTACACAAGAATCAATTTACTAATACCCAAAAATTATATAAACATTTGCCGAAAATTAAACTTACGTGTTGAGATAGTTGAGCGCACCGATTATTTCTACTAGACCATTTTATTCCTTCTTTTTTCGTGTTATCTTGAGTTAGAATAAATAACAAAATACAAGCAAATATAATGATATTAAGAGAAAAACAAAATTTGAATAAAAATATGTATGCATAATACTATAGTCTTCCCATTAAATTTTTTTATACAAAATATAATTTTTATTTTTCTTTGATTGCATTAGTATTTTTTATCATCTCTCTTTTATTATTCATTTACACAATGTTTGTTTATTCCTATATTGTTGTTATCTTCTTCTAACCTATACATTTTTATTTATGCAAAAATATATACAAAATAGATAATATTCAATCTAGTACTATTTCTTATTAGCATTTTTTTGCAATGTTAAAAAGTTTTTACACTATTTAATATAGAAATCTTGTAAATAATTAGTAAAATTATCTAAGAATTATATCAATTTTTAAATAAAGAATGGTTTTTATTAATTAATAGTCATAAGCACAATAAAGAAAATAAAATTAGGAAAGAAAAGGACTAATAATTATTACTGATAAACTTCCAAAACATTTTCCCTAAATTATCTTTTTTGCTTTTGTTATTTTTTCTGTTTCTTTGTTTTTTTTTACTTTCATCAATTATCTATATTTTTTTAAATATATTTTTCGCAATCTCCATTTTAGTTCCACTAAAATTATATTATTAAAAAATTATTATTATTATTATTATTATTTTATTTCCTGTATCATTCCACCACTTTTATATTGTTTTTCCAGTACTTCTCTTCCCATGAAACTTTATCTTATACCTCCTTTTTGTTAAATATTTTTTCGTGTTCTCTCACACCTTAATTTCTAATTTATCTCATATTTCAATATTATTTAAGTATTTCGCTATTTTTAGGTACTTTTCTATTATTTTCTCTGACTTAAATATTTTTCAGTTTCTTGTTTTCGTTTCTCTTCCTCTATATCTATATCCTTCAAAACTTTATTTCTAATGGTTGGTAATCAGACTGCTTTCTAATCATCACAGCCAATGTGTTAATCTTATCGTATGATTCTCCATTTACTATTACGTAATCAACAAAAACGCTCCTCTTTACACTTGTATACAAAATTACTTAATTCTTTCTTTTCATTTAAAATTGCAATTCTCTTTAAATTATAAATACTAATCTTTACCTCCTTTCTATTGATCAATTTAATAGTGATTTTTTTGTTTCTACCTTCATTTCTACAAATTTTACTGTTTTTATTTTTTATACAAAGCCATTCCTTTCATTTCTTTTATTTATTCATCATTTAATTTATCTTTAATATACTTTTTTCCTCTGCATGGTTTTTATGAATTCTGTTATGACTTGGCTGAAGTTTTCATTTTGCACATCTACTTTCATTAATTACATCACATTCCAAAATTTAATTTCCACAATACTCTTTCTCATTTCTATTCAGTTATATTTATCTTCTCTTAACTTTTACTTTTTCTGCAGAGCCTTTTCTTTTCATCTCTAATCAATTAATCATCTTTTTTGACCCCAGATTTTTTTTTCATACTTTCGGTTCTCTTTTTTTTATATTTTTATTTTGAATATTCTTTTATCTCTTTTTCTATTTAAGAGCTTTCTATTTTTTATTTTTAACAATAAAATTCCACTTTTAGGAAGTGATTTAAGAACTCTCGTCACATGTTGAGAGAGAGAGAGAGAGAGAGAGAGAGAGAGAGAGAGAAAGAGAGAGTGAGAGAGAGAGTTGAGATGATTTCCGTAACATATGGCTGGAATTCAAAATTAATGACCAAAATATTGAGAGTTAAGCTATTAATAAACATTTATTATATTTGATAATATTTGCTTAAATACTTTTACCATGGGTATCATAAAATTTATGTAAATTAATACTCTATATTATTGATATGATATGCTGTTGCGAACAAGGTTAAATAATCTTTACTCAGTTGCGATTACTTGATAAAGCTAATTTATTTTTGGAATTAACTTACTTAAGCTAGTTTGATTAATTACTATAATTTCTTTATGATAGATAAAAAGATAGATTTATTTAAAAACAGTATAATATTGGTATTTATATAAAACACATTCTTATATATTCATATAAACTCTATTTCGGTACAAAAATTTTTTTATCACTTTATTAATTTTATCTATATATTTTATATAACTCCATATTATTTTCTTCTTTTTTGTTGTTATTCTTCTTTCTGCCGTCTCTTAATCTCTTCTATTATAATTTTTTCACTTTTACTTATTTTTATCTTCCATAGTATTTTGTGTGATATGCCTATAAAAATCTTGCTTTTTTCAACATTAGTAAACATATACATCCTTTTATTCTATTTTTTTACATTAAACCTTTTTATTTTTACAATTGGTTTGTTTCTCTGTTGTAATTATTTCTTCTTTTAGTTCGTGTATGGTCTGGTTCTAACATTTTAATTTATTTAGACTATTACTTAATTTATTTAATGATTTTAGAAGATTTTTACTCCCATTTTTGAGGTGAACAAACTCTTCATTAAACAAACTGCATCTTTTTCTTTGTTCCTTTTATTTATTTCAACCATTCACTTTCATTTTCACTATATACCCACATATCCTCATCTTTAATAATTTTTTTTCATAAATAGTACCATTCAGTTCCATCTTCTCTCAAGTCTCTGAATTTTTATTTTACCATTCTTTTTACTTTTCTTGCCTTGTAAGTCTTATTGTGGTTTCTAGAGTAATTGGAGAGATATAGTTATTACAAGCACTAAAGAAAATAAAGTGAAAATAAATTTCCGAGGCCAATATTTGTATAAGTTGTAGAAGAAAACTGCTGAAGTTTGTAAAGAATAAATTTATTAGTTACCTAACGTATGGTACTACTCCAATACTCGATAACTTTGAAAAAAATAATTTCCGACTTTGGGTTTAAAAAATTTTTATCCAATCCAATAATTTTCATTTGTTTAGTTTTAAGTGCACTTTGCTATATTGTACCAACAATACATAAATTGAGCCACGCAACAATTTTGTATATATAAAAGCTATGAAGTCTAGATCACTCACTGTCATTTTACGAAACCTGCGATTTCAAAAGTGGAAAGATATATCGACCATCAATCAATTCTGTAATATTATTTTCTTTTCTCGCGATTAAATTGTAAAACTGTTGTTTCTTCTTCAAAATTTTCTCTAATCTAAAAAGCTAATTAAGCACTTTTGACAGTGCTTCGAATTCAAAAATTAATTGAAAAAAAATTTTAATTTTACTAAATGAAAATAAAGAATTATTTAATAGGTAATTTTTTCATAAAACATAATATAGCAAAAAACTAACCATAAATGAATATATATATACATATATATATAAAAACAAGTGATATATTTTATATTATATTTTTTATCTTTATTATTATTATGATTATCATAAGTTTTTTTTATTATTTCTATTGTTGTTATTACTCTATTAAATATTCTCTCTATATTTACTATATTTATTTCTATTCGCAAAATCTGTTTGATGTTGACATAATAGTCACGCTATTTTTTATTTTGATCTATATTTATTTTATCGCACAAAAAATCTTATTAATTCTAACGTATCTATCAATATAAATTATATTGTTATATATATCATATACTATATATTTGTAAGTTTAACATTTTGCTTTTGAGTTTTAATAGTAGTGACAATCATTATGTCGTATAATCGTAGTATACATTAGACTATTAACAAGTCTTTTAATAAATAATCATTTTAATAATATGAAAAATATTTTTATTTTTTTTTAATAACCTAAATTTTTTAGTTTTCATTATTCATTAATATTCTATAGTTTAAAATTTAGCTATAAGAAGTACGCCCTCAATTGAAACACACTCACAAAATATTGCAATTTTATTTTCAATTTTTAATAACTTTAAATATTGTAAAATATAATTAAAAAAATTATAATAATAAATAGTAGATGTATTTATTATTATGTAATATTACATATTCGTTGCAGTACTTGGAATGCATAGAATTCAAAATTTTAATAATAACCATTTTTCTATTGACAATTAGAAAATTTAAAAGTTTTATAGAAAGTTTTATATGATATTAAATATTTAAAATATATTAAATATTTTCATGCCGACATTATCTTTATAGTTCCAGATTTTCTCTTTTTATATTATCAGCTGTCGCATTTACATGGGCAAAGGACACGAATACTAAACTTTCTTATTATTTTGTTTTGTTTGCAAATTATTGGTCATTTTAAATATATATATATAGATATTTAAAATGACCAATAATGTGTAAATAATAAATAGGTAATAAATAAAATAGGTAAGAAAATATAATTTTTTATATTATATAACTTAATATTTTTTAAATTTTGATAACGTAGTTTTTTTGTTTAAAAATTTTTAAAATGTTCGTGTTAAGGTTTTTCGTGGATTTAAGATAATTTTTGACATCTAATGTGAGAAAAATTAATTTACAAATAATTATTTTCATAAAATAAATTTATGGAAATTAACTATTCTTATTATAGAATTTATTTGAAAATATTTGGCCTGGTTATATGATCATAAAGAATAATTTCATTTTTATTTTTATTTTAACTTTATTGAAGAATTATTAAAAATTGATAATAAGAAAAATTGCGTGTTTATTGACTGTGTTATAATAAATTTATGATAAATATAATTAATTTATCAAAAGAACATCCATAATAAGTTTAATAATAGGCTTCATAAAAACAGCAATAAAAAATTTTAATATTTAATCTAATATTCTAATTAAATTCTTTAAACTAATAATTTTTAAACATCTAAAAATAAAAGTTTTACGAATGCATTTTTTGACCAATTAGATAATACCATTACCGAAAATTTTTTTAAATTATACTAAAAACTTGTCGTTACAAAAAAATTATTGTACAACTTGAATTTTTCATTTTTACACTTATTTTATAATAGTTTTATGAATATTTTACATAACAGAATACACCGATTATTATATGTTAAAAATGATTCCCTTGCTTTGACTTATTGCACGAGTTGAACCACTATTTGAAAAATAGTTTAATATAATGCTCCAAAGAATAAACAATAAAACTATAACGAGGATTTTATTATTAACATCGAATGCCCAACTTCTACACTTTATCAACAGCGCATTTTTTACCTATTCCATAATTACTAATTATCTTATCCATAATGAAAATAATCAATTTATTCTTCATATTATACTGTAATAGTTCCTTAGGTTTTTAATAACTTTTTCTAAAGTTAAAATAGAAATTTTTGTTTTGTACAATTTTTTTTCAAATAAAACAAGATAAGTTAAAAATCAAATCATGTATAAAAAAGAATTGTTTTAAATTTCTAACAATTCCTAATACAATATTATACTTTTAAAAATATAGAATAATTATATAAATTATAGGAATGATAACATTCAGTTTCTTTTAATTTCAACCACTCTGAGTTTGAAATAATTAACTGTTCGTTTTTATAAAAAAAAATATTTCAGTTGGAATGTAATGAAATTTATATTGTGACGAACAAATTTAAATACAATTATATTTAAATTTAAATACATTAAAACCTAATTAACAAAGAGACATATGCTGAAGAAAATTTATTTTAACTAATTTTTTTTTTGATATTTTTTTTGTCAGTAAAAAATGTATTAATATAAGTATAATGCATACAAAATTAAATAATGAAAGAACGTGTATTTTATTTTTAACCCTATAAATGAGAAATAAAATAATCATCAGATCATTTCCATTTATAATATATTTTGAAATTGAAATATTGAATCATCTATTTATTTGTATAAATCGAATATAAATAATTTGTTCTGCAAAGTAGAAAAAAGGATTTCATAAATTTTATATGTTTAAGAAATGATTAATAAATGTTTGAAAACCATCAGAGTTGACAAATAAACATTCAAAATACTATCAGGTTAATGTAATTTAAGTATAGAAAATATAATAAAATAATTTTGTTTATTATAGATTACAAAAGTTTTAACTAAATTTTTATGATAAATAATTTAAAATAAGCATTAATATTTGTAGATTAATTAAAAGGTAATCTTAGTAACACAATTTTTATTTTCTTGCTCTCGTCATATTATAAAAATATTAATAGATGTAGTTTTCCATTAAAAATAAGAATTATAATAATAAATAAATAAATATATATATATATATATATACTAATATCTGAAACACAAATACGATATTTTTCATTTTAAATCACACTCAATCAATAATCGAAAAAATTTGTTTTTTTTTAACATTTCACTTTTCATTTTAAATAGAAATAAAGTTACATAGAAAAAGATGCAGAAATCCGATTTTTTTAAACTAAATTACAGCCATAGATTATCCATAGAAACGGAATATGTAGGGTGAAAGTCCAACCCAATCTCACCAACATTCCAACGATGTTTGGCTAGTTTGCAACTTCACCGGTATGCAAGCATTTGTGTCAAGATCAGCACTCACGCACGTCGTAGCACTAATTTAAGTTAATTTAAGAACGAGTAGGGTATAAAGAGCTTTAAACAAGCTATTAAATTTACTATAGTAAATAAGAATTTTTTATTTTAACTGGTATTACTGTATCGGTCAAGCTTTAATTTTCCATACCTTTAATAATAGTTGAAAACAGATTAATTAATTTTTATCTTGAAATCCAGAATTAAGTTATTTTATTTTATATTTTATTGATTTCTAGTTTATATAGATAAATATAAATATTTATTATAAATTATTTATTTACGCTTATTGCATTATCAATTACATTTTCTAGTATTGAGTATTTTATTATTAAAAATGGATACACGCAAAGATGCGTGTACATATTAGTGCACTATAATACTGTAAAATGTTTACAAAATAAATAATCTAAGAAATAGTTAACTTAATTAAATAATAATTTTAAAAAATTATATTTGATACATATGAAAAAATTTAATTAATTATTTTATAATTAAATATTATAAATTTTTTATATACGGAGATATAAATATTAAAAAAAAATTATCAAAATCTTATTTCCATTGATTTAAATAATCAAATAATATTATAATTCTTGATTAATTCTACTAAAAATTAATTAAATGATATTTATCGAATAATATATTTAGCATTATAAAGTAATTTAATTTAAATAAAATATTTAAAAAAAATGATTTTTTAGATGACACAGTCATGATAAGAAAATTATATTTAATCACATTTTTAATAAGTACAAATCTTAATTTTATTTCCCAATTGTTGATATAGAAATTGTATTCATAACTAAAAATGTATATGTTCATGTAACCGAAATCCTCTTTCTGTTTCAGTTTACTTTAAAATTAATTACACTAAACCATAATAATAATAAAAATAATCAATTGAATTCATAATTTTTATCAAAAACTTTGTTTATTACTCATTGAATGTTATACATATATAAATTTAAAACTATAAGATCTTTTACAATTTTAAAATAATGTGAAAAATGTTCATTTGAAAAACTGTATTAAAAATTTTGGTATTCACTGATGCAAAATTCATTTATACAACGTAGGATGTTGATAATATAAGATGTACTTTTCCATTCTGGAAAATAAATTTCCTATTTTATAAAAATGTAAATTGTATAAAATTTGTTAATAAATTTTTTTAAGTTTTTTGGAAAACTTGAGCTAGTGTTACGGAATTTTAACATGAAATTAACTGAAAAAATACTTCTATTAACCGATTCGATCAATTTTATTAGTTAAATTTGTATCTATTAAATATTATCAATAATTTTAATTTTATAGTTTTCACTACTAAAATATAAATTAATGCATTATTTTCTTTGAAACAGATTCACAACACGTAACGGAGTTTTTTTTCCATTGATATATATTTTTAAACGAAATTAAGAATGCAGTTTTTTTTTAATTAGAATAAGATTTTTTATCAAAACTATTTTTCCTTATAATAACAATTTTATTTTTTTTCAAATATAAACTTGTAAACTCTAAATTTGTAAATTAGTTCTAAAATGACTTGAGTTTATTTTATAGTTCACTTTTATTCTTGAAAGTATCATTGCGATATTGCTAATCGAGAATGAAAAGAATTGCAATTGTTAGAAGAATATTTACGTTTATAGATCAATACGATAACGAAGATAGTCCTTACTCCAATAACCAATAACTTCATAGGAAGAATCGTTCAAATTTATTTTTGTTCATTCCACAAAAACATAAATTGCAAGAATTTATGTTTTATTATTCCTTTCATTCCTGCATTTATCTTGTCTTTCGCATTCGAGAATTCATATTTATTGTAGTTTGTCATCATTTGTCGAACTTATTTTACAAATGTATATAAATAATTAAAACGCGAATGAAATCAAAATCACATTACCTTTTATTTAAAGACGAAAGAAAGTAGATGTGTATTAGATCATATTTAATGTTTTCTTGTACACTGTTACTCGCATTAATTTATAATAAATAATGAATAGTTATATATTCAATAAATCAAGTTAGTTTTCATAAATAAATATATAAATTCATATTAATTGATATAATAATTTTCAATTAATAAATTGTAGAATAAAATTTCTATGCTTATTATTAATATAATAAGCACTTGAATTACTTTACAATGATGGTTTATTTATTGAGTTTATAAATTTATTACAAAAACGTTTGTAGATAAATCTATTAGACTTTTCCCTAATAAAAAAAATATAATACATTTATAGCATAACTTCAATAACTTAAATTATTCATTCTCTAATTTTAATAAATCAAATATTTTAATTATTTTTTAATTCTACAATATTATTATTATTAATAAAATATATTATCACATGATAAATTAATATGTATAATAAAAGAAATATTTATTAATTTGTATACGATGCCATTGTAATTAAAATTAAGTAAATTTAATATAGTTGTAATTTTTTATTATTATTTAAAAGTATTTATTATTTTGTTACAAGTTTATTTTGAACATGATATTTATTTTTTGAAAATTTAACTTTTTTATTTATAAAATATTTTTGAAAATACGTCTCATATTTTTTTAGACTATTGAAGCATAAATTATATTTCATGCTTAGGTTTATTTTTAGATATTTTTAGCAAAGTTAGAACTTCAAATATTTTTCAAATCAATAGTGTATATGTTATGACTCTAAAAAAAAACCGAATCAAATATTCCTTGTGTCACATATTTATTGATTTCTATTCTTTTTTTATAATTTAATTTGAATGAATTATCAAATAAATATAAATATTGTTACTTTGTAATAATTTTTATCTGTTTGAATAAAATACATTTGAACTTCTAGCTATGTCCAATACTAGACATGATGTCTGGAGTGTGAATGAAAACCAAAAAGTATTGTTATATGAAATGAGGTAGATCTGCAATGTACTACAGAAATATCTAAGGAGTTATCGAAGACAATCGATATAAATCTTTCATTAGTATATACGTTTTTATTAATCACACTTTCCTAACTTGAAAAGTTTAAAAATGAGAAGATCATAAGGCTTCGAATTTCCATAGTTGCAACTTTTTCAGAAAGAATTACATTCCAGTTCCTGTACATTATTTCATTTTTTTATATAATATTATTTCAGTATTTCTGTTATTGAAAGGAATGATTTAATTTTAACTCATATCAGCATGTTATATTTGAAAGAAAAAAGACCCGCGGATATATCAATTAATTTATACCGTTAATTATTTTACGGTATAAAGTACAGAATGTAAGTCATTCGTCGCACTTTCCAAGAAACATGACACGGTATCCTCATAGATGGCACTGTGTAGTTTTTAAAATTACAATGATATATTTGTATATGCACATGCGTCGCTGTGTCAATCGCGATAATATAAATTAATAGAAAATTATGTTTTCACAACAGGACAATTAAGGCTTATGAATAGTGCTAAACAAGGTTGAAATTGCGTATATCAAAAAAGAAATTACGAAAGCAAAGTGAATTCATTGCGGTTACGTAACCACGTGCTTGAAAAAACATTAAGATCGACGCATGCGCTAGAAATAATTATAGAAAAGAAAAAGTGGAAAAAAAAGTTTAATTTACTTCAGAAAGAAAAAAGTGAATCATAATGAGTAAAAAATCAGGTAATTCGGATATAAGAGCCTTTGGAATAAAGAGGAGATAATAAAAAAGAAACAATATCTAAAAACGAAAAGCTAACAGATACAAAAGCAGAGGAAAATCAGGACAACAATTTAAATATATGTAAAAAATGAAGGTTTGAAGACATGAGAAAAAACTGGGAAAACAATATAATAGATACGATAAAAGAAAAAGTAAGGGAATTAGTGAAAGAGAATTGGAAAGAGACAGATAAAGAGTTAATAGTAAGTGAAATACCATTGAAGGTGAGCGAAGAAATAAAAGAAAAAATGAATAAAGTCGGAAAAATAATGGAGTCTTTAATAGAAAGAATGAATGATAATAAAAATGTAAGAGAGAGTACAGAAAATAAAGAGAAAATAAATGAAAAAATATAAACAATATATATGATATATTAAAAGAGCAAAAAATTAATACAGCAAAAAAAAAAATGGAGGAAGAAATAGTAAAAATGAAAGTGGAATACGAAAAGTGGAAAGCAGAAATGACAAGCATAAGAAAAGAATTCTTGCAATTTAGAAAAGAGATTTCGGATGAGAAAGAAACATTCAAGTTACAGCAGGAAAGAGAAAAAGAATTATAGGAACTTAACTAGAGTGAAGACAAAGTAAGGTCAATTGAAATAGAGAACACGGTAGAAACAAGAAGTGATCGAGAAAAGGTTTTTAACGAGGTCTCAGTTAACGAGATAGGTAATATTATAAATAAGCTAAAAGATAAAAAATTTCCGGGAGAAGATAATATAAATAAACTTATGTGGAAATATGGAGGCAATATAGTATTTCAGGGCATGAAAAAGATTTGTAATAATCTGATAAATGGCAAGAAAATCTCGAAGGAGTGGCGAAGTAGCTTGGTCGTACCTATTTTTAAGAAAGGAGACAAAAAAAGAACGTGCAATAATATAAGAATCTCCTTGATGGACTCCGGATACAAGTATTTGCTGAAGTCTTAAAAGATAGAATCCAGAAACAACTTGAATGTGACAATGAAAAAAAGTTTCTTAACGACACGCAATTTGGGTTTAGAAGAAAGAGAGGCGCGATAGAGGTAATTTATATACTAAAAAACGGTGATCGACATTAACGGTGATCGAGTACGTTTCGCAGATCTTAAGACTACATTCGATAGCATTGACAGACAGGAAATATGGAGGTGTATGGAGAAGGCAGAGGTTGATAAATACCTAAAAAGATGTGTTAAAGATATTTACCAGTATACCAAAATGAAAATAAAAGTAGATAATAAAATTATAGGAGAAGTCAACCCTAGAAGAGGAGTTAGACAGAGATGTCCACTCAGTCCTATTCTCTTTAATATTGTGATATCAGATCTAGAAGATAAAGATAAAGATCGCTAAAGAGTTCAAGAACGTCGGGGGTAAAGATAGGCAACCAAAAGATTCGCTCATTGACATATGCAGACGATGTAGTTATCATTGCAAAAAGTGAAGTGGAGCTCAGGAAACTACTGCTATTGTTCAGGAAATTTCTAGAGACAAAAGGTTTAGAGTTAAATACGTACAAATCTAAAATAATAAAATTTAAAAAGGCAGGAGGTAGAAATAAAAAGTTAATTGTAAAATGAAATGAAAAAAATTTAGAAGTTGTTAAGCAATACAATTACCTCGGTTATAATTTTAGACAGAATAATAGAGATGAAAAGCACATTCAACTTTTAGTTATTCTGGCAAATCAACTATTAGGGAGAGTTTAGAACATAGCAGAAAAATGGTTCAGAGAAGATTTTAAAAAGAAAATGAAATTATTTTCAGGACTACTGGATAATGTGATTCTATATGGGGGTGAAATTTGGGGGTGGCAGTATTTTGAGGAGATAGAAAGAATTCAGAAAAAGTATATCAAGTGGGTTCTGAACCTAGATAGGAATACTCTTGATCATGTGTTATTTTAGAAATAAAAAGAAACAAATTGGAAGTAAAAGCAGCTAAAAGGACGATAAAATTCGAATTAAAAATATTGTATTGTGGAGAAGAGAGCATCATCCAACAATTTTTAAACAGTATGATTGCAGAAAGAAGAGAACTAGAAATAATCAGAATGGGAAACAAGAGGGAAAGAGAGGGTTACGGTAAAATTAGATTAAGATTTTGGAATAATATAGGATGGTCGAGCGAATTTTAGGAGGCAAAGAGCGAATTTTAGAAGAAAACAGAGGATTATGGCAGGAACTTGAAGAGACAATGAAAGGGCAACAGCAGCAGAAACTATTAAATAAAGTAAAAATTAATAAATTAGAAACATCTAGTTAGTCGGCAGAGGTTAGGAACTTAGTGGAAGAAAACCTTGCAGATAAGAAATGTATTTATAATCATAAGGTGAATCAATAGGTGAAAAAAGAAAAACGGTATGAAGATTTTAGCAAGATTTACAACAGGAAATGAAACAAGAAATAATAAAAGTTGGCTTCAAGAAGAAGAAAGGTTGTGTAGAATGTATAATAGGTCACTTGAAACAATGAAACATGTATTTGAAGACTGCATTTACACAGGGTTCAAAGAGATTAAATGGGAAAAGGTTATGAAAGGAGACAAAAAAGATATTTGCAGACTATATCCGAAACAATAGCTTCGAAAAAAGATAGAAATGAAAAAAAAGTGATAACGTTACATAATAGTTAATGGCAAAGGGAGAAGAAAGATGATGGATAAAAAAAAATCTAGCTGTATCAGCAGGATTTGTAAAACATGCGAAACAAAAATTTAGTTATAAGAAAATGTAATAAAGTGAATAAAATTAAAGGTGTGCATAGTATGAAAGGTTATATTTAAATTCTGATAAATGTATGATATGAGTGATTAAATTTATGTAGAATATATAAGTATAAGTAATTTTAAGTATTAGAACTTGTAAGATGGACTTAGAAAATAAGTACAATAAGGTAATAGCATAACAATGTATATATTGTTCAATAAAATAAATAATAATAAATTATCTTTTGATAAATTGTTCATAAATCAATTAATCAAATCAAATTTTTTCGAAAAATCCATTAATAAAATTATATTATATGATATTAATTAAATAGAAATTTATAAATAAATATACAAAATAAAATTGTATCTGCTTATTAATTTATTGAAAGATGGGTAAATTTAGACAGAAACAAGTAATAAATATATAAATTTTGATTATATCAATCGTGTACTAATACTATAATTTAATATAGTCGCTTAAACTCATATCAACTTAGGTTTTATTAAATGTAATTTCAATTAAAATGATTCCAAATAATGATATATATGTATATGTTTGCGTGAGTGTATTTGTGTAATTAAAATATAGAGTATATAAATCAAAAATTTTTTTCAATAAAAAACATAATTTCATCGAAATTTAATAGTAAATAATGTAAAATGACTCACTGACCGAAGGAAATAAGTCCGCTGTTAAGCATGGAAAGCTTGATCTGGCTGGGTATAGAGGCAAGACTATGTCCAGGATTCATGTGTCGCTTGCGTGGCGGTTTCTCCGGAGCTCGAGGAGCGCTTCTACTTCTATGTTGATGGTGGTGCTTCCTATGGGAATGAGTGTGTGAACTGGCGCCCGTCGAAGAACCTAGGGTTTGATCCGAGTCAGCACTACTCAAATTCGTCAGTTCACCGAATGTTGATTGCGCACTTAAAGATGAAGACATCTACAATTATTGAAGGAATTCATTATTATTCAAGTAATTTAAGTAATATCATAGTATTTCAATATGAAATTTCAAAAGAGTTCAATATAATAAATTTGAATAAAAAATAGTTAATATATATAATTTTTTAATAAAGTGTTATATTAATTTATCTATTTTAGTTTTGTTAGTTTTCCGACAAGAAATTTTTTTACAACGACAAATGAAATCCAGCTATTCATCAGTTTTCAGTAAAAACGTATAGTTTTAGATGAGATCAAATGTTCTTTAATCTTTGGAGAAAATAGATAGATATCGGAAAGTTTAAGAAAATCGTATTGCATCAAGATAGTTCGTAAAATCATGAAAATAATTAAACTGCAGAAGGGTTTTCGGTACAGAGTATAACTCGTAAATGTAGGCGAATTGTAAACGCATTAAAAATGCAAGTGAGAAAGGATTTTCGATATAGTGTGTAACGCGAAATCTTAGGTAAACAAAAAACGCATTGAAAACATAAATGCGGAAACCTTTTTGACAACGCATAGTTTATAGGCGCACAATAATAGTATATAATTATGTAATAATATATAGAAACAATGCATAGAAAGTACGTAAAACCCTTTATTTAGTATATACTTCGACGAGTAGAAAATGTATAATACCCTTTTTTGGTAAAGAGTTTGATGCGTATAAAGTACAAGTATCGAGGCATTCTCGGTGAGTTCTAGCGCAGGCGTGTAAGACGTAGTAGGTATGTGTGAACATTACAATAATAATTTTATTAGAAATTATAAATTTAATTAATCAGTAAACAATATTTATAAATTATACATTAATAGAAAATTGTATAATCGAAGAAGGCTACATTTTTTTATCTTTAGAGAATATTATTAAATATATTACATAGATATTTATAATAGCATATTTAAATAATTTTAATTAAAAATATTTTTGAATTATATTTATTTTCTAAAATAAAGATAAACTAATATTTTTTCTTTTTGCACAAAAATATTCATATATAAAGTACTGTAATAAACGATGACAAAAAATGTATACAAATGAACGATTTAATTTTAAGTTTTATATATTTTAATGTAAATTTTCTTTGAAAAATGGTAAACATTTTTAATCTAATGTAAAAAATTTTAAACTTTAATTACACAGAAATTTAATTAATTTTTTATTCAATAATGACTTAATTTTAAACAATAATTAAAAATAAACTTTAATATAAAAATTTCACTTTAAAAGATTTAAATTTGTATTATTATAGAAGATAATTATATATAATATCTTATTTATTACTAGATAACTTCAATTAATTAATTAGTTTGCTTTTTGAATTAAAACTAAAGAAGAAGAAAATTTATAAAACAAGAAATAGATGAACTAAGATTATGAAACGACAGAATTTTGTATATTTTATTATACATCTATTTTATTATAAGAATACGAGTCGAGAAATATTAAATATTTAAAATGTTATTTACACAAGTACTAATTAACAAACAAATATAATTTATTAAAAGAATATATTGTCAAACTTTTCAATAGCTTTGAAATAAATTTTTACTGACATTAAAATAATATGTAGATATAGAATTTTAGTAAAGAACCTCTTTGAACTAAAACTTATTATCCATAAGTTCAAATATAAATAATATAATCTTATATTTTTTAATTTTAACTTTTTGATCAGAGTATAGCGGATAATTAAAATAAAATATATATTTATTAACTTTTATTGAATAAAAGCATTGATTATATTCTATAAAAAATTTTAAAAAGGAACATTTGTAAGAAATACTATTGAAGTAATTTCTTTTTGACAAAAGTTAAACTAAAATAAATTTATTCATACATATTTATAGCAACGAAATTCTATTGAATATAACGTGAAAAGAATGATTTTTAAGATTTGAAAACTTATTTAAATTTAAGCAAAAAGGAACGTAAATAACTAAAAGAAATTCGAACATATTAAATTGACAGAATTATTAGATGACGATTTGTAACAAATTTTTATGAAATTATCTCATTAATGAAATGTTGACAGATAAATATTTTGTTTTGATTTTTTATCAAATATTAATGTTCATATAAAATAGAAAATTCGAAAATATGGTAACATATCAGCTAAGGGATGATACAGTTAATGGATAATCAGCATCAAAATGAAAATTCCAAGTTTTAAAACTTATGTTCTGCTCTGGTGGAATTAAGAAGTTATTGCCTATTATTAACTTTAAAGTATCATTGAAAATCGTTAATAATTGATTATGCTATAAAATAATACATTTTTTATAAAAAAAAAAACGAGGAAAAATCATCTTTATCGATGATGTATAATTTAAAATTATTTTGTAATAAATATTCAAATGAACATTAAACTTGAAATAAGACGAAAACTTAATTTCATATCGGATATATGGTTATATACGTTCCGCATATTAGGCATTAATATTGTTATTTTTCAATATTACTTGAATTTGAATTTAAATATCTATTTGTGACATGATTTTAACATATTAAATTTTAATACGAATAATGTCAGAATAAAAATAATAGTGTAACATTATTATTATATAATTATACAGAAGAGGCATCAAATATCAACCTAAACAGAAGGCCGTCTACAGTCTTCTATTTTGTCGACCAGTTTGGTCGTTCTGTCTGTACGACCTGTATTTTCTGTTGAAGACCTTCTATTGTTGTTGTGCTTAAGTCGGAGACTTTTATATGTTGAGGATGCATATCAATTGGTTCTCTGAGGCTGAAGAAGATTTCATGGTATCTAAACGCGCGGAAAGACGAATTTCAATCAACACTCAAAGCATCGCAACTGACGACGGATTATTTTTCGTGGCGTCTAAGAAAAATGCACGCGTAAATACAATCCTGTATTAATGAATCGGCTAATGTCAATGTATTACAGATTTGATGCTGAATTATATTTCGTAGCACATATTTCGTGTTACATGCGCAAGTAACACAACCTTATGTTGTATTTTTCATATACGATAGTTGCGACAAAATAAGTGTAGTATAGTATTTATTTAAGAACAATATTTTACATTGTTATTTAGGTTATTTTTAAATTTATTTCTAATCCAACTTATACATTTTTATACATTTTATATACATTTTTTTAATACATTTTTTAATTATTTATAACAACACACTATGTTTGTTTTTTTCTTTATCTTTTCTTTGTTTTTCACTGTTGAACTTTTCCATGGTAGTTTGTACAGAGTGTTGGTGTCCCGAGTCAAATATTACTGTGAACATTCTCGTTTTATTATAAATATGAATTTAAATAGTAGTGTAGATAGTTAGGTAGATATACGTTCTTTTGTCTGTCATTGTCCTATTTTATTTTTTATTCTTCCATATTCTTTGATTCCAGTTTTGCTTTTTTGTTTCTTTTCCAATATATTCTGTACAGTAAATTAATGCTTTTTCTTTCCCCTTTCAGAACTTTTTCCCAGGCAGTGGTGTGGTACTCTACCTCTTCGCATTCCTCTAGCACATGTTTCAGTGTTTTCTTGTCTTTATTACACAGTCTGCATGTTTTTCTTTTCTTCGTTAGCCAGTGTCTGTTAAAGTTACTCTCATTGCCCATCCTATATTTGGCTAGAATCTTCATTCCTATTCTGCGCCTTTCTCCCTCTTTCTTTGTGTATATACTTTCTTTTCCCTGTACCGTCTCTAGGATGAGATTCTTTACTTCGTGTGTATTTTGGTTTGTTTAATTTGTTTAGTAACAGTTGTTGGCACTGGCTCCGTTTTATTTCTGTTATTTCTTCCAGATCAAGTTCTTCCCTCTGTATTTTATTCTCTAGGTATGTACTTGACCATCCTATTCCCTGCCAGAATTTGATTCTAGCGCTAGTATAATTTTCCCTTTTTTCTCTGTTTTTCCCCTGTAATTTTCGAAAATCCTTCCTTGTATTAATCTTGCTTCTAGACATTCTTTTAGTATTTCCTCCTCTTCTTTCCTTATTTTTTGTTCGTAGTTCATTGCCCTTTTTATACCTTTAATTTGTGTGTTTTTGTCTAATCCTAGCACCCATTTGATGTATTTCTTCTGTATTTTTTCTATTTCCTCCTGTTCTTTCCATCCTCGTAATTCCACTTCGTATAGAATGACTCCCTCCACTAATGCATCGAAGAGCTTCATTTTTGTGCTAGAGTCTTCCTTGAAGTATCTTTCGGCAATGCTCCAAACTTTTCCTAGTATCATGTTTGCTTTTTTGGCTACCATTTTTATGTGCCTCCTGTCTTGATTACTTTTTACTAGTTCATATCCCAAGTATGTGAAAGTTTTTACCGTTTCCAGTTTATCCCCTTTCCATTTAAAGTCTGTCATTTTCTTTCTGTCTCCGTGTTTTTTAAATTTCATGATTTTCGTTTTGTCCATGTTCAGTTCTAGTCCTTTTAGCTTCTTTCCTGAAGTCCCTGAAAATTTTTAACATCTCTCTTATTTCTACTTCATTTTTTGCTAGTATTGCGATGTCGTATGCGTAAGTAGTACCCTTATTATTTTTTTCCCTATTTTGATTCCAGAGGTTCTTGCTTTTTTTTATCTTCTGCCAGTTCTAACATTCTTATATTGAATAATGTGGGGCTTAGTGGGCAGCCCTGCCTGACTCTTCTGCTTATCTCAAACTCTCCTATGATCTTATTATTTATTCTAATTTTTACTTTTGTGTCTTGGTATAATTTCTTTGTGCAGTCTATCAAGTAGTTTTCTATTTCAGCGTTCTCTAGCCCTTTCCAGATTTCCTTCCTTTTTATTTTATCAAAAGCTGATCTTAGGTCAGCAAAGCAGACTAATATTTCGCCTTTCTCTCTTGACAATTATTTGTCTATAGCCGTTTTAGTACCTAGAGTGCGTCTGTGATACCCCTATTTCTTCTGAATCCGAATTGTGTTTCTATGTATTTATTGTTCTCTTCCATGAAGTCTTCGATTCTATTTTTTATAATTTCTGTCACTATTTTGTACCCTGAATTCATTAAAATTATACCCCTGTAATTCTCCACATTTTTCTTATCCCCTTTTTTGAAAATCGGTACTACCGTACCGTATTTCCATTCCTCAGGCAGTTCCGTCCCGCAAAGTAGGTCGTTGGTGATTCTTGCCATGCATCCTGCCAATGTTCTTTTTCCATGTTTCCACATCTCGTTTATAATTTGGTCGTCCCCTGGGTTTTTGTTGTTGTTTAGTTTTTTTGAAATAACTTTGTACACTTCTTGTGATGTTACCTCTTCGAATATGTATTATACTCTATTTCTTTCGTTTTCCCTTATTTGTTGTATCTTATGCCCTCTTACTGCTTCTTCTTTGAAAAGTTCTTCAAAGTCTCTTATCCAAATTTCTTTTGCGATATTTGCGTCTACTTTACCTTCTTTCTTGTTTTCCTGCCTTTGATAACTAGTTTCTAAAATGTCTATCCTGTTTTGTCCTTTCTTACTTTATTTCTTCTTTCTTTTGTTTTTCGTTTCTTCATTTCTATTAAGTATCTGTAGTTTTTTCTTTCTTTTATGTACTCTTCTCCAAAATAAAAGTGTATCCCGCCTTGTTTCGATAAGTCTAGGTATTTTTTCTAGGAATTTTTCGCGCGACAGTTCGGGCGAATCCCATCGAAACGCCGCGGCGAAAATAAACAACAGCTTTAGTCGCGCGACGACTAAATGACGGCTGGATGGCGCCTTAAATAAAACAAATAGGCAAATTTCGCGAATTAATCGCAACTAGTCCGATCGTGCACTGGACATTAAAACATCATGTAAAAAGGAGAAGAGAGAAGTTATAAAGAACGCGACGGGCACGAATACGTCTGAGTTAGCGTTCGTCATTACAACAGATCGCAAGTTACTTCTCCTCCCTTAATTTTGTAAATTACAAGTACCAAGAATGAACACATATTACAATTTAAATTGTTTTCATTTGACTGCACCCTCATCATCATCCTTATCGCAACTCGCGTTCGTAACAGTAGTAGTAAACATAATATTCTATTGTATTTTAATTTAAACAAATTTTTTTTAGTAATTAATGATAAATATAAGTACCATTGTTCATTCTGTAACTATATCTTTCAAATTAAATGTTAACTAACACATCAAAATTTTATGTTTCTTTATAAGATTTTAAAAGTATATTTTAATTTATTATTTTTTTTATTTCGATTAAATAATTAATGCTATATTTAATCTAATTATTAATAATACATTATTATTAATAAAATTTATCTATTACAATTTAGTAACTTTCTTCGTAAAATTATTTTAAAACGAAATGAAACAAATTCACGATGTAACATAATTATTATAAAAATAGATAAATAATAATTATTATAAAAATAGTGTATTTTTAAAATATACAGAATAATAATAATCATAACTAAGAAGAAAAAAATTTATTATTCATATTTTTTATATATTAAATTGAAAACATGATATTATTAATACTATTAATAATTTTCTTGGTTATTTTATTAATTATACTATTTTTTTTTTTATTTTACTTTTAATTAAATTTAATATAAATTTATTTACATCTAACTTAAAAATATGTATTTCTAATGTTAATAAACTAATTAATGTGATAAGAAAATAAACCAATGACGTATAAAAGTAGTTATTTCAATTAAGACACTCTATTAATAATATGCACGATTAAAAAATGTTAAAAAGCTTATTCAGGAAATAATATTTAAAAAAAGTAAATAGCATTTATGTCATAAATTAATATAAATATCATAAATTATATATTTAATTAAGATACATTAAAAAATATAACAAAGTATAAATATCTATCATATTTATACAATTTATAGATATTTTAAAAAATTCATTAGAATATTGTTTTGAAATAAGAAAAGTTTAAAGTAATTTTACTTTAAAAATTAGTCCGTCCCTAAAATTTACAAATCTTTTAAAATACCCATTTCAAAATAAATTTATAACTATACAGTAATTATTAGTTTATAATCTTTAAGATCTTCATTTTCTTGTCTCTCTTACTTTTTTGATAAAGCAATAGTTGATAAAAACGTATAACATTTAATTTTTTTACTCGGTTCAACTCAATTTTTAATTATTTACAACAATTGAATGCAAAATTATCTTCTTTGAAAAAATAATCGCCCATTTTTTTAATTTTAAAATGAACAAGAATTAAATTCAATTGAATTTTTTTTTCTTCAATACTTCCATGAACACTGCAAAGTCTGGCAAATGCCACCACGAGTGAAAAGCAAAAAATAGAAAAACACGCAGGCTTAACCTTTAATGCACAAGTCAAGGCGACGAGATTCACTACGTCAAGGCTGAGCTTCGCTACTGAAGAGGGAAGTGTTATTTTTAAATCCGTTTTGTAAGAAGTAGATATCACAATACGACGGCCTCGAATACCGATGTACACGAGTAATTCTTCAATTCCTCTTCATTTTACAGATGCCATTTCATTAGCATGATTATTTAACCGTCATAAGATCATTATGATTTATTAAAATTATAAAAATTTATAATTATTATATTTATATTACGAGAATTAACTTAATTATAATTCCATTATTTTAATTATTAAAAATTTGTAAATGCTTACAAATCTTATGTAGTAAAGTATGTTAGTATATGTGTGAATATAATTTTGTTTTAATTAGTAAATATTTTGAAAATTAAAATACTAATAAAAACACTTCTTTAATTCTTAAATTTAACGAATATATATTTTTTAATATTTTTAAACGTTTTAGAATGACATACACCCGTGAATAAAAAATTGTAAAAAAATAGTGAATGCCAATGATTAATAATATTATAGCGTCATTACAAAACTTATTGTTAAAATAAATAGTCAAGTAAAAATAATAATTACGTCTGGTGCATAAGTTTAAACAATAAAAATATTTTGAAAGTATTTAAAGTTATAATATACTGATTATAAAAATTGTTTTATTACTTAAAAGTTAACAAACGTCTTTTTTATAATAAATTTATCAAAAAATTACAGAAAAACATAAATTATTCAAAATAAAAGTAAAGTTTAATTTTTTTAAGCTTTACCAGGTTTAAAAATATTTATATTTTTTTTAATTTACTTTTAAAATTTTAATTTTATTAAGTTATTTTTTATTTTCAGGAAATTATGATGTTTATAATATAAATGCATACAAAGTCATTATAGAAATTTTATATCTAAAATAAAATGAATTGTATAGTTGATTTAATTTTTTAATAAATTTATTTTGATATTGTATATTTAGTTAAATAAACTTATTTACAATGTATTTATTTTTTTTTTTTTTTTAATTACATAATATAAATTTTTTTTTTAATATTAATCAACATTAGTATTACATCTTATATTTTTTCATACAATTATAATAAATTCCTATAATAATTATCAAAATATATCTTTGTAATAAATAAATAGATAAATTATTTATTGTGAATAAAGTATTTAAAAAATGATAGCAGAATCAAATTTTAAAATATTTTACTTAGTATTTCACGTATCATGAAAAATGTATATTATGAAAATTATAAATTATAAATTAATGTTATGTGATAATAAATTTATGAATAAACTTAAAAATTTTTCAAAATTAGATAATTTGAATAAAATTAAATATTAAGTATAATTTTTTTTTAATTGCAAATCTGAAGTCAAATAATAAAAATAAAAATTTTAATTCTAATTCAATTATGATTCTTTTACCACAATGGGATTACATCTTTCATTAAATTTCTAAATTGATACATTTTAACAGGTTTTCATATTTTTCATATATTTTGTTGTTTTTAAGCCTTTGACATATTTTTACTTTATCTATTTCGATTAGAAAATTTATATTCACATATAAAAATTCAGAGTTTTGTTAATTAACGTTTAATAAAATTTAACGTAGTAGTGTTACTAATCATTAAATTTAACAATCTTTCAAATAAATATAATAAGTACTAAAAAATTAGTAATAGTTCATATTTCATAGAATTTATTACAATATGAAAAGTAAAAACGTAGATTATGCGATAAGTATAAATGAAATATTCATACAATCAGTTAAGAAAAGTTTATATATGACAAAACTGCACAATACGAAAAAATTGTATTTACATAAAAATGTAGAAAGTTTATATAAAATTTATTATTGATCTCATGGTCGGATATATATCTCAATTGAGAGACACAAAAGCAATTAATTTGAATTACAATTAATGGCGTTTTATAGATTACCTTGCTATTCTACCATATTTATCATATACTAAAAACATTAAGTCTCATTGAACTTTTTTTACTAATATTTATCTTTTTATTTTTTGTTTTTTCTTTGTCTTTCATCGTTGCAAAAAAAATGAACTTCGTGTTATTTACTTAGGAGGATAGTTAGAATTTCAATACTTAGTTAAATGTTGTCCTAATCATCTAATAAACTGCATTGTACATTATTTATGTTGCAATATATTAAATATCATTTATACATTAATAAAGTTACTTTATTGATATATATATATATTTATAAAACAATAATGTTTAAAAAAATATATTTTTTATAGAGTTGACAAATTTATAAATATAATTAATCATGATTAGAATGATGTTCAAAACTTAAATATATAATTAATAGTATTTATTACCAAAGAAATTGAAAAGTGTAATAACTATTTGTTTACAAATACATGAGATTCAAAGGTAATAATAAAAACGTATTTGCCTTTGTAAACCATAGGACTTGATAATATTCAACATAATTATGTAGAAAATATATGAGTGTATTTTATTTTGAACCAAAAAAATTATATTGACATTTTTACTGCTTTGGTTTTAAAAATCAGGTTTACTTTAATTTTCAGCTTTCATTTACTGTGTATTTCAGTACTCAAATGTATATTGTAACCCTATCTAAATTGTAATCTTGGTAAGCAAAAAGATTAATTAAATAAACTAAATAAAAATGTAATATTATGGTAAACGTTAATATTAAAATAATTTTTAAGATTTAATGATTTCAATTCTTTATCGTAATTTGCTCACTCTTTCAGAGCGATTGTGAAGGCTTGTCCTTATTTTAGAATGTTACTACTATTATTATAAAAATTATGATATTTTTTACCATAACATGTGTTTTTATTATCATCGCACATCATATGTAGCATTAAAGTTACATAACTTCCATGATTTACTATAAATCTTCGTGAAGGTCCTTCGAGGGATTAACTGAAGCCTTCACTAAAGAGCTTGCTAAATTACTTTTCTTCTTAGAATTAAGAATAATAAACGGGAATAATATAATAAAGTAATAAAGTAGAGTAAGAAAGTAAACTTTATAGAAGAAGGGAGGTAAAGGGATAAGTGTATGTCTTGTGAACACCGTGCAAACTATCTATCTACCTATCTATCTACGTGCCCTTTAGCCTCCTCTCTCTGAAAACCACGTTAAAATAAAAAGTAGTATCATTTTTTAAAATAAATAAATTTGAATCATACTTATGCATCGTTTTCTTACCTGAATATTGCCGATCCTACATTCAAGAATCAACATTCTGCGTAGACTTTGATAAATACAAAATAAATTTGCGTCGCGCTATAAATTCCGCTAATCAACTAGTGATTTAACTGACGATTAATCGTGATTTTCAAGCTTATAGTTTTCTAATAGAGAAAAAATCTTTGTATTATACTAAATGAAAATATGTTAATAATTATTCATCGTATCCAGGAATGTTCTTCAGAAGTCACAATTTAAATCAGCTTTGTGAGCTGAACTATGTTGTTAGGCGCATTCACTGCATTGGTAAAGCAAATAGGACAGTATTTAGCTTCTTTTCATAGTACGATATATTTAACCTCTACAAATCAAACCTCCTTAAAATAGTGATCAAATCAAAATTCGACAAAAATTAGTCTTCTAACAATCTGTATTTCCTCGATGCCATAAATAACCTAAACCGTAAGAGTTTCCTGAAATTCGACCTGAAATATTCATTCTCACATCACTGTATTGAATTTGAATTCAGGTCTAGTATTTCACTCACCAACTCACGGAGAATTACCAATATATTGTTGGAGTCAATAAGTTTATCTTACAGATAGTAAAGTCCTTGATGAACTGAAATATGTTAACTGTTATATCCTGAGTTTCCATCGGATGCAAAAGAAGATGAAAATATAGTTTATAGTAAACGTTTACCTTGATGTCGCGTTATTTTGTGCTAAAGATATCTATAATCTCTGTTCTTTCAGAAAAACTTAGTGTTACAATTACATTTTTCAATGCTAAAGCTGTCAGAAATTTACACATACCACAACTAATGTAACGGTGGATAGAGATATGTCTTCTACACTAAAAATCATATCAAAGCAAGCAGAGGCATGAATCGTCATTGTTAATTTAACGTATTTAGCTAAAGATGTTGCAATTATCCAAAATACTCAAAACTTATATTTTTCAAACTCTTGGAGGACAATCATATGCTAAAAAATAAAACTTAAAGGGCCACAGATAGTCAAAATGATAGCCGTTGCAATGTCTTTCACTATACAATCATAAAGTATTTACACTTAAGTTTTTACTGGTACAATCGTGTAAATTTTATAAAATCAATTCCTGTCTAATCAAATACTCTTACAAATCATGATGTCCTTAAAATTTAAACCTGCAGTACTTTAAGCATTTAAAACAAAGTCATATATTTATTCTATTAATTTTTATAGAGAAAAGAGGTCACCTGTATCAGATAAAATGTAAATTCTTTAAACAAAAATCTTTATATACCTTTTTCCACAATTAACTACAGGTAAGTACTAGTAATATTACCATTCTAATCAAGGATTGAAATTTAGATCTTTCTTAGTTTCATGTACATATTCGTATTTAATTCTCTTACTGGTAAAGATAAGACTCTTGAAGATGTGTAAGTTTTTTCTCTTAGACATCTACCATTTTAGATGGTGATTTCAAAGCTAATACACCTCATATGGGTTAAATGCTTTCAAATAGAACAAACCTCCCTTCACTACTATTACTATTACTAATTCGCAGTAAAGATTTAGATTTAGATTTTTTTTCAAAACTATCTAATTTGCTGTTTATTATATGTAAAACAATAACAAAGTCTATCTCAATGCCTATATCTCTACTTGCGGAAAAAATATTTAACCTTTGCTCCCTTGAAGAAGTCAAGAGAAAAAATGTAACCTTTGCTTCCTCGACGGAATCACTGTGATGAATTTCAGACGAAGAAAAACCTCCATCATGCTTCGGGTATCTTGTAGAAAGGTATCAACACCTTTTGTATCAACCAGCCCGCAACTGATGATTAATTACTCGAAGCTTACGGTTTCAATCCTCATTTTTGCTTCGCAACATTAGCTCCTACTTACTCAGATGTCTTCTAACTCCAAACCATAAATTTATCAATTTCCTGATGGTATTATAATGATACGGTTTATTAATAAATCTTTTCCTTGGATATAACTTCCTCGGTATCGTCACCTAGAAACACTGCAGTAATCTTAATAATTTAATTTTATTAATATTTTTGGGATTTTATTAATTTCTAAGAAACGTAGAAAATTAATTCAGCACTATCTTTAAGACTTATCCGTTCTCTAACAAAGAACCTCTAATTAACTCGTCTTACAGTTCCGTCTCAGATTATAACCCAAAAAGTATAACTCGGCAGATATGCATTAAGTGGATACGCACAAGATACCTTCCTGCCTACAAATACTCTCATTCTATTGACCAACTTTACCGTTAAGTAAGTAACATGAGATTACGAAATCAACTTCACAAATAGTTTTTTTAGAACCCCTTTTCGCTTTGATCTTAGTATACAAGCACCTTTCTATCGTAGGTTTTATTATGAACGTTTCGGATTCACTTTGGACATTCCAAAAATTTTTTGTCATAAAAAATATTGCTTTTTTTGAGGATACCTTGTAACAGATAGCATTAACATTTACCAATTTATTCGACCATCGTAACCACTTGTATAGTGTAGAATTTTTATGACAATTTCTTAGCTATCATCCTCAAATCTACTTTTTCGTCAAGAGCCAATCTGATCTATTAGTCACTGTGTAATATTAGAAATATAATTAAATTATAATTAAATTATATAAAAATAAAATAAGTACTCTATATAAATCTAAGAAGAAAGATCTTAGGTTATAAAAAAAGTCTATAAGATCTTACTATAATGAGTAAAAAAAAATATAACGTAATCATAAATATTTAAAAGAATTTGAAAAAGAGAAGCTTTTTAAGGAGAAAAGTATTAAAATTCTCTAATGTATTCGGATTTGTAATTCTAGTATTTATTAAAAGTTAATAAAATTAAAATAACATTTTTACTATCGAACTTCAAACAAACACATTTAATAACTTGTAATATATTTAATAACCTAATTTTTTTAACTTCTTTCTGTCTTTTCTAACCAATAGAATAATATCTAATTGTTTATTTTAAATAATAATAATTATTTTTTAAAAAACTGACAATTATAAATATTTTATAATATTATTATCTATTAATTTTCAAAAAGTCGAATAAAACTAAGAATATATTTTAAATTCATCAAATTGAAGCTAAATATATTTTCTGAAGAAAAGAACGAATTATAATATTACTACGTAATGAAATATATAAATTGAAAGTAAACAAAGAAGATGCCGAAAAATAAAAATATATAATATTTGAATAATTGATTTTGTTCAATGATCAATAATTCACAGTCAATTGTTTATTTTTAATCATTAATAATCAATACTTTTAAGTTTTCATCAATCTTTGTTTATTATAATATTTTTACGTAAGATATATAAGTGAAATTTTTATTTGTCAGATTTAATTTCTTTTTCTTAAATTATATTTTCTTGCCTTATCATACTTGAGAAATCTATTCATTAATTATTTGAACCAATATTCATTTATGTTTTGAAAATCAAGAAATCAAAACAGATACATATATAATTCAGACAATTATCATTACATGTTTAATTATTCGATTTTATATATAAAATAATTAAAAATAGATGATAAATTTGTAAAAAAATTCATTAATTATTACTAAACAATTATATCTCTAATTCAGGTTTAAAAAAACATATATTATTTATAAAATATTTATAAATTAATAATTTATAAAATTTTTACACAATAAATAAAAATAATTTTTAAAATTAAAAAATATTATATAATAATAATATTATAAATTAATTATTAAAAATTTTAATTAATAAAAAAACAATTAATATAATTTTAAAAAATAATATTTAATAGTCGGATACATTGCACGTAAATCTAGCAGAACGTTCAATCGCAAGAATCGCTAAAAATGGTATTCTTTTTCTAAAACTTCAATTAGAATTCAATTCTTAAAAAATTCAATGAAATAAAATACTACTACAAAAGCAAATTTAGACCTGACAACTTTTATTTTCAAAATATTGAATTTTGTAAACTTCAAACGTGTTTCTCTGAAAACTTTTATTTTTTAAAACTTAATTTAATAGTTTTTTAGAACGGAATTTTCAAAATATTATTTTATACATAAAATTGCAGTACTTTTATAATTAATTACAAATTTGTCAAATTATACGCTAAATTATTTGACCAATTGTTACTTAAAAATATACTTACGAGTAGGTCTTATGTTTACCATTATACAAAAAACAAACCTAAAAAAATTTTCTGCAATAATGATTTTATTGATTAAGATGTGATATACGTTTTAATGGCGTGATTAGTTATTAATTTCTTAATAAAAATTATTTTTATTTAAAATAACATTATTGTATTTATATTTTCGTTCTTTTTCGTACTTCAATACACAATATTCGTCTAACGCATAATTTAACATTTCTAGGTATTTTAAAAAAACATAAAATATATCTCAATTATTTTTTTATCAAAATTTTTTTGGTAATTTTTTTGCATTGCCTTATTCGTAAACGTCCCTTAATATTTACTAACATTTTCGGCAAAGGTATCGTTTATTCTAGGAATTGAAATAGTCTAAAATATGTTCTAAAATGGTAAAACATTGATCAGTGTATAGGCGAATGCCTTCTAGTATTAAAATATGAATTCTACGACTAATACTTCTTATAACTGAATTCAAATTAGTTAAATTTAAAACAATGAAGATTAATCATTTAAAAAATTAATATTGTTTTGTTCAGTTTCTTATTACTAATTTCTTATATTAATTTTTCTAGCGATGCTTAAATATATTACATATTAATAGATTATATTAAAAAAATAATATATATTTAATAAATATAATTACAGGCAATTTAACTTCGAAATTTTTAATTTCATTTCTATAATTAATAAATATTACTAAATATAATTATAATTTTTTTTTATCATAGATAATATGAAATTATAAGTTCTAGAATGGTTCTTACTATTAACTATAAAAATTATAATTCAACAAAATTAAAAAACATAAACTGTAATTTACAATTATATATATTGTTAATTTTAAAACTTTTCCAATATAAAATTTAATTGTTCTTTATATAATTATAATTTATCATATAATCATCTAAGAAAATATTTTTATTCATTAGTGAAAGATAAAATATATTGTTATTACTTTTAATATTAAGATATATTGTTTAATTGATTAAAAAAAAAAAAACAAATAAACTTAAAGGTTTTCAATTTAATTATATATAATTAAAAAATACTTAAATTATTTTTAAAAAATAAATATAATCTAAATAAAAATCTGATTCGCTTTTTTGGTATAAGTTTGTAATTTTTTAATAACTTAAAATGAAAAATATTTTTAGAATTATATTTAACATTATTAAAATTTTATTAATAAATTTATTATTTTATAAATATAATATATATATATATATAAAATTGTAAACAATATAAACAAAATTTAATAAAAAATCATTTAAATTTTTTTCACTTCTTAATTTTATAATAACTATTATTAAAAAGATAAAAATAAAATAATGTACTTACTTAACTACTTCTGTTATTGTAATTTATTGTAATAAATTTGTACTACAAAAATATTTATTTTAAAAAATAAAAATATTTCAAAAAGTAATTAATTTAATAAATATAAAACGATATTCATATGATTGTAGACAATGTTTCAATAAAAAAAATAATTTTATTGAAATTTAAAACTATTAAAATTTAATTATTATATACATATTATATATTTATATTAATAATTAATTATTTTTTAAATTATTACTAATATTTAATTATTTTTATCATAAATTTAGAAATAAAAAACTTTTAAATCTTATAATTAATAAGTATTAATTTGAATGAATAATATATGATACTGAATATTTTAAATCTCAAGATTAAGATAAATTAAAATATAGTCGTACAATTAAGTTATAGTTCATTCTTACTATTTTTATAAAATTATATAAGTAAATTATTTGTAAATTCATCAAATATTATAATGTTACCAACAAAAATAAGTAAAAAATATTTTAATAAAATGTACTAACTAATGAAAAGAATCATTTGCGATTATGATTTTAAAAAAATGTAAATTAATTAACTTTTTTCTATGTCTAACTTATTTCGAATGCAAGATTATAAACTTATATTATATGTTTAAATTATTTCAATACGAAAATAATTTTTAAGAATTCTTTTTGAATCATTAATTAAATGTATGATTTGCTCCATGAACTTTTGCATATCCAACAAAAATGTTTACTCTCTCATATTGATTTACATAAATCTAATATAATTACAGTAATTTAAAAATTACATTAATTCAAACATCAAAATAGTCAATTAAAAACCTACTGTGCTAATCCCGGCGCCTTGGGCCGGCCGGGTGATTCCGACACTTCGTATAGAAAGTATCTTCCCTATCTGATAAATTTGATGTCCTTTACTCGTTTCTTCTTTCTTCCTTTTGTACTTATCTGCGACTCACCTTTGATTTTTTAATCGGGCGCACTTACAAAAATATCTAATTACATGATTTTCTGTACTGAACGAGGGTACTTTGCCTCTTCCAGTACCACAAACAAAAACTACTAAATTAATACAAAATCAAGCAATAAATATTCACTGAATTTTAGATGATTGGCAACACTTCTTAGTATTTCATAAACGTTAATTAATAATTTTTCGATGTGTCTACTTCATTTTCTTAAAGAATAAGAAAAAAAATCAAGTAGAAGTTCAATCACAGATTGGAAGCCTCTCAATAAGACGTGTTAAACGATGAATATATTGTTCGTAGATACAAGCGAGTATAACGAACCGTTTTAATGGCCAAGTGAATAAGGGCAGAATCACACTTTATTTCAACTAGAAACAAAGATATATAGATAGAATTAAAGGAAAAAGAAATTTAAATGTGTGCTAGAATATACCCATATAAACGCGACAAAATATCAAGCCAAGCAATAAGGATGTAACGATAAATAGATAAAAAGGTAGTAAAAGAGACGAAAATGGTGTCGTACTCGTGTTACTACCGTTACTGCTTGGTGTGAGATCGGTGAGAGACTGACGCAGCGCGCGCCGGCGAGCCTACTAACGAGCATTTTACCTCGGCGCGCGCCGGTCTTCACAGGGCTTGGCCAAACGCACACATGTAATTCGCAGTAAGCATCTCAGTCTATCAACATCACCACGGCTGTTCTCGGGGTTACAGGATGTCCTCTGCCACTATATCTTTAAGAAATAAAAGAAAGAGAATAGATTAAATGCAATACTATATATTCAAATCAATGAATAAGTGTGACAAAAATTCCAGACATCAATGTGGAGATAAACTATAAAAGAAAGAACCATTAATGATATCGTGTGTATGACCTACTCTGAAAATCTGGCGCTCGTCGAAAAGTATTTTGTTATACATGTGAGCGTACGATATAATTGTTGGAAATAAATTAATATTTCAATATCAATAAAAATAATATAATAAATATCTCAATTATGAGTGCACATACACATTTGTAAACACACGATTTGTATATGGTATAGTGTAACAATACATTTGAAAGAAGAAATGAAAATGAATTGTAAAAAGACATAGGTAATTTCAAGTTATTATAAATATTTGTACTATTAATAAAACATAAACCATTTTTTCATTATAAATTATAAAATTAAAAATTTTTTTAATTAAAATAAGTTTTTAATATTAATGTGATAAATAACTTTATATACAAACGTTTTTTAATACATAAATTGTAATGTAATTATAAATAATTGTGGAATGTATATTTTTACTATTCACTTGATATTTATAAATTATACATTTCTACTTGTAGGTTATAATTGTACTATAATAAAAATAAAAATGTGAATATTTAAATATACTTATTTGTACAAATTTAATATATTTTAATAAGAGTATAAAGATATTTTATATCAAAAGATTACTTTTTACAGACTGTTAAAAAGTCGAAAAAATATTTAATTAATTTATAATAATTTCAATTAATAATATAAATAATAATAATAATAATAATAATAATCAAATATTTCCACGCAATAAATATTCTTTAAAAAAAGGTTACTTCTTAAGTTTGAATAGTTTAAAATTATTTGAAATACTTGAACACTAACATTAATAGGTATAAATTAAGATAAATTATAATTATTTACATATAAATAATAATCGTGTAATTGAACCTAATTAAATTATAAATGTGTAACTAAATGATTTGCTTTATTTCTAGTTTTTAGATTATTATAAATTGATATAATTTTATCATAATAATTATAATAAAAATTTTATAATTATGTTTAATAGGATTATAATAGTGATATAATAAATTTTTATTAAATTATATAGGATAGTCATTTTAGTAAACTTCGGAATTTTGAAAAGTCTTATAATTTAATTTCACGTTTGAGCACCTTCAAAGTTTTTAGTTTCCGATGCAATTCTTAAACCGACAATTAAAGCGTAATTAAAATTTAAAAGATGGTTGTACCATCTTATATAGATATAATTACATTTTCTTAGACTGCAATCCACATATTAGTGCTCCGTATATCTGTATTTATTGATTTTTTATTCTATCATTATTATCTTTTGATTTATTATGAATGCTAATTAATTTTTATTTCTCATTTTTTATTATTAAATTATTTTTAATTTTACTGATAGATATTTGCGGTTTATAATATCTGGCCTCTTATTTTGTAAATTAAAATAAAATTAATTTTTACGAAAACAAAAAAGAGATATACAGATATTATGTAAGATTCTGAAAAAAATTTTGTAATACAATTAACGTTAATATAAATTACCATAAAATATTATTGTGATAAAATTCATTTTAAAATTTAAATATAAATTTAAATTTATAAATAATTAATGTTTTTATGACTTAGTTCAGATCATAAAACTTGGTATAATATTAAGATGACAAATAATTAACTTTTAAATACTAATTCTTAAATTATATTTATTAATACGCCAATATTAAAATAAAGCTTCTATGTATGGATAGAAACAAATAAGTGTATTTATTACTTTTTACGTAGAATCTGAATCTTTACTATTTATAAAATACTCTTAAGTAAATTTACAAATACCTTAAAAAATCAAGATATTGTTGATTAAAGTAACGTACAGTATTTCATTGTTTCAAAATAAAAAATGAATGAGATAATCAAGTTTTCTCTTGTTATATTATATTGTAACTGTTATTATATCAATGTATATATAGATATTTAATAATAAAATTCTTGCAATTGTATAATTTCTGTGCTAAGATTTTCATATTATTTATGTCTATCATTTATTTATAAATGCAAAAACATTTCTATACTTGCAATTTAGAAATTTATTTCTTAATTAAATATAAGTTATAGTCTTTTGTGTTAAAAAACTTACAATAATTCGCAGTACAGTGTTATTATTATATATTTATTGTATTATATTATTAAATATTACCAAAAAGCTTATAAATTTAATAAACTTTTTTTAATTTAAAGCCACTTAATTAATACTTCTTTAAAATATTTTATCTAAAAATAATATCATAATATCATTTTTAATATCAACGTTTTATTATTAAATATGTTAATATATTACCATAAAATATTATATATTGCTTTAAAATAACTAAAATATTAAAGGGATCTGTAGTAATAGAAAATATTTTTTAAATATTGTTAAATTAAATTATTTTGTAAATGTTGGTAAAAAATTAAAATTTAATGATTAAAAAAAATATTAATGTAAGTTGTCAAATTTTCAAAAATAAAGCAATTTAGATATAAATTTTTTTGTAATCGTTTAACATTTTTACATTTTTTCAAAATAGTATAAATTATTAATGTTATACAAATAAATATTACAAATAAGTTACAGAGAGTAATATTTCGAATATGTACCGAGTTGGCTGCAGCTTCCCTCTTCGAAATATGTTTACTTTTTTACTGATCTTATTTTCGTCTTTGTCAAAAAGATGGACATTCGGGAAAATTTGATAGTAAAGAGGATGTACGGAAAAGAAATAAGTGGAAAGTAGGTTGATTCTTAATGACGCATAAGTATCAACCGAGGAATCAGCAGAAGCACCTAATCTCATTAAACCGCTAAGAACTCGAAGATAACATTTTAAAGAAAATTTAAGTTGCTATTTTTTTATCATAATGTATGTTAACACGAGCGACACTTTTCTTCGTAAATCGAAACCGCGTTTCAATTGGATGTTGAATAAATTTTAATTAAAATTAAATGAATAATAGCTATTATTGTATGAATTCTATATTGAGGAAAAAGAATATTAAAAATAGTATGTCACAGTTAGCTTTCACAGTAGATATCATCCACAAGTTAAGAAACATAGCTAAAAAATGCTATAAAAGTTTTGAGACGAGTATCAATTCGACTGACATTAATGAAACTTTGTTTCGACAAATCTAATCAAGTAATTACATCATTGAGTTTATTACTTTATAAATCCTTAATAGTAAAGATATAAGCAATTCATTCTGATATTATAAAAATACTAACGAGAAGAGTCATTACGGTTACATTATTTTCTTAATCATCTAAGATATCCCATTTTATATTAATTTTTAATATAGTACTTTGAGATGTATGACTTGATATACGCTTTAATAGCAAATTCGCCAATTTTGAACTTGACGAGCGAATAGTTGAAATTTAATGTCAATGATTCCCAATTAGATATCCTTAACACCATCAGTCATATGATTCAAGGAGTACTATAGTAATCAATCGCATAAAACCATATTCGTGCACATTTCACGAGTTTTATTAAAATGTTTTAACTAGACACATAGACTCTGAGTTCTTAAAATTATTCTGGACACAATTGCGTTAATCTTAATAAGAAAGTTCTGGGGAATGATATTAATAGAATATCCCCCCCCCCCATTGATTCAGCGATCTATGGAAAATTCAAATTGGTAAGGCTTGAAGCGATCACAAATAAACTACCTTAATATAATATCTATGAAATTACATAAACAGATACTATCCGAATGAAGAAAAATTTAAGTTTGCCTTTCAGGGAAAAATAACAACTTAATAGAACTAGAATTCTACCTTAAATCTTAATCAACAGAGTAGTAGTTTTACCAGGCAAACAATAATTAAGTTACTATTTGCCGGCAATGTTATTCATTTTCTACTTGTTTATAATAATATATTATCATATATATAATAATGTACATAATAATGATATAGTAATAATATTCCTCATTGAAGTAGTTAAACCTTTAATTATAAGCTATAGATATTTAGATTTGTTATTATTGAATTATGAAAATAGCCTTAGAAGCACCAAATCGAATGATAAAAAAAGCACAAAAAATTGGGGAAAATATTTATTTTCCATCAAGGTCTTTTTATAGCTCAACTTTTCAGGGATGTCTAATATCATACATATTCTATTTATAATGAGACCATATTGACCTTATAAAATCACTGCCAATCAAAAACTTCATGGATTTTTCAAAGTTAAAATTTTAAAACAATCCAGTCATTTTTTAAAGTTTGGAAGAAAAAATAGCCTGAGTAGAACTAATCTGAGAACTAAGACGAATAAGGAAACAATTCCAGGTTTAACTTATTGATTTTGCCGACCCCATGTTATTCGATATATGAATTGTTAAATTATTTTGATGAAGCAACAGCTTTTTTACGCCAAATAAGAATGTTTTTTCTTTATTTATAGGTTAAATACTAACATAAATTCGCATAATTCAGAATGTTGATGGTTTATTCTTTATACGATAATGAACAAAAGTTATTACACGCTAATTTAAAAACTGACAGATTCATTACTGTAAATACTCGATTGAAACATTCTTTTATTTTATTGAACAATTCTTTTTTTTTATTATATGCAAATTTTAATATCCATTATTTTTATAAATGAAGGATTAAACTCTAAAGTAGTATTTAGTTTGGTTTGGATATTAGCTAAAATTTGAAATGAGAATATTATATCACTAACGATAACGAATGTTTTACAAACTTATAAATTCACTGAGAGCGTACACTATTGATTTCTGTCAAATACTAAAGAAAGTAGCATTATTAAAAATCAAACTTAAGCTTTATAAGGTTATTTTTAACAATAATAATTTCTTGTTAACAGGAACCGTACTTTATTTGTGATATCTTATTAGGTACTCCTAAACCATCCATTTATTTTAATTAAATTTAAAAATTAGAAATTAATAAAATATAATTTTTTAAAATAAATAAAATGAATTATAAATATTCAAAATTTTGAAAAAAATATTAAAGTATATATTATTAACTTTATAGAAATTTATAATTCCAAACATAACATACATAAAAAAATTTGTATTTAAAAATACTTTGTACTTACGTATCCTCATCATAAATTATTTAAAAAATTTCAAATTATAAACTTTTGCAGACATTATCTTTTACCATAATCTATTTATTTCTAAATTCTGTATCGCAAATTCAATCTAAGTCCTAAGATAAATTTCTCGTTAAGATAAATATTTTTTTCTAATTATTTAGATATATCAATGTTCTTACATTCAAATTTTAAATGTTAATTTTAAATTTATTATTTTTAAATTAAATTATGCAAAATATGTTATATTTTATTAAAAATAAGTGAAATATTTAATTATAATAAGATACTAAAGAAATAATAAATAATGTATAATGTAATACTATATTAGTACATAATAAAATTCTAAATTAATTTATTGTATTTTATAATATAAAATTTTTCTTATAAATTATTGTATTAAATTTTTTTATATATTTATAAAAATTTATAATATTGTCAATTTTGAGAAGCGTGTTATATGATTTTTAACTGAAAAAAACGATTGTTAGTATAAAATACGATTGAACAGTATTAAAAAATCAATTTAAGTATTTTGAAAATGGTTGATTAAACATTTATTGATGTATAATTTTTTAAAATTAAGGTAATATAATTGATATCATTTGATATAATTTATATAATAGATTAATAGTTCTAAATGATTATTAGTTTATTGTTTCAAATCGGACAAGTTTGTGCAAAAAACTCAAAATCCTTCATATCCTTGTTTATGACTTCCCCGATACCACATTTTTATCTCGTTAGAAGCAAACACACGCTGTAGAGAACTGTGGTTGAGTACAAATAGCCCCCGATTATATATATACATGTCGTACCTACAGTTTATGACGGAAAAACAGTGTTTTCGATGAAAAAAGTTGAGCTTTCAGAATCGCATTTTTTTGTTGTATTATACTTCTCATATTCATTATTATTAATTTTTTTTTTTACATATATAAATTTCATAATTTGTAGGAAAGTAACTATTCAATATAGATTTTTCAATAATATTGTAATTTTCTTGTATTGTTGTAATATAATATAAAAAATAATGTTATTTTCTTTATTAGATTATATTATTATTTTGTTTATTACAAAAAAAATTAATTCTATTTTTTTCTACTTTAAATATGACATTAAGTACGTAGGAACAGATGTACGGGAAAATGAAATGAAAAGTTTATTACTATTGAATCAATATTCGTTATTAAATAGTAATGTATTAATAAATATCAATATCTATAAAGCAATGTATTTTATTCACAATGTTCTTATCAGTATTGATCGGTATCGTGAAATGATGATTAGATAAGGTTTGAGAAGTGAATAATAAATGCTCTTTTGCTCTTTAGACAGCTTTTATTTACTTTTTTTCTCTTCAACACAACATTATTAGATAGTTCTAGAAAAATGCGAAAATCATTGCATTACGCGAAATGAAACAGATAAGGAAATGAAAAGAAGGAAAAATAAAAAAATAAATATATTATGATGACAAGAGAAAGATGAGAGAGATAGAGTAAAAATTATATTCATAGGGAGGTATATGGGAGCTGCGTGCACTCAACCTTTTGTAGTTAAGTAGCCATTTTTCTTTTAATTGATATTAATTTATATGTGCTGCATTACGTGTACCTATTTCTCTATGTTCATACTAAGTTACTTCTTAAAATATTAACTCTCTACCGCCAGAAATCAGTATTATTTAATTGATAATTAATTAATTACGACCGATATGGTTTAAAGAATATAAAAAAATCATGAGTTTTTGCTGCTACTATAGAAAATCTGTTAAAATGTAAGATAGCATAACTACATAATATTTAATATTATCTTTGTAAGTATAAATATTTTCAACCAGATCAATCCAATAAATAAAAAAAAACATTTTTTCAATATTTTCTTTTCTTGTTTTCTTCTTTCTTCTTTTTTTCCATGTATAAGCTTTTCTTCTAATATTCGTTTTTCTTTCTACTCTCATAAACGCTATACAATATCTATAATATCTTTTAATTCACCGTTTATAACCATATATAATTTTTTTCTTTAACTTTTGTTTTATAATGTTTCATTATTTCTTTTTCTTTTGCACAATTCTACCTGTTCTATTCTTGATTTTTTGTAAAATTTATTTCCATCTCATATTTTCTTATTTTAAATAAACACTTTTTTTATTTTTTGAAGTTCTTTTTTATCTATTTCTTATTTTTAAACTCTCATGTACTAGTAATATAATAATAATATTGTTTATATTATTATTACTATTTTTTAAATTGGGTGTTAATTTGTGCAGGAAAATGGTTTGATTTAGATGTTCAATATAAACAAATTCAAGATACTTATACACTGCTATTACTATTATTTTATTTAACACTTTTATATATACTTTAAATGCTTCTACACACAATGTATGTTGATATTTATACAAGACTGTAAAATTATGGACTACTTATTACAAACTTTATAAAACAGACTGAAGTTTACATCCCCCTATACTAAGTTAGAAAGATAAATAGAAAGTATCCCCCTATACTACACGCACATAGATAACTTTTGTGCATACATGTGATGTAACAGCTGTGAGCAGAAACGGCAGCTTGCCATGCAATGGCTCACTACGAAGCCTCACATGTTACCGTTTACATTATTATTTATTTAATTAGAAATCAATTGTACATAATATTTGAAAATATCTTCCTTTTTTAATTAAATTTTACAATATTATTACAATACATTTTATATAATCACATATATATCATTTTTAACTTTCTTTGTTGATAATATTATCAACGAAGCCTTATTATATTGTAATTCTTTCTCTTTTAAGTATCATTATTTATTATTATTATTATCATATTATTTTTCTTGTATAATATAATCTTTAGAAATCTTTCTTCTTAATAACATATATTTATTCTCTCAAACTCTTTAAGCTTCTGTACTATTTTTTTTTACTTTTTCTAAAAGTTTCCTTTTTTCCAATAATTATGGTTACAATTTTTCTTAAAAATTTCATAATTATTCAGAATCTTCTTCCCTTTTCTCTCATTTCATTCATTATTATTTTTACAGTTTTTTTTCAGAATATCATTATTTTCTCTGTCCCACATTTTAAATTCAAATTTAAAATTACCCTTTTTACCGTTTTATTTTTAATTATATTTTCAAATCTCTAAACTCTCATTATAATTTATATTAATTCTTTAAATATTTTTACGTTATTTTCCAAATGCTATTTTGAAAAATTTTCCCTTAAAATTTCATAAAAAAATTTTGATTTATTCATCTTTTTTATATTATTTTTTTATATATACTCTTAAATAGCAATTTTTATGAATAATAAATTTTTTATTCTCTTGCTTAATTTTTTATTCATTTTAACGTAACTGCATCATTCAGATATATAATTATACTTATTTTATGTTTTTATACTTTACGCATTACTTCTTTTATCTGAAAGAGCTATATTAAATAATATTAAGATAAGTATCACTATATTATCACGTTATTTTATGAATTTAATTATTCCATCGTTTCAGACGTATATATTCTTTCTTTATTAGCTTTAAAAAATAATTATATATTAATTACTACAATAAATTAATTATTGCAAAGTATACAACTTTATCACTTTTATTTTTTTATTTAATACAGCATTTAATACTTGAATAATATTAATTATTCTTTTTTCTTTCACGAATTAATTAATTTGTATTTTACTACTTTACTATTATTTTTCATGTATTTAATCATACATAGGTGTAAATCTAGAAATTATTTGTTCCATTTGTTGATGTAGATAAAATTGTGGGTACTTTTCATGTGTTTTCAGTAGATGTATTCTCTCCATTTAATAATGTATTTATTATGTAACTATAAAAGCTGATTTCTTCTTCATATTTGTGTATTTCATTTGAAAAATATTTTGATAATTTTTTTCTAACATTTTTAAACAATTCATCGTATTATTTAAACATTATTTTGTTGGCCATTTCCCTTTGAATTTTTATTTACAGCTCCAATTATTTTAGATATTATTTGCAGTCGTACATTTATTAAGTCTTTTATTGTTATTTTACTTTCGTCTATATTTCAAATTTTATTGAATTTCTTTCATCTTCTTCTCAAAACGCAATTATATAAATTTTTCAATAATTGCGATACGCCATTCACTATATTAAAAGACGCAAACGATCAAAACACTTTGTTTTCTACAATTTAATCTAAAATCACCAGCAAAGCGTAAAGCTTAATTAGAAATAGAGCATTTGAAACATGGCACGAACTAAAATAGTATTCATAGGATACATATTCTGAAAAAAGATCTTATGTATAATGGCAATTAGAATTTTCTTCTTATAAACAATGTTCCATTTACTTGACTAATAACTTAGAAGACATTTTATCGAATCCTGAACGAAAAACGCGTGTAAAAATTTTAAGAATTCAAGCTTTAAATGTTTTTATAATTGATTTTTAAAAAATCTCAATTATATTAAAATTATGAAAGTCAAAAGAATTTGAAAAATTTGTACAATAAGCAATCAAAGAAAAAGAGAATGAAAATGATCAAAAGAAATAGAACTACTAAAATATAAATTTACGCGAATACAATACGAATATAATTATAAACCATCCAAAAACGTAATTTTTGTAAAATATTAGGGTACTTGTAAAATATTAAATAAAGATGGATCCTCGAGACAAGAAGAAAAATACACTCTCCACTAATCGGACATTTTGAATTCAATCGTTACCTTTCAGATTAATAAATTCTCTACCTTGCTGCTCTTCCTTGATGTTAAAAGCTTTAACTGGGTTCCAAGAAATTCATCGTCTACTTTACTTAGATGATATAATTTGCAACGCAGATTTCTTAGACATTAACAACAAAGCTTAAGGAACATTTTCCAACTACATGGGCATAATCTAAAATTACAACCGGATTAACATGAATTTTTAAAACGTGAAATAATGTATTTAGGTTACTGCATAACAGAAAAGAGTGTAAACTCATATCATGAAAAAATGAAATAAGTATTCAATTATCTACCTCTAATAAATAAGGACGAAATTAAATCTTTCTTGTGTTATCCGAATATTATCAAAAATTCAAAAGAAATTATAACTAAACCACAAGACTATTAACATTTTCATTTAATAAAATGTAAAATTCAATTGGACGAGTACATACATAGTAGAGAACCTTTGGAAATCTAAAATTATAATTCTATAATCTAAAATTAACTCCTACTCTTATCCTATAATAACCAAATTTCGAAAAAAAATTCATCCAAAAATGCTGCTAGTAAATTTGTATTAAGCTTCGTCTTATCACAAATGCACGGAAAACAAGACTTATCTATAGCATGTGCCAGCGGAAGTTTCACCGGTGCAGAATCAAACTATTATACTATCGAAAGAGAGTTGCTTGCTATTTATGCAATAAAATATTTTCAACTATACTTATATGAGAGAAAATTTAAAATTATAAGCGATCATAAATCATAATTATGATTAAAAAATATATCAGTTTTAAACGTTTCCAATCGCGTTTAAAACTAGAAAAATACAAATTTCCCGAATGATACAAAATAAGAAAGATAAATTGTAACACCGATGCTTTTAGTAGCATTCTACACCGTTCAACTCTATGAAACGATTTAATTGGTATAGATAATCAACACCCTGATTTCGTTACGTCTATGTCATTGTTTTTATACTAACAATTGAATTGTATATTAATATATGATATATATATATATCATATTGTTGAGAACAGCATGTGCTTCGGCGAAGCCGTTGCACTATGTAGTTGTCTCACTTCTTTTGTTAGTAAACGCACAATGACCTTACTATTTTATGATATATATAGTATGATATAATATATATTCAAAAAAATTTTAAATAATGTTTCAATAAATAATTTTAAAATCAATATTTTGTAAGTTTCTTAAATTAAATTATCATTATATACTAATAAATATTAAGTACTCAAAACGGATTATATAAGTGACATAATTTTCTTACACGGAAGTATAGAGGATCCATGGATTATTCATGGTGACGAGTAAAATTTAGCCAAATCGGTATGAAAAATTGATGCATAATACATCGGATTTTATTTTTACGTTTATCTTCCTTCATTTACATCTTTTTGACACTTTTCTACGTTGACCCTGATACATCAACTCACACTATACTCTTGCATTTCAGAAACTTCCTTTTGAGTATCAAAGAATAAATCTACTTTTTGCTAACAATTATTTTTGAATAATAATAATTGTACGCGGTATAAACCTCGGCGGAAATCTGGGCGTGTTTGGGCTAGTGCGTGTCGATGAGGTAGATAAGCGATCGGGTGAATGAGCGATCTGCCCGAACAATGTGAGAGAGCGACAGGAAGGTTATCCGGTGGCGGATTAACCAATGTTGTCATGTATTTCTTAAATCCTCGTTATACTCAAGAATATGCGTATGCAGGCCCGAAGGCTTCGAAATAATCGGCCATGAGGGTGAATTAGCTGAGACTTGGGCCCTAGGGCAAAAACTTTTAACCTCCAGATCACTGTTCCTTAATCCGTCTACTTATCGGCAAATCCTTTTTTTCGTAGGTTCCTCCCGCGCCGCTTCGGCCACGGATCCCACGAAGATTACCGAGGTCAATCCAAGTGGGATCGCTGATATGTCGGAACCTTAACTCGTGGGGAGCAAGCACTTCCACGAAGTTTCAAGGGCACTGGGGAAGCTTATGACGCTGCAGCGCAACCGCGGGAGGAACCTGCGGGATTTAGGGTTTGGCGTGGTCACCGGGATATCTCCGCTGACGAATAAATTAGATTGTAAATAGCATTTCCTTCTGTCCGACATGCAGAGGGTTTTAATGTCAAGGGAAAATTAGGACTGTGCCGTAGGCGGGGTCCACATCTAGACGGCACGCATCCAAGATCAACGAAGGAAGAAAAAGAAAAGAAAAATAGACAATAACATCAAAAAAGAAGAATGGATAGAATACTATGAGAATCTATATGAGTCACCAAAACAAATAGAAAAGTGATAACCAGAAACGAAGGACAGAACACGAATAAGAGAGACCGAAGAAAGAATAGACGAAGTAAAGGAAAGTGAAATAAGAAAGATTATAATGAAATGAAAAAAAAGAAGAGCCCTGCTGAAGACGAGTCAACGAATAAACTATGGCTATATAGAGGAGACATAACAACAAAAGTAATGACAAAAATAGTTAATGAAATAATAATGAAGTAGAGCATCATCAAAGAATGGAAAAGTGTAATTGTAGTTTCAATCTATAAAAAAGGTGACATAAATGTATCCGGTAACTATAAGGGAATTTCACTATTAGATACAGGTTACAAAATACTAGCATAAGTACTAAAAAATAAGATAGAGAAATACGTAAAAGAAACAAAGACGCTTGACAAAATCCAAATAGGTTTCAGGAAAAAAGAGGAACAGCAGAGACGATATATCTACTAAAATCTGCCATAGACATATAGATGAAAAAAGAGGGAAATATTTATTTGTTTCGTGGTTATCAAAGCCGCCTTTGACAACTTGAAGAGAGAGGTAATATGAATTGCAATGGAAAAAATGAAAATAGGACAAATATAAAATAAACATTATAAAAGAAATATAAAGGGACTCCAAATTGAAAATAAAAATGATCATTATAATAACAGAAATAAATAGGTGAAGCAAGGATGCCTCCTGAGTCCACTGTCATCTAAAACAGCGATATAGAACATAGAAACTTCTCTCAAAAAATCTAAAACATCAGGAGTCAAAATAGGAAACAAGAAACAAAAATTAGATCTATCACCAATGCAGATAATGTAGTTATAATCGCCAAAGATGAAGCCGAACTAATCGAAGTGTTAAGATTACTATGAAAAAACTTGGAAAGCAAAGGCCTAGAATCTAATGCTAAAAAAACAAAAATTATGAGGTGTGGAAACCCTAGAGGAAGAAAAAAGGAAACAACATTCGGATGGAAGGGACAGATCACAGAAATAGTGAAAAAATTCTAATATTTAGTGTTTCATATTCAGTAATAATAATAAGGAAGTAGAATACGCCAAACACCTGGAAAAATAGGCAAACATAAAACTAGAAAAATATGGTATCTTAGTGAAAAATGGTTCGAAGAAGACACAAACATGAAGTTTAAAATATTCGAGGGCCTATAAATGGCATATTAATGTACGGGACGAAAATCTGGAGATATGTAGACAGAAATACTCCAGATTTTATCCAAATGTTATATACAAAAATAAATAAACTAAACATCAAGGCGGCCAAAATAACAATAAACTTGGAAAGAAAAATATTAATAAACGGCGATGATGATATTTTAAAAGAATGCCTAAAGATCGTGTTGAAAGATGGAAGAGAAGAAGAGAGAAAGAAACCAAAAAATAATATAGGGGGAAAATATTCGGAGAAAAAAGAAAAAATTCTGGAATGTAATAAAACTGCGAGAAACAAAAATGTAAACATAATACTGTCAAAATATTGTTCAATAAAAATACTACTACTACTACTACTGTACTCGTGTTAACTTTCTTCAACCATTTTCTCTTATACGATGCCACAAATTGGGAGCTTGTCCGAAATCAAGTGAAGATTCGGAAGAAGAAATCTGATAGAAGACTACGCGAAGACAATTTGAGAAACCAAAATTTTTCAGTTTTTTTTCTGTGTAAACCAACTGCTTCATGACTGTATTGTGTAAACATTGCTTCGTGGAAATTGTGCTTTGTGAGTGAAAACTCCGTGTGACTTTGCGCGCGAAAAGACGCGCATCACAAAAGAAAATTACGCCTTCGAACCAAAAAGGGAGGTGAAAAACACTTTTGGAAGGTCTGAAGTTACAGTACCAGGAAATCTAGCATCAAATGGACGAGAGTCAACTTTAGGTAGCAGTGAAATTTAACTACGCAGCGCTCGGTGCGCTCACATCCAAGAGGTGGGGGAATCTTTTCCTGAAGGGGCAAATACATCTGCCCAAGAAGGATCCGCTTACGCAGACGTACTTTTGTGCGTGCAGTCAGGTTGGGAAGTAACACTTTCTTCAGAGACTACTCTCAAAGCACGCTCATAATTGCGATGTCTCGAACTTTACAACAGCACAAAACGGAGCTCGAGAAGAAGAGTGAGACGCAGCACAAGCACGTCGATTGCCGAAGGAACAGATGCATCACTAATTAGATAGAAAGCCAAAAGCTCAGTTTTACATCTACACAAAGGCAACATCAAACACACAAAAACACAGTAATGTCGGATAAGGAACAGAAATAATGGTACCGGGGTACCGAGAGAAACCTCGCTGGAACGAGATGCAAGAGCTATTCGTCCAAAATAAGGAATATTGCAGAAAAGCAGAGAATATCAAAAGAACAGAGGCTTAGCTAGAATGAGAGAAACGTGAACGCAAGAACGCAAATAGGAAGCAGCGTGATCATGCGGAGCATTTGTGCCTAGAGGCAGAAAGAGCAAGTGTTTAGTTCAAAAGACAACTAGAGATAGAGTCGACCAGGGCTCGTTTTCAGTCTGTCGTTCATATGGCCTACAGCACGCAGCACGTTTCGAAGACGTCCTCGATGATAGAAGCTCGTCTTCCGGCCAGCATCGAATCATAAGACTGCCGTTGACTGTAACAATGTACCAGTGCCAAGGTTATCTGCAGATTGATGTCGTGCATACAGTGACAGCGTAGTTCAAGCGAATAATGGAGATTACAAACCTTTTCGGCTGGAACGAAGCGTTCCTGGGCCGGTAGGTTGCCTTCTGGCACTACCAGGTACCATATATTATATTTTGATCCTTTAATAATCGTAGGCACCTCCATGCGCCAAGCGTTTGGATCGGTCTTCCTGAACCTTCTAGCCTGGTGCATTAGTTTTTTAGCTCAAATTCTTCTTCCCGATTGATTTCATTAAACGCATCTTCGCACAAAATGTTTTTGTTCGCGCCATTGTTCATCTGGCACTTCATTTCTACAGCAGCGATAATAGCTGTGCATCTGTTCCTGTTGCCAACAACCAACACATGGTTTATCTTGGTCTTTCTTACCGACACTGCTGGTGTTTCCGTCGTGATTTTCTTTTTCGGACAGCTTTTCTCCACGTGTTCAGTTTCTTTGCAAAGGTAGCACTCGTGCTTGTCCGTTTGCGTACACTCTTGAGTTAGGGAGGCCTGTTTTTCTGCAAACGTAGCATGATCTTTCTTGTCTATTTCAGGAATCCTATTTACATTCGTTTTTTACGATGCGATCTTATTCCTGGATCAAGGACAGAATATGTCTATCAAGTGTGACTGCAACATTGCTCCCTTGAGAAATATTCTTAAGTGTTTGTCGTTCAATTTTGCCGCGCACGATGTACCCGCGCACTTCTTCAACGGCGGTGCCTACTTGTGCTCCGTAAAATTCCATCTGCTGTACGTATGTGTACGATATGCGCACTTGTTTTCCGAAGGTTTCGTTCAATTTTCTCTTCATAAGTGTCCAGGAAATCAAGCCTCTCTGGCTGTTGAGCCATCGGTGGCACCTTATGGTTTTTGCTACTCGCTAGTAATTTTTCAATAGTATGAGGTGAGGCCATTAGAGGAACTTGTGAGGAGTAAATAGTCGTTATCCACATCCATGACATTTTCATTAGAGAAAAGGATGAGCAAGAGACATCGAAAAACCTGCAACTAGTGCTAAGGACAGCTAGTAATACGCCCTGCTGTACAATAGGCGAAAATTGCAAATAATAGCGTGTGAAATATATTGGTTATACCATCGAGAACAGCACTTCTCCATCACCAAGACAGTTCGAGGCAGTCAAGAGCTAGTAAGATCGGGGTAAAAAAATTACATCCCTTGTTGGGGCTAACCGGTATATTTCGAAGATTTATTCGTGACTTTGCACTCATAGCAAAGGCCGTTCACAAACCTCTTAAAGAAAGATTTAAAAATTCAGGTTCGGCAAGGATCAAAAAGAGGTATTTGAAACACTAAAATAAGCCACCTGCATTTTTTATTGTTGCACCTCTACAATAAAAACAAGAAAATAAACGTAGAAGGAAACAGAGGAACAGCTGCACATGGATGCATCAAAAGATGGGTACGGCGCTGTAATTCTCCAACGGTGTCTGAGATACCAAAAGATATATCCGATCTACTTTATAAATAGAAGAACCGCTAAAGCTGAGAGAAACTATTACAGTTACGAGTTTGAGGCTCTCGTAGTAGTTAAGACTCTACAGAATTTTGGCATTTATTTGAGGGGAATAAAGTAGACAGTAGCTCGATGGGATATGCTAATTGAGATGTACGACTACAGAATCGAACATTTTATTTCTTTAAAATTCTTATTGAATAACATAGACTTACAGTCTTGTTAATGGAAAAAATTCGAGAAATAATTATGAACAAAACAGAAATGAAAAGTAGAAACTTCGCACTCATATAGCGCCTAAGATGTTACGAATAAATACAAAACGAAATAGCACTATGAAACATGACAATAGATATGAGAATCTAAATTTTTAATAATTAATTTAAAAAATTATTGCATAATACAAAAACTTTTCATACATAGTAATGAGCTATGAACAAAATTTACGAAATTTAAGAAATTTTTTTCTGAATATGTTTGTATCAATAGAATGATACTAAAATAATGTTAAATTGACACTATAGTTCACTTGAATGACGTCTAATATAAATGATAAAACTTATATATCTTTATACAACTGATCCTACCGTATAGATACAATATAATTATATGGGGATGCAATTAAAAATATTTTAGCAATATAATCCATTTTAAACCGAAATTCTAGATTACTTAATTGCTTGCACAGATTACTCGTGTTTGATATCTAAATAACTGTTATTCATGGTAATAAAACGATACGTGAAATATATTTAAAAAAATTTAATCGTAATTTTTATATAAACTGTTCGAAATTTTAATTTAATAAAAAACTTTATAAAACATATTTATGTTAAAAATCACACATCTAAAAAATATTATTTTTGTATTAACTATTAAAGAATTCTAAGTTGTGTTTTTATCTTATGTGATTGATATCATTGATTTATAATGTAACATAAAATTATTTTATTCGCAAGAAAGAATTTTTTTATCTGAAAATTGAATTTTTATTTTTTGTCAAAAACGATATAAGTTTGGAAATAATTCTGTTCTGTATAAAAAAATTATCGACATTAAATCTATTTTTACGATTTTTTACGTAGTAATAAGATTTATCATTGGTTAATTTTGATCGAAACTATTTAATTTAATATTTATATTTATTATCATTAAAAAAATTGATTATTTAAATAATTAAATAAAAATATAATTAATAAGCTTTTACACATTATTTTATATATTAATATGTATTATATGTCAAAGAAAAGTATATTTTATTGATCACTTGTATAAATTATTTTCACATATTTTACATGACCAAAATTTTATATAAAGTATATTTATAAACTAGTTCAATAGTATTGTTTATTTTGTTCATTATTAATTATGAACCTCTAAGTTGGATTTTATTTATAAAATTAACGTTGATATAACTTTTTAAAAATATAAGTAAAGGTATATAAAATTCTGTTGAGATATTTTATTTTAACTTTCAAACAATACTTATGCATACTACTATTATTTAAATATGTAAAATATAATCCTATAAACATTAATTTGTAAAAAAACTTATTATATTTATATATATTATATTTATACAGTATGTATATAATATGTATGTATATTTGTAATGCTATTTTATGCAGATATACATGTATATAAACATTATAATTAAACACACACACATACACACACACAGAGAGTCAGAACTCAAGTATTAAATACTTATATGACTACAATATACTCACATATTTGTATAATTATAAATATAAGTTTAAAAAATTTTTTCCACGTACATTATTAATTACATGTTATAACAAATTTAAAAAAATGTTTAACTGTTGCATTGTTTTGGTGGTACTTGTAGTCGTTGACATATTTGATGTAACAAATTTTTAAGAATTAATATTTGGTTGTCCATTTCATTATCAAGTGTAATCGTTGGAATAAAACTAATTTCAGGATTTAAAGCTTTTGTAATTTCTCCATATTTCATTAAAAGTTTTTTTCCTTCAATGGATTGAGCACAATTCACGATATCATTATATTCATCCATTTGACTAGCACAACTTTTTAATATAGACATAGGATGCATGTTATTTTTTATCATACAAGCTATCACTTCTAGTTGTCTCCTTGAATCTATTATTTTGTTGATTGAACATGCATGAATTATATTTGCTTCACATTCAACTTCTCCATGCTGACATTCAAATATATAATCATCCTTGGTAACTGTTGTTTCTGCTTTACCATATGGTATTAATTGTAGTTCAACATAATTTTCAATACTATTAAAGGTTGATACTAGTTGTTTGACAATAAAATACCGTGAATCAGGACACAATGCTTCATAGTAAACTGTAACAAGTATTTGTTCGGTTTTTTGCTTTTCATTTTCTACATTTGACTTTTTTGAGTAAAATGAAAAAAACTTATAAATTTGCCATAAAAATATCATTATAAACACAGTAATCATTAATTTTATTCTTATATTATTCATTTTCATTTTTAAATAGAAGAGAAATAAAAATTATATAAAATAATATGTATTTATTGTATATATTAAAAATATGTTCTAGTTCATAAAAAACAATAAGTTTCAATTTTAATTAATTAATTTCAATTTACTGAACAACAATTTAAACATTGTTATATCTACATAATATAGCTCTTAACCATATGATATTGTACATTAACTATAATATGAACTTGAATATTTGTTATATTTTAAACTTCTTATATTTCATTTAGGTAATCTTTTAATATTCAATACACTTGCAATTGATGGAAATGCAATTTCTTAGATGCCATTTATAACTATTCAAATGTATGAAAAATAGCATCTGAAAGAAAACATTTATCAAAAACCATATTTTCAAAAAAGACTACAATCTCATATTGTTTTTGTTTTACCTTATAACACTGAATTAAATCAAATATTTTTCATCTCAATATTCTTTATCTTAATCTGTTTTTGGAACATTCATTAAATTAATATCTTTGAATAATATTAAAAGATCTAAAGAAAATTATAAATTGTAAAAACTATTCTAACCTGTATTTAATATCAATTGACGTCACTTTTTTTTAAATTACACTGAAGGTCTTTGGAAAATATCTGCCACAACAGCAATCTGTGCTGAATAAGTGTTGGATAATGTGGGTGTTTACTTCCATATTGTCAAATCTTTTAGAGAATAAACAGGGAATGGGCATTTTTGCTTTTTTTTATGATCGTAATACTCACGTAGTCATTTAATTTTTATAATTTATAAATTTATATTATAGTATTTCTCAATGTCGTTCCAATGCACATTAGGCGCACTTATCTTTTTATAGAACGTTGCAGTAGTCAAACATGACATTACACAAAATACAAGTACTACACAATTCACAGATGAGCACCAGTTTTTTTTATAAAAAAAAACGTATTAATTAATAGTAGTAACATTTTTCTAAAATTAATTAAAATACACAAATAAAAATTATCTATTTTAAAATATTAAAAAATAAAATTTATCTGATCATAAAATATTTATAACGCAAATCCTTCCGACAAATTAAAATGTATAACATTCATTTAATTTTTATTTAATCATTTATTTTCTTCATGTTACGTCAATAAGTTTTATGCGTGTAGAAATTTTTACAGATGTACATAGAAGACATTATTAAGGTTAGATATTTTCCACTACATAAATACGTACCAGGCTGTTATTTATTACTATTTACTATAATTGTATTTATTTACAATAAACAATGTATAACATCAACTGCAATTACAAGTAACGTCGTGCTGACCCATGTCAGTGATGTAACTTCAGTCACTCGTCCACAGAAACATGATCGCGGAAGATTTGAAAAAGCGCGTTGTAACTTGGATTGATTTTATATATTTCACACATAATAATAATAATTAATTTCACTGTACTTACAAAAGTATAAGCTTATTTATAAGCCCTAGTGCGAAAGGGTATAAGGGTATAAGATATGTATACACACACACATTATATATATGTACCAAGAAGAAAGCCCAAGCCGAAAGCTTCTGCTTTCTTTTATATATGAATATATAAGGCGATAGACGTCACGTCGAAGCATTTATTCACACGGACGATGTATATATATAAACAAGATATATTTACATATATAATATATTTTTATTGCATATAAATACCATTACAATAATTATTTAAATAATAAATACAATTGCTTTAACAAAAAGGGATAAAATTTTATAAAAAGAACGAAAAATTTTATGCGGATTAAAAGTAAATAAAAATCAAATCGAATAGATACTATCTTAAATTTGTTCTAAAAATATGTCAGACAAAATACTGGACTATTTTAATATGATTTTAAATAATAATTATTATTGTAAATTTAGATTTTTAAAATATTCATGCATCAAAAAATTTAAATAAAATAGTGAAATTATATACAAAATATACTTGCCTTCAAATTAAACTAATAAAAATAAAACAAAAATTTTTTATGATTTTATTAATAATATGAAATGAAATAGTTTATACTTAATAAATCTGAAATATATATCTAAAACTATAAATTTGGCAACTACTATCCATTTAAATTAATATTCTGAAGAATTTAAGAAAGTATAAACTAAAATTTTGAATTGGCAAAATTAGTTACAATATTTTGAGTTACAGTTATTATTTATACAAATATTCAAGTTATTCACTTTATTTTACAAATTTAATTATTAGTATTTCTATATTCAATAATTATTTTAAAATGTACAATAATTATTAAGCAGAATAAAAATTTGAGTATTAATCAGTTCGTTACATCATGATTAACGCATTTTTAGAAAACATATAAATGTTGAAACGTCAAATATTTTTGTTTCTTTTTAAAATGACATAAATTTTTACCAAATGATTTTAGTTTGTTCTGTAAATATAAAAATATATATGACATAGCATTATAAATACAAATTTATTAATTGTATCCATTTATAAAAAAAAATAAAAGAATAACAAACTAAATGCCTGTTTCCAGTTCAATATAATAAATACCATACACAAAAATAAGCTCTAAAATTTATCAAAATGTAAATATTATTGTAAGAAATTTTTTTCATGTCAGAATTAAATTAGATGGTATTATTTAAATTGGATATAATTTAACTTTTTATTTTCATACATAGTTTTTTAATAAAATAATATTTTATAAATTTGTTCTACTATAAAATTTAATCATCATTTTGAATATATTTTATTAATTTTCGAATATTATAATATACAATATTTTTACTTCAAAATCACTTCTGCATATAATTCTAATCAAATATAAATGGATTGTTTTTTCATAAATCTAAAAACAAATACATGTCTTTCTTTTTATAATAAATAATCGAACATAATAATATGTATTTCATTTATTACTTAATCACTCATTTATATAAAATGTATATTAATGCAAATATAAATGTAAAATTTGCATATATCTATACATGAATATAATTATAATGAAATACAAATGTATGGAAAAAATAAAAACTCTTTCAGAAAATATTAATTTAATCATCTATGAATAACTTAATTACATTTATAGATGCGCTTACTTATGTTTCAGATTACATCGCTAATTATCCTTAATATCTAGACTAAATGCCACTGCAAGAAGATGAAACCTTAAAATTTACAAATGTATTTATAGTATTTGAATAAAAAATTTTGACATAATTATTTTAGTTTTAATTTGTAAAATCAGTAAGTGTGAAATTGAGATAAAAGAAAAACTTTTAAGTTTTTATAGATGAAAAATATTTTAAATCTATTTACATTAGTATTCAAACTAAAAAAAAATTGTGTATTTTTATTTAAAACATTAAACTCGTTAATAAAATTGTAAATAATTTTATTTTAATAAATTTAAATTCAGATAGTTTTAAAAGAGGCGTATTAAACAGTTTAATTAATTTTATACGTTAAAACGAAATAAAACTTTTTTATTGTACTTATAACTTACTAACTTTTATTGTATTTAATGTTTTAGAAAAATCCAATATTTAGTAAAATATTACTGATTAAAAATTAAAACATGTATACTTTATTTTAAATGTATATAAAATATTAAAACTGTAAATAATAAATAATAAAGCATTGAAATTTATAAAGTATTTTCAATTCTATTTGTTCAAAAACATAAATTTTATTATGTATTTTCATATGATTTTTTAAAATAAAAATCTGATCATTTTTATTTTCATTTTTAGTATCATATATTTATAATCGAAAATTTTTATAAACATTTCGTAACTATAAATAAATATAATTTAATGATTTAGACAATATAGTGTTGATATCAATTTTTATAAAGATTTTAAAAATATTATAATATTACGTCTCAATTCAATATGATTTATTTAAGTTTTTAAACGATTAGATTCTAATATAGTTTATGTACTGATGTTATAAGGAAGTAAAAGGGACGGCGCTTCGAGGCTCGGTTCAATTATGGACATAAAGCGAATCTCCGCTCGGCATGCGAAATATTAAATAGTATACAATTAGAAAATCTGTAAACATTTTATATAAATTATATAAATAATAATTTTTCTTATTTTGTAAAAAACATTAACAAACACAGTTAAATATTTTATACTATACTAAAGTCGATCATTTTGTTTTATGTTTATTTTCTTTATTTTGCGCTTAGGAGCAGAGTAATCACTATTTCATACAATAATTATTCAGTATAAACATTCTTAACAACGAAATATTGGCATCGATGAAAATAATTCTCATTAAACAGTCGATAAAAATTTCATTTTCTCGTTAAATTTTTTTATTCATTTTTTTCTTTGATTAATAAGCATCTTTATTCTTTTAAAACTGTTATAATTTTCTTTATACATTCATGTAATTTAATCATTGATAATAGTTATCAATATAACTCTTTAATCAACTCGATAAAACAATTGTTCACAAAAGTTGCTTATTATTATCAAGTTTATCTACATATAGTATTTTTTCTTCTAGCAAAAGAAATGATTTAGTTTCGATAAGCATGAAAATATGTACATAAATTAAGGTTTACGAGCTATATATAATTGTATATGAATTATTTAGTTCAACACGATCAGTTTTTATTTCTCTTTTTAAATATACCTATTTATAATTACAATTACATATAAATTATTTAAAATTTACGTACAAACTTTTTCAGGGTGTTCTAAATTATTTATTATTTTCATTTTCTTTATTTATTATATTCAATGGTCTTAGACTTCAGTCAAAATAATTGTATCGAAGAGAATACAACGCGGACGAATCATTTTTATTACATACTCTTTTAATAGCAGCATGTTAGGGTACACTATAATTCATTATTTAAAATAACAATTTTAATTACTAAGAACTTAGCTTTAATTATTGCCTCGTAAATTTATATTAATACAAAATTCAATAATAAATAATAAAATTCATAAAAACGTAATTTCTATATTATAATCATATAATAAAATAACAATAAAATAATTTCATAAATTTCTTTAACATAATTTCGTTGAGACTATAAGAATTTAGATAAAAATTTAAAAAAATATCAAGTCTATGTAATACTGTAAAAAAATTTCGATTGAATTCTTAATAAATAATTGCAATAGCTATCACTATTGTAATATTAGAATAGATTAATATTGAATAACATTGCTCTTAAGTGTCACATATTAATTTGGTTAACAATTTTCTTTTTGTTTTTAGTACTATAGTTATAAAAATTGAATTAAAATTAATTTAAAACACTTAATGCTCTGTATAAAAATTACTTTAAATATTAAAAAAAATATTAACGAATCCATTTATCTCAACGTTTTCATTTCCGTCACTATCACTATAGATATAAAAACTATTTTTTAATGTTTTATTAATTTCCCTCTAATATTATAAAAGTAAAACGAAATAAACTAGTAAAATAAAATTTTTTTAAAATTTCTTTTAATATGTTTTCTTTTGTTTGACGCACATAAAAATTTGTATAACATGAATTCAACAAAATTAAAAGTTCTAAGAATATATATACCTTAGTGAATTCTAATTTTTTGTGGACCTATGTATCAGATGAGATACGTCATAAAAGTAATCAACTATATTAAATCGAGACATGGAGAGATTTTATCAACGCCATTGAAAAGATTGCAGTTCTACAATAAAGTACAGCAAATATAATCGATTATCAAACATTATTTAGTACTAAAAAAATTTGAAATTAAAAATATAAAAGAGTAAAACAGATTAGTATCGTTATAGTAATATTATAACCTGTGGTGAAAATTATATAATAGTAATAATAATAATAATAATAATAGTAATAGTAATAATAATAATAATAATAATAATAATAATACTAATAATAATAATAATAATAATGACGACGACGATGATAATATTTGTTATTAAATACATTTCAATACTTGATAATTTATGTTATTTAAAGAAGAAATTATTGAATTTCTAACAGAATTTAAATGTATTAATAGTATTCATTTATTAAAAATATTTAATGTTTCCTTTTAAATTTAGAAAACTGAAAATAATGCCAGTTTATATTTTTTATGCATTTCATAATAAATAAGTTTAGAATTATTGTTTAATTCTGAGTTTTTTTTACAAAAAGATAATTTAATTTTAAAAAAATTTGATAAATATAGATAAGCTTTTAAACTATCTAAGAAAAACAAATTGCCTGTAATTAAATTTCGAATTAAAATTATATACATTTTACTACTTAAAAGTACGAAATTCATAAATTCATCTAATAACTACAAATTTTCATCGACATATTTAATTCTATAAAAGTTATGAAAAAAACTTTTGTGTGTATACAAATTAATAATTCAATAGATAAAAATATTTAGTTAATATAATGTATAAAATTCAATATCTCTTAAAGCGTCTATCGAGTTCATCATTGCAATCCCTAAACGTGTTTCAAAATATCTTACTCCACATCTTGACCATTTTCTAGAAAAATTCTCTACCCTGGTGAGGACGGTTTGTCTGCTGTGATAATCTTCCACGGCCCCTGCTTCCATTTCCTCCTCCAACACCAGTTCCGGTACTCGCGCCCATCGGATGCCTTCTAGTGTTACGCAACTCTCGATCAACTTCAAGCTCTTCTAGTTTCATCGTAAGACCGAGTTTTTGTTGAACGGCGAGACGTAGTAGCTGATTGAGAGTCTTACGATCTTCTTCAGCTACGGCGAGTTGACGCTTAAGTTCATCTTCACGAGTCGCATTCTCTTCGCATCGTGCCACAAACATTGCGCGTAAACCTGCATGTGGGTGAGTATTTTGTTAGAGGGGGAATATTACTTAAACACGAAAATAAAAAAGATAGAGAAAAAGGAAAAAATAAAGAGAAAACTGTAAGGAGTAAGACGAAAAATGCGAAAGAAAACGTGCTATTATATGTCATGTGAAAAGTATAAACAACAAATAAAATGTTACTAACAATAAAAATAGCTTTTTAGTATATTATTCATTGAATTAAAGAAATAATATTTTTTTTCGAAAAATTTACATTTATATTCGATAAATTTGTTATAAATCAAATTATTAATTATATTTAAAATCCTCAATTAAACGTATTTATAAACAAAATTTCGAATAATATTATTAATAATTTTAGTTAAAATTTAGTGATAATGCTAATTTAAGAATAATTTTCTATATATAATTATCGAAACTATAAAATTAAAACTTAAGCTATAAAGTAATTATTTGTTTATAATACGTGAAAATAAAAAAACAATCGATATTATTTACTTTCAATAAAAATAGATTTTTAGCGGATTGAAAACATTAAACATGATCAACAATGAAATTATTTTTTAAAAATGGATTTAAAATTATCTGAATTTAAATTTACTTCAGAGCTGTAAAACGAAAAATACTGCTCAAATTATTCGTTTTCTATTTAATAATTATCTAAAATTCAGATTGCATGAAAATTGTATAAACAATCTAAAAAGTGTACACAATTCCTTTAGAATAAAATTTAAAAACTACATCAATTTTATAACTATTCTATGTCATTCTAGTTATTTAACTAATTCAAGTAACAATTGTACTAATAAAATAGTAAATTATAATTTTTTCGATAAATTTCCTCGTCAAATGTAAATTCTTATTGATTTATAACAAATTAATTACTTATATCATTTATAATTATATAAATTATTAAAAATAATTTTAATAAAAACTCTTTACAATAATCAATTTATAAATATATCAAATATTTTATTAAATATTTTATTAGTAATTACATAAAATATATGACTAATTTTTATATGAACTATACTATAAATACTAATGAATTTAGAAACTTAATGATTTATATTCATTATTTAATAATAAAAATATTTTTTACTCTACTAAAACTAATTTTTTCTATTAATAAATAATATATATATACTGTTAATGATATAAAAATTACATCATACCATAAAAACTAAATTACAAGGGAATTTGATAACAAATAATCAATGCTAAACCCAAATCAATGTTAATACAACTAAATATTATTACAAATATGGAAGTTATTGTTAAATATATTACTTTATGAATATTATAATAAAAGCATTAGTTAAAGCACGTTAATGGAAGAAAAACAAAGAAAAACAAATAGATTATTAAACATTTCTAAATAAAAATATGTGTAAGTTATAAATTAAAACTTTGTACACTTTTAAAAAGTGTACATTTAAAACATTTTAAAAAAATTGCAATAATATCTTAAATCTTGTATGATAAAAATATGTAAATTAAAGCATTTTGTAATACTACTTTGTTGTTAATATTTGTACTGTTACTTGCTCAAAATTTATGGTTTATTTTTATTTAATTTAAAAAAAAATTTCATAACTGATACATTTTTACTACTCACTTGAAAACGTTGCTGCATTTTCCTTTAATGATCGCAATTCATTTCTCAACTTAACCATTGTCTCATTCACAATAGTTTTCTCATTTTCATATTTACTCTTGAGATTACTCAATGCTACCTCCGCTGTATTTTTGTTAGACTTTAAAACTGTCCTAAGAGTCGCTATTTGCTCTCGTTTGGCAGAGAGCAGAGCCTTCAATCGAATCACTTGCTCTTGTAATTCTGTTACTTCTAATTTATTCTCACTAACAGAAACTGAAAATGTAAAATTATGTAAAATTTATTTATTTGTACTAGATATTATATAATCGAATTTATATAATAAACAATGTAAGATTACTTAAAATTTTAATATCTTACCTTCACACACGGTACACATTGAAGTTTTAATTCCATTGAATTTAGACAAGTCAATTGTTCGTTCAACTGCATTTCTTAAATGCTTAATTTGATCCATAGCTGTTTCAATATTCTTTGTAATTTCTTTAGCTCTGCTAAGACTTTCAAGATCCTTTATTTTGATATCGGTTTTAAAAAGTGTTCTACACCATTCAATTTTACTACCATCTACTTCATTCTCAGGAACAATTTTTTCATGATCAAGTATAACCTACAGTACATATATAATTGATAATATTTTTAACTTATAGTGACAAATATCGAAATCTTGTTGATAAATTATTTAATGCATTATATTATAACAATTTTCAATTTTGTAACATATATTCATAATATGTCAAATATGTCAATATTCTATTGTATATCATTAAACTATTATATTCAATAAACGACGTTCAGAAAAAACAGTAAAACTATATTACCCGTGATGGTGTTTCACCATTAACAGTGCAGACGTGGTGATAAAGCTGAGCAAGTTCATCAGACATATTTTGAAGATCATTCTGGGCTGACTCTAATGAACTACCAGCTTCTGCAGCAAGTTTTGAAAGAATACTAACATCTGATTCTAACAGCATACTTCTCTGTTCAGTATCCAACAACTGAAATTACATACATATAATTGTACATATATTTTAGTATTGATCAAATTTTGTTCCTTAAGATAAAAAATTTAATTAACCCTTTAATATTAAATTTTTATTTAAAATAAATCAAAATTCTTATAAAAAAGCTTTAAAAAATGATTTGTACAATGTGAGTTTGCTGAAACTTTTATAAATGCTATTTATAAAAAATTAAGTTTAATTTTAAAAAATCTAGGTGTTAAAGGGTTAAAATCTTGTATAATTTATCACGTGGCATTAACAATGACAGGCAGTGCATCCAGATTTTAATGTAAATTTTATGCACTGCACTTTATAATATATTTGTTGTTGAATTATTGTTTTCTGGGAAATGATCTATCAATGCAAGTTCTTATTGTTTCGTGCATTTAGACTATACAAGTACATAAATGTTACCATGCTATGTTAGGAGAAGATAAGACAAGTATAAGGTAAAAAGATATAGAGGAAAAATTTGTAATGAGTTAAATTTTTATTTTTAACTTTTGTAAAATTTTTAAAGAAATTATATATTCATCTAAATATGAATTTAAAAATTTAAAGTAATTTTTTTTGAGTAGTTATTATAACTTTATACTTCAGAGTTAATAAATAAATTTAAAAATATACTTTTATGTATTTATATTTTTCCTTTATTTACTTATACTCGTACCAGCTATAATAAGACTTCTTCATTTCTTTTCTTCTATTATCTCTTTCCTCGCACAACTTAAGCGAATATTAATTATATTTAATATATCTTCTAATAATAGAAAAATTATATTATTTTAATCACTCAAATTATAATAATTCTGTTTTCCAAATAATATATTATTTGATTGCATGAATTTTACTGTTTAATTTTTTTTTTTTAATTTTCTTCATTATAATTAATTAGTTATATTTATGCTGAATATATATAATATAATATATTGTACTATAATTATATAATATAATACAATATATTCTGTACCTTCTATAAAAAAAAGTTCATTAATTTTTATATATGAAATTAGTAGCTTAATACAAGTTTTACGAATGTTTTTAATTTCCTTTTTGTTTGATATAAATTAATAGTTCATAAATGAAAATGACAAAATATTAATTGAAAAAATTAAAAACATTGATATAAAATATAAATATTATTTATAAATATTGATTGATTAAATTTATCATAAATTGATTTAAAAAGTTATTTTAAAACGGTAAATAAATACAAAACATTTATTTTAAAGTATTAATATCGTATATTTCATATTGAGGTAAATCTAATGTCTAAAAATATAATATTTATAGTAATCTTTCCGTACAAAACTTTAATATATGCAATTTTTGATTGTACAAATATATCTAGTTAGTTCTATAGTTATAGTTATATAACTATTATAGTTATATATAGTTATATGTAGTTTTAATAAAATCATCTTTCATTGTTCAGTATAAATAACAAATATAATAAATGAGATAAAATAAAAATATTATAAATATTGTAAAAAATTTTAAAGCATATTTTTTTTTATGAAGAAATTATATTTTATCGTTATCATTCACTAGCAAAATGCAGTCATACTGTGTTATATAATGATTTCCAGCTCACCATCTGCAATATCATGTCAAGATTTTTTCAGTTAAAGCTGTATAAAGAGTATTCCAAAAATCTACAATTAAATATATAAAATTATAATTCTTAAATTCTATTTTAATCCATATGAATTAGGAAGTTACAACAAAATACAATATTAACAATTATTTATAATTTCACTTTTTTTAATATCTGATTTTTTAGTGAAATAAATATAATTAAAAATTAAATACATAATCAAATATATAATTTAAGAATAGTTTCTAAGCAAACGTTAAACTATACTGTGTACTCAATGTGCATTCTTTTTTTTAATAAAAATTATATTGATTTAGTTTAATAAAAATAAAATATTAAAATTTTTAGTTATAAAATTTAGAATACCCTGTATGCAAGGCATGGTTAGGACAATGACAAGCTATACGAATTTATTACAGGCAAAACCATATTAACAAATCAGTAAATACATCAAGAGGATCACACTCCCCAACCTTTTCTTGAAGATTCTTCTCTGATACAGGTATCTGAAATGTCAGAATTTCTATTCAAATCTTACATCTAATTTTTTTTTACCAAAAATTGTGTTGTGTTAGCACTAATTTTAATAAATAATAATTTGTGTATACAGTAAAAATGTTAATTAATACTTTCACACAGATAATATGAAAATGTAAAAAAGTTTTTATAAATTAATATTTTTACTTATTATTTCAAGTTTAATAAAAAAACTTCACATTATCTGAGCTTGTTTTAATGTATTCAAATTAAAAATCTTTTATACTACCTTATTTCGAAGGTTTGTAAGTTCTATTCTTAGATGTTGAGTTGAATCTGAAATCATTAGACCTTTTTCTAGTTCGGACAAATCCTTTTGAAGTTGTTGGAGTTCTTGAGCTGACATTGTACTCCATTGATGGTACTGTATAATAGCCTATACAAATGATCAAAATTTATCATAATTTACAAAATTAATACTAATTTCTTAACTTAATATAAAATGAAGAAAGAAGTTTTTCATTTTAATTATAATTTTTATATTTTTTCGAGAAAAATTTAGTTTTTACCAAGTGAAGTTTATCAAGAGTAATTTTATCATTTTGCTTTGTGGGTAGCTTAGAATGAATATGCTGCAACGATTGAACATGAGTAGCTAACTGAACAATTCGAGCTATGAAAGATTGTAACTCGGTTTGGCTCTTTTCAACAGCATACTGTGATTCCTTTAAATTTTGGGTTAATACTGTCTTCTCAGTTTCAGCCATTTCAAGTTGCTTTTCCAGTTTTTTTAGCTCATTCAAATGAATTTCAGAAAACAAATCAACCTATTTATGAAAAAATTTTGGTGAACAATTTATACAATACAACAAATTATAAGTTTACAATTATAATAAAAAATGTATAAAATTATAACGTTTGTAGAAAAAATGCTGTAATTAATTATTGCAAATGTGGATAAAGTATTTTTGATATAATGTAGGTGAAATATTTATAATATAAAATTATCAAGTTTCGTTAAGGAGATTTTCAAACATTTTTTTTTTAGTTTAATTAGTTACTTATCAAATATATTGGAAATCACTTTAAGTACCAAAGTAAAATTTAAATAAAATTTGATTTCATTCGAAATTTTATTTTATTTTATATATATTTTCATTATACTGAATTGTGATGAGAGAGAGAGAGAGAGAGAGATAAAATATGAATGAGAAAACAGTGAGAGGAAAGTTATTGATCTTGTTTTTGTATTAGCGAAGATTAGCGTTTTCCTCTTAGAAAAATACCGAATGTAATGAAGATATGAATGCTTGCGAATAATAAAATGTAATAGTGCCATTGAGATTTGCCTTTTACGTTAAATCAAAGTTTTACAGATAGGATTGAAAATTTCAAAAAATTGCATATTTTTATTTTTAGAATAAAAATAATATAAGTTTTGAAAAGAAAAATAATACTTTTTCAGAATAACAATAAATAAGTATGAAGCTAATTTGGATTACATATTTAAGAGGTTATTTTTTTGAGTTCAAAAAATGTTAAATAAGCATTATGTAAGAGTTTCCCTAAGAATAAAATAAATCTGATAAGAAATGCAGGTTAATACTGAAAAATACAAATACAAATTAATATTGAAAAATTTAAACATTGTTTTGATTGTATAAACAGATGTGATACTCATGTTTTGCGACTACAATTTTAGAATATGTTGATATAGCATATGAATGGATAAGGTGTACAAATTATGTAATAAATAAATTGTTTTCACTTGCACAAATGCCCTTGCAAGTTATATAGTTGAGCCGTATTACCAAAACATTTAGTAGTAGAAAATAAAAAAATGTAAGATTTTCCGAATTGTTTGTATCGATATATTTTTTAAACAATTATTTTTATTAGCTTTTTTTATATACAGGTCATAACACACATTACAATACCAAAATAATAAAACTAGAAAAACCAACTATTATGATTGTTTGCTTGACAAAAGCATCTGAAGAGGGTCTAAGGCGCGTCAAACTTCAAAAGTTAAGTACTGCTAATACTCTTAAATTAATTATGTTTTTTTCCTCATGGAATACATAGATAATTAAAAATATATATATTATTAAAATGAAGGAAATTTTTCGTATCTTTCTAATTCTTAATTAAATTCTTTAACTATTTTTAATATTTAAAATAAATATGATTTTAATTTTATAATTTTGAAAATAATATAAATATAAAGTGAAAATTCATAAACTTCAATTGCTTCATTAAATTATTTCATTTAACAAACTTTTTCAATTGTCCCGAAATATTTTTTTATTTTTGAATAAATACTTTTTTTAATAATTTATTTATTTTCATTAAAATATTGGATTTTAAGATATTATTAAAAGTATTATAAATCGTGCTAAAATAAATCAAATTCAATTAAATAAAAGAAGACTTAAATTATCAATATTATAATATAAATTTTCTTTGAGCATGAGTATTTAACTAATTTTGTTTATCTATTTTAATACCTGCAAGTTTAGAAATCAAGAAAAAGTTGTTAATATTTTATAATATAAATTTATAATTTAATAACTTGTATTTAAAACCTGTTTATTTGCTGTTGATGTTCCAGGTTCTTGAGTTTTCAGATCATCTTCTATTATTTGCAATGCTGGAGAATCATCTTCACCATCACTACATATAGTTTGATCATCTGTAATACCACGAATAGAAAGCGCAAGATTGCTGAAATTATAAATAGATTCACTATTCATTCTCTGATCAAGTTCCTTCTTGAGAACATATTTAGCTTCTCTTTCAGCTTGTAATGACTCCAATGCTTCTTCCATTTGTTTTTCAGCTATTTTTTTTAAATTTGTTAACTCCTCAACTTGACTATTTAAAAGTTCAACCTCTTCTGTTAACCTGCGAATTTCATGTTTAGCACCTTCAAATTCAACTTGACTTGAGCGCAAAGTAGACACCTGCTTCTGCAAAGAAATATTTTCATCCTCAAGCTCAGTGTAATCTTGCAATAATCTAGTTTTACGAAATCGGCATTCTTTAAGTTGTGAACGTAAGCTTTTTCGTTCTGACTCTGTTAGATAATTTTCTTTGATAACATCTTCTTTTTCTTTAAGAGCATGGTCTCTCTCGGCTTCTGCTTGTTCTAATTCATGACGTAGCTGAAAATAATTTGGTAATTAATAATAATTTTAACAGTCATAAAATATAGTTTAGACTAAAATATGAAATATGCTGTAGTGCATGATAAGGTAAATAAGTATTAAGGATTCTTCATTCCTGTTTTACTTCATTTTCCAACTCAATAATTTGAGTTTGTAAACTGGTTTCACGTGCAGCACTTTCATTTAATAAACTTTCCTCTTGTTCAATGCCACTACGCGTTGTTAATTTTGTAGTTGTTTGATATTTTATTAAAGCCTGAATATAAAATCAAAAATTAATTTTCTTATGTACAAATTTATTAATGTATAAATTTCAATATATTATAATCATAAATATAAAAATCATTAATATAAAAATTTAATGTATTTAATTTGCATTGATTTATTATAATTAAAATTTATTTAGATTCAATAAAAACAAAATTTGAATAATTTTAAATAATTAAATAAAAATATACGAATTGTAATACATTATTCATTTGATTTTTAATTATAACCATGTTAAATTCATATTTCCTTTTAATACATAAATTTCATAAGATTATAAATAATTTAATAGTACATCATATTAAACATTTTAAACTTTTATTTAAAATAAATTGATTAGGCTAATTTAGACTAATAAAATTAATTAATTTATTACAAATATGAATTAGAATATGATCTTTAGAAAATTAAATAATTGTAAAATTGTAATATATGAAATCTTGCAATAAAACACTGTTTATAAAAATTTTTACAAAGTCTTTGTAAATTGTGTATATAGTTCTATTATAAGCATATATATAATATTTTTTAATCTAAAATTTTTTAAAAATAAATCAAATTCATTTTTATTAACTTAAATTCAATATATAACCGAACAGTGTATTTACATAAAATATTAATAATAATCTTAAGTTCAATATTTGAATTTATTTGTTCTTTTCATTTATTTTCTTTTTATATATCTAATAATTAATTTTTTTTATTATTTTTAATATTTAATACATGTAGATTCCTATATATTTTTAATATCTAAAAGTATATCTTCTATATTAAAAATTCATATCTTATTTTTATATAATAAATAGTTTCATGAATTTTTTATATAATAAAAATAAAATTTTACACATTGATTTATTAAATAACAAATATTGTGTAATTTTTATTTTATTTTATTATATTTATATATGTAAAAAGTATATTAATATATGATGATATTTTAAAATCATATTTCAAGTTGATATATATATATATATGACAAAAGAAAAATATTTGATTATGCATAAAAATACAAAATTTAACTTTACACTAATTTCAAAATAATATTTAAATAAAATTGTACGCAAGAAAAAAGAAAAATATGAATAAAAATATAAATATATTAATATCAAAACGTAAATAACATAATGCTAATAATATGTAATAATAGGATTTTTTTTATGTATAGTGATACATAGTTAAATTCGTGAAAATATGTTAATATTAAATCAATCGATTTGAAGTAATATAAACAATACATAAAGTTTAGGAACTTCAAACTGAATTTTGCTCCAAAGATCTATAAAAAATGTGTTAACCTCTTGTGTAATGTCAAGTTCTTGCTTGGTATTCTCATAAAGTCCCTCGAGTTCGTTACATTTCTGTTGCAACGTTGACTTCTCTTCGAGCAACGCAAGCCCATACTGCGCTGATTGAATCTTTTCCGTGGAGGCGAGATCCAGTTCGCGAGATAATCGTTCGATTTCGGAGCGTAAATCGGCCAAAAGGGCCTCATCAGAGGTTGCAGTCATTACTTTCTCTCTCTCGCTATCTCTCTTTTGGGATTAACGTTCTTAACCTCGTTATCGCGAGCTTCCTTTTAGTGAAATTGGCGATGTTCACTTTACACGAATAATAATAGGATGGGGACAAACATTCATGTAGACGTTACCGCAACAACCAATGTCCTGTCTCCTGGTCATCCATTTTACACAGTCTCATCAACAACATGAGTTTTTACGTTATTTTTCTGATACATTTTTTTTATACTTATAAGATATGAGTGTATTCTCTAATACGTGCGTGGCTACTCCCTCTGTTCTCTCTTTTTAGTACTTCTTTGTGGATAGGGTTTTAAGGTCGCTTTTAATATCGCTAAGGCTATAATAGTCCGACTAGTTACTTTCATTGCGTTTATTCAGTTGTACTCAATATTGCATCTTAATGTCGTATGGTAGGTGGAAATTCTTAGTGTGTTGCACTACTCAAGGTCAAAATGAAGAGAGACTGAATGAATTTTATCTGTTTCATTATATAATGCATACATTCGTAGACTTCCGAATGTCTTTTTATCTCCCTTGTAACTTTTTTCTTCGTGAGTACCGCGCAAACTCGGTGAAGCTTTAGATATAGTTTAAGTTACTAGAATTCCTTTTAAAATTTCTTTTAAAAGATATTTAAATTATTTCACAAATAGATCGTAAAAAAACTTACACATAAGCTTCATTTTAATTACATTAAAGCAGTATTTCTTTAAATAATATCAGTCTATATTACACTCTAAACAGCATAAACGGACAAATGAATTGATATAAGTAAGTGGAATTGTACCCGAAATTAAAATCGTACAATGTATGTCCTGAATTAAGCGTACACAAGTATCAATAAAAGTTAAGCACAATAATGTACACATTTTTTACATGCATATCTTTATAATAATATTATTTAGCAATTGCAAATTTCTATTTAAAAACAGGAAGTATGTATTTTTAACAACATACATCTGCATGTATATAACGATATGTAATTTTAACTTTTTATTAAATTTACAATAAATTTTTATACATAAGAAAAGTTAATATAATATATATAATGTAAAGGTTTTAATCACATAAATTTTTCATTAATTTCATATGTAATAAAATTCCTTATTTTAGTAAATAGAATTTCACTTTCCTTAATTTTGGATGATCGGGTAATAAGAAAAATTAAGTAAAATAATTTAATTAGGTTCTTCAAATTTGTTAATCTAAATTTTTAATTTTAATACTTATTTCAATTACGTAGTATTTAAACAAAATAAATTATTTTCTTTTTCCATTTTTTGACAGGAATTTTCAAGGACCTTAACTTTATACAAGAATATTTTACTGGTTTGATAATTTATCCATAGATGAATAAATTCGTTAATACAAGATTTTCGAACAATAATTAATTTATTATACACTATACAATAGATTTACACTTAACTACATATGGTTAATTTCGTGTCATTCGTAAGAAAATTATGCTATTCACTTTATTTCATTATGTATGTTCTTTTATTCAATAAAGATACAATTTTAATATAATTTATATTAATTTTAACATAATAAAAATTTTTATAAAGAAGTAAAATACAAATAGCCAAATTTTATAAAATTATCAAAAATTGAAATAAGTATCTAAAACTTTGTCACTAAGCAGCATACGTTAAGTTTATAAACATAATTCAATAACTTAATCTATGTTTAAGAAGTAAATTATGTTCAATTTAAAAAAATTTAAAACAATTCATTTATCTTATTTAACTATTTCATAATAATAACAACAACAACAATAATCACAATAATAATAATATAATTATATTATTATTATTTTCGCATCCGTTGCCTACACCTTACCGAAGATCAGGTGCAAGGAGACGAATATTCTCGCGACCAATCCGGTGATGGACTTAAGAGTATGAATTTTCTATGTTTAAAAGAAGAGTAAGGAAAGAAAAAATGCTACTTATGTACGCACAAAATGGAGACCGAGTAGTGAACCTGCATGTTAACCATGATTGGAGTCGCAGGACAATAAACGGTCCTCCGACAGTCAAATACAGGTTAGATATTGGGAGATACGTTTATCAGGAGGCTCTATAAGCAGGCGTCTACGGAGGAACGAAAATTGCCCGTGGAGCGAAGTTGTGCGATCTCAGTAAAAAAGGCATCTCCTAGACAGTATTAATAGCGATGAATGAATGAGGGAACCCAGTAATACAGGTTTCTCCCGAATACAAGAGGGGTAACCAATTTGTGGAGTACAATGATGAAAGAGGGGAACCATTCTCAAATCAATGGCAACCGCCGTCTTGGCCGTTTGGCGCGACCCGTGAAGTACCAAAAGGAGATCTTGGGTGAGAAAGTAATTCGAGGCTGTAGGCCAAAGTTATCTAAACCATTTTTGGCTCCAAATAATGACAAGATAGGTAAGTGGTTACTTAGCCAATACTATATATATAGTCCATTAGCTTCGGCGATGGTATTTCTCTGAGTAATGTCTGTCAGAAAATTTTTAAAGAGCTAATCACCAAGTTCAAGAGAGCAGAAATGGACTAATCAAGAGAGGTGTGCTATATTTTAACATGATATACTCAGTCTGGTATTGATTACAGACATGTGCTGGGGCTATACCAAGTGTTCCCATAGATGGGGAAATCCGGAGGGTCAAGCACATGTTGGTATGAATTTTATTTCAAGAAATATGAAGCCTATTAACTAAAAGAAGAAGCGAATAAAAGCAGAACGGACAACATTGAAGGAACTAACTTCACGAAGCATTTGCTCTACGACCAGATCTTACCACGATTGACTCAAAGAACGACAAAATATTAAAGAAAGTCAAAACTCTGATTGGGAAAATGATGGAAATTTTAAAAAGACAGTCCAGCATCAGTAATTTAATTAATTCAAGAAAATCTTCTATAGTAATTAGATAATATAGAGGAACTGCCGGACGGGTAAAGGAAAAAATTTGAAGAAAAACTAGTAGAGAAGCCGATAGAGTCACACTGCAAACTATCTAAATTATCATTCCTGCTGAAAAATCTCTTGAAGCTGTGTCTAAATAAATATATATTGTGATGTCTCACCTCTTTCTATAAGGATAGGAAATAAAAACAAAAGAAGAAGGAGAAAAAGGCAATAGAGAAAGGGGAGCTTGTACCTAAAAGTCTAAAAATACAGAAGACATTTAGGTAAAAGTTCAAAGGAAAAAACTGAAGAAGAATGAGAAATTAAAAAAGACAAAATCTATAAAAAGTCCAAAGGATATGCGTCAAAAAGGTAAAAGTATACTCCTTAAGCTACCTAAAGGAAAACTTACGCTGATATTCTAGGGGATATTCGCTAGCAGGCAAATATCAAAAGAGCATGGTAAGCAAATAAAAAATATGCGCCGCACACACGGAAAAAATTTCTTCAAAGAGATAAAGAGCTACCCGAGAGTAGAAAACACTTGAAAAAGTCTGCAAATACATGATGGCTTCTACAACCAGTCTACCAATCTTAGTTTCGAAGATTAAATTGGTGATATGGGAGGTTGATTAATAGACTACAGAGAAAGAAATTAAGACGGTTCTTTAAAAAGTCATCACAAACAAGAAAGAATCTCTTGAAGTAAGACTGATTAAACTAAATACATCTAAATAGAGCATGACAATCGATACAGTTACCGAGGTGGCTGTCAATACTCTGCTCGGTGTGGCCCGTATAAAAAATGATTCTACGTCGAACTTCAGTAGACCTCGATACAGAGAAACTATCATCAACATTCCCTTACAATAGAACATCTTTTCGCCAATGTGGGACTAGCAAATTATAGAAGACTATACTGCTAGCGATCACCAGTAAATTAAATTCTCTGTACATGAGGACGCGTCAGACAAGGCGACCTCGAAAAGTCAATCACATAAGCGAAATGTAGATAAAATATATCTGGAGAAATTATCTTTGACCCTGAAACATGTCAACAAGTACTGGTTAAGATATCAACGCCTCCGAACTGGTGGAATTAGTAGTGGGCCCGATAACGTGCATTATCCTGCAAGACTGTATAAATCAGTATCGACGAAATTAATAGCTCAGAAAAAAAATTGAATCGCGATGCTATCCTAAAAATCTCTGATTAATAAAAAGTTAAATAAAGCCTTGACCGAATTATTTCGAATAATAAATTTCAATGCTTTGAAGAGTTAAGAAAATATCTTGATAGAGATCCGCGGGGAAAAGGATACAAATCATCACAAGAAAAGTGGGAGTGTTTGAAAGTAATGTCCCTACAAGCGCAGCGAAGATGGAAAAGATTATCCGTGACCTTTTCTTACCCATCCAAAAGTTTAAGATGATCTTGAACCCCTTATTCAGGAAAACAAATATGTGTACCTATTTACTAGAAGAGATCTTAGAATAGTTACACAAACAATCAAAAATAAAAAAGCAGCTTACTTAAATGGTATACTAATTGAAGTTATGAAGGTACTTGCTTGTATTCACTCGGAATTTTTCTAATTATGTGCGATAGCCCGATACGTCAAAATAATTCTTTGACTAATATGAAGCGGTCTCTAATAATATAAAAAATTAGAAGTAGTAGGTCCCTTTAAGGCAAAAAACTGGCGCCATCCTAAAGTACTCCTTAGGATTAGTGCTCAGGTGGACTGAGGCAGACGAACAGCAAACCGACCGCGAACCATAGAAATTACTATGGAACGCAGTTGGTGGGTGAGCACCAAAGGGTCAAGATGCTAGTCAGCAGTCCTTCACATAGCCAATAAAACTCTTCCCACCCTTTCTATAAAAATGATTGTTATTGTTATTGTTATTGTTATTGTTATTATTATTATTATTATTATTATTATTATTATTATTTATAAAAGAAAACTTTTACATTGTTATATGGAAATTTATATATTGTCTCTGACTTAATATATCACCTTCATTTATTTTATATAATCTCATATTTTATAATAATGAATTTTATTCAAATAAAAAAATAATATGTAAATTTTAACATTTATTTCTATTTTTTTCTTAATTCTAATTTTGCCTTTGCTTGTAATACCTCTGTTCTTTATTGTCTTAATTCCAATGAATCTTACATAATATATTTAAATCTTTTATGTATTATTTCCTTCTTTTATTTCAATAACTTCCATTAGTTCTGCATACTGTACTATTCTAATATGTTTAATTATTTTTTCGTCAATATTACACAATCTACATATCCTTTTTTTCTGTTTTAAACTATATTTATTTTCTCTTGTTTTATTATATATTTTATCTTACTGATATTTTTTCTCTTCTAGTCTCTTCTTTCTATTCATATATATTTTCTTATAAACTTTTTTTGAATTTTAACCGAATGCTTTTTCTTTCAATTTATTTTAAGTACATTGAAGTTCATTTTTATTTATTTGAGAAAATAAAAATAGATTGAAAAACGAAATTCTTATGAAATATCTATATTTCTCATAATTATTCATTTAGTTAGTTTAATTTTGTTAGTAATTGGTTTTTTGATATTTTATAAATTAAAAAAATTATAATATTTCTACGTATGATATTAATATTTACAACACCGATTTCGAACGTAATACAATATAAGATTTTACATAATTATTTAAGAATATAAGATATTGATATTGATATTGAAATTATATAAGAGTGATTATATCATTTCAGTTGTTTCAGGGAAGCTACTAATCAAGGATCATTAAGATCTGACAATACAGATTCAGAATTTCTTTATACTTTTATATTCCTCGCATTTATCTAATAATATACATACATTATGGTATACAGGTCACTAACTCGCATATTGTCATTTATATTTGGTGATTATTTTAGGTGAAACGAAACGCGAATAAGAAAAAGCATCCGCAAATGTAACAATAATATATAAAATGTTTTAAAAATCTTTACGAATAAAACATTAAATTTTCCAATAGAAAATAAAAAGATTTATATTTTACTTTTTTAAAAATAAAATATTTTATTATGTTTAATAGAATAAAATATTTAGTAGATATTTAATATTATTAATTTAATAATGATATTTGATATTGCTTTCAATACAAAAACTAATTAATTTTTATTTAAAAAAATTATTTAAAAATTTTGTTGATATATAAAAATGTTAATAAAAGTATTTTTAAGGAAAGAATATAAATTCTTAAGCATTGACAAACAAAAATATTCTTTATAAATTAAAACAGAAATCATAAGAATTAATGTGATATAAAAGTTTAATAATATTTATAGATTGATTGATATTTAGATTTACATCTAGGAAGATATGTTAATATAATGTTCATTCTATTACTAAACTAAAAGAACATATATTCGTAATTAAATAAATAATATTCGTATTTATATTTTTTTGCAAACAATTTTTATTTAAAGTAAATACAATGTAAAATTTTAACTATTGATAATAAGACAAACAATACACATTCTTAAACACAGTTAATATTATTTCACCAATGAAATATATATAATAAATTTTTACAATATATAATTTAACTCACATAAATATAAAAATTTATAATTTCTGTTTAAGTCAAAGCAATTTCTAAAAGTTTTTGAAGAAAATTTAAAAAAAAAAGCAAAATTATAATTTTATAAATATTATAAATTTGGTATAAATTATTAAAAAAAACTATAAATTAATTTTAATTATAATTTTTTATAATCATTCGATTGATAATTTCCTTTCGTTATAATTCTTTTACATGCATAATCATTCTTCAGATCAATTTTTATTTCCCTGATTTCCCTTCGGGGGTCTTCATAATGTTATAAAGTTATCTTATAAATTATATTATAAATTATACAATATTTTTGTAATATTATATACGGTATTTCTGAAGATATTAATATATAATATATAATGTAAAGTAAGTTTATAAGTATGTATTACTTTAGTATACTTATGTACTGTTGAGTGTACACTGAGTGTTTCGGTGTAAACCGTCACATTGTGTACTTGGCACTTTCTTTTCCAATAGCGCGCTCTACTCTAATCCATTTTATTGTTTCATTATACGGAAAATGTGTAAGCCAAATGGTTCAGGGTTTTCACGAATTTCACCACCATAAAGTAGACGGTTAAATTTTTAAATGACTCAGTCTCGCGACAGATTTTCTTCTGCATACACGTACATTATATTTTCAAATATTAAATATTACTTAAAGAATACTTATCAAATTATTCATTTATGGAAATAACAATCCTTTGAAACCAATCACTTTTCCAACATATACAAATATATATTATAGATAAAAAACGTTAAAATAATAAAATATATATAAAATATATTTGTCAATAAAATAAGTGACAAGTATGATATATAAGAAATAATAAAGTAAATATTTATGTACCTATACATAAAAAATGTATAAATATTGTAAAACTTTAATTTTGTATGTAATATTTAATATATTGATAAAGTTTTCTCAGTTAACGGATACAAAAATGTAAATGTATGTGTTAATACACAAATGGATAAGTAATGTGGTTTCAAATAAGAAAAATGTATAATTAAATAAGTTAATAAAGCATAACAATATAGTATGATGTAATATACTACTATTGCTATACTAATGATGTAAATAGTGCATAGATTTTGATATCAAAACGCGAATAGATATCTTAGGATTATATGTAAAACTTTGATATAAGACAAATTTATATATATTAAAACCAAATTTATATATAACAATATTTATATATAATGTAATGATTCATGACAATTGTATTATTGTTCAATAAACTACCATACTATTATTATTTTTTTTTCACCATTTTGTATTAGCCCCTGGATAGTCTCATGTGTATAATTTTGTTACTTCTAAAATTGTCTTCCTTATTCAATGTACTCCTAATATTGCTTTTTTATATTTTGTCTCTTTCTTTTTTATTTCTCTCTACTTAAATCGATGTTGTCAGATGCATTTAACTCTTTTATTTCAACTTTCTGTATTCTTCCCTATATTATGTTCTCTTAGAATATTTTTTTTATCATTTCTTTTTTCTTCTTTTCTTTTGTTTTTTCTTTTGTTCATTTCTTTTGTTTTTAATTAATTGTCTATTCAATTTTTTGTTAATATTTTTACTTCAATCCTTCTTTTATTTCTATTATATATATATATATATATGTATATATATATATATATATGTATATATATATATATGTACCTTTTCTCGTAAACTTTCTAATATTATATTTTTTAGTTTATACATTTTTTAAGATTATTAATCAATATTTTTTGCTGTACATTTGTTATTATTATCTCGTTTTTCTCTTTGTTCTATATTATTTCTTCTTTTTCAATTTTCCCTTTTCAGTAATAGTTTTACGATGTATTACTTAGCCAGAGTTTTAATCTTTTTATTTTATAGTTTCCACTTTTTATTTTACTTAAGTTATTTCTACTGATACCATACAAAATTCTTTCTTTTATGATTATTCTTACAAGTTCTTCTAAAATTTGCTGTCTTCACTATTAAATATTACATTCTCGAAATTAATTCGATAAAAGTCAAAATAATGGATTCAGCAATTATCAATGCGCGAAGACAGTCTGTAGCGGTAGTAAAGTCAAGCACCAAATCGAACACTAAGATTAAGCGATAAAGCTAAGTTCAAATACGTTGGGTCGAGTTTTCTATGCTGATCTTTTTCTAATTTCCTTCTTCCTTCTATGGGAGGGGGGGCAAGTAGTCCTCTTTTTCGGTTCGGTTTTTGAAATCTACCTGAGCCCTCGCCTAGTCTTAGTTCCCCCTCATTTTCGCTTCACGGATCGACTATAAATAACGATTCTGCCTTACTAATGCTACGTAGTAATACTAACAGTAGCCTTCCTCGATGTGATGAGGCAGTGTTTAAAAAATGTGTTTCAACTTATTTAACCGAGATGATACATGTCAAATTACTTTCTTCAATCTAGAGTGTTTTTATAAAATTTAAATAATTATTAATCGTTTATTAATTGATTATTAAAATTAATTATTTATTGATTAATTTATGAATATGAATACATTTTTATCATAACTTTTTTATTCTTGAACAGCTTTATCATTCCCATATTTCTTTTTTATATAATAAGTCGCTTTGTACCAGATCATCTAATATTTTTATTTTCATTAAAGTTTTTCTTAACCTATCTACCCGGCATACCCGATACTTTTTCTATTACTATATTTGTTCTGTTCATCGTGAATTTTATATGTAATTATCAATGCTATATTATATTTAACTGTATTTATTTAACTAAATTTATATTCAAATTTGTATATGTAAATATGTGTACATTAATAATTTTTATTTTGGTTCTTTTTCAGCTAAAATCCATCTTTTTTTATCTGTGTTACTTTTTACAATTTCATTATTTTTTTTTTGCATTTAGTTATAATTCTTTACTTTATAAATAATTTTTTAATGCAATATTTATGTTTAAACTTCTGAATTTTTTAAATTCTCCAAATCTGACATAAAAATACTGAGCTGAGTGGATATCCATACCTAACTCATTATTTTTTCTTCAGTTTACTAATTATCTCATATTCATTTAAACTTTTTTTATTTTCCAACATATTTTATTTCTGCAATAGACCAAATAATTTTTAGATAAAAACACATAGAATTCCATATTTCTTTTCGTTCTAGTTTATAGCTTTAATACAACAGTTTTTTTCTCTTTCTGCAGCTGTTTATTTGCTGTGATATTTAGTATGAAGATTGAGCCTATTTTTCTTCTAAAAACTCTTTTTTTCTCTTTTTAAAAATTGGCATTGCAAGATTATTTTTTCATGCTTTCAGAATATTTTTTTCTTTAATTAATTAAGTTTGTACTATTTATAATGTCTTATTATTAACATTTGTGTATATACTTCGATATTTTTTATATAATTTAATCTTATACTATACTTTTTTCATAATTCTTTTATAATTTTTAATACTTCATGCTTTCTCATCTTTATTTCTTTTTATATATTATATATTTCTTTCCTCATTCACATAACTATATTTGTTCGCTATAAGAGAGTTTTATTGCAGATAATAAATAAAACTATTTTCCTTTTATTTTTATTATACTAATGACTTTTTCTTGCCTCGATATTGTACAAAAGAAACTATGAAGAATGGGATTTCGTAAAGTGCCAGATTAGTTTACTCTATGTTTTTATTAATTTTTTATTATTTAAGAAGATTATATATAATTAATATTTTTATGAGGATACAAATATGAGATACCTCTTTGCCTTTTAATATCTCTTTCTCTTGATTAGTAGGGTACCCGTGTTTAATAAAATAATTACTAATTATTAATTATATATATATATATATAGATTTGTTATATATTTTGAATAACATTTTCGTAATGATTATGTCAAATGTTTACTCATAGAGTTGAGTCATTGATTTTAAATGTATCATTTAGGACCGCCATAGCTTTTTTGAGCGTGACTTGCTAAACTAATTTATTGTACTATAGTCGATTCCTCATTAATAAGAGCGACTTAACCAGGGGGAAACTTGAGTTATCTCTTAATCTTTAGAATGGTTAGATGTGTTTATGCGTTTAGTGCCTGGAGCTCAGCTCGTATATTTTAAATTAAATACAATAATAAATACTTACATTATTGTTATTCTTATATTCATATTAACTCTTTGTACATTTTTACATCTCAATAATTTTCTTCGTATTTGCTTAATATTTAGTACTATATTTTTTACACTTTTATTTATCTCATTCATTTTTTATTTCTTCTATCCTCATGCTTTTATTTTGCTTCACTACTTTTCTTTTGTTCTTCTTTTACTTTTTATCTCCACTCAAGAGATAAATGAATCTTGAACTATATATTTATATTTATTTATGTATTTCCTATGTAATTGTTTTAATTCCTGTGACATTACACTTCTTAAAAATGTGTTTTCTTCTTTTTTTCTTTTATATTTTCTATTATTATATTTTTAACTTTTACATATTTTGAAGCTTCTAGTTTATTTATCCAAATTTTTGTATTCTGTTCTATTTTTACTACCACTATGTCTTTACTTTCCATTTTATTTCCCTCGTTTCTATTTTTTTCCTCCATAATTAACTACACCATTCAATATTATTTCAAAAGTTTATTCTTTTTGACCCATTTCTCTATTTATTATTTTACTTTATACTTAATACTTTTTTAACTGCTGTTAAACCTGAATTGCGTGGATATTGGGAAATGGGAAAGAACGTTTGAAAAATTCAATTATTTTGCTCATAGTATTTTCTTTATTCCTCACTACTTAACCATTACAAATTTTGATCAAGGCGGAGGAAGCGTGAAATAATTACGACGCGTCGTCTACAAAAATCAAGTCGTAAAATCTGAAAACAACTCATGGCGTCGGCTTATATTCCCACCACCTGGTCTTTTACATTATTTTTTCTATATTTTGTTTCTTATTTGTTCCAATTAGCGTGAAGTAAATTTGTTGATACGCAGCCCAAAATTGTAGAAACAGACGCGTTGATTTTTTGCTTCTGTTTTCGTTATTACTTATTTCCCCTTTTTGTTTTCAAGGATCACCGATGAATTGTTCTTCCAACGCAGCGGTACGCTTTTTCATTTCTAGTCTTAAAATATAATCTTATGTTTTATTTTTTGGATACTGAATTTATTTATATATATTTTTTGCACTTCTTTTTCCTTGCAGCTTTTTCATCTACAAATTTTAGCTTTGAAAAGAACAGATTTTCTTATGAATGCATCAAATTGTTTCATCTATATTTTAAAAACCTCCTTAAATCAATAAGCAATACTCTACATTCTTTCTATTATATTGTTTACTCTTTTGGCTATAAATTTGGTACGTTAGTTGTCCTAATTCTTTTCAACGAATATCCTAAATATATGAATTCTTTGACTGTGTCTATTTTATTATCTTACCACCAAAATTTTGTTTTTTTTTCTCTTTCAATTTTTCTCTCTCGTAATTTTTGTTTTTACTGAGTTTAGTTCTGTTTTTTTCTAGGTATTTTTCGAAAATTTTAAGAAATTATTTTAATTTTATTTAATTTTTTGACAATATTACATTGTCGTTTGCATATATACTGATCTGATCCTTTTTTTCTCTATTTTTATGCTGGACCTTCGTATTTTTTTCAGGTCTTCCTTCTACCATTAGTTTATTAAGGCTCGTCGAGTCTTGTCATATTCCGCTCTCAGTTTTCAATTAGATTATTGTTTCTTCCTCTTTATTATCTTTAGTTTATCTATATTTTATCGTTGAAGTCTATAAATTTCTTGTAAAGTCGAGTAAGTATTTTTTTATCTTTGAGTTTTCTATATTGTTCTAAATTTTCTCTCTATAATCTCTATATACTCTAAATCTAATTTATCGGATGTTGTTTTTATATTTGTGAAGTAAACGCATGTCTTCCTTCTTTTTTTTAGATGTTCACATATTACCGTTATAAATGTATAGTTTGCGTCCACTATGCTGTTTTTTCTTCTAAATCTGAATTGAATCTCGTTATATCTTTTTTTTCCTTCCATTTGTTCTTCTATTCTATTTATCATTATTATTTTTATTATTTCTAGTAATTTCAGGGTAGATTTTGTAGTACGTACCTAAAAGCGTTAACGTAGATTTCTTAACGTAGTTTTTCGTAGAATTCTTATCCCCTTAATTAGATTTTTATTAATTTTTATATTTGTATTGTATTCCCTTATTAATTATAATTTTTAATTTTTCCTATCCTCCTTTTTTGAAGATAGTACAACTATCCCATTTTCCCATTTCTTTGGCACTTTTTCTTTTCTTAGGATTTAATTTATTGTTTATGTCGTACTCTACACCACTGCCCCCGTATCTTTATATTTCATTTTTTATCTCGTCTTCTTCTAAACTCTTCCTAAGTTGTACCTTACTTATTATTCCAATACTACTTTTTCTCTCACCAGTTTTCTACACAGCTGTTCTCTTTCTGTCTTTTTCTTTTTCTTCTTTTGTCTCTCGCGGTTTTCCCCCACATATCCTTAAGTATCTCTTCAATTCTTTTCTTTTGATCATAGTGTCTATTCTATCTCTGTTTTTTCCTGAGTTTATTTAGTAGCTTCCAAAAGGCTTTTCTCATTCTGTTTTTCCCCGCTTCCTTTATTTTTCTTTTTATGGTTTTTTACTCTTTAACATTGTTCTTTATTTTTTCTCTTTTGTATATCTTTCCTTTTTTCTTTCATGCCTCTATATTTCTATTTTATTTTGACCTCTGTCCAATTTTTGCATCCTTCTTTCTTTCAAGCTCTTCCCATACCTCACTGTTGCTACTTCCGGTCATATTATTTACTTGTTTTCTTTTTCTCGTTGCATACCTTGTCTGTATTTGAGTATAGCTGTATTCATAGTAGTTGACGATTGAATTCTACCCTGTCTACCACCTTTTATCTATTATTTCTTATTCTGCTTTTTCTCCGCTTATACACTATTATTTTTTTCCTTTCTTTATCCAATTTCTTTCTTTTCTATTACCCAATTCAGCTGTTTTTATTTTCTTTCATCCCATCTTTCTCTTTTATTTATTATCGTTGTGTAGTTATTATTATCTCTTTCTTCTCTTTGTGATGGTCTCCCTTCTATATTTCTATTTTAACTTCCGCACTTTTTTTTTATTATTTATTTCTTACTTTAAGTTCTTATTTGCCTTTGTTAACTCATTTATTCTGCTTCTGTACACGTATTTATGCTTCTCTTACTTTTTTACAAATTCTTCAAAGCATTTTCCCGATCTTTTCTTCATGTCTTTTGTACATTCTTCAAATATTTTTTTCTTCCATTTACTTGTAATACTCAATATTTTTATCGTATTTGTTCTATTTTCTTAATTTTTCTTTTTCTTTTTACTTTGGATATACATTTACTTTTCTCTTTTATTTATATCCTATTTATTTATAATATAACTGATGTCCTTGTTTTTATTTATTTTTTGCTTTCTTTTTAGTTTCAAGTTTTGAAATTTTTTATTTACGATTATTTCATGTTTTCCGCTTCTTTGCTGTTGTACCCTTTACTCTTCTCCTTCCACTCTGGGTTACCGACCATCTTTTTCCGTTTGCATTAAAATTTTCTCTCTGTCTCTCTCTTTCTCACTATTAACCACTATCTACTTCTTTTATACTTTCGGTCACTTTATCTTCATTTTCCTTATTTTATAGTCCTTTTCTCACTCTTCCACTATTCTTTTTTTTGTATTCATTCTTACGACATATCTCTCTTTAATACATGCTTATATATTTAATACTTTTTTGGGCCGTAAGGAGGAAAAGGATCCGCTAAATAACTTGTATCTGTTTAGGAAAGAAAGAAAAATTTAGACTTTTTCTTTTGAAGAGAGAACGTAAAGTATCTCAATAGATAAATTCTGCGTTACGAGCAAGAATATTTGCAAAGGACGATTTGTATACTTACAAATTACAAAGAATCCATATTGTTTTAAAATAGATGTAGGGACAACAGCGATTCCGGAAGTGACCCAAAATTCGAAGTAAATAAAGTAGACTAGCCTATTCTTGAACTTTAATTTTCTGTATTCATAAGTTCACTTTTAACGAGATTCATTCTCCAGCATTTTTCATTCATTTCTCTAATATTTAAATAGAAAATAGTCAGAATATTTTATCGAACATAATGCATCAAGCATGCAATGCATTCACACGTGAGAGACAGCAAGAAGGTAAGAAAAGAACGGAATTATGTATGGGCATTACTACAAATAACAAGGGTAAAGCCCTTTAGCTTAATACTGAATCAAAATAATCACGTAATAGCTTGAGCAATCAAGACTTATGTGAGTGGTAAAAGTTCTTATACATAAGAGTATATAGTTTTTTTGAGTTAAATAAATATTTAATAATTATTATATAGAGAAAGTTATAAAGTTTCACTTTTTTCACTCCCTTTTTTCTCGTCTATAATTACTTTTTAGCTTAAATATTATGAAACTTAGTTAGTTAACATTATGTAGTTAGTTAACATGTATTTTTATAGCTATTAAAATACTTCAACAGAGAACCTTCTTTCAACTATAATAAATTATAAAAAAATATAGGAGACATTTATGAAATTCGCGAGCATTAAAAACTAAAAATACAAAAATATATTTCTTTCCTACAACAGAATATCAGTGTTATTTCACATATACTGCTTATTACTTTGTTTAAATTTTTCTTGTGTATGCATTTTTTTCATTTCTATCTATAAATATGATTCATTTTATCTTATTGGTGTTAAAACACTCGTCTTATCTTCCATGGCAAGGACTGTATCAAGCAAACGAATTGTGACAAAACTTTTTTAAATTGTACAAATGCCAGTCGAAATATACACTGTTTTGTTCTATTTAAATTTGCGTACACTTCGCGCGTTCATTACAGTCACTAAATCCACATTAGCAATATGGAAAAATCATAAAGCTTCTTATTTGCCTAAAAATAGTTTTTATTTACTTGGGAATAACGGATGTGAGTTGCCGATTATGTATGCTCTCTTTTCAAGACGTATTAACTCATTAATCAAGTGATACTTACGAATACGAGAGAACGATAAAAGAAAAAAGCAATGCAAGCAAAATTTTAATGAGATGGTTAAACACTTAAAACTCGGGTTTATATAACATATTTAGAACGTTGCCACGTAATAAGTTTTATATTCACATTCCCAATATTAAATTAAAAAGTACGATATTAAGAAATTAAATGTTAGTTTGAGTGGGATAAATCATCAATCAAAAGGGTTTATAGATTAATATTAAAGAAAAAATCATAAATTCTTAAGATATTAATTACAATATCAATAAGATCATAAATTATAATATTATCAAGTCATCCTACTAGCTATATTGTATGAAGGAAAAAGAATTTTATATTAAAAAGTTTTATAAAAGAAAATTAAAAACTATTAATAGTAAAGAAAATGGTTTTTGATAATTCGAGTACTTTAAGGTTTGATGGACGAGTAGTGATTGTTACTGGAGCAGGAGCAGGTATATTTTTATTATTTCACATATTTTATTTATTTTATGCGTATTTGTGTATATAGTAATCACACACTTTTAAGTTAGATTGTAAACTAAAAAATTATTTGCTTTTAGGTTTAGGAAGAGCATATGCACTTTTATTTGGATCTAGAGGAGCCAGTGTTGTTGTTAACGATTTAGGTAGTAACGAACATGGAAATGGAAATAATAGTAAAGTTGCAGATATTGTTGTTGAAGAAATTAGAAAAAATGGTAAATTTTATTTCATTGTAGTAATTATATATATATATATCATAATATATAATAATTTATTACTTTTGTAGGAGGTAAAGCTGTTGCCAATTATGATAATGTTTTGGATGGTGATAAGATAGTAGAAACTGCAATTAAGACTTTTGGAAGAATAGATATTGTTATAAATAATGCTGGCATTGTAAGAGATAAATCTTTTCAAAAAATGACAGATAATGATTGGGGTGAATAAAAAATAAAAATATATTATTAATATAAATTATGAATAGAAATCATGTTAAATAATTTTTATGTGATAAAAGATATATGATTTTTATAGATATTATTCAAGATGTTCATTTAAAAGGTTCTATGAGAACTACAAAAGCTGCTTGGCCATATTTTTGTAAACAAAATTTTGGTAAAATAATATTGACTTCTAGTCATAGTGGCCTTTATGGTAATTTTGGTCAAGCAAATTATAGTGCAGCTAAAATGGGACTTGTTGGATTAGCAAATACTTTAGCTATAGAAGGCGCGAAAAAAAATATATGTACAAATATAATCGTACCAATTGCTGGTTCTAGATTAACAAAACATTTTTTCCCTTCTGGTTTGTACAAATTATTATAAATTCGATTTTTACTCAAATTTGTAACTCAATTTTTTTATATTTTAAAAGATTTGTTTGAGCAATTGAAGCCAGAATATATAGCTCCAGTAGTAGTATGGTTATGTCATGATAACTGTCAAGAAAATGGTTCAATTATTGAATCTTCTGCTGGATGGACTGGGAAAAGTAAGCTATTAATGTATGTTAAAAGTTTGTAAACGTTTTTGAAAACAATATCTTTACATAGGTCAAATAGTTCGTTCAAATGGTTGTATACTGAGGAAAAGCTTTGATGATACAGTAACTCCTGAAATTGTCAAAGAAAACTGGATGAGTATAACTAATATGTCTAATGTTAAAACGTTTGACTCAATACAAGTAAGTAATTATTATGAAAGTTTTAAAATAAATTAAATGTAAATTTAATTTTTTATTCGTTTTTCTTATAACTTAAAATTATAAGGGTAAAAAAATGGGTCCTAAGCAAACAATTTTAATTAAGCAGTTAAAAAATTATTAAATTATTAAAAAATTATATTTTATCAGAATATATTATTTTTTTAAATATTATTATACTTTAAAGGAAATCACTGGTGAATTAATGACAACTGTTGAACAATTAAGAGTTCATGATCCATTTTTGAATAAGGTAGATTCAATTTAAATCAAGTAAATACTTTAACTTACAATTTATAATCATTTCTTTTATAGGATATAATAATAAGAACTAATTATCAACCCCGTGATGCTATTCTTTATGCCCTTGGAGGTACAAAAATTTAATTGAATTTTAAATTGAACATAAATCAAATAAAATATAAAATTTATTTTTTGTATGAATTTACGAATATTTTCCAATACAGTGGGTGCTACAGTTACGGTACAGCAAGATATTCAATATTTGTATGAAAACCATGAAAATTTTTCATTAATACCAACATTTTACACAACATTTGGACCAGTAGCCTGTATGTCTTCTCCTCTTTTACAGGACGCGATTCCGGGATTGCAATTAGATTTTTCTAAAGTATATTATATATATATATTAATCATTTAATAAATTTTACAATAAATATTGATATTTTTATTAATAATTTAATTTTAGGTTTTACATGGTGAAGAATATTTGAAAATTCATAAAAAATTACCAACAGAAGGTAAAATTGAAAGCCGATTTAGAATACTAGATATATTGGATAAAGGAAAAGGAACTGTAATTCTTGTGCAGTGTAAGTTAATTAATCAATTATTAATTATTTATAATATAAAAAGAAATGAATTTAAAGTACAAAATATAAATGCATAATAAGCCTAATTTTAATAAGAAATATATAATTTCATTTTTTATGTATATTAATATAAAATTTATAACATTATACAATACTTTGACTTTGCACTAAATCTCTTATAGCAATATGTTTATATTTGGAGTTATATTATAAAATTAATTCTATTAAATACAATAGTGATGTTAGGTATATAACAAGCAATTTTTTTTTTTTTTAAATTAGAAAAATTAAATGTTTGTATATTAACTGTACATATTTTTAATAACCCTTGTATTTGAAAATCTAGAAAGAGCATAAAATTTTTTTTCAATTATTAAATAGAAAATTTTTAATTTGGAGTAATTTAAAAAATAATTACAATTTTTGTTACTTATTTATATTTTATTAGATAAAACTTACGATATAACAACTGGTGATAAACTTACAACTCACCAAATGTCAGTTTTCATAATTGGAACTGGAGGGTTTGGAGGTCCACAAAACTCATCTCATGTTATTCCATGTGTTAATCCTCCTAAACGAAAACCATGTGCTTCTGTTACTCAAAAAACAAATCCTGATCAAGTTAGTGTATTAATATTTGAATGTTTTATTATTCGAAACAATATTAACAAAATTTAGAATTTATGTAATAATTATGCAATACATGTTATAGGCTGCTCTTTATAGATTAAATGGAGATATTAATCCACTTCATATAGATAATAATGTTGCAACCATGGCAGGATTTTCTGAGCCTATTTTACACGGATTATGTTTTCTTGGTTTTTCAGTACGGCATGTATTGCAAACTTTTGCCGATGGTAACCCAGATTTATTAGAATCGTTAAAGGTAATTTTTACATAATATAATTTTTACATATAACAATTTTTATAAAAGGTGAGTGATTTATTTTAAACATGAATATATTCTGCTAATTTGTATATTTTGATTATATGCATTATCTGAAAAAATTTGAAAAACACGTGAATCAAATAAAAACAAATACATTACAATTAAATAAGATTTTATTATTAATGTAGTCTTCTTGAAATCAATACAAATATTCAATTGATGCTGGAACTTTTTAATCCTTGCTAGTAATAGTTGATTTGCTGCTTTACAGAAAAAATGCATATAAATACTTTGCCTTCTTTAATAAAAATTTTATTGTTTAAGCTAAAATTTGAGTTTAAAATATAATAGGTAGTTATTAAATTGGTCAATCTATTGAGTTTCATCTTCAAAAGAGCTGGATTTTTTACACTTTTTGAATTTAGTTTGTATACAAATAGGTTTTAATAACATGTTTTAAGTTTATTGTTTTTAAAATATTTAATAAATAAAATGTGTATACTTCCCAAAAGATAATTTCTATAATTTTTGTAATCAGTAAAGCTAACTTACGATTAGTTTTTCGTTAATATATATCAATACGAAAAATCTATTCATTTAGTTTTTCTTTAAATCCTTTCATTAAGGTTTTAAAAATATTGATTCAAATCCTTTTTTATTTTAAGTGAACGAATGTAGCAATGTGGGTAATAATAAGGTTAGCTTAAAAATACTTCAATTATTTAATATGATTAGATTAGTTTAAACTTTTCATTTTAAAAGCTCTCTTTTTTATCTTTCTTTATTATTTCTATTTTGTATTATTTATTATAACAAATGTGTTACAAAATAAATTTAAAATATATATAAATAAATTATATTTTATAATTTTATAATATTGCTATCTTTGTTATGTATTACTTGAGTGTTTCTATAAATATTGGTATAAATATATTATATAACATATTTGATATCATAATCCATTTCAATTAGATATTTTAATATAATAATTCTTATTTACATTCAAATTCATTATTTAAAAAAAATAAAAATAATAACATTAAATATATTCGATAAATAATATATATATATATATATATATATATATATATATGTATGTATGTACATGTTTATATTTGTTTTTGTAATTAAATAGCATTCAATATTTTAAATATGAACACTCATATTTATTTTCATTATATACAATTATATTTTGCTTTAGTATAAAAATTAAATGAATTTATGATAATTTTTATTTATATTATACATGTTTATTTTCATTTATTATATAGTTATCAAAATTTAAAAATATGAGTCGATTCATTCAAATTTTTTAATTTTATTCAACCAATATATAATTTAATTATTCTATTTTTTTTTTTTGTAACAGGGAACTTCGTCAAATCTAAATTTATTATTAAAATTGTTTATTGTATACATATGTTTTGAAAAATAAGCAATTAACACTGAAAAAAAATTTTTTAATAAATTTAAGAAATTTATTAATGATTTATATTTTTTATAAAGTTATATTATAAAGCAATGTTAGTTTTATTTACGTTTTCTGTTGTAAACTATATCTATTGCATAATTTACACATGAAATTAATTGTTTATTAAAAATTATCTTGTCCATAGAGAATTGAAGACATTTTCCCGCCAAAATTAATAAAATATACTTTATAACATAAATAATAATAGATAATCTTTTTATTATAACCTCATTTTTATATAGCATTTTTTAAATTAAATGTTCTTATTAAAAAATAATTAAAAACTTTTGAAACATAGGTGTATTGTGAAATGTAGGTTTCCATTACTATAAATTAATATTTAAATAATAAATTTAAGACAATTTATATCAAATAAGTAAATTCGATAATGTTCATATCTCTCATCACAATATTCATAATTTGTTTTAGGTGAGATTTACAAAATCTGTTATACCAGGACAAACTCTTCGTACTGACATGTGGCGTAATGGTAACAGAATTCATTTCCAAACTGTAGTTGTAGAAAATAATGTGAATGTAATAACTGGTGCTTACATGGATTTAAAAGAAATCAAGTCTTTCTCCATAAAGTCAAATTTATGTTCTTCAAAAAATTTGGAGAGCGATGCAGTTTTTGCTCAAATTGCTGATTATGTTAAAGCTCATCCAGATGAAGTTAAGAAAATTAACGGAGTATTTCATTATATTGTTACACAAAATAAAACACCTCAAAATGATTGGAGTAAGTGCATTCTTTAAAACGAAATATATTATTTTATTTAATAATAATTGACTTTAATTATTTAAGTTGAAAAACAACAAAATAAATATTTTTTTGAATGCTTATTATTAGAATTTTATTAAATTTATTGATGTATACAGTTATTTGAATTGTAGTATTGTGGATTTTTATTAAAAAAAATTGTGCAATTTATTTAAATAATTTTATTTGTTTAGCATTGGATTTGAAAAAGTGTATTGTTTATAAAGGAAAACCAGAAGGAAAAGTTGATACTACGCTTACCATTGATGATAAGGATATGATTCAACTGGTATTATTTTCTTTATATAATTTTAAATTATTATTATTAACAGGTACATTAAAAAAAATTTTTTTAGGCTCTTGGAAATTTAAACCCACAAATAGCATTTATGAGAGGAAAATTAAAAATTAATGGAAATATTTTGTTGGTACAAAAGTTGAAAACATTGATTGATGCTAATAAACCAAAGTTATGAATAAATTTTTAATAATGGCTTTAAAAACAATATAAAAACTATATTTTATAACACTTTTTAATCTTTACGGTTTATTTTTTAATTTGTTAAATTGATTTACAGATTTTTAATTTTGTAAGATTTTTGAAATAAATAATAAAAAATATTACATTTATTAGCTAATAATTTTTTATTTTTACAATATTTTCTTATGTGAATATTTTATAATTGTAGGACATAATTGAATAAGTATTAATATATAAAATTTTTTATTCATAGTTTAATAAAATATTAAATAATTTTTTTTTTTTTTTATAAATTAAAAATGTTATCTGAATTAAATTACAAATGTAATAGAAGGATACTATTTCAATAGTATAATAAATATAAATATTTAATGTATAAGATAACTAAAAAAAACTTAATCTTAAAAAAAGATTTTTAATTTTCGTTAATATTTTATTATTTATAATTTAAAAGATTGAGAAAAATTAGAACATTTTTTTAATAATTTATAAAATAATGTATTGACTTGATTTTTTTTAATTGTTATTTAATTTATTTTAAGTTTATAAAATATATTTATTATTAAATGAAATTATTTAATTTCTATGCATTTACTTTTATTTTGTCAAGATTTAAAAAAAAATTATTCTTGAAGTTTATATATATGTAATAAGTTTTATTAGATATTAAAATGAACTTGTATGTAATTTAAGTAACTATTTTCTTCCATTTTTCGGTATTTGTTATTCTTATATTTAGCATTTGGATTACGTATATAAAGTCAAATCCGAAGAGATTGAGTGCATATATTCAAAATTAAAAAAAGAGGGACGAAAGGCTTCGCTTGCAAATGTTTCAAGTCTTTTTTTATACTCCTAAAGCCAAGTGACCCACATGTATACATATATATATATATATATTTGTATCGCTTCATTCTTCTGCTCTGTTTATCCATTGTCTCGTTAGATTTCCCAATGGAAAGCGCGAGTTCTTGCACGACATTGTTTCATACATATAGTATGGGTATGTAAAGAGCACATGTAACGATGTGGGATAAAATTCTGAGAAGGCTTATAAAAGAAAATTCAATATTGTTTTTTTTATAATTGCTGATTTTATCAATATATTTAGGGATTCTTAATAGAAGATTAATTGATTAATGTTCTACAAAAATTTAATGATTTTTAGATGGTTTCGATAAGATATATTAAATATCTTATTATGTAATAATTACAGTATGTACACAATAGATTAATTTAATTATTATATATTTATTATGTAATAATATTATTTTATTATGATTGTAATAAATATGAAAATGATAAAAAAATAATAATAAAGAATAATCTAAGATTTATTTGCAATCCCTTGCGTACTTAGTTCCTTTTATTTTCAAAGAAATATATATAATCAAAAAATTAATAACTTATAATTCGAATAAATATATGTAAAATAAAATAAAATAACCAGTTCAATAATTATATTTTTTTTTATGAAAAGTATAATTTATAAATAACAATTATCTCTTATTTTTAATTATGATTTAATGTTTAAATTTATAATTTATATTTGAAACTAAACAGATATTCACAATTAAATTTTTAATATTTAAACAGATAATACTTTTATTGGTAAAATATAAGGAGATAAAATTTTACACAGATTAACTATCTGGCTAATTACTTTAAATACGTATTAAAATTTATCTTAATTATTATGATACTTTACATATGATTGAACATATAAATTTATTATTTATAAAAATAAAGTATATTTAATTAGTATAGAAATATTATGAAAAATATATATATTTAAAAAACAGAATATTATCATTGAATTCACATAAGGTCAAATTATATAATAAATTAAAAAATTTTTGTTAAAATTAACATTGTAAAAATTAAAACTAAAATGGTTCATCTTTTTCACACTTTCATAATATATATACATTCATACGCATATGTAAAAAAAATATATATTTATACTTGAATTTATATGCGTAAATAAAAAAAGCTAATGTTTTTAAATAAATTTAACTAACGAGTCAAATATAAAATATTTAAAATTTGAGATAAATGTATAAGCATATTTATTGTATACTTAAATATATAACGATATTTAATAATATCTAATGATTAAATATTTATTTGATCATTATATAATAAAATTTTATTATCACGCATCATTTTAATCATGAAATAGCCATCTATAAATTAATCGTAATTAAATAACTATTGTATTGAAATAATTAAAATTTACTTATTTTAAATAAATTTTATTTTATTTATAATAAGTATAAATTGTATAAGTGTAATTTAATAAGTATAAAAAATTGCATTTATAAATTATTGATTTGACATACTAAAATTTAAAATTTAATTAAGTTCAGTGGTATGATGAATACTGTGTAGTTAGGATTCAATTATTCTTAAAATTATGGTATTCAAATTCAAATTGTATAATAATTTTTGCATGCTTTCATCGGTTCTTTAATTATCTAAAGTAGTAAATTAATAATTAACTAAATTAAATATTATTTATATATGAAATTTTATGATTGTTTATTGTTTTGTATATATGTATAGCTTTATAATATATAATAATGCATTTTCTAAATAATGTAATAAATTAGCTATTTCATACAAAATCTTTACATTTCTTAAAATTTATGATAATCAAAGATTTTAATAATGTAAATTTCTAATTGATAATAAGTTAAATAAACTATTTGTTATAATATGGATACATTATATATAAAATATGATTTATTGGATTATTACATCGATATAATATTTAAAAAATCTAATTTTCAAATTTATGTAGGGATCAGAAATAATATTATATTTAAAAATTATAAAAACTTTTTAATTAAAAAAGGTAAGGTTTCTCTTCACACATACACCACCACACACACTGATATATATAAGATACTTAATGTGAATATTTTATTTTAATTATTAATCTTTTATTTTATTTAAAATTAATCATATTAATGGTTTACACATAGATTCTTAATATATATTTTACAAAACATATCTTACGCATGCTCAGAAAAATATAGTCATTTATTTTATACAAAATTCAAGTTTACCTATATTATATATAAAAATAAACTCTTTAAATAATTGTTTTTGAAAGTAATAAAAGCAAATTTTTAAATATTAACTTCGTAACTACATCTTTCAAAGAAATTATTATTTTATGAGTTACATTGTACTTTAAAAAAATTAATTTATAATAATAATGCAATAATAATAATAATATATAGGATGCTAGAGTTATGTACATAAGCGTAAAATAAAAGAGCTAAAAATTGAGATTTAAATATGATATGAATATGTAAATATAAATTTTTATATGCGCTCACAGTACAATTATTTTTATGATAAAAATTTCCTACTTTTTATTTTTATAGAAATTCAGAATATCTAAACTTAAGTATTTATCTCTTGCATAAACATTTTCCATTATTCGTGGATTTTTTAATTTCTCGATAATATATAATGATTGACAAAGATTGAATAAACATTTTCAAAAGATAGTGATTATACTTCACAAACATTTCTAATGTTATTTAAAAAATTTGTCCAAAACTTTATATTTTTGTTATATCATTAGCAATAAATCAAATAATTAAAAATAAATAAATTATTTTTCAGGTGTTCTTATATTTAATTTTAATGTGAAAAGGAATATACTAATAGAAAATATAATAAGTATAGCTCTTATCATTTGTATGCAGTTATAGGTGAGTGCAAAAACAAACAAAAAATAAACAAAAATAAATAGAAATCAAAGCAATAAAAAGTATAGACTAGACTTGCTGTCTACAGAAGCTATTTTGTGTTATGTAAACACATTCATTCGAATATCTGTGGAAATCAATAATAATAATTGCGGGGGTTTCTCTCCCACTCTTATTTTATCCTTCTCGGAGTCATGTTAAGAGACATTTGAAACCAGAGGGTAGTGAGTCTTCCTCAATTTGCGTCCGCGCACTTGAGGCGAACGCCTAAGCTCTGCTCCCCTCCTCGTTTTGAAAAGTCCTTTTCTTGTACTGCTTCTCAGAACCATCCCGTAGCCAATCCAGTAACCGTGATTCTTTATTAGGGGCGGAGTTCATCCTCCCACAAAACCCGCCTACTGCGTCCCCACCAGCAACTACTGTTGCTGCCACGACGAGAACGACGCTTGGACCTTGCGTTGTCGAGCAAATCATTTTTGGATTCAGTCGGTACCGGCTTCTTCTTCGTCGTGCATCGTTCTCTTTTTTACTCGTGGCACAGTTCCCGTTATGTCCATGGTTCGCGTTAAAACATTAGCTGTCGATTGACGAATGGTCATATAGAAAACAACGAGTAAAGTGATAGACCGATTGTTATACAGGTGATACAGCAGAAGTGGAAACTATTTCACAAATCAGTGTATAAGTAATTTGTGAACACATTGTAAGATCACAGGATGATAAGCACACACCAACAGCACCCAGCACTTGGCCTCTTCTCTGGCATAGACCTCCATCGTATGGATATGGCTGCGGTTGCCACCCAGGATCAGATTTCTGCCGGCGGACATCATCATCATCATCACCATCATCATCATCACCAGCAGCAGCAACAACAGCAACAATCATCAATTGTACCACAAGAACAGCATATTAAACGACCAATGAATGCATTTATGGTCTGGTCACGTATTCAACGTAAAAAGATCGCTGTCGATAATCCTAAAATGCATAATTCGGAAATCTCGAAACGCCTCGGTGCTGAGTGGAAACAGCTTACTGAGTTGGAGAAACAGCCATTTATCGATGAGGCTAAGAGGCTCAGAGCAATGCATATGAAAGAGCATCCAGATTATAAATATCGACCGCGTAGAAAGCCGAAGCTACCGGTATCAATCGTGGCTAGTGGTAAATCCGGTCAATCGCTCGGTAGCGCAGGCTTTTCTAGCTTCTCATTACCCTATTTTGCATCACCGTCGGGTCCAGTTTCTCATCATCCACACCACCCGCATCCTCTAGACTATGCACCGTTACCAAATTACTTCGGCTCAGCATTCGATGCAGTTCATCTTGGTAAACTTGTGTCTAGCGCTCAAACGCAGCATACTTCGACGACGGCTGCTGACGTAGCCAATAACAATGCAGCTTCTGCCGCCGCGGTTGTTAGCAGCTTCTATTCGAGTCTGTATAATCCAGGAGTTCAACAAAGTAAAGTAGCTTCCTACGGGGCTGCAACAACGACAACACACCTGGGATCATTATTTCCTGGGACTGCGCACCATTCTATGGCTTCATCTAGTCTCGTATTCCCAGGTGCGCAAATGGTCCACAGTAGCAGCCCCAGTAGTAGTCCTAGTTCTACACCGGTATCCTCAGGTCATGGTTCTTCTACGTCCCCACCCACGTCCAATTTGGAACTAGATCAACTAAGGCGGCCCGTATCTGTTATATTTTAGAAGAATCCACAACCAAATGAAAGTATTTTTTAATATTTTTTACCTTCTCTTGTAATTAATTCGAGCAATCTTTCTTTATTTTTAATATTGGGAATTGTGATCGTGATATTTAATAGTATCAATGTTTAATTCCAACACTTGATACGAATTTCATTATTATTGTTAGTATTATAATTTTTATTGAATATTGGTAATTAAAAAATGGGATATCATATTAATTTCGAATTCTTGATGAATGTTGTATAAAAATATAAAAATTATATGTGATTGTATAGAGAATTATATTGTTTATGGATTTGTATGCAAACCATGTTACTTTGGGTAAATAAATGAGTAAAATTAAATACTAATCTATTCAATTTGTAAAGTAAAAATGTATTCACACATCTACCGTATATCTTGTGTAAATAACATATCATAAATAATATTTATTATTAGAACGCAGATAGGCAAAGCTCATTTTATCTTAAATAAAGATTTAATTAATGAAACATAATTAAATAAAATTATCAGCAAATACATTTATATCAAAAATTTATATTTTTTTATTCTAAAAATAATTGTATACGTATTGTGTATGTGAAAGGCGATGTCCATATATTATTGTCCACGCCTCGTCGATTTTACACTCATGGAAATCGTTACGCCCTCAAAGTGGCTTCCCATTAACTGTGATTTCATTGACATGTAAGTGAACGATAAGAAACTATACATAAGCAAAAAACATAAACAAATTGGTAAAAAGCACAGCTAGGAAAATAGGCATCCTAAGTACTGTTTTCAAAGTCCAAATACTAGACTCGATTTAAGCGTAAAGGTTTTAAATGTTAAGTGCTAGAAAGGGACACTAAAAATCATGTGATCAAATACAAACACTCATAAAATATAAGTCCATCTTTCACTTCACTGTTTCTTTAGTTCGAAGTATGCAACTTTAAACTAATTTTACAATGATTTATTTAAAAAAAACTTAGAACTCGATATTTAAAAATATTAGTATCACCAATGACATGCTGAAAATCCATATTTCAACGTGGCTTTGTGTAATTTAATGTAGTTAATAAATTATGAGCTCAAAAAGAGTTTATTTTGTTAATTTATACGTATTTCTTTTAGGATAATATTATAATATGAATTATTAAGTATGTGAGTAAAAAAAGAAGTACTCACAATTGTACAATATATGTAATTATAATATTCATTGTCGTCTTGATTACTCTGTAATAAAACTAGTCCGTAAGAAAGAGATTAACGATCTAATGATCGTTCTTAAATCCTAATTTTTTCTGTAAATTGTATTTGTTATCAATAAATTGTTATTATCTATTCAGACAGCGAAATTAATAAAATATTATTTTGTTATTTTAACAACCCATTTCACTCTGTCCTATTCATTAACAAAAAATTCTTATAAAATCTTAATTTTTATTTCTTTTCAGCTTATAAATATATAAATATATTAAATATTTTTATTGCTATAATCATTAATCAGAAAATAAATTGTCCTTTAAATAGTATTTTAACTAATATATTTAAAGGAAAAAATATTTTAAACGTATATAAAATTTTACATAAGATAAAACTAAGAAAAACTAATTAAACTTCATGAAAGAATATCTGCAGATATTCATTTTTTTAATTATTACATATAAATATTCATAAATTAACTATTAACGTAAATCTTAAAATATTTATCAAATACAGGAATGAGAAGAAAGATGTAAGGCGAGAATACAAAAAATAACATTTTACTTACAGTATGATGAACGTCGACATAATAACTAATATTATTTTATTCATAAAACTATACCTTCCAACTTGTTTAATATAATAATTGTAGTCACAACTTTCTATCTGTCTTCTCTCACTCGAAAGTACTAGGAGCATTGATAAAAAATTTCAAATAATTAGATGGGAAACAGAGAACTACAATATTCTCGTAACATATTTGTAATACAAAAATATAAAATTTTAGAAAAGGGAAAAGAAAATAAAACAATAAAAAGAATTGAAAAAGTTGAATAGTAGAATCATCATGGCGTAGGAAATGCAAGAAGAAATATAACGTGGTGCGACATCGTGCAAAATACGACCAACAAAACCAGCGGGGCTTCTTGAGCGCTCAAAAGAAAAGTGAAGTTGAAAAGGTGTTGTATATAACATTTAAAATTATCTTTAAACTTAGAATAGCTAAGAGAAAATTTAATTGTGGAAGGATAGATAGATGATCATTTGAACAAAGCGTAGTCGCGAATCTGGTAAATGTAGGTCTGAGCGGAGCAAACTCAATAAGTATAAATTGAGATTTTGAAAAATAATGTTTACGTCTGTTTGAGATTGTGCAACATTTTTCACTGAAGTATAAATTTTTAAAGTAAGTAATTATAGGAACTTTGAATTATAAAAAATCTGAAACCTTTAAGAATTATTTGTATACTTAAAGGAAAGTTATAATCAATGATTAATTTTTTAAAAAAAGTTATAAACTTAAATTTAAAGTATTTCAATGAGTTTAAAAAAAATTAATTTTTGCATAAACTAATAATTTTTAGACTAGTTATAATATTGAATTTTATATTTAATATTGAAATAGTGAAAGTCATAAAATACAGCTTCTAAACTTCATGTTTTCAATCTATAATTGAATGTAATATTTATATTACTAAAATAATGGTGTTGACATAAAGATTTCACGAATATTTGAGAATGGATTGAAAGGTGTTCTGCGACATATCATGACTGAACACATACTACTATGGAACTTTATTGTTGATAAAATTGTTTTATTTAATTAGTTAATTTGTTATTCAAATGACTTTTACTTACTTATATTCATAATTTAATCTATTATATTTAATAATTTAACCATTATATTTAATAATTTAATAATTAAAAATTAATTTTTTATTAACATTAATATATATATATATATTTTAAGAAAATTCTTTGAGAACTAAGATTTAAATTTTATCGTAAGTTGATTTTAAATTAATGCATTGATAAAAATTACTTGCTAATTTAAGTTTTGAAAATTTTTATTACATTAAGATTAAAACACGGTTAAGTTAGCATTTAATATGAACAGAATATCAAAACTTAAAATGATTAACAGTTTTTGATACGCACGAGCAAGTACAGAAAGCAAAAAGGGAGTCCGGGGCACATAAAAAAGCGAAACAGTGCATGAAGGGCGTCACAGAAAGTGTTACTATTGCCGCACCTATAAAAAGTGAAAAGGGTGGTCACCTTAATTTCAACGTCACAAATGTGCGTATCGCCAGGGTGTCAAAATTTTTCTTTTCTCTTGCTCTTCTTCTTGCTACAGGGGTATGAATGCAAAAAAGGGAGTGTGTGTGCTGACGTTTGACGAGGACTTGACGTTGATGTCTTTGATAGCTGGATTCGAATGTCTTGCATTTTGCCCCGAAGAAAATTTAAGGTTACGACATTTCGTGGCTTTTTGTTATGCTGCGTGTGAAAACGTCTATTATAAAAGCTTGGTTCCGAAACGACTGATGTTGAACTTTATTATTATAAGCAGCATTTTTCTTTTTTAAACTGACTCTTTTGAAATACAGAGTACTTTCTGCCATTGTAATGATTGTAGAAATTTCACTACTTATATTTTTGTCTATTAACAGATTATAAAAAAAAGAGAAATTATTTGTAAAGCTTTGTTCAAAGAGAAAATTATATATATATATTTATTTATTTATTTATACATGCATAAAATAAAACATCTTATTTTTTTAAATTGAAGACAGTTATTTTAAAAAGAAGTTTTATATACTTTTTAGTTTATTATTTATTTTGTTTATTAAGATTAATTTTTTTAATAGTTAATCAATTGTACTATGTTATAATTTAATATTTTTGAATTCAATAATAATTAATATAGTAAATACATATTTTTAAATTAAATTTTTGTAATCTTTAAAAAATAAATTATTAAATAATGGATTATTAAAAAATTATTCTTATATAATATATCCATTGAAATTAATTTTTATCGAGAATATTTATTAAAATTTTTTAGAAAAAAATTTCTTACAAAAATATATTTTATTTCGATAAATTTGTATATTTTTAGGTTGTGCAATTTTTTTTTATATTACAATTTTAATATTTACTTTTTGAAAGAAAAAAATTTTATTAATTAAAACTTTTATTTACTATATATTAAATTAAAAATATAATTTGTTATTTAATTATACGATTTAATTTATATTTCAAATGTAAATCTAGTCCTATTAATTATTTTTTTACTATAAAATTTACAGATATGCCTTACAATCATTGAAACAGAATTAAAGACCAAAGTTCTGATTGTTAATTACAAAATCACAATAATTGTCATGCTTGAAAAGTCATTAGGAATAGTAGCTTGTGAAAAACAAGTCTTTTCCATTACCATGCTTAATTGTAGCTTCGCTCACTGTCAAAGAATTGAATGGCTTCCGTGTGCATTGTGAAGCCAAAAAAAGTTCAATAACTCAGCCCGCCGAACTTAAAATTTAGAGATTTTGATATATTTAAGAATAATATTTTCATAATCAAGCAAAAGAAAATAGTCCACTAAAAAATAAATTTTATATATAAATTTTAAATTGAATTATCGATTGCATCAACTATGCATATAGTTTGATATAACTATGCATTTAATTCGTAAAAAACTATACATACATACATATATATATATGTATATTTGAAAAAATTATGCATATATAAACGAAATCTCTTTTTTATTTAAAAATTTTTTAATCTAATAGTCGTTTAATAAAATTAATGATTAAAGAAAATATATTTTATTTAATACAATTTGAACACAATTTATTGCTATGTTTTAAGGTTCTATTATTACATAATAAATTAATAATTTGATTTATATATACATATATATATATATATATATCAGTTTTTCATTAAATATTATATGAAATAAAATTACCCGCCTTATTATATGTATTATTGTTTAGAATAATAAAAATTTGAATTATTTTGTAAATTAAAAATTATTGTAAATGAGACATTTAGTATGTTTGAAATCCATATGTAATAAAAATATATAAAGTCTATAATTTTTATATTTCTCATTTATAAATAATTTACAAGCTATTCATTTTGTAGTAGATAACACATTTATCTACCTAAAGTTTAGTGTAATGAATATATACGTTTAAATTTTACATAAATAAATACTCTAATATATAAAATAATATGATTTAAATCAACATTTGGAGAATATTTAAAAATAAAAATTTGAAGTTTAAATTAAAATTAAAATAAACATAACAAAAAAAGTAATATTTTTATTAGAAATAATTCTTTTACGAAGTAGAACATTCAATTTTAAAATTTAGATTTACTACTATTTATATTTTCAGACCATGATCGTGATTAATCATTTTAAATGGCAATTACGTTATATTTGTTATAGAGAATTTTTTTAAATAAGAAAATAATAAATAATTAATAAATAATTAATAAAAAAAAATAATAAAAATAAAGATATATTTACCTTAAAATCTTAGGATTAGAAATGAAATTCTAAAGTTGAAATATTAGGATTTCAAATAAGATGACGTCCTAACCTTTTGAATAATTACTACGCAAATGCATAATAAGTATTTAATGCACTAAACCGAGTTTCACTGTTGTGTATCATGTACTCTCACATGGAGTATAAAAGATTTAATTTTCTCAGAGGCAATACAATGTGTCGCGTGCATCAAAACTCAGTACGGATTACATCTGAGCTTTGTCGTATATAAAACTGAGTGCATGCAATGAGCAAACGCTGATATAAGTTTATTCAATGCGGAATTACCGTAATCGACCTAGAAATAAAACTTGCCTTTAATGATTGCAAATAATTAATGTTAGCAAAGAAAACCCGTTTATAATTGAAAACCCTTTATAATTGAAGTAGAAGTTTTTTTCAAACTGTCCATAACCTTCGGAATAGAATATTAGTTTAATTATTTAATATACATAAGAATTAGTATAATATACATAAAAAATCTTATATCTCCAATTATTTTGTAATATTTGTAATTGTCATGTTTAAAAGTCATTTATATTAATTACTAACGATTACTTATTTATAAGTACGAAGATACTATTATGAAATTTTAATTTAACATATTAATTTTTAAAATTAAGCTGATTCTCAACTTATGTAGCTACAAAAATCTGTACGTAGCTAATATTTTAATTTAAGAAGTTTCATGGATAATTTAAGTTTTGAATTAGTGAAATGAATCTTTGATGATGAATCTCTCTTTATTGTATTGCAACGTAGTATTATTCATTATTTTAAAATGACATTTTATATTTATTAGATAATAACCTACTTTTAAGGAATAAATTTTTGATCTACAAATAAAAAATATTTACTACTTATAAAAAATTATGCTGTTTTTAATAATAAAAAGTCTTAATCAAACAAAGAAACTACTAAAAATATAATTTTATGTAAAGGAAAATTAAAATTTATTTAAAATATTTTAATGTCAGGATAATTATTTTAAAATTGTTCAATAATTTTTCTTAAAATTTCAAGTCTTACTAAATTAAAATTGAAATATAAGTTAAATTTAATAAAACTGATGTAATTAAATCTCAAAATTTTGTTTAAATTTTTTATATATGTAATTATTATATATTGCGTACGTAATTACCACATATAAGAAGTCAATTATGCATGTATCGTGCTATTCTCGAAATTCTGTAATATTGTGTTCTTGAAATATTGTAAAATATGTATTAATGGTCAGTATTATATAAAAATTTTGTGATTTTATATTTTATAGTGATTATATTTATACGTAATTAATATTTTATTTTTTGCAAATGACTAAAATATGAAATTTCAAATATTTATAATAATATTAATTAATCAATATTCATTAAATCAATTTATTATTCTTACATAATAAATCTATTTAAAAGAGTATCTATTTAAAATTATCTATTTAAAAGAGTAAGAACTTCAGATTTATTTTAGACGTGGTGTTCAATTAAATATTGTAATTTATAATATTTTATAATTTATTTTTTACAAAATTTGAAAGATCTTATTGGCAGTTGTAATACAAAACTGTGATAAAATTTATGTAAATAAAATTATACGATATATGTTTTTCATAATATTTTATTTTTTGTATCGTATCTTATATAAAAAATATATACGTTAATAATAATAAATGCATTAATAATAAGTAAAAAATATTAAAATATTTTATTTTTCATAAAAATAAAAAAATTGTAACAAATTAGATCAATTTCAATATTTTTCATGACTTTATTACAACTAAAAATTTATTTGTCATCATGAAGAGAAAGTAATAAAATTTTTAATTTTTGGGTAACATTATTAATATAGTTTTAAAATAATATTAGAAATTATAACTAAATGTTACCGCAAGAATAATTTGGTATTAATAAATTAAAATATAATTTCACGATATAACTGTTATAAAGAGGTATTTTTATATAAGTGAAAGAAATTTATTATTCTTTGGTCATAAAATTAGATATATATTTGTTATTAGAATAGATTTTTGTTTCAAATAAAAAGTTTTGTCTTCAAAATTTGCAAGGCTTTGTATTTATTATTATTATTTTTGTTGTTGTTATTATGATTGTTATTATTATTACTGCAATTATTTTTATAGTGATGATGATGATTATTATTATAATTACGATTACGACCACGACGACGATGATGATTATTATTATTATTATTGAATGTGACGGTTAATGTTTATACTTATCAATGCAAAAATATTCATTTTTATAAAATATAATTAATAAATATATTCAATCAGAGTACACATATATAATTTTCTTTGTATTTCAACTTATGTGTTATTATTGTGTTAGTAAATCGATTTATAAATTTGTAATACTTGATGAATTTTGTTATTTTTGCAACTACAAGTATTTTTACAACTTAATTCAACGCTTACAAACTAATTAATTCGTTTTTTCCCCTGTGTAATTGTTTCTTTAAAATGTAACTGAATAAAAGTGAGTTAGTTAAATACGCAGCTTATATATGGGGAACACCAGCTAAGTACACTCCTGGAGGAACACTTTCATAAATGATAGAGTGAGTGTCTTGTAATTGTCAACATTAATTCTTTCAAATTTCAAATATTTCAATCAATTATAATATTAAAGATTTATTTTTAACGAATATATATAATTAGATTTCGTGCATTCGTAATAAATAATCTATACACGAAGCAATATATACAGTGAACTAATTGAGACAGATGGAACTTGTCAATTTTTATAATAATTTCTTGATAAACCCTTATAAAAAATTATACTTATAAAAAATTTCTACGTTAAAATAAGTAAGTTAATTTACAAATGAAAAATAATTGTAAATTGTATGCGTATATTTAAAAAATTACGTAAAAATTTTATAATTAAAATTCGTACGTTGATTTATCGTTTTAATGTCATTATTAAATACTGATATATTTTTTCATAGAATAATATAATAATATATTAATTCTATTAATTGAAATACTAAAACTACATGATTAATTTATATGATTAAACTTTTACAATTTTATAAAATTAATGTTCGTACATTCATTGCTATTGAATTATAAGGTATTAAATGCAAGAATAAAAAGACTCATAATTATATATATATTTATCTCACATACTGGAAGTTACTTTAATAGTTTTCAGTTTTTAAGTGCTTTTTCGTGTTAATCTTGTTTTTTAATCAATTATAGATATTTTTTACTTGTAATGTAACTGAATACCATTGTATGATTTTGAAGTCCTCCATGAGAATTAGAAAAATATAAATTTTTCCGGAAAAGATGCAAAAATTATGCATCTTTCGCGGCAAAAATAATCATACGAAGAAAAACCGCAGAAGTTCATCAATTTTCAATTTTTTGCGTAGATATGATTTTTGTATTATTAAGTTAAAAATTGATTTTTGGTCCTGTGATGGACTGGATGTAATTCATTGTTTTCGGATGTTATAATTGTGATCTCAATTATGCTTTAACGGTATGTAATAAGACCACCAATTAGTCAAGTCAAGCGTGTGGAATTACATTCTTTTTCATTTCATATCAAAGTAGATTACTAGTCTCCAAATTCATTATAACTTATCACTGAACGTAATTCGACTAGCTTTTATAATTTATTTTGGTCAACTATATATGCATTCGATTTGTATCCGCAGTCAAAATTTATAATAATTCGTAATATTTTTAAAATTATGCAAAGATATTATTTATTTATTTTAACTTAATCCACTAACTTAATGATTTTTAAATCTGTATTTCCAAATGTGACCGTCTCCGAGCGCACGCTGGCTATCATTACTGCAGAAAATGAGTGGCCGGCAAAAAAATGTAGAAGCGTACATATGAATACCCGCCTGGTGGAGTCCTGGAGAAAGATCTCCTTTATAACCGGTTGTAACTAATAATAGGTTTTGTAGCACTTACGTAACTTATTCTAAATTATTAAATTAGTAATAATACAGTATATATTCTTTATTTAATGAATATAAAACGTATATTAAAAGCATTTTGAATTCCTAGATACGATTTTATATGTTAACATCTACTTCTACAAATTTAATACTCAATATTATAAAAAAAATATCGAACAAAAATTTATTTAATAATTTATTTTATAACTAAAATTGATTAATATATATAAAAATATAAAATACAGCAAAGCTGAAATTACATCTTTCTCACTTAGCTGGTGGATTACCTTCATTGCCAGGTAAAATCAAATGATATTCGATATAAAAATACGGGTTTTATATTTAATCAAAGAAAAATATTACCTTTAATTTTACAAACCAATTAATATTAATAAAAAATAATTAAAAAGAATATAAAAAACAGATTTAAATATTGCAAAAGTTTATTAATTAATAATTTTTTAATTACATATTATAATTATATTAATTAAAATAAATATTTGTTAAAATTTTTATGCTTATTAAGGAAAAATTTTTAATCTTAAATATTAAGTTAAAATATAGTCGGTTGAAATCACTATTTTTTATATTCTGCAAATTTTTTTTCAATCTTACAGCAAATTATTACAATCAATATTACATTTTACAATCAAATTATTTAACAAGAAATTATTTTATTGTAAATACATAGTTATTAGTTCTCATTATAACTGTTTAAAAAATCCCTGTTATTTAAAATTTTTTTATAATTATATAGTGTATTTTAAATTAATAGTTACGTAAAAAGTTATTAACTGATATAATTATGAACAAAAAACGAATTTTGTATAAATAAAAATTTAAAAAATTGAACTGAATTTATTACTTTTATAAATGAGCATGATACAATTTTAATTAAATTAATGATTTGGCGGAAATTTAATAACCAAAATTTATATTGTGTGTAAATATAAATAGACACAAGAATGAATAGTTTCTGAATTTATAAGTGAATAAATCATAGATTATTTTTATCATTTAACTTGTTTTATTTATAATATAAATTTTATTTATAATTATTAAAGTTAAGTTGTTTCTCATTTATAGTTCGTAAACATTCGGTCATTTTATAACATATGTTAAAATTTTGAGTTGTATATGGCTAATAGTTTTATCAATAAATGTCGTAATATTAAAAAATCTCGCCAAATATTGCAAGAATATTTATTATAACGTATCATATCATATCATATTATTACGTTTAAAAGTAAACATATACTAAATTTTCAAAGTATAGATCATCATTTTAATGATGTTTATACATTTAACGAAGTGTAACTTATTTAATTAGTAAATTAATTTAGTATTTTAAAAATTTAATATTTATTATTAATAAAAAGATAATTTATTAGATAATTATTGTTATATTACGAGGAAATTCTTCTTGTACCATTTTTTTATTTCATTACAATAAAATATTTTTAAATTGTAAACAAAAAAGATAAATTTCAGAATTTGTATTTTAATAGCAAGAGCGTACAAATTAATTGATTTATGAAAAAGGTCAAATGGGATCTAGGGATACTGTAAGTAATACGCAAATAAAGGAGAACAAAGAAGGTATCAAAGTACTAAAATAACACTTCAAAAGACGAAATATTGTCTTAATATTTTCACATAGCATGTATATTTTTATAAAATATGAACGCATGAATCATTGTACGTCCCTGAAAAAGAAGACTAACAATATTGTTACTCGTAAATACCAACTATGCCAGCATTTTAGGACTAGTAGTTTGGGATTATATTCCTTTTTTTGTTTTGCATATGTTTTTAAAACTTTTGTCCTTTCCAATGTTTTTACTCTTTTGAGTGATTTTGCATTTTATATTCCAAATATACATCTATTAATCTGCATTTACAGGTTGAAAGTGTATTTCTGAAAAAATAATCAACATATTTATTAAAATAAAAAAGCTTTTTATATTATACTATTAAAAAATGATTTGCCTCAGACAAGGGAAAAAGTAAATTTCTAAAGGTGATTTTTCCCTTTCTTATAAATATCGAAATAAATTACTTTCTCTACTAAATTTATTACATTTATTATACTTACTCTATCTCTTTTTGTTTTGAAAATCAATATGTGTGCAGTAGTGCTTTGATCTATTTAAGTATTTACTCCTTCTTTTTCATCTTTTTCATTCTAATTTGTTTTATATTTACTTTTTGGGCTAAGAATTTTGAAATTCCTTATTTGTATTATTATTATAAAAATTTGCATCCTAGATGTGCAAATTTATGAACTATTTCTATTTTTATTGCTTTTCATTTAAAATTGATCTGCTACCTCTTTTTATTGTTTTTTTTAATTTCATTATTTTTGTTTTTTCTGTGTTTAGTTTTTTATCTTTTAAAAATTTCTAAGAAATTTTTAAATAATTTTAGTAATTCATATAATTTTTTCTGATTCTGTACCATATTACTATTGTAATATCTACATATAGACATTCAAATCTTCTAGCATTTAATTATATTAAATAATGCTGATTTATTAAATAATCTAAACTAAGTTCTCTTTTTGTTTTTATTTTAACCTTTGTCTTGGTTTCTTTACATATTGTCCGTATTCAATTAATTAAATACTTTTTTAGATTAAAATAATTAAACATCTGATTTTGTCTGTAATTTTACGTTTTCTTTTTTTTAGCAGCCTTTATATTTGCAAATTATGCAAAAAATGTTCCCTTTTCTTTCTTATCTTCTACAACTTATAGTAGATAAATTACGTTTTCTGTGTCTTTTTTTGGTGTATTGGTGTATTGGTGTATTGGTGTATTATAAAATTTTTTTTATTTTTCTATTTATTCCTTTTTTTTAACTGTATATTATTTTTGCTATTTCAAGCTTTTTTCAATTTTTATATTGATAACTATAAATTTTGGGGTAAGGTGCTTGCACTACCAATAGGAAGATGGGGATGGGGAGGTGAAAAAAAGATCATCAATATTGTTTTGAACTAAATAAGTGGCAGTGGTATAGTGGCGACATAGGATATCCTAAAATTCTCTTTTGTGGCTAGTCCTTGATGTTACTACGACGCCCATACCTGTGTAGAGGTTTCGGATCTCTTCACCTTTACAGTGATTTGCTTCTTTCTGTATATCTATTCTGAAAGACCTTTATCGTTAAAAATTCTTGGGGCAACAATCAAAGACTCATTTACGTTTTTCAAATTGCGTTTCCAAACTCCAATTGGTTAAAACGAATCTGCGTACGACGGTCGCTCCGAGATGACCTAATTATTATAGTTTCGCGTGCCAACCTATTGAATGACAAGTCAATATTACTCACTCTTGCTTTTGTATTACTTCTTATATTTCTGCTTATTATTTCACATTTATTTCCTTATTCTTATTTTATTTTAATCAGGCATACAATTAGCTAACTACTCATCCTGGAGCATCAGAAACAACTTCGGAAGAAACTTGAGCGAATTTGAAAATTTTCCGTTTTCTATTATTGATGTGAATATACAAGAACCGATTGCTTCGCAATATCATTGTAGGAAATAAATTTTTTATAATGAAGTTTGTATAAAAAAAATCATTTGTTCCAATGTTTTTATTAGTATAAATAGGCGAAAAACGTTGGTTTTCTTATGGTATGACACAGTCTTGAGAACTAGTTCGTTTATAAAATCACATTTACTTTATTACTTTTTACAATTTCGTAAAGTATAAAATAATTTGAAGAAGAATTCGACTGTTTCTTTGTAATACTATAAAGTCAGAAATAATATTTTCGATCTCTTTGAGGCGATTGGATTCCCACCTCTTCATTTACGGTAACATTAAATTATTATATATAATAATAATGTAATAATAAATATTTCTCAAATATTTATTTTTTATATTTATTTATATTTTTTGTTTATACTACTTATTGTTTTTCGTGTAAGTTTCTCTTTTTACTCTATCAATTTTGTATAATATATTCAAATCTATTATTATTTTTTCTCTATTAAATAATGTTTATTCACTTTTGTTTTATTGACGATTTTTTCTGCTTCTTACCTTTTATATTTATATTTCTCTCTCGTAAACTATTTAGCATTACTTGCTTTTTTTTTATTAAATATGTAAATTTTTTAAAACCATGAAACTATTTTTGTATTATTGATAAACTTTTATATTTTTTATTTTCTACTATTAACTCTTTTTCTTTATAAATTCTCCTTTTAGTAATAATCTGAAAAGCCGAAACTGTACCAAAAATTTATTGTTTTTACTCCATAGTTTCTTTTCTCACTTTAAACATAATATGTATTGCTTTCATATAAACTTTATTTTTCTATTCTTATTTTTATACTTTATTGATATTTTCATATTTTTCGTATTTATGATTTTCTTTATAACTTTAATTGCTTTGTTAAATTACTCTCTTTATTGCTTTTATTTCTGTTTCTTTTAGTCTCAAGCATTATCGTACATTCAGCAGGTTTTCATCTAAATTGAGCATTAATTTTATTAATTTTTATCGTCCTTTAAAAATATCTCCTATTTGCTTCTATCGCTTTATTATTTCTTTTAGTTTTTTGCACAATTTATACATTCTTTTCTATTCAAAATTTGTGGTTTTAGTTTAATTCCCTATTTTAAATTTTAGCCATATCTTCACTTTATATTTTCTTTTTTATTTTCTATCTCTTTATGTTATACTTATTTGTTTCTTTTACACTTTCTACAATAATATGTTTAACAGTTTGAACATTTTTAAGAACCCGCAAATTTTGATACTTTTATTTATCCAAACTTGCCATTATTGAACTACTTTTATCAGTTTTATTTTATTTCATAATATATTCAGAGGTAATTTTTTACCTCTGAATATGAGTACGTTTCCTCTCTAAATCCTTTTCTTATGTAAATTTTTTGACAATTTTCGTATGTTCACTGTTTATTACGTTTTTTAAACTAAATTTCTTAGCTGCCTTCATTTCTATTCAGTTTATTTTTGTTTCTAACATTAAAATATGATCTTGCAAATTTCTTTCTAAATTTAATATTCATTTTATTTTTTTTCTAATCTCTTTCTGAACCGTTTTCTCGATTTTTTTTCATCCCTAAATTTTTGCTCCGTACAATAACACATTTTCAATCACTATATCAAATATCTTCATTTTAAAAATTTTTATTATGCCTTCTCTCTCAATCTTTTCATCATATAATGTTTGCTTTATTTGAACAAAAATTTGGTGTGATTCTCGTATTTATTATACTCATTATTCCTAAATATGTGAATTTTCTAACTAATTCTATTAGTTTTCTTTTCGCCTAAACTCGGACTCTTATCCTTTCTTCTACTTGTTTTCCTGAACTTTATTTAAAAAATTTTTTTTTAGATAATTCTAGATTTTTTATTTGTAAGTACGTTCTCAAAAATTCTTCAAAATTGGCTTGTTAACCTTCATTTTTTATAAACTATACCGTCTGCACAAGTTAGTAATCTAATCTGTATTTTCCCTGTTTTGCTTTAACTTCTCGATTTTTTAATTTCTCTTCCAAATTTGCTAATATTCTATTAAAAAGTATTCGACCTTACTCTTGTTTATATATTTTTTTAATTAGTGTCTCTGTCATCATCTTGGTCAACCAGCTATCTAGTTTTTCTTTTTATTTCTTAATTTTTATTTCTTTATATCTTAATTTTTTATTTACGACTTTTCCAGGTATGCGGTTAAATATTTAAATGGCTATGCCTAACTCTTATTGTTTTCTATCTTTTCAATTTTTCTTAATCCTTTTTTGTTTTTCAGCATTCACATACTGTCTCACTGTCTCTTTGTGCAGTCTTTCTCTTATGTTTTAATTTTTAATTTCTTACCACAGTTTAGTATTTGTTCTCTACCAAAATACTTTTTTACGTTTTTACTTTTCCAACACTTTTACTCTCACTTTTGTACTTTTTCCATCCTCTCTATTTTTCAGTATGATACCCTCTTTTTCTTAAATTTTTTTAGTTTCTATTTTATACGTTTCTCTTAATACGTCTGTTAATATAATTGATTATAATAATATAATACCTATAGTTGCTTCTTCAATGACTTCATTCGTTTTTCTTCTCTTCATCCTCCTCCTACTCCATCTACTTTTGCAATCTCCTCCGTTTAACAATCATAATTTATACCCTGACTTGATCTTATACGATAACTCTATCCTATCCACCTTTCTTCAATTCTTTTCATCTAATAACATATCATTAATTATCAATGAAATTCTTTGTTGTTACTTGTGAAAGCCTGTTTACTTTTTTAGTCATAATAGCTGACCATCTTTCCTCAATTTACTTGATTATATTTAATATTTACCACATATTTACCATTTTTTCCTTGATTTTCTTTCTGTCTTCTCTTTTGCTTCGTTAACCTATCCTTCCTCTTTCACCGTTCTAGTATTAAAAGTTTCCCGTCTAAATTAAAGTTTTTCCCTGGTTTGCTTTTAATATGTTTAGATTTTCGTAATTTTTTCTAATTTTCTCCAACACATTCATTACTTTAGCAATACATTGTTTTTTTTAATATGAAAAGTCTGTTTTTAATTTTTACTATCTCTATCTTCATTTTCTCTGTATCTATATTTGTCTTTATTTGGACATTAATACCCCTTTAGTTCTACCCCTCTTACTTTTTTCTCTCTCATTATTTATCAATACCTCATATTTTTTTAGTTTTTCTTCTTTCTTTCTTACCTTCTTTTCCTTCATTCTTGTTTAATAAATCCTACAGTATTAGTATTTTACTATTTTTTATGAAATAAACTGAATTAAACTGAATAATTTAACTTTCATTCTTTTTAATTCAAATGAATTCTAAATCGCCATTTTAAGATTTTTTCTTTCTCTTATTCAAGTTATTGCTCTTATCTACTTTTGTTATTAACTTCTTCACTCGTTTTTTTCCTGCGTTTCTACTATATACTTTTCCTTTCGTCTGTTATCATCCTCTTTTCTTTGCTTTATCTGTACACTCATTTAACATATCTCTTTTCACCTTTTTACTTTCATTTTTTTTTATTACTTATTACATTACTTTTTTTGTATTATGTTTAATTTTTCTCTAAAATATTATTTCTCTTTTTTATCACTATAATTCTATTCCGTCATATCTCCTATCATCTTGTTGTTTATAATTCTTATCCGCTTTTCTTTCTGCTTAATCTCTCAAACTATTTTTAAACTTACCATCTTATTGAATTTTTTTTTTAAAGTTTTATTTTAATCAATGCCGAACCTATTCAAATTTCATTTAATTTTTTTTTAACGCCTCTGGCTTATCCTCTTTTCTTTGTATTTCTATATTAATTATTATTATTTTTTTTATAATCTCTTCTATGTAAGTCTTTTGTCTTCTTTATTTTAACATCTATTAAAATTATTCTTTATTAAGCAGGCATCAAAATACAAAGGTATTAAATCAATCTAATCAGGTATCAATTATAATCACATAGAGAAGAAGGGAGAGGAGCAAAAAAGAATGATAGCAATCAAAAAGATAATTACAGAAGAACAATCAAAGTTTTGGAAGAGGTATGGAATAAGGTTTAAGAGAAAATTAAGAAGATTGAAAATACGATGAGAGAAAGATCAAAGAGCTGTATGATTTGGTTACTAATATGTAAAAGAAATGGTAGGTTCTATTTTTCAATATGGAACCAGTTAAAAACTGCATGTGTCAAAAATGAAAAGAAGAGATTGCTACTGAAGAAAAAAGTAAACTTTGGTTTTAAAAAAAATTCACGGATAAAAAATAATTGTAAACTGAAGTATCGGGAAAATGCATGCAAGTGAGGAACAAGAACATGAATAATAACATACACGCAGATAAAAAAAAAGAAATGTATTAACAGATAGAAAATTATAGAAGAAAGAAAGAAAAATGAGAAAATAGTCAAAAAAGAAGATATGAAGAATTGGAAGTAACGGTATCTAAGTAAATATAATAGTAATATAAGTAATACAATAAAAAAAATATGTCAAGGGAAGGTAAGAGAAAGAAGGTGATGGGACCACCTTAGAGGACGAAGATGATGTATACACAATTATAGTAAGGAAAATCATATCAAAAAGCACAAATTTTTACATCAACACATTGGGACGTTTGTAGAAAGGGAAAACAGAAGAGCAATACTGGCTAAATATAAAATATTAATACATTATAAGGTATTATAAGCTGAATAAAAAATGTGGGCAAAAGTGACATGGGAATGGAGTTAAAGAAAAAGAGATTGATTGCACAAGGAAAGGTACACCGAGAAGAAATCAGTGTATAGAAAAGACGGAGATAAAAAGAGAGCAAGAGTGTATTAGGAAAATTATGTTACGAAATAGTTAAGAAAAATAAAACTAGGTTTTTGAAATGTATCGGGTCTGAGAAGATGGAAAAACAATAATGGGATTAAATTCAGTGAAACGTGTTTCAAGTGAAACGTGAAGAGTAGAAGAAAAGACAGTAATAGTCAAAGAAAAATGCAAAAACTTTGAAATTACAGTAAATAGCACGGTAAAAGAAAGTAAACAATGTAGAGGAAGAGAGTTAATTTTGACAATAAGAAAATGTAAAAAAGAGAAATAAAAGAAATAATGAAAACAACAGATGATTTAGCAATCTCAAAAATTACAATAAAAGTAAAAGTTGTTAATATAGCCCTTGTATATATGGAAAGAAAAATAAACGGAAACTGGGAAAAGTTATTCGAGATAAGAATGGTGATAGTGCAAATAGTGAAAAAAATGAAATGGAGAAATTGCTACGAGGAAGATGAAATTATAAACGAAATGTGGAATCATTAAGGTATAGATATAAATATATGCATAGCGAAAATAGGTAATAGAATTATGAATTTAACAAGTTTTTCGATATAGAAGCGAAATTGTGTAAAGAAGGTGATAAAAAAGATGCAAACAACTATAGTTACTACCTTAATGAATACTGGTTTCAAAATATACACATAAGTACTGAAAAATAGGAATAAATAGTACAACGTAAAGAAGAGAAAAAAATTTGTTTCAAAAAGAAAAGAAGCAGATTCTGATGCAATCTATTAAAAGAATGCAAATATTAAAAGAAGTCATAGATACTCAGTTAAAACAAAAAAAGAGAGAACTTTTCGTATGTTTTACTATGACGGCATATTATTATATTATTAATTTTATTAGTTTGATATTATTAATAGAAAAGAAACATGAAAAAATATAGAAGAGGCAAGAAATGTACAAAGATAAAAACATAAAAATTAAAATTAATAGAGACAATTAGGAAGGATAAACCCAATTACGGTGTAAGGCTAGTTTGCCCCTTAAGCTATACTTTATTTAACATTAGGCTTACTGATTTAGTATATTAATTTAAAAGGTCAAGAAGCTGAGAGATTGGTAAAATAAACATAAGATCTATCGTGTATACAGACGAAATAATAATATCAGCAAAAAGTAAAATAATTTAGAAAAGCTGGCGTTAATAAGAAAAAACAGAATTTTTATGGAATAATAAAAATATTGAAATAGTTAAATTTTCTTATATTTTGGATACATATTTGTACAAAACAATAGTAACGATTTATATAAAAAATATTAGCAATAAGAGCAAACATATCACAAGGCAAAGTATGGAGCATTTCAGAGAGTTTATTTAAAGAAAATTTCAAAATTAAAATAAAATTATTTCACGTTTTTATAAAAAATATTTTATTATATAGTGCAGAGTTATAGGAATGGAAACATAAAAAAAATTAAATGTTTTAAAAAAAAATTTATTAAATGGATTCTAAGTCTTGATAGAAATACATTAGACAGTGTTTTAATGCTTTAAACTAAAGGATACATGATTGAAATTAATGCAGCAAAAAGAGCAATTAGTTTTGAAAAAAAAAAATAGTAAACAGCTATGGGATGGAAGCAACCGAAGAATGTGTAAAAGCAAGGATAGAAAACAATAGAGTGAAAGGCAAAAAAAAATTATGTTGCAGAAAATTGCATTTTTGGCAAAACTTAGAATAGTAGATAGTCTTGGGGTATATGGAAGGAGAAATTACAAAACGTTCATAAGTTTGTGGAATGAAGTAAGAAATATAAAAATAGGATAGTAGATGCAATTGTTTATTAGTCATGTCAAAAAATCCAAATATATCGAGGAATTTAATATTAGAAAGCATAAAAGATAAGGAGTAAATAAGGTGTAAATATAAATAAAAAGAGGGAGAAAAAAGAAGATTTGGTGTGAAAATTGTAGCAAGATTTATAATGGTAAATGAGAGCAAACAACAAAATTACAGCAAACACATCATAGAAAAGTGTAGAGAAATAGAAATGAAGACGAGCAACTGGCAAAACTGCATCGAAGAAAAAGAATGTCAGTCTGTTGTATAAAATACACTGAAAAACAGAAAGAGGAATAAGTGAACAGGATAGAAAGTATAAAATATGTGCAATCAAACCCGTATGAACAATTAATACAAAACTCGACGTGAAACAAGTGTCGTGCAAGTTGAAGTATGAATAATGTTTAAGTAAACAAAAAATATATGTAAATATAAGAATTTATAATCTCAAGTACTAAATATTATTTAAAGAAATAAAATTATAATGTAAAAAAGTATAAGAATTTTAGATGTAGGGTATAAATATTTATTTGTAAGATGGTGTTAAATTAAAAATGTAAGTGTATTGTATTCATATATATTTATTTCTATTTTATTATTTGTTAAACAATCAAATATACAAAATAATTTTGTAAAATATAATAACAATGTAATATATTATTCAATAAATCAACCAAATAACTAACTAACTAACTTAATTAATTTTTTTCTCAAATTTTCTTATTTGTTTTGTACTAATTATTTTTTTTATGATAATAACTACTTTATTTACATATTTTGTTGTAACTTTTTTTTAAATCTGATTTAAGTATTTTATTTTAATTTGTCTCAAATTATACGAGGTTTCATTTTAATTTTTATTAAATTTTACTTTCTTTTATTAGATGTTCTATATTTATTTAAATTATATTTTAATAACTTTTACTTTTAACACAACATTAATATATAATGTATGTACACATGTATCTTGTGAATTAAATGTATATGTCTATAAATTTATATATTTATATAAAAATAAGTATTATTTTCATTATATTGTCTATTTTTTTTTAACAAAAGTATTATTCGGCCAATGGTTCTGTTTAGAGGTCAATATGATTTCAATCATTGATAAGACACTGCATCTCAAGCCGGTAGCTGCATTATAGTAGTTCGATACACTTGCATAGTTAAAAGAGAAACATGGGATTGCAAAAGACCCTGTATTAGCTATTGTATATAAATAAAAAGAGTAAATCGGTAATGTAACAAATCGTATCATAGTTTTGTAGCATTCGCTGTGATTTTTGATTATTTTTTATTTCTGATGACACGTGACATTGCGAGAGAAATGGATAGAGAAAAAGAGTAATTTAAAATCAGTTTGAGCACTCTTGGACTCACACAAACGTAAACGCGATATGTAGTTCAGCATCTGTCTGTAATCCACAGTGAACTAGAGTGAAACCGCTCGTTGTTTCGCTGATCCCTGCATTGTTGGCATTATTCGAGTTTCAACGTTCAAGAGAACTCGGCTTTATTGTGTACAGATTGCATACACCTACCTTTCTATTCTATGTCATTCTCTCTCTTTCTTCCTCTCTCTCTAAACTTTTTCATTTTTTATCTCTTTTTAGAAATAGCAGAGTGCGAGTTTTGGTTGCGTACGTCATCAAATTTTTTCGATGCTCCCTCCCCACATTTTCTTAGGATTAAAGCTTGTGTTTCATTAAACGATGCAACTATATATCCTATATAGATATAACGTAGATATAGTTCTCTCTCTCTCTCTCTCTCTCTCTCTCTCTCTCTCTCTCTGTAAATGAATTATATATATATATATATATATATATATGCGTGTACTATTCAGCAATACGTAATCGCTCGACGAGCATAAAAGGGGATCGAAACATTGCTTTTCGCATGGTCAGTCGACAATACACCCTTTCTTTTATGATTTTATGAATTTATGTGTACACAAATACATAATCTCTTACATATTATATATATATATATATACAAAACTTTTATATACATAAACTTAAATAGACTTATTAAATTTTATCTTCCCTTGACTTAGAGAAAGGTTGAAAAAATATATTTTATTACAAAATTAAAGCAAGACCATTGGTAAATAGCTACGGAATATATGTTTATGTGAGGCTTAACCAATCTAATACGTTTGCGTTAAACCATTCATGTTTTTGGGGATTGACTTAGTTATGTTAGATATTAGTTATCGGCGTTACGGCATTTACTGTAATACTATAATATTTCTGTTGGAGTTTTTACTATGGAGCTTAGAATTATAATTTTCTTTGGTTGTTCAATTGGAATTTATGAATGAAAGAATAATTATTTACAATTAGCTTACATATGAAAATACTTGTAGATAGTAGTGATTTAAAAATTTGATGTAAAATGGTACTCTATTTACTTAGATAAAATAATTGCACTTTTTTTAAAGTAATTGCGCACCAGTTTGTGTATAATTAGTATTCAATAAATTTCTTAAATATATATATGAATATTTTCAAATAATGAAACATTCAATTTAAATCATTGTCTTAAAAGTTGATATAAATCAATAAAAATAATAATTATGAAAAAACAATAATTTTCAAACCATATTGTATTGAAAATAGTTCAATAAAATGCTTGTTATTGTGTGTTACTATAAAAACTACATATTTTTATAGCAATAATTGGATAAACTTTTAATCTAATTAGTTTTCTTAACTGTGTATAATAATAATCATAAAATTGTTGGTAGGCATTTTAGTTTTTTTTGTCCTATCATGAAAACATTATTGTAAGCACTAGGTAACTTACAAAAATTATGTAGATATTTATCGTACATATATAAATGCTCAACTTACTACTATTAATTAAGTAGCCAGATACAGTAAGTATTGAAGAAAATTTCTTTTGATGAGTAGAATTTGAGGTTGAAGTAGGTATTCAAAGACAATCACATTCATATGCAATTCTTTTGTACATACAACATTAATGAAAAATCAAATGTATTACTAAATAAACCTTTCTAAACTTTTAACAAATTAACAATTAAAATGCAAAGAATTAGTTGAAAATGCATGGATGATATTGGAATAAAATTTTACGGATGATCTTAAATATTATTTAAAGACTTTTTGATGTAATTCAGATTATTTAAAAAATTTTTAAAAGTGGTACTTGAATTTAAATGCATAAATATTGTTTTATATTAACCCTATTATTATTAAAAAATATAAAAAATTATGTATCAACTTTAAATAAACGTTGAATACGCAATCAACAAATTATTAATTTAAAATATATAATACATTAGAAGACTTATAATATATCTTTTCGCTTTAATGAAAGCTATATGAATTTTCGTTTAATTTTTGTTTTACATAAAAAAATATAAAATTACAATTTGAATAAAAATATATAAGATGTTAAAGATCAAATAATTAAAAGATTTGATAATTCAACAATACATAGTAAATTAAACTAAACCAATTATTGAAAATTAACCATAATAAATTGCTATTGTAAAATAAGGTTTTATTTAAAGCATAGAAAAAAGATTAATTTACTGTATTAGTTATCTAAAAAATCTCAGAATTTCCCTTAATCTTGTAATGAATAATATCACAATTGTATTAGAGCAAAAGAAATGCGTATCATCGAAAACCGCATACAGCAACTTTGGAGAAGAGGTGCAGATGCAAAGTAATCCTTGGTATTGATTGCAATATGGATTTCCCTATATTACCGTACCCATAAACGACAATAAGAAAAACTGAGTAACGTTGTTCGGTCGGTAATACCTTGTTAGTTTGCTAAATAAATCGATCGCGCTATTGTGAACGCATCAAAACACACACATATGTGCACAAACGCCTGTTTTGTTGAGAGAGATGAGGAAATACAACTCGTCTCTCACAATGGCCTTAATGTACAATTGTTCTTGTGGATTGCGACAACACATTATGACGTTGCAGTGCATGGTACCCCTCTGTTATGGATATGCATATACATGTAAGTGCTTTTTGTGTAGACAAAGCGACACGACTGGCCAATCTGGTGATATTATTATAACATTCTTTTCACTTTAATATTTTAATCGATATAACATATTTTTGAAGATGTTTTCAAGCACAGAAAAAACTTTACTCTTTACATAAACTGAAGTGAAATATTAAAAGTAGAAATATTTAAAAACCATCTTATGTATCAAAACCATTATTTATTTTCATTTGTTGATTATTATTGTCTTAATTTATTCTTAATTTATATATTTTTATTATGTATAAATATTTTGAAACATGTATATTTAAAATATAAATTTTTTAAAATAATTTGCTGTTTATTATTAATTTTTTATCTGAAGAAAACATTAGAAAATATTGGATTAATTTATTTAAATTTAAAAATATACAATGTTTAAAAAGTCGTATTTATCCTTTATAAAGTATATAACACATTATTATAATTAACTTAAAATAGCATTGTGTACATTTTTTTTTCATATAGAAATATTTAATGAAATAGTTATATTTGAAAAAGAAAAAATTTTATTATTTTACTTTCTGATTATTGTTATTACTGAAAAGTGTAATATATAATATAACTTTTAATAGTAATTTTAAGATTCTCATTATTTAAATTACTGAAACTTTCGTAACAGTACTCACATATTTTTTAGTTGATAATAATGGGCAATTTCTAAGTTGAATATTATAAATACTAAAATCTTAAACTAGAGTAAAATAAAATTATAAAACTAAAATTATACATGCATTTTTTCAAAATAAGACATACTCGTTTCAGATTCTTTTGTTATTTGTTAATTGCGAGTAACATAATTTATACATAAAGTACACGAGATTCTTTACAGCTCATATCTATTGTACATAGTTCCATAAATTATGTTGTAATTAAAAGAACAATATCTTTATTTTGAGCTTTGTAACATTTTGACCATTATTTACTACATAAACTTTGTTAGTGCGTAAATAATTAAATTGATTATTCTTCAAAGTTAAGTAAAGGATTAATAAAATAAATTTTTTTTTATGAATTATTTTCATTGATTAATATATTATATTAATAAATTATATCATATCACATAAATTTAAAAAAAATGTGAAATTGTAGAAATTAAAACTGACTTCAATACAGTTAATTTGTTATTATCAATTATAAATGCCCAACTCATATTTTATCCAAAATAGTATTTGAATTATAGCTTATAAGGAGAATAAAACGTATTATTTAAAAAAGTTTTTATCAATTTACAAAAAAGTGAAGTAAATAATAATCATTTTAATGAAATAAATACCGTCAATAAAATAATAAATATTTTTTATTTTGAATATTGTATTATTAATAAAATAATTTTTAACATTGTATGGTATAATAAAAATTTAAATGTTCACAATAATAAAACAAGTTGAAAAATCAATAAAATGTTCTCAGTATTACTTTATAAATTGTTTATCATTTGTATAAAGCATATTTTTCACACTAAAACAATATATTACAAATCAAGTTATATCGTGTCCAATTTCGCTTAAAAAAGCACATGATCATGTGTAGATTATAATCTATCCATTAGTTTTTTTCAATGGAAAGTACCCATATATATATTGTTGAAAATACTAAATTAAGAAAAAAGACAGGACAGTCATCGATTACAAAGCACGTCGTAGTTTTATAAAAATTGTCAGACGTAAAAGTGACATATCAGGAAATTAAAAGTTGGGATTTTAAATTGGAAAAATAAAAGGCAAAAAGCAGAAACCAATAGTTTAAGAAAAAATGTCAAAACTTTCATCACATAATATGGGAGGTAGCGCATAATTTTTTGTAAGTATTCCTTATGATATTCATTTAATATATATGGCAACTAATAAATATTTAATTATTGCAAGGAAAAAAACAGTTTAATTACAAATATCTATTAAAAATTTTTATAGTTTCTTAATAATCGTTAGATTTTTTATTGCTTTAAAAAAATGTACTCGTATTCTTATATAAATTTTATAAATATTCAATTTTTAAATAAAGAATATTAAAAATTTCTATTTCAGTAAAAAGCTATATCATAGTATTTTATTTTTAATGAATAAATAATAATTGTTATATTAAAGTATTATTATATTAAAGTATTGTTATATTAAAGTTGTTATATTTAAGATCTCTATCCTTAAACATATTTGAATGATAGTATTTTTACTTAAATATAATATTATGTATTCTACATCACTAAATATTAAAGATAAGACAAAAAAATATTAAAGAGATCTAAAAATTTATTTTTATTCTTATGAGTTAATGCAATATAATAAGTGAATCATATATTGAAAAACACATATATATTTCATAGTAAGAAATCAAAATTGAAAATACGGAAGAAAGGCTTTCATAAGAATTGGAAGTGTAGGTTGGTAAATCTGCAAAGTATCATTGACGGTAATTAACCATTTAAATTGAATTGTCAAGGTCTATGAAAAGTGATTCATTGACTGATCGCGCATACAAGCGGAAGGACAACTTAAAATTAAGGATAGAAATTAAATTGTGCATGGGAGAAAGGAACACTTGGCTCAAATCGATATTGTGAATCAAAAAGGAGAACTAGCCAGTTTTGTCGCGTCCTTTTGGAAAATTTTAGAGGGCCACTAGATGTCACGGGAACATGTCAGTTCAGAAATACGAGATATCGAGATTAACGAGGGAACGGTCGGGGATACCCTAATCACTTTTTTCTAGTACTTATCCTGGACGTCTTTCTTTGAGACTTTTTTGTATTTTTAGGAGGAAGAAATAGTTCTTTAGAATTTTTGGCTGCATATCCTTTAGAGTTTTATGTTACAAGTATCATACTTTGTTCAAACTTGCGTACAGAAGCTTAGTTGGTTAAACTTAATAGAATCTTGATAAAGCTGGCCGTTATTGGATTGCATTTAATGAGAAATGTGACAATTTTGATAATTCTTGACTCTATCAAATTGTTTTCACAAAATAAAATAATTAAAATATCTATGGCAACATTCTTTTTTTAAAAGGTATAAGGTTGAATAATAGTAATCGAGGGTAAAAATTTCATTTTGATCTAATATGAGTATATTGAAATATATCACCATTCTTAATACATGAAATATTCTTAATTTTTTAATTATTTTGTTATATTTTTAGTAGCGTTATTAGAATATTTAAGAGGAATTTACATAAAATTTTATGTTTTTTTTTCTATTCTGCAATGACTTTTTTTATAAATCAATATGATTTAAATATATAATAAATGTAATTAATACATTTTAAGATGAATTAAATATTTATTTTTAAAACTTATTGAACCTATATAAATTTTAGTAATATGAAAAGACATATTCAAAAAGTGTATTTATAATTATATAATTGAAAATATGTAAAAAAAATTAGAAACATTAAATTTAATTTATTGCGATTAGTTTTATTAAATTAAAAAAAAAAACCTAAAAAAAGTATTTTTTACTTTATATTTTTATTTTGTATAAGATCTTTGAAATTTTTATTACCCTTCTTTTAATTTGTAATCTATAAATTTGAATGAAATCTACAAAATAGTTATGAGTTTCTTATACTAATACATCATCTAAATAAAAACATTTCACAAGCAATATATAAATTATCTGTTAAACATTTTATCTCAAGAATTTTTTAGAACATACCACAGTAAATAACTAACTGTATTACTGTATATATATATATATATATATATATATAGCTATATACATAGACTAATGCTTATTTACTCTCCTTTTATTGCGGCTGTACTAACTTTTGTTTTGTGCAGTATTTTAAACACGGCAGATACATTCTTTATCCGAAATAGGTATATCCAGCGGTACACATCAGCTTCTGGCTCTTCTGATTTACATGACGACCCTCGTGCGTTTTGCACATTTTCAGCCAGATCAAAAACAAATACTGTCACTCCGACTACATATTCAATACAATGAATATAGCGAAAACAAAAAGAAAATGAACAAAAAAATTCAACTCACTGGCTATCCCTTTACAATCAACTCAATCCTATACAAGTTGCCCTCCTTTTAGCTCCTACCTTGCACTTCTGTACGACAATTCCAATTTAACCGAGACGAACCTGCTGTTCCAAAAGTTCATATATAGAGCCACTTTTCGACATTTCAATCAGACGCGGAGCTTAGTTCCTATTTCGCGGTCATTTCGGCGCTGGTTGTGTTCAATACATGTTTTAATGAAGCAACGCTGGCCTGTGGCCCATTGTCAAATGTATTGTCACGTGTATCCGCTGTAGCCGATAGAACTCCATTGCTTTTTCGCCTAGTGAAAATACAGCATTGACATGACTTCACATTGATACATTTGGAGATCATCCAAAACGATGTGGACCGAGTTTTCGCCCTCTCTTAGTGTAGATTTCCACCAACTAATTTTATTTTTATTTTGTGTTTGCTTTTTTCTTTGTATAGGTTCTGTTTCGGATATCTGAGAGAGCAGCTAGTAACGTTCACTCGAAAAGGGTAATTATTTGTATACATTGCCTTAGCCGGAAATTTTCAACAAGATTGTAGAAATATGTGGAACAAATGACAGCGTATAACAGATTAACAGTGATATACATGTTTAGCTAACATGTTAATTTTTTATTTAATTATCGCTATCTCTTATCTTTCACATTTGTTTTATTAATAGATGTACATAGATATACATAAATGCTCAATAGTGACGAATACGTATAGCTGAAATTAGAAGGTTTGTTCGTTTAAATAGAAATTTATAAGATAAATTTAATGAGTTATAAAAATTTATAGAGTAAATATAGATAACCCCATTATACTTTTGTCATTAGAAAAATTACTTATATAACATTTATGTATTAGTATTAAAATCATCAAATATTTTTGTAATTTAAAATGCAAATAAAAAATGAACTAAGATATTTTTAAATATATTTATGTAAAGTGCATAATAATAGTTATGTATTATTATACAGTTTAATTAAATTAAAATACTTAAAATACTCTTATATTAAATTATCATTAAATAATGCTTTTAAGAAATTTAACTGGTGATATTTACATACATTCTCTTTTAATTGATAGAAAAAAAACGGGTTGATATTTGTCAGAATATTTTATAATATATTATGTACTATACAATAAAACTTCTTAAAAATAAATCTACGTGCTTTTGAATGTATTATTTAAATTTTTAACAATATAATATTGTTACTAAAAAATTTTTGTTACATACATGTTAGATAAAATTAAAAAGAATAAATACCAGTAAAAATATTTATTGGTTACAAATTATAAAATCTTAATCATTTTAATTAGAAATTATACATATAAATAACACTGGAAATAGGCTACCACTGAAATTGAAAATGAAGTACATATATTACACAAGTATAGTGAATTATTTTTATACAATTAATATCAATTGTACTACCTTTATACTTAAAATATCTTATAAATACAATAGACATTATCATATAAAAATTTAAGGTGATAAAGTTTATGTCAACACAATGAACCTAAATTTTTTATAACATTTCTCTAAGTTGTTTCATTTTCTAATTTTAAATTATAATCAGTTTCAATAAATATTCTTTTTGTCAAGATATGATCAAAAGTGTAATATAATTACAATCATATTATTGAATATTTCACATACAATAAAAAATAAATAAAAAAACTTGGATTGTATTCTTTATTTCTCAAAGTATGAAAAATGTAATTTCAAAAAATGATGTCTATTGTGTTAAAATGTAATAATTTTATGTGTGTATATTATAAAATATCTCATAAATATTATTAATACTAAAAATATAAGTATAATATAAAAACAATATAATTAAGAATATAAAATATAATGAAAAAATAACATCTTACGCAGATATTCAATACGAAATTGGTTGTATTACCTCTAAACTGAATTGTCAATTATTTTTATCACTAATGCTTGAGAAATATCATTATATCACAAAGAAAATTTTAAAAAACAAAAAAAGTTTTAATGATATTCTGTCTTTATTTCAAAAAACCAAAACCAGTTTATTAAATAATTCACCAATAAAGCATAACATACTTAATGTAAATAAGTAATAAGCAAATATGAAATTAAATCATTTACAGTAAACGAATTTCTACGGTAATGACATAATGTTTCAAAATTTTGATTTCAGATTATGCTCATTCATACGTGTGTACTTAATTCTGTGGGATTTGCGTCACAATCGTAATGATTTAATTCACATCAAGTTAACGAGCATTCGTATTCATAATTTGCTTAGCTATTCTATCATTTCGATTATTCATAAATCTTATAATTTTTGAATTTGTTTACGAAATAAATTATAAGAGATAATATTTATAATAAAATATTACGAAATATTTTACAAGAGTATCACAGAAAATTATAATTAAGCAGATATATTTTTATATTTATATCATGAAAGGTTTCCAATAACACAAATAAAAATTTATTACATGTTATTGATACTTAATCTTTAAGTATTTAAAAATATATTTTATATAGATTTACTTATAATTTTACCAAAAATTTATGAAACCTGTTTTAATTTTTTTTAATAAAGCTGATATATAAATTTAGTTTTTTTATTGAATAATGCCTTAATATTTTATAAGAAAATATATTTTTAATTAAAATGTCAAAAATTAGTTTATAAAATCTTTTTATTAAAAAAATTATTAATTTTATGACTATTTTTAAAACAGTGGTCTACTTCTTAGGAATTTCTCGGTTTGATTATTTTATTAAAATTTTTTTATGTAAAATTTAAATTGTTATTACTGTAATTAATAGTAACTGCTGAGTATTTACACATTTTATTATAGGCTGTGTGATGTTTAAAAAGTATATGTGTTTGTTCAATCGTATTAACAAGGACAAGTACGAGGGTCAGAATCCTAATCCTAAGAATCTTTGAAAAGGAAAAGTTGTACGCTAAAACAATAAGCTATGGAAGAAAACAAGTATGAGACTGATCGTAAAGTCACCTTTTCAGAGGGCGAATATGACCATCACTAGAATCATTTTTCATTAGTCACTTTCACCTTCGTGCGTCCATTATTTCAATGTTCCTCTTAGCCACACACATTCTTGTATACTAAAGCCCTCCATTGCGGCATGCTAGGCCCGCAATAAAGAAATAAAATCCATACCGACGATAGCTAGAGACCTCGAAAGTCAACTGGTTTATGAGTAGGGATAATTGTACAGTTCTGTATACTTAACTTTCACGTTTATGATTAGAGCACAAAATAAAGAAAGAGACATAAGAGTTGGCTCGCTAAGTGCACATGCACGCTTATCGACTCCATCCACACATCGGTATGTAGGTCTCTTAATCCTTTACATTTCTGAGGTAAGGCTCTGCATGTGCATGCTGTTAGCTTTCCTGAGAAAACTCAAGCCCCTCCCCTCATAAATACAATGTACTGCCGTCGTGGAGTCCTTTATTGACTTAATCAGGACAAAATTTGTCAACAATGCTCAAAACTCGATGTTCGCAGAACTCTTAACACAGGATAGTTTGTTCTTATGCGGTCTCCATCCCTACAAGATACCTGACATTTTTTCCACTGACTTTCTCTCTTTTTCAAGGAAAAGAATCTATTGTGTTTGTCTTTTAACTATATTTCTACTATGTTTTGCTGTATATATATTATTTTAATTATGGAATAAACTTGTTTTGTAATATTGTATGCATATACATGTTGCTTATACATTGTCGGTAATATATATGTTTGTTTTGATATTATTGTGTTTACATGAGTTCAATGAACTTGGCCATTTTGAAGATAAGACCAAGTGTAGAGTAATCAAGTTTTTTATTTTTATATTCTTGTTTACTTTGAACAAAGCTTAAATTACTATTATCAACTTATAATATCAATAGAATTTTTTATATTTCTATTGTAAAAATTGTATTCTTCAATGTTTTTAAATATTAAAATGAATATTTTAAACAGAAAAATTATGATCATAATTTGTTGCTTCAAAATTTTCTTATAACTTTTATTAAATATCTTATTACGTGTTATTTCAATCTAACTGATATATGATGATTTAAGTTGATTTAAATAATAATATGTATATTATTATAAATTAAAATAAATTTAAATATGAAATCTAATTTTTTTTAATTTGATAACGTACAAATTATTAATTTATTGATTTCTTTGTATGATGTATAAATTTAACTACATAATAAAAAAATGCATTTTTTAACATCTGAATATTTTAAATAAAAATATACATTAACTAATATCATAAAACATATTAATTTATTTTATATTTTTTTCAAAATTAAATAAATTTAAATTAAACATAAAAAATTATTTTTTAAATTTGAAGTAAAAAAAATTTAATATAAAAATAATATCATTGAAAATTTGTAGATACTTACTCTTTATAATCTATAATATAACAGCAAAAGAAAATACTATAATTTACTTGTTTAAGAATAAATTTGAAAAATGACGTTTAAAATAATTATTTTATTATTAAATAATTAAATGAAAGTTATAGTATAAGGAATGTATCTTCAAATTTCAATGCAACATAATATTTTGATATTTTTACATTCCATAATTTAATTTAAATTTGAATTTATTGTAATTTTTAATTAGTTATAACAAACAAATAAAATGCTTCTTGATTCCAGATCAAACGTGTTTTTCTCTTTTCTCTCTCGATTTAATAATATAAGCTATAACTTTCTAAAAAATTTTCCGAGCTGCATAGTAATCTAGCAGTTAAAAACTAAGTGCATTCTTTCGAAATAAAGCAATCAAAGCTTCGTGAAACAACTCACCTATGGTGGCTCGTAAAGAAGATGATGAGAGAATTAACATTCAAACAAATGAAAAAAAATTACAGGTAAAATTGAAAAAACGCAAATCAAATGACTTAGGGGTTCGTTTTCACACCCTCATAAATATTTTTTCATCGTGCCACGCATGTCTACATTAATTAAATAAAATTTACCTTACAAAGAGAAGAAACAGAAAAGTGAGTAGCACCCCTGAACTTTCGCAACTTTGTACTTTATCCCTTTTCACACGTGATTTTCATATAACACTTACTTGGTGCTCTAATAATTTTCACGGTTCGCTCGCTTTTCCGTTCTTTTGCACTTAAACTCCCGCTTCCGTATCCTCTATCACTAGCATTTTTTCTTTATACGATTCCAACCCTTCTTAATTAAATACGTTTGCGAAGTGTCAAGGGTGGTTGGTTTCCTTTCGCACGGTTCCAGTGAGATATGGTAGCACAGAGCCTAGACCGAAATGAGAAAATCATTACGTGTGGAATTGGAAGCGTATAAAGTATTTTTACTCCCTTAATGCGCTTCTTATGCAAGATTTGTTATTGGATTATCAAAAGATTATGTGCAAATATAAAAAATAAAAGCCATATTACGACGTTTTATGAACGCATTGCTGGATATTACCCAATAAGTCTATAACTTAAAGAACAGTTAAACAGTTCTCATTTAAAAATTGTATTATAAACGTTTAAAGCAAATTTTATATTATTATTTTTAATTCAACGATTCCTTAAATGTGTCTCATTTTATGTATGTATCAAGGCTGATGGAGTTTACAGTATTTTTTATTTCCTATTAAAGTGGTATTTTTATTTGTGTTTTAGTAATTTGAATAATAATTAAATAATAAATTAAAATTATTAATTCAATTAATTGAATATAGTGATATAATATCAGTTATTTAATAGTTTATATAAAACAGAAAATACTTGACAAACCGAAACGTTAATATGTAAGTGCTAGGTCAATATTGTTTTCACTATACCATAATTATCTCCTTTTTCATATCATAACTTAAAAAATTATTTAAAATCAATGACCTTTTACATACTTCTTAATAAATTTTTGAATGTTATAATATTACTTTAATATTATCAACAGTACGATTATTGAAACACTACATAAAGTAGTTATTAATATTTAAATTCCAAAGTATATGTAAAAAAAGAAATATGATAATCGTTTTTTGTAAAGTTTCAGAATATGCGTTAAGAAAATTAATTAACATTATTACATAATTTAATGGATTAGTGTCTAAAATTATAAAAATAAAAAACATAATGTTATTTCTTCTTTTTTATTTTTATTACGTTAGATATTTAATACACATATTTAAAACTCATAAATCCTAATTATTCACGTTCTTACCAATTCTCTTTGAGTTATATTCAACTAAAAAATCGTATTTCTTTTGCTTAATCGCGTTCTCGGTTCATTTTTAATTACAGAAAATGTGCGTGAAGAGGAAAAGTAAATAAAAAAATTTAATAGGTTCAATGGCTTAGTTATATACAATTTTAATATTTTATGTGCATAATATTTCTGTAGGGGAACAGAAAAATGTATATAATCTTTTAAATACGTTCACGTTTGTTCGTTCGGGTAAGCGTCATTTTTTTGCAATTATTCCATCAAATCGAAAATGGTAATTTAATCGTGTCGTTTATTCAACACTACATAAAGCTACTACCGCTGCAAAGCGCAGACTTCAAAGCTGTATCAACCCAATTACAGAAAGAATTCCCCCTCTTGTTCTTGCTGTCTCTCTCTCTCTCTCTCTCTCCTTCTCTCTCTCTCTCTCTCCTCTCTCTCTCTCTCTATATATATATATATATATTTTTTGTAATAAAATTCGCCTGTCATACTTCAATTTTCTCATTGAAATCAAATTAAACTTTTACGTATTTACTGTGATTTACAGGCTGTAAAGACTAAAATTATATTTAATTTTTATATTTTTTAGATTTTCGTTTTTTAGTATCTTAGTACTCAATGTTTTTTTATTTAGATTTTCATTTTTTCATATATTATTATGTTAAGTACATATACAATTTATGCAAGAGTATGGAAATAATAGTATAAATCCGTACAAAATGTAAAATTTTTTAAAACATTTCTATTTTATTTAAAATTACAAAAGGTTTGTATTTTATTCACAAATCGTCTTAATTATTGTGTTAAATAATAATCTGATCGAATTAAACCTTTAATTAAAACTATTCCGTGGTTCAATATTAACATAAACTATTATAAAGAATTTATATCATTTTATTTTAGACTATTGGTTTATTTGATTAGAAAATGTATAGTAATAAGAAAATATAAAACGTACAATTCATATTTTTATGCAATGTATTTTGTTACTGAAATTTTTAAGATGTAGGAATATTTAATACAGTTCTAGAGTCGGTTGGTGTATTATGGCATTATGTGATCTATCGTATGTTGAATTTGTAAAAAATATTAATAAATTAGTATAAAATAGTATAATTAATGATAATTTAATAGTCTAATCACACTAGAAAATTGTGATGATTAGACACAATTAATTCATTAAAAAAAAAGAGAACTAACTTTATTGTGTTTATCATTAAGTTTATAAATTCAAATTTTTAAGATTGGACTATTTAATAATTAATAAAAGAAATATACTGGATGTTATTTATAACACATTCTATAGAATAAATCCAAACATTTTTGTCTATTAAGTTGCAATGTAAGAACATATGTGGTTCTTCGCCATTCTAAAGTTCACAAATATTAAAAATTAGTGTCTATAAGGTGGGCGAGCGTGTGTGTGTGTGTGAGAGACATAGCAGATCAATGAGAAAGATGATAAAAAAAATTTTTGTGACACTAATAAAATTGAAAGAGATGGTAATGATAATAATAAGAGAGGAATAGAATAGAATAGAAGAAAAAAATGCTGATTAATAAAGTCAAAGAAGGAAATAAAATGCAGGCACAAATATAGAGGGGGGGGGGGTTAAGTGAATCTTGCAGATATTTTTTTTTCTTGCTCTCCATTCTAATAAAAAAATATATATTTGAACTTTAATTCTATTTTAAGTTTAATAATTTAAATAGATACAAAGAAGACTTTGTTTATTATTTAAATGTTTTAAAAATTAAGTTACTCAACAAAAATTATGTGTATACACTTAAGTATTATTTTACTAATGCATTTTTTGAAATTTCGAATGAAATAATATTATTGTATATTGATATGCAATAATAAGTGCAAGAAACTTATTATTTAAAATGAACATTATTATTTTTTGATAATGAAAAAAAGATTATTTTTTGAATTTTGTATAATATTATTTCTAATAATAATTAAAATACTTCATTTCTAAAATGATAAACATTCATAGAATTCTTCAAAATTTATATTTAAAGAATATTTTTTTAAACTTTTATTAATTATCAAAAAATTTTTGAAATTAAATATAACTTTAATTTTGATAATTTAAATATTTAACACTATAAATATTTCAATAGATATTTCTATATTTTTATAAACGTATAAAACAATCCAATAAAAAATTAATATAATATATAATTATTAAAACAAATATAATTAAGTAAAACATGGTATTTAATCCGCTAAATAATATATATATATGTGGATAAACTTATGTTTGTTTTCAAAGATTGTGAACAAATATTTGATTGTTAAAATAAAATAAGAAATTATAATTTAATACAAAATAATTAAATTAAAATTTAATGAATAACTCAAAAATATTTTAAATTTTAGAAAAATTATTATTTATTTAATATAAAAATATTTTTTAGTTATGTTATGATTAATGTAATTTAATTTAATAACTATGTTTTTATAAATAGCTTTTATAAATGTTATACATTTTTGTAAATTTTTATAAATAAACACTGCTATAGAACATATATCCTTGATAATATTATTTTGTCAAACGTTTAACATATTTTTAATAAATAACTGAAATTCGAAGCATAAAAGAAAATATACATAGTGATAAATAAAATATATGAGCTTGTGTAGTTGCAGTGTATTGTGATACTTTCCAGAAGAAGTGTCGTAAAATTTCAAAAATCACAAATATAAATTAATTACTAATTATGATTTATAAAATAAGGTAAAAGAAATTGAAAAACATATATTCGTAAATAGTTAAATTTATTTTAAATAACATAGTAGCTGTATAAACACAGTTGTACATCTACACTGATCCATTCTTAGAATGAAAGTACATCTGATCTTAAAGGAATCCAAGCAATTTGTTATGTAATTAACAGTGTAGCATGTACAGTTAAATCCACTTACTGACGTTGAATTTCAATAATAAATTTCATAATCATGAATATAATAACAGCAATCTCATTTCTATACGTGTGTACAGGCTAGTGTATATTATATTGTCTCATCAACGCACTTTATGATAAAGATACATAAAATGAATTATGCGAAATTAAAAATAGAATATATTAATATAATATATAGTAAAAAATAGATTAGAAAAAGTGAACATCCAAATTAAATAGTTCATTTTAATGTTTACTGTAACATTTTAGCTTTTTTGCACTATTGAAAAATAGAAAATGTTTGTATTATTATGATATATTTCACTGCTTTTTCAATTTTTCATGACATAACGTTTGTATCATAGATTTTTATTTTCTTTATGTGCTTAAAAATTTTTCGTTTTCATATTTAATTAACTAATTATATAAATTTTTATTATAAATTTTACAATTTACAGTAAGTTTCGTAATTAAATTTCGAAAAAAATAGTAACAGTTATTTGTAGGGAACATTGTGTGCTTTCAGAAAAATCGTTATTTATTAGAATAGGTAAATAAAAGTATATATAGTGGTTAATAATAATTATTTTATGTAATCAAACTATAATTCCACTAAAACATAAAATTATTAAAACTATCCTACTATTTTTCATGTACAAGAAAATTGTAACACGAATTTTTTTTTATGCTTGGAAAATTATTTTCATTTACATTTTTTCAATGATTCTGTGTTCCAGAAAATACTGTACATGGGAATTTCAGTTTAAATGAGTTAAAGAAAAATATTAAAAGTGTGTGTATGTGCACCTGTGTGTATTGCATAAATTGGATTATCACAATTGGACTACATTTAATACATTTAAGTATAAAAATATAAAAATCTTAGTTTAAAATGTTTCGAAATTAATTTATTTATTTTTATTATAATAAAAAAGAATAAAAAAGAATTTATTAGTCTATGTATTTCATATTCTGTTTTTTTTTTTTGTTATTTTTAGCAAAGTTGATATAAAAGTCGATTTTAGGTTTTTCTTTCAGATAGGTTACTATTACGATTATTAAGACATGGAATAATCATATCATCGTCTCGAGTGCACACGGGCATCGGTTGAACCTAAAAATCACAGTTTACTGAGATAACAAATAATATATCGTAGGTCATCGATTGCAAATGAACCTAACTAAAAGGACAATACCGCGAAATAATAATCGATTAAAATAGTCGAACTTGGTGAACAATGGGCCTATGAGTACAGGTGAATAAGTTTTATACGGTTTGGCCCATAAAGAATAACATTCAATTAAGGAACATTCGTCGTTGTATAGTTTATCTGTAACTCTCACCACTTAGATTCATTAGAAATTTACTTGGAGCTTAATGTAAGACGTAAATGTTTACATTGTTAAAAGTAGGCACAACGGAGAAAAGCTGTATGTGCAAGTACACAGGATTTATAATAGTATTTATTGCACGGTCTATTCAAATTTTTCAGAGTCGGTATACACTGCGATTCAGATTTACCATTCGGCGAATGGACGCGTTTCAGCTTTATACAGTACTACGGCTCACAATGATCCGTTATCAGTCATAAATGTGTAATATATAAATATTACAGACTATTTTCGAGTGTTAACCGTAAACCATGTTGTTCGTGTATTTAACACAATGTTGACTTTTATTGTACGTTTATTGTAGCCTTGTAAAGATATGCGTCATGCCTTATTCATTTTAAAATATGGTCTTACAAAGAAGGAAGAATATAGGATTACAAACAAAAAACAAATCAGACTTTAGGATTTTAGTAGTCATCTTTTTATGATTTTACCTTGTTAAAAAATTACAAAAAGATTTATTTATTTACTTTAATTTTATAAAAATTTGTCAGAACCAGAAAGTGTCAAATACTTTTTTTTATTTCTCTTTTAAGATGATTTAAGAATATTTTTAAGTAAATCCATGTAAAAGTTGTATTTTTAAGTAAATTTAGTCAGGGAAAAAATTTTATATTAACTGTTCGAGTACTCTTCAAGGAATGTAAAGTTTATTCAATTTAAGTGTATTTTTTAATGTTTAATTATTTTTCATTTAAATATAATTTTTAATTTTTAATTTTTTAAATTCAGCTAGAATAAATAACAAGTAAAGTTTTATTGTGCTATTAAAGCAGTTTTTAATTTTTTTTAATGGTTACTATCCATTAAAATAACTACTAGTAATATTCAGATTGCATTCTACTACAAGAGTTATTACTATTATTATTAAATGTACAACTACCAATACTGATAAAGCAAATACCAATATTTTCAAAGATTTTATTGTACTATTGCAGCACGTGTTTTAAATGACAATAAAAATGAAAATACATTTTTTTTTCAAATTAGTGAACGAATGTATATTTATAGTGGTTAATTGTATTTAACCTAACATAGAATTTTTATTTATAGCAGATTGTAAGATATTTAAAAAATATTGTTTTTGGAGTAGTATGCGTTTTAATTATAAATCATATTTTTACGTGAAAATTGATGATGAAATGTATCATAATTTACAGAAAATTTCAATTAATTAAAAAATGAGTTTTTTCTTTTAAAAGTATTATTTGAAAGATTTTATGAAACTTTAAAAATGGTCTAATAAAAATTGAATAAAAAATATTATTAGCAAATTTTTAACACGTTCTAAAAAAAAAATTGTTAACTTTTGAAAGTAAAATTTTACTTTTAACTATTAATTTATAATATAAGAGATATAACGATATATATAATATCTTCATCTTTTAGTTTTCATCGTGATATGGAGGACGAGCACTCTTCTTGAACAGCACCCGAAAATAATGTTTAGTCCGTTTTACTCGCAATGCAACAGTCATTCATCATAATAATTCACATTATAACACCATAATTCAGCATTAATACGTAGAAATTATAGGATAAAATGATAATTATATTATTAAAAACCTTATCATTAGATGTAGGTGTAATAAAATTAAACACAAAGTAGACATTTTCTGAGTTGCCTATGAAAATTTTATAATATAATTATAAAAATTATTCAGTACAAAAAATTTTCATAGTTGTTCATAGATTTGTGATTTTTATTATTTTAAAAAAATCATAATATATTCATTTATTAATAATTTTAAAATACTTTTAAATTCTATAATAAATGATATTTTTTATAAAATGCGTTGATTCATAATAATATTTACCTTAAATCTTGTTTTATTTTTATTAAATATGTATAAATTTTATTCATAATATATAAAGTTTATTATTTTATAATAAATCATCACTTATAAAATTAAAATTATTTTAAAATACACTGCAAAGTTGAAATAAGATGTTTAGCGAGGTACTGCATTATAACGATATTAGCTCTCCAAATTGACAAATTTAAATAAATTTTTTTCAACATATTAAAGTATATTTTTATAAAATTTAGACACATTATTATGTAAGAAATGATTTTTTTAAATTCTATAGTACCATATATAACAGATTTTATTTTGAAATTATCTTAGTAATTGTATTTTATATTAAACAAAGTAATAAAGTAAAGTTTGGAGTTGAGAACTTGAAATTTAGTTGATTTTAACTTAACTACTATATTAAAACTATACTAAAATTTTTTAAATTATTTATCTTACTATATAAAAAATACAATGTAATATATCTTAAATGTATGAAAATAAATGTCTGAAAATTTTCCGTTTTATATATATAGTACCTTTAAATAAATATCTAGTAAACACTATTACTTTTAATTAAAATTTCACGTACTTTGGTTGAATTTTACTTAAAATTAAAATATCTAAGTATATATTTTACAATATATTTCTCATAATTATTTATTTATGGAAAATATAAGCACTTATATAGCACAATATACATAGTACATAGTTTCTTTATCGGACTTAATACTATTAGATTTTTTAATTATAATACATTACAATATTCATTTATACATTTGTTTTTCATTATAAATGGTTATATATCTAATCTCAATTTATAATCTACGTATATACAATTATTCTACTTTTTCGTTTATATTTTATCACTTTGGTTATATTTGACATTTTGATAACAGTTACCTATTATAAAGTTATACATTTAATAAAACTGCTACGTGTATATTATGTACACTTATTATACGTGGTATATTATATATAGACTATAAAAGAATATAGTTCTAATAAAATATGATATATTTATAAAATTGTATATTATAAATTAAAGACTATATTCATAAATTTATTCTTTTTTGTATGATTTTTAATTCTATTAATTTTATAAAATATATATGTATAATCGTAAGGTAAGTATGCCTATTGAGCTCAATGCTATCTAATATTGGGCCGTCGCATTTAGAGGATGAGCTTGAAAAATAAAAAATCTCGGGAATAAAAATTGGCAAGATAAAAATAAAGCCTCGTACGCAAATGATGTAGTAATTTTAGCAAAGGATGAAGTTGAAGTGATGAAACATTAAGAATATTTAGACAATATTTAGTAAGAAAAAGGCTTGAAATAAACGCAGATAGGACTCAAATAATGTGGTTTAAAAAACCAGATGGTAATAGGAAAAAAATAGGGTTTCTGTGGAACAATAGAAAAATTAAAAAATTAATTGGATTAATAGATGAATATTTAAACAGTTCTCATATCTCGGATACATATTTATAGAAAACAATAGTGACGATTTACATTATTATAAAAAATATTAGCAATAAGAGCAAACATATTACTAGGCAAAGTAAGGAGTATTTCAGAAAGTTTATTTAAAAAAGACTTCAAAATTAAAATGAAACTAATTCACGCTTTAGCAGGAAGTATTTTATTATATGGTGGAGAAATATGGGGTTAGAAAGATAATAAAGAATCTATTAAAACAATTTTATAAAATGTAGTCTATGCCTTAATAGACATCGTTTTGATGTTAAAAACTAAAAGAAATTAGTTTTGAAAAAAAAATAGTAAACAGCGATGGGATGAAAACAACCGAAGAATGTATAAAAGCAAGGATAGAAAACAATAGAGTGAAAGGCAAAAAAAAATTATGTTGCAGAAAATTGCATTTTTGGCAAAACTTAGAATAGTAGATAGTCTTGGGGTATATGGAAGGAGAAATTACAAAACGTTTCATAAGTTTGTGGAATGAAGTAAGAAATATAAAAATAGGATAGTAGATGCAATTGTTTATTAGTCATGTCAAAAAATCCAAATATATCGAGGAATTTAATATTAGAAAGCATAAAAGATAAGGGGTGTAAATATGAATAAAACGAGGGAAAAAAACAAGATTTGGTGTGAAAATTTTAGCAACATTTATGATGGTCAATGTAATTAGAGCAAATAAGCACTGGTTCTCACATGAAGTGCGTAGACTATGTAAAAAAAAGAAAAAGTCGTTAAGACACATAGTAGAAAAGTGTAGAGAAATAGAAATGAAGACGAGCAACTGGCAAAACTGCATGAAAGTAAACAAAAAAGATATAAGTCACCTATATAAAATACATTGGAAGAGAGAGAGAGTGAGAGAAAAAAGATAGAAGACGATATATAATTGAAGTAAATAACATGGGTTAGTTAAAATTTTAAAAATAAAAATAAGAGTAAAACTAATCAGCTAGTGTGAGTGTGAGCAGTATTAAGAGCAAATATATATATAATGAAAATATTATTACTAAATGTTTACAATGAGTAAAAAATTTTAAAATAATAATTGAGAAAATAAAAAAATTCGTATGCATAGTATAAAAGATGATAATAAAGTAAATATGTAAGAATTTATATGTAACAAAAAATATAAATATTGTAATATAAAAATTTGAAATTTAATGTATTATAACAATGTAAGATTTTTTTCAATTAAATATTACAAAAAATATAAAGGAGTAAATTTTAAGGTGAGAATAAATAAGTAAAATGATTATATGAAAAACAAATGTATAAATTAATATTGTAATGTATCGTAACGATGTAATATAATGTTCAATAAACAAATTACTATATTTATGTATGTGTGTATATATATATATAAATATAAACATATTTTTACAATAAAAAACAAAAGACTTTTATTAAATTTATGAATGTAAATAATTGAAGAACACTTTTTATTAATTTTTATTCTGTTTTCGCCTATTATACAATAAATTCCAAAAATAATCTTGTTAGATCCGACTTTAGAATAATTATTAGATTAAATTATTTTTTTAATTACAGATAAATTAAAAAATTAGTTTTACTGAAGATAAAATTCATACCTTAAAACAATTTTTTATATAAAAATAAACAATCCCAGAGTACAATACACATGGAAAACGACATTAAATAACAGGATTCCAGTTGCTATAAAGGGCAATTTCTAGATTTAGATTATAATAATAATTTAAAAAAATAGATTAAATTTAATAATTAAATTTTAGAATTTTTAATCATACAATTATTAACTTCAAGGTTTTTGAATGTACAGCATAGTCTAATATTAGTCCATGTATAATTGTATTATTTCCTTATATTGTGCTTTTTTATTGTACTGTATAAAATATATTTTATTTTAGATAAATTTACTATGATATGATTATATTTTGTATTCAAAGTTTAATCGTTTTTGAATGGTAAAATTTTTTAAAAACCAATATAAATTTTGATTAAATCTAAAATTTTACAAAGATAAATTTTTTTTTAAAGAAAAATTGATTTCATTTTGAATTCCATATAGAAAACATTAAGATATTAAGTATTTTCCTTATTTTATAATGAATATTATGTTAAATTTTGAATTTATTCTTTAACGTCTATTAAAATATATTTTTAACACGAAAAATTAAGTATTTTGTAAAAAAAACAAATAAATTCTGCTAAATTAATATTATCAATATCATAAAGCACTATTCATTAAAAATCATTGAAAAATTAATACTCTTGAAACTAAATTATTAGCTTTCAATAAAAACTATCATTTGGGTTATTTGAAGGTATATAACGATAATTTTGTAACTTTCTTCAAAATAAATAGTCTTGCAAGTTATATTACCCACTCTTGTGTTTTTTTTTCTCTATCATATTTGTACTTTGCTTTCCATCTTTTGTACATTTTTAAGTCTTAAGTTTTCTATAATTAATAATATGAGTGTTTAATTCTGATATATATGTATATACTTGCCTTTATTAATATTTTCTTTTTCAAAGATATTTAATGAATATCTGTAAATAAAATAATACTACCAATTCCATTATGTACGTATTGCATTGTTGCCTACATGATAAAACCTTTCAACTTCTATCTCGAGTAGGTAATGAACCAGAATGTGTATGTAGTATATACACTAGATAAAAATCATCTATACATATTTTTTTCATTGCGAAATTTTTTATGTAAAAAAAAATTACAATAAATTAAGTGTATATTATCTAAAATATCTTTTACTTTGTGCTTTAATAGTTTGATAACGAAGATTTATTAGAAACTCAATTTTATAATCTTCTTAAAATTCATATAAGTTAAATTTTATAATTAAGTTCTATAAATTTCAGATATATTATTTTAATGTATAAACATTATGATTTGATATATAAATCGTTACTGATTAATACTGATTGAATTGTGATTATATTACTTTACTGATTGAATTATGATTTATATTATTTTATATAGTGTAATACTACGTAAGATAAAATACAAAATATCTTATCTATTTTGATCAGTCAAAAATTGAAAAATATTTTAAATTATTATAAATTTTTCGAATTTTTTTCTCTATTTAATTCAAATTGATTTTGAATTAGAAATGAGGCATTCATATATATATATATATATATGCTTTTAACATTTCTTAAGAAACCTTAGTCTTTATTTGTAAAGACAGTAAATTTGTAAATAAAAAAATTATTTTGTTTATTTTTTAAATATTCTAAAATTATATTCTATAAGTGAAAAGTATATATGTATTTATTCATATTTATTTATATTTATAAATAAACTTTCATTAATTGATCAATTATTTTTAATTTGTCATTTCGAAAAAATGTTTAGCTTTAACTTTTATAATAATTAAAATTGTATATTATATATATTTTGTAAAAAATCTTAAAAATGTTACTAAAGTGCATTTTAAACCATTTTTTGCTATATTTTAAATTATTATTAACAAAGTATATAATTTGAAAAATCAATAATTTATCCAATAATTTATACATAAAATCGATGATTTTAAGTATAAAATTATATATATTGATTTAATATATTAATTTTCGATGATATCAAAATAAATGTAAATGGATACTCATTATAAATACTAAAGTCAGAATATATTAAATATGTAATTATTTGAATTATTGAAATTGAACAAGTAATAAATTAAAAAATGCTTACGCAAAGATCATAGCATCTAATGTAGCTGTTTTATTCGTTTTACGATTGTTTATATTATATTTGAATAGAAAATATTTAAAATAATAATTAAATAATTGAAGGGAAAAGTTAATATTAGAGTAACTTTACTTTATTTGTGATTTAATTTTTTAGTATTTAGAATATACTTACTCATTTTAATAATTTTGAATTTTTGTCTTAAACATTTATTGATATTGTTATGTTAGGAAATACTTCATACAAAATATAAAAATATTTTTAATGATAAGTTTTATAAAGAAAAGTAAAAATTAATATTATTTTATTTTTTTATTCATTAAACTTCTTCTAATACAAATTATTTTTATCTGCAAACAAACTGTTATATTGAATATCGAAAAATTTTTTTAATAAAGAATTGTAGAAATTAACTTAGCTAACAAAATAAATATTAGAAGAATAAGTATTAAATATATTTACGTTATAACATTGTATTTGTTTTTTTAAATTTTTTTAACCCAAGTTATTAAAAGTATAATTTTTTGTAAAAATGGCTAATTAAAATAGCTTAAAGTTTTTTATGCATATTAATGATAATAATAGTAGTAATATTAGTTTGATAAAATAAAAATATTAAATAAGATTTTAACTAATTTATATTATTTATAAGTAAATGAAGTTTCTTTCAACCTATCTAAGAGAACTCGACATGGTGGCTCGAAATCACCAGACGACACCTGACATATTTATCGGTTTCGGAATTACGTTAGCTTACGTCTTGTTTTGAAGCTTGTACATTGTGGTTGTGCCTGTAATGACCTGTTGGACCATAAATAAATTATGACTTTGCTTCGTCTTGACTTTTGCGGTGGCTGAGACAGACAAAAAAAATATGAAATAATAAGCAAAGCTGCGTGTATTTTAACCCTTTACGTATTCAAATAAAAAGAATAGAAGAAAGAAAATTATTAAAAGTAAAGAAAAACATTTTTATTCTTTTGTTTGATTTAAAAATACCTTAGATTTTTCACACATTTAATCCAGTATGTAAATATATAAAATAACTTTTCTTTTAAAGATTATTTGACTAAAATCATATTTTCTAATTAATATAATTTATAAATAAAACTTTTCTTTAATTACGTATTTGTATCTGTTAATTAATGTATTAAGATTTTTTCTTATGAAATTTAATATAACTAGAAAAACAATACACCATACTACGTCTTCATTTTAAATTAAGAGAAAAGAATAAGAAATAATCCAGAAAATATTCGTTTAATTTATACATACACTTGTTTCTAAGGTTTCCAAAATATTAATGCCTGATAATGTAAACACAAGTTACACTAAAATTCAAGAAATGAAGAAGCATTACGAAGATGACTTGAAATTATTTTGAAAGAGCAGTGTGTGTGAGTCTGGTAGAGATGAAATATGATACTTTTACAGGTTGAACAAATAAAAAAAAATACACTATATTATATATACAAATTATAGAATACACTCAAGTGTATGTTTTTTGTGTATGTATGATTACCATAATTGTTTAGTTATGTAATATATATTTGTCATCAAGCATTTAACGTCTCAATAGATATAATGATTAAAAAAATTACTCGAACTATTTTATTAATATTCTTTTGACAATTTTTTTTAATATTTAATAGTTTTAATATTTAACACGTCTTATTATTATTATTATTCTCTTGTTAATTTCTTAAAAATATTTTTAAGAAATTAATAATTTTAAGTAGTATATATGTACTACGTTCCGTTCAATTTTTATATAAGATTTATAATTATTTGTTTTTAGATATTTGCTAGAAGATATATAAAAAAAGATATATAAAAAATCATGGGTTTTGTATCTAATAAGATTCAATTATTACCTACATATTTTTATAATAAAAAAATATTAAAAAAGTAAGTTATCAATACATCATACACATAAATAAATATTTTCTTTATGTTGTGAAAATATAATTTCTTGTAAAAAGATAAGATTCATATATTACTATAATAGTACTATATACACTGCTTATATCATAAAGTAATTTTATTTTACAATATTATATTTTTTGATTAATTTATTTAATGAAGTAAAAAAAAATTGATTGCCGAAAAATTAGTTAACGTTTTACTGAATTCGTGTTGTACTATCAGAAAGTTCTAAGAAAAAATTGAGCTCAACATTGTTTTAAAAAAAAATTAGAAGATTGTATAAATATTAGAATTTTTATAGACTCATTTTTGTGACTTATTAGATTTATTTAAATATATATAAATACTAGAATAAGAAAAGCAAATAATATATTTATACATAAATAATATTATAATAGTTACAAAAATATAATATGAAAAAATAAAAAATAACAATATGCAGAATAAATAAAAAAATGTTGATACTATTACCCCTACTTTTTCTCTTTTTTAAATCGACAGTTTTACTGAATACATATTGAATTTATGTTTATGGTAAATGAATTCTACTTTTCTAAAAGCACATTATAACAATGTATGTTGTAACATCAAAGATTCATCAGGTGATATCGAAATACGATAACACTTCCGAAACGGCACTCACTTAATTTGTAAATTATAGATGTAGTTTCATAAATATCGGTATAACGATGCCTACAACGAGAGAAACAAGCACCTTGTGTCGTAGTATATAGTGGTGATCGTTTCTCGGCGGGTGGTTTGGTTTTCTCTGCGAAAGAAAAGCTCTTTCCTTCACACTCCAACAGTTCAACCCCCAGGGTCCTGTGTCCTGTTGTCTCGTTATTAACTCTTCGCCTGGCAGGTGATGCGACGTGACGGTGGACATTTATTTCAAGACCAAATTCAGTTTTATGCGACACCGGACGAAATTGCATTTCCTCTCGCGCTGCGGGTGTGCGAAACGTGAGAAAACGTAGCTTCTGAGACTTAAGGAGAAGCTATAAGAATGATGCGGTAGGAAGGAAGGATGAGCTTTAAAAGAGGAAAGTTTTGTGTGCGACTGATACATGCATTTTATTTATACAGTACTAGAAGGTTCAAAGACAAAAGATGCGAAAAATCCAATATACCTTTGGGAAATAGACTTTGGACTGTTCTCAACGGATGACTGTTTCGATTGCAACGAAAATAATGCCTTAAGATTGTGTTGACTCCTATTGAAATAATTATTAATATGAACACAGTTTTAAAAATTTGAGAGTTTACAGTAGCAGTTGTACAAAGAACTTTTAAATGAGTTTTTTTTTTGAGTTTTGAATTTAAAGTTTAATCTTCTAGAACTTTTTGAAAAAAAAAAAATTAATACAGATTACAATCGCGATAATTTTATTTATATGTAATTGTTATCATTTTTTAAAATAAAGCAAGATATTATTAGTAAATAACATCTTACTTTAATAAGTGGTGTAATAAACAAGTTTGTAAGATAACACTGAAATATAAAATTATTTATATTTTAAAGAGAAAAAGTAGAATTAGTACTTTTGTTACAAGAATAAATTATAAATATTACCAAAAATTAAAATTAAAAATATTAAATTCTCAAAATGTAACAGAAATCATTAATAATTAATTATTTTCATATAAATTCAATTGTTTTAATATATAATCATTATTAAATCACCATTTTTTAACATTTAAAAAAAATGTTTATTTATTTAAAAACGATATCCAGAGCAGTTTTTGCAATTTATAATTATGTAAGCATTTATAATATTCAAAGTTATAAATAGAAATAATAATTATCAAGTAACTTAAATAAATAGAAAGGAATAAAACTTTATCGTGATAACATGGAATCCATGGAATGCGTCGAACCTATTGGATTATAGAACAGATTGAAATAGTAGTAGATGAACGGAAGTAGTGTAGATCATCGACTTTTATTTCTTTTTTCATTTTTCATACTTTTGTTAGATCAACATAATGAGAGAAAAAATAAAAATACAGCAGAGATAGCATTGTTGAAGGATATATTCTACTTTTAAATCGAATATTTATGGTGCTGAGTGCGTGACTGGCTTATCCGAAGAATGCGCTTGTTAAATGTTTGACCAAATGTGAAATGTTAAGTGTTCTAGCGTAGTTACAGGACTCGGAGCCTAAAGAAATCCATTTTTAAAGGTACTGTGGCTTTTTCCTTAAACTTTCACTTATAATTTATTACTCGTTTTATTATTATCCTTTGTTGATCTTGGTTTATTGTAGAGCAAATATTTAATTTTACGATTTTTTTGTTTTTTGTACTTATTATGTAATATTTAGATTATTTTCTATCGAATTGAAATTATATGCTTCAGATACTGTTTTTATAATTTATTTTATTGTATTATTATCATTTATTAATTTATTTAATTAAAATGTTTTACAACTGATATTTAATATTTTTACTTAATTTACATAAGACTATAGCAAAAAGATTATCAAACTCAGCTTTTTTCTCGTTATTTATCATTTTGTAATTTTTATACAAAATGAAATGTTTATTTATAAGATTTTTAATGTATCCATATTTTTAAGTAGAAATTTTCATAAAATAATAAATTAAGTAATTTTACAATTTGTTTTAATTAATTTACTTATATGAACTAATCACAATTTTGTAAACAATTAGAGTTTTAAACTTGCTTTTAGCACACAAAAAATTCAGATTTATAATCTCGTGTATTTTTTCATATTATAGAATTTTAAATAACTTTTTATGTAAAATTTTTAATTAATAGATTAATTATTTTTAAGTTTAAGTTTTATAATTAAAAATAAATATTTTATAATTGTCAAATTTTATTTGAAAAAAAACTCTTTTTTTATTAAATTTTTTTAAATAGTAAGACAATTGTGGACATTTTGCTTAAAATTTCACCTATTTATTTTTAATTAGTTGTATTTTTCCATTAAATCGTAATGATATTAATTTTTAAATTAGAGTACATTATTTTACGAATAATCATTTCAAACAATTTATTTTTATTGTATTATATATATATATTCAAATGTTAAATCCAGTAGAACCTAATTGTTATTTAAACATAAATTTTTATGAAATGATATACTCGAAGCATTACAAAATCCAGTAATTATATTTAAAATGTAAATATATATGTATATAAATAGATATAAATGCATGCTTATATTATCAAAATTATGTTCTACAAATAGTAGATCAATACCTATCTTTCTGGCTATTCAAGAATTTATACATACTCTATATTCTTCTCATACTTTTAAGAAGATTTCACTTTGTTACCTCAATGTCTTATAACTAATAGTACTCCCTCAGGTAGAGAATTCCCTGGCATAACTTATTGCGTTTATGCTTGTTCTCTTCGCTCATGGTCCATAAGAAAAGACGAATCACCTTAACCCCCTGCACCTTTTCACTTCTTTTATCCTCACTATTGTGTCTTCTCACCTCTTCTTTTTTCTCATTTTCAACCTTCCGAAAAATGTCCTTCTTTAGGCAATTCTTGTATTACATCGATTAAATGGTAGGAGGGGTTTGTAGAAACGTTGACTTCGGAGAATAGACGCATAGACAACAGAGCATGAGCGTGCAAGAAACTTGTAAGAGAAGTAAAAGGTACAGGTATAATAAGAAAAGTTTTCGTTATTTTTAGTATCCAATGAAACATATAAAAGAATAAAAACATTAGTTCTAATAAAGGAACAAAAATTAAATATAATAAAAAAGAAATAAAAAATATTTATTTAGAATCATACAGTTTGAAATATATTCATACATTTAGCTTTCACATTATATTTTTAATAAAAATATAATATGTAAAAATTTTAAATAAATATAGATTTTTTTGTTTGATAAAATTTAACTTAAATGTGAAACTCATAATTTATTTATAGGTTAATTGTATACATATTAAATATTGCCTTTTTAAATTACGAAATAAAACTACGTATGAATAACTACATATGGTTACTTATTTTATCGAGCTTATTAAACATTTATTCACCATCGTGTATTTAGGATACCATTTTGTATCCTTTTAAAATTTATCATTAGAAAAGACAATATAATATTTTTATTTAATTTTTATTTAATTTCCTTTTTCTTGCATTATTTCGAGCATTCTAACTATTAAATATGTCATTCAATTTTTATAATTAAATTTATAAAAATTCTTTCATTTATTGAAGCGATTTTATTCGTATATATATTCTTATATATAGAAATAAATATTTCTTAGTATTTATCATTATTTTTACAGTATTTTCACATTGCCATAATCCTAATTTAACAAAAAATTATTTAAAAAAATTCATTTAAATTAACAAATCAATAATTTAATTCATTTTTATATAAAATATTTTTTCCCTTAATCAACTTATTATAATTTATAAAAACATATATTGAAATATGCAGTGGAAAATTTTATATAAAAATCATATTTAAACTGGTAATTAGATATTTTATTTTTTTTGTAAAGTTAAATATTATTGGTACAAAGAAAAAAATATTATAAACATACCAAACTCGTAAATGGTGTATTTTATATTCACCCTTGAAGTATAATAGTTGAAAGAAGAATAACAAAATCATGCGAATCTAAATCTTTCCTGCATATTCAAAATTTTGTTATTCTTAAAAAGTAATCGAAATGACATGCATGTGCAACTCCTAAAACTTCTGGCTTCTTCTTAGAAAAGAGATACATCCTGCACACCTACTACGAAACAATACCAAAAATAAAATAAATAAAAGAAAAGAAATATAAGAAAACGGTGAAAAAGAACACAACAATGTTCACAAAAAAAGAACAGAACTGCGTTAATTCGGCGAAAAAATTTTCACAAAATACTGGGGGAATGCTCAAAAACTTCGTCATAATGTCTAAAAATCTAGAAAACTCGTGACGAGAGTGACCGAAAGAGAGTAACATAGACAGAAAGAAAAAGAGGAGAGATAAAAATAAAAAGAGAGAGAGACGGAGATCAAAAGAGAAAGGGAAGAAGAGAGAGAGAGAGAGAGAGAGAGAGAGAGATAGAGAGAATGAGAGGAATGGTCACATGGCTGACCAGACAGCTTGGCACCTACGAACAATTGGCTTGCAGCGACCTAACCGAACTTACGCGTGACAATGCATCGTTTCCACGGAGATAGTTCTTTATGCCTAAACATAGAGAGCTCTTTTCACCTTGTGCCTCTCCCTAGTAACGACGATCATCGGTTTTTCTTTTTGGAAGTTATTCTATTCACCCATTTTGTACATAAGTATGAATTTCTAAACGAATACACATCGTTAAATTGTTCAATTATTTAAACGAAAAAGGTACAGGTTGTAATTATGTTAGTAATTAATTTTAAGAAGAAAAATATTTTTGTTACTACATCGTTTTATTTGTGAGAATAATTTGATGATTAGTATATAAATTTAGGTAAATATGAGAAAATGATCAATTTTGTTATAAAATTTGGCGAACAAAAAAAAATGTATATAAATTAACTGGCTATCAAATTATAAGTATTCAGTATTATTTATACTTATTTAGCTATTAACTGAGTAATAACTTATTAAAAAGTTGAATCCGAAATTAGAAAGCTAAAGTATTGTTCGAACTATATATAATATCATAAAATATTCGTATTTTGTTAGAAGTCTTTGCTAATTAAAAGTTGGAAAATTTACTAATTATTATAATGTTTTATGTAAACGATATTCTATTTTATACGTGGATTGAAGAATTCTTATGATCTTAAATCATTATTTAACATCTCAATGAAATACAATAATTACTTTTCTAGTAAACATTTGTTGTTAGTATAAAGTCATTTTATACAATTTTATATTAGTTTCTTTATATCAGTATATATTATGTATTTATATTGTGTATTAAACAGATTTATAATATTTATATAGATATTTATAAAGATTATAATCAATATTTAGATAAATAGGTATAATGAATACTATGAAAAAATGTTTAATTTTCATTTATTTTCTTATATAATCCAATAAAATTCTTAAACTTTTTATATTTGCATATTATAATAAAATATCTATTTTAAAATATCTACACACTTACCGAAAAATTATATATATGCTAAATTTGTTTAGCACCTGATACAAGAAAATTCCTCGTTTCTTATTTCAGATTTTCTTCATATATCGAATTTCACACACACGCGCGCGCGCGCACACACACACACACACACACACACACATTTGTTTGACTGGATCGCCAATCTCCTCAAATCTGCTCATACATTTGAAAAACATCTCAAAATAATAATGACTTATCGATTTTCCTAATTTCTTATGATAAAAACTTTAAAAAAATTTTTAGGATTAATATTCATTACAAGTGAGTAGTCCCACGAATTGTTTGGTTAATTTGTTCGATAATCCCATTCGTGAAGCCTCGATAAATTATCGCGTTTCCATACAAACAGTTTATAGTTGATCGTATCATTCTTTCTCTATATAAAAGGCTCAAAATAGCAGGGAAAAAAATTTAAATTGACCGATACACGCGTGCGTCGCCGATGCAGCGGGCGGGTATTTGTGATCCACTCAAAGGGTTGTGTTGCTCATAAAGCTGCTCATAAATAACCATGTGTTTATATGAAATTGCGCTTCGTGGAAGTCCAAAAATGTTCGCGTGTGCCTTTCGAAAAATTTACGAGCAGCGTTGTTAAGTCTCAAGAATGAGAGGTACGGGGATGGCATTTGACCCTACCGATTTTTCTATTCATGGTCGCGAAGGTGAAACGAGAAGTTGATGGTCAAAAATTATTATTTTTTTTTCAATAAACCTTAGAGTAAAGTTGCGTGTGATATACTTGTCTTTAGTTTATTTTTTTTTTAAACGAGTTTGTAAATTCAGCAAACCTAGGATGTTGTTGTTAGTTTATATAACTATTGTTTGGCAGAATATAGAGAAACAATTGTAATGTTATATCATGTATAATTATATGATCATAGTACATATCATATTATTTATCATACGTAGTCTGGATTTTTTTTTAAAATTTTATTATATATACAAGTTTTTAAAATATTCATTTACATTCTGTTTAACTACATCATTTAAAAACCAATAATATTTATCTCTTGTTTTGAATTGTATAATTATTACATATCAAAATTATGTAAGTGTTTTTCAATTTTCTATACATGCTGTTGGATTTATTTTTGAATTCATATTTAAAAGATTATTCTTGATCGTCGAAGTAAAGTAGATTGTCATTTTTACTATTTCTCGAGTATAATATCTTAAAAATATTCCTTCTGAGTTTTGAATTGCTTACAATAAAATAGGAAAAAATATTATTATATATATTAATTTGAATTTAAATCATGTTTTTTTATGCTCTGTTTACCTTATTTAATATTTAAAGATAATTCGAGTTTGTTTTAAAAAACTGATAAATCTTATCTCAAAATTTAACAACATAAATATTTAAAAGATTTTCTTGTGAAAGATTATGACTAAATATTTCCATCTTTAAAGGGCAAATGTTTATAAAAATAAAATTTAAATTCTACAGTAGTGCAAAATAATTTTAATATAGAAAAACATTATTAAGGGTGTACTAAATATACACATGATCGTAATTCAATGTTTGATTCAGTACAATATTTTTTATATCAAAAATAAAGCAATGAATATATTTACAAGGACGCATGTTGTACATAGTAAATTTAATCTTATCATCTTTAATTTTAATTCAATTAATAGATTTGAAAATTGTGATTAAACTCAAAAAAGATTTCTTTATTAAAATTTTTATTTACGTTACTGCAATTTCCTTCCAGTATATTTTAATATTTTAATTTTGTTAATTTAAAACATTTGTTAATTTTTATGATAAATATAATTTATATACATTTTTATATTTGTATATTTTGTTGATAAATATTATTAATAACTGAATTTCAAAGTAGTTTCAAAAACCAAATAGAACACATTTTTTTATTCGAATCAATCCCCAACCCATTGATAAATTGATGAGCTTTTGAAATTGATGAACTTTGTAGATAATTGTTGTTTATCTAAATTATAATCTATATTCATAAGTATTTAAATAATATAAATGATTTACTAATATAATTTTTAGTAAGTATCTATTTTAGATTAAAAAAGATACTGTGACTGCTAAAAGAAAACTGAAACAAAACTTAAATCCGTTAGTCACCAGTCAACTTTGGCTGTATTGTAGCTTTAAAAAAAAATACATATCTCCATTCATGATATACACACCAGTATATCAAAGAACAAAGATCCACTAATGCTGGAAGGCTTGCACATGCGCAAAAATGAAGGAGCCAGATTTATCGGCATCACCGCAGACTGTACTAACACCACGCAAAAATCCCTCTCCTTTTCAATTTTCCCTATCTCTGTCAAACGATACACAGCTCCTGCATGAAAATAGACTTATTTCTTTTGCACAATAGGCGTGGTGGAGGTGGAATGGGGATAGGGGTGTGAGTTCCAAAAAGTCTCTTGGGGAGCTAACGGTAGACGATAACAATCTCATTTTCTTAGCCGCAAAACGCTTCTCCTCGCAGCCCCAATTTCGTTGTGCGCTATAGACACTTTGAATACCCTCCCCTTCTAGAGTTATTTTTTGGGTGTTATATTGACATGATGAGAATCGTTGAGTAAAGAGAGTATAAGTCACTATTGAAAAAAAGGAATACATATTTTGTTCCTTTTTGATGTAAGAGGGTGTAGGATTTAACATAATTTTGTTATACATTCTTTCAAACAGTTAATAATATTTAAAGATTTTAATATAATTTCTATTGTGCACAAAAGTACTTGGAAAAGTTAAATACCGATTGTATCTGAGAACCGAAATATACCACATAATATATCGTTTTTTATTTTTTATAAATATATCGAATATTATGTTTTTTTCAATTATGTAAAAGTATATGATTTTTTGTAACATAAATAAAATTTTTAGCGAATTATATAATGGTGTTAATCAGGTTTAAATGTACTTCATATGAATTTAGCATGTCGTGAGAAAAATAGATTCAGAATAGGCTATGATATTTAGACCACGGCTTATATTTGCGGATGGTAATACTAGTAATATTTTATATAATAATAAAGTGTTATATTCTTTGTTGATGTCGCCGTTTTTATCGAATATAATACGAACAAACTGAAGTCAATCTGGAATTAAGAAGTCCGTCGATCAATTTTGTGCTGAGAACTAATAGCTGTAGGGCAGCTGCGCGCGAGCTTGGCTTCATTATTTTCGAATAGTCATGCACTCGAGATGCATCCAGGCAGTCATAAATTCAGGGCTTTTAAAACTTGGCTACGAGTGTTTGCTATCCGCGGCAAATACGCGTTCAACTGCTGCAAAATTTATTTGGCTACTCTGGAAGCGAACGATAGAAGGAGAAATTAAAAAAAGAGCAAAGAAAGCGAAAATGGAGGGGGCTTTATATGTTCAGATTGTTGATTTGATTAATTTAACCGTAACGTATGGAACAGGTTGCATTTCTTTCTTTTGAGGTCGGCGTGCATACTTGATTCGATCTGAGATCACTTCACTCGTTGAGCATTCTGGGAATTTCGGTTAGCAGTTATGATCTCCAAAGATTTATTTAGTATTAGTTCTTATTATTTTACATGTACAAAACTGTAGATTCATATATAGGATTTTATGAACGAAAATATCATGTATCTACCGTTAATATAAAATCTAAATTCAAAGTTAGCGAAAGAATAACAAAAGTTCTTGTAAGATTGGACAGTTATAAATGGTCCACGAGATTTTTTAATTGATAAAAGTGATATTATGAAAGATTACATGTTAAACTGTGTATTTTATCAAAAATTACTAATAATTGACTATTTGTAAAAGTAAAAACATTTATTAAGATATATATATATATATATATATATATATATATAATGTATAAATATTTCAAAAATGTTTAAAATAAAACTGTATAAAAGAAGTAACTTAGATACCGAACATTCACAAATAAAAAATTTAAATATTTTGGATAATAATTATTATTGAGTATTGCACTGGAAAAATTATTAATTCAAATTATCATTTCCATATAATTTTAAATAGTTTCAAATATAAAAAAAATTATTTAAATAAATTATTTTGTCGGTTAATGTAACCATCATATTCATATATATTTACAGAGTATTAAATATTGATAAATTTATTATACTAATTTTCTTTATGTTGATAATGCTATAGAATATTTAATTTTTTTAGAAATTTTTTCTAAAATTTTATTAAGGTTCATTCTTAAGTATTATACACCTTAATAATTATCTACTTAATAATTTAGTCAACTTTGTGCATTTTATATATTAAAATCATCGTATCTTAAATATACTAAGATGACTGAACTTAAAAAATTAACAAATTTATTAACTAAAGAAAATTTTACTCAAAAATAGATAAGTAGAAACAGTTAATTAATGTAAATTTTATTTAAGTAGATAAAAAAATATTTTTCAAGTAACTAATTATGAATAATTAATCTCGTAATGTGACGATGGATACATGGCAAATATAATTTTATTATTGTTCTAAACAATACTTTTTATTGTACATAAAAAAAATACATATTATTTTTTCGAAAAATTTTTCATAATATTCAAATTTTAGTGATCTATTGGATTTTGCAATTGATTACAATTCAATACTTTGTGATAATAAAAATATTAAAATAAAATTTTTTTAAATATATAAGATTATTTTGTTGCTTTCCAACTTTAACATCTATATTGAAGACAAAAATATGACTTAGATTTTATTATTTCATTATTGATTACTTTAATTTTAATTAATTGGTAATTAATTAATTTTTATTTTGATATTTCATTTTTAAAATATACAATCTTTTCAATTTTTTAAAATTAAATATAAGTGAAAAAAATTAATTACTGAGTGAAATAAATTTTCACCAACATGCTGCTTTTTTACAAATTATTTAGAACATATTTTATAACTCAATTGTTATGCTGAAAAAATCTCTTTAATTATGTAGTTCAAAAATAATTTAATTTATATAATTCACCTACTATTTTGATCTATAATTATATCGAATAATATCTTAATTATTAATATAAACGTTATATGTGTATTAAAATGTTTTTATCTAAATTAGTTTCAATTGAACAGATGTCATTAGAAGTATGAATAAATTTTATTGCGAGTAAAAATATGGTACACGAATTTATATATTTAAAAATAGCAAATACTAAATTATATAAATTTACATTCAAATTAATTTATCTAATTTAATCTAATTTTTTAAAATAAAAATAATTAAATAGTTATAAAAATTGATAAGTAACTCAAATTTTGTCTCAAAAAATAAAAATTTAACTATGAATTATATTTTTAAATTGCATATTTGCTATTTAAAGTAAAAATGTATAGTTTTCCTGTGTTAAACATTAAATTTTATTTACATACATTAAAATTGTTTTTTTTTTAAACAAATTCACAAGAGTACTAATTTCATAAAAAATTATGATCAGGTATATTTATCGATACAAATAACTTCACCTGTGTTGATCGTTGCAAATATTAATGTAAGTTTATAAGACTTTGAAATTTAAAGACTTTGGAATCATCTTTTCAATCAATTTATTTGTTTCTTCTTCAGATCCTTATTCACCGCTTCAGTAACCGTTTACTTTTAAGCTTTCTCACGAAGCAGCGTCCACGATTTTTCGTGCAAAGAATTCAATTGTGCGTTAAAAGTGCACTTGGACGCCCGTCGTACAAGGGGTCACTACTCGACATTCAATGGCTTGTCCGTCTAGCAGTATTGTGAGGTAATTTCAAAGCACATAATTATACTTGCTTATATACCGTACGCATATAACATTTATACGATTTTGCACACAAATTTAAATGCAATGCTACACGAATCAATTTGCATAAGTATTTATATATTTGTACTGTTTTAAACGTATGTGTATATGTGCAGGTGTAGTAAAAATCACAGTTGGTGAGTCGTTTGAGAATGCATACGAATTATTATATGCGTCACTATAGCACGTTATATTTTTTGTATTCTTGATTACGTATTCGAGCAATGAATGATTAAGAATTTTGAGTTAATAATAGTGTATGTGGGCGTATATCCGTGTAAACCCATATACAAAAAACGTTATGTAATATTCGGAATAATTCTCCAACAGTTTAATAAAGTATAATAGTTGATTGTGTTTTCATTTGTTTTAATAATTCCATTGTCATTAAATTATTTTATTTATTAATATTAATCAATGTTAGTTTTTTAATTTGATAGATAATTTATATTATTCCTTCGATTTTTTTTTTCAGAATTTCTTGTTCCTTTTGTTTAAAATCTGAAAACATGAAAATAAAAGGAAACAAAGTACTGATTAAACGCTTGAATTTATTTTGAGTAAATATAATTATTAATGCTCTTAATAGTTCATTTATGTTTTTTTTGTTACGTATATATTGTTAGTTATGTATATGCTTAATTCATTATTTAATGTATTTTAATTTTCATCGCGTAATTATTTTTATCATTGAAAAGTAAAAAGTTTAAAATAAATCTTGGTTATAAAAACACGTGTTATTCAATATGTCTTTATTTATTTTAAAAACGGCTGTCAAAACACGAAATCTCGGTCACAATATTTTCCAAAAAAGCAATAAAGAGTCATTAACTTACCATTCAAAAGAGTTGATCAATAATCACATGAAACGTAAGACCTCAAAGCGACAGTTTTCTGCTTGATGTAAAAAGGCACATACTTGCGACTATGTGCATGGAATATATTCTATGACAACCGAAATAAAATCGCGTCAATCACAGAAGTAACCTTCATGCGTTCTCATGAAGTGTGAATACAAATGCCACTTAATCTCGTTCTATAGAAACTTTCGCGGGAACCCCAAAAACCAGATGGTCAAATGACTTTGTGATTGCAAAAAACTGGTTTTGATCATAGAAACTGACCCTCTACATCTGTGATCTGATATGAAATACAGTTAACAAGGATGGACACTAGATTTAAAATAGTTTTGCTTAGGCAAAACGTCACAATAAGTCTGTCTAAGATCTATTACTTAGTATATTGGAAAATTTCATGTGTGGAGGAAATATCATTTTTTGAATATTTGAATTTGTTCTGATCGTGTAAATATTTAATTTGGATTCAATTGGATTTAAGATAAATAATTCAGCATTATGATATCGTACACGGAGCATATGATGAATATGAGGCACGCGCTCTTTGCTATATTCTCACGACTACCACTGTCAACGTAATTCCAATAAGGTTTACCAAATTTATTATTTTAAATAGTTTTATTTCACAGCATATTTTATCTAAATGTGCTATAATTCGATCGAATTTCAAAAGAGCAGTAGGTAGGAAGTAGTTGAAAACAGAAGTTAGTACTTATAATCTCAGAAATTTTTAATTAATCTGTAAATGTTCCTCCTTCATTCTAACATGCAATAATATAATATTTTAAATATTATCATGTATAATTATATAACTACTATAATTTACTAAAGAAATTAAAAGAAGAATGGAGCACAAACATAAAAATCACAAGAAGCTGTTGTATTAAATTTATAAAAAGTAAATGTAAAAATATGTTTAAATTTTGATCTCACAATTTTAATCATCAGAAAATTCCACATAGTTAAAAAATAGTATTATACATAAAAATTATAGAACAAAATTTATTTAAATAGAAATGTGTAAACAAAATTTTAAATAAAAAAAATTCTGCAATTGAATATGATTCAAAATTTATTGTTTGTAAATGATTTATCAACATTATAATAAAATTAGTATTAAATAATGGAAATTTAGTGTTAAAGAATGGAATTTGTACATTTACTTTTTTACATATTGTATTTTTTTTGATATATTTAAAAGTGAACACTTCATTATTAAATATTTAGTTAGTATCATGTTACTTAAAAGAAAACCATTTTCAATCTTTCAGAAAAACGATATGGCAAGTAACTTGTGAATAGTTTCATAAATGACTGATAAAAATTTTTTTGAGTATTTTATAAATATAAGAAGATAATAATTTATAACTTAATTTTTATTCAGATCCGAAATTAATAAAAACAACATATATACATTTATATAATATTATTTTAATACATTATTTTATTGATTATATTATTATATTATACATATATCACATATTACATTATATATATATATATATATGATAAAGTTAAATATTTAAAAAAAATAATTTTAAAACACTTATTTAAATTATAAATGAATTGCAAACATTATATAAAATATAAATTATTAATTTAGTATATAAAATAATCAAATATTAAACGGTAAATTTTAATACATGGTTTTTTAAAATCTTTTTTCATTTATTTCAAACGAAATGTATTTTCTAATGACATACATAAAATTTTTATTTAATAAACGCAAGTAAAATCATAAGTTATTCGAAAGGCTTATTAATTCCTTAAATTTTAAATATCAAAAAAGTAATTTGAATTAACATAAAAATATTTATAATTTTTTGTATATTTTAATTTTAATTTAATATTAATCATTAGTTTTAATAAATTATTTAAAAATTGTTGTTTCAATATAAGCATATCATTGTTTCATACTGTCAATAGTTTTATGTTATGCTAGTTATTTTTATATTCTATCTATTGCAAGAATTCAGTATATAAATTAATAAAATTATTAAAATTTATTAATTTTTAAGTTTGGTTAGTTTTTAATTATTAAATAATTTAATTTAAATAAGATGTAAGTACATGTTGTAATATGATTTCAAATTATACGAATAAGTTCTATAAGCAACAATAATTAATTAATATTTTTTTTGTATATTACAAATGTCTTATAATTGAAATGTAGCTAAATATAAAAATTAAATACTTTAATGGTTTTGCAACTGTAAAATAAATAATAAATGAAAATACATAAAATAAATAGTTTTTTCTTTTCATTTTTTAATTTTATTTTTGAATATATTGATATTGAAATAGTAGTTATTAGACCTAATTATCCAAACTATTTCAAATATAATTTAGAAAAATGAATTAAAATAGTGAAGTATATATGAGTAATTAAACGTAGTACAATGTATGAATGAAATAAGCAAACATATTATGCGAATGTATATATTGTTCAATAAAAATAAAAATGTAGAATATATTTCTGTATTGAAAAGAAGAGATAAATTTTAATAATTGTTTTTAAATTTGCTATGATTTTTAAAATAATTATAATTATTCGATCCCTGATATAAAGAAATTGAAATTTATGTTTTATGTTCTAAAATATTTAAATTGTATTTAAATTAACTTAGTTAAATTGAAAAGGTGTTTAAAATTAGTATTAACTTTAAACTTTTATAACATTATAAAATTAGAAAGCTATTTTTCAAGTTATTTACAACTAAAAAATACGCGTTTGGTTTATATTTGTAATATAGTATGAACTATTAACTTTTAGTTTCTGTGTCATGTTTTAGATCGTTTATTTTATTTTACACATATATACTTTTAATTTAATAGAATCATTGCATTTGTTGGAAAATAAAGAATTTTTAAAATATCAACTATAAAATTAGTATTAGTTTATTCTATATTGATTAATTTCATAACTTTAATTTAATAACTATAAAATTAGTAATAATTCATTGCAAATTGAGTTATTTTATTATCGATAGTGTATCGTCATAATAGAACTTATAATACCATAGATTTTCTTTTGCTTCATATTTTATTGAATGCAATAATTAAATATTCACAATTTTATTCTAAACTTTTAAAAATCTTACAAGCAATAACAAATTAATTATTCACAATAAAATGTTATATTATTATAGTATAGGTGGTTTACATAAGAAATAGTGAATTAGCAGTAAGATAATATATTTCAAGAGAAAAGAAATTTTTCATACGAAGGCATTTTCAAGGAGACATTCTTTGATGCCACTGGCTAGTGTCAGTTTGTCTAGTGAGGTCGTTTTTCTTTTCTACCCAACTTATGTCAAATCGAAAGTCGCTAAATTCGATATAAGAGTGTAGCAAAGTATCTCTCACTCTCTTTTCTCTCTTTCTTGTTCTCCCACCCTTTTTAATACTCACTTTGTATTTCTTTCTCCCTCTAGGAATTCTTGGATTCCCGCGGCGCTGTTCCACCCCCAAAACATCGCTCCCATGTGTCTGGCCTATCAATGAATAGACCGATTATCTTGATTTCTTACACGTTTTTCTTTCCTTCTCATTCTCTACAGTATTTTTCTTAAATAGGTTTCAACCTGGTTCTCCTATCTTTTTTTTCTATTCATAATAGCTGATTCTCTTTCTGCTGGTATAATATATATTTTTTATGTGTCATTTGCTACTTTAGGATTTGTTTCTTTTTCTTTCTTTGTTAATTTTGATTTGGGTTTTATTCGAGCCGCTCTTCTTCAGGTATGTATAATATAATATATAGATATTTTTGTAGCTTATAAGAAAGGATGTTGAATATTTTATTTCTACGATTTCTTTATTTTCTTCGTTCAACCGCTAGATACATGAATAACATTTCGAAAATTGATACATCTTTTTTATTTTTTGTTTTTAAAAAGTGTTTTAAAAAATAATCATGAAGCTAAAACCAGTGTATGGAAGTTCTGTAAGTCAAGGTGAAGAATCTTTTTTAATTCGGGATTCGTATGATAAAAGTTATTTAAAACTGTAAAAATTGAATTATAAAAATTTCAAGACATTTCAACGATCATTTAAATTAGAGTGATTTTAGTTATAGGTTTGCAAATAAAAATCACAATAAAAATTAATGTTTATATAGTTGAAGTCTTACAAAGATGTGCAAACAAATTTTTGTTTTAAGAGAACTAAAATGTAACTAATGAAGAATTAATTGAAATTAATCGAATTTATGCAGTTTCTTAGATTCTCTTATAGATTCTTTTTTAGTGATTTGTATGTATAAATTAAATTATTATTTTTTAAATTAGAAGAATTTGTATTTAATAACTAGAAAGTGACTATCTATATATGAATTATTCTAAACATAAAGTAGTTTATTCAAAATAGTTATAGAAATTATAATTAGGAAAAAAGTAAAAATAAAAAGTATTTAATATGTAATTAAAAAATGTAAATTGATAAAAATGAGGTAGGAATTAAAAACGGAAAACATAATATCGAGAATTACATAGGAAATAAATTAATGAGAAATTAATGATAAAATAAGATTATATGGTAAAATACATGATTAATATATGATAAATTCATTTTAGATATAGAAAATACTGTTAGCAGTAGAATTTGAATTCAATGTCGCATAATCATTTAGACGAATAGTAAAATACGATAGCAACAAGAAAGTAGAATTCATATCATTATAAAAAGGCTAATATCAAAGAATATACATATCCAGTAGTTCTTATTTATCACAGGTCATAACATAGAGGAATTTAGATTATTAAAGAAGAAAAAAAGATTTATAAAGAATATATAAGAGTTAAGTAAAAATATAAGATGTAGTAGTAATAATAAAGAATAAAGTAAAACAAGTAAACATGCGTACTAGAAATAAGAAAATAGTTATATAAGATTTAAAATGTATGTAAAAAAAAATAATTGTAGAAATAAGTATGTTAAGAGAAATAACAATGTAAATATTGTTCAATAAATAAATACTACTACTACCACTAATATATACATTAGTTAAAAATTAATAATTCCTTTAAAAATTATCAAGGCCGGTAATTGTATATTTTAAAAAATTTGTAATAAAATTAATATGCTTTCATAAATATGATATTTAAATAAGTTCCAAGAAAAATCTTTGTATTTAGTTTTGAGTAAACAACAAAAACAACAACAATAACCAATAATAATAATAGTAATAACAACAAAAACAATAGAAATAATAACAATATTTATACAAAGTAAAAATTTTTCATTTTCAAATATGTTAGTTATTTTGTAATTTTACACTTTTTTTAAATTTTTATAACTCGAACAATCATATTTTCAATATTCGCTTTATTTCTTTCATAATTTTTAAATAAATCAAAGCGAATTTTTAAAAACTAAATATTTATTATAAACAAAATTTATTTTGTGATAATATTTATGATTAAATTAATTTAACTAAAATCAATGTTGTTTTAAATAATCATAACAGGTATTAGTAGAAAAACTTTTTAAAATCTTAGTAATTTAATAAACTGCTTATACTGGACAATTTTTAATATGCTTATAATTTTATAAGAGACTTTTTAATTATATTATTCTTAAAATTTCAATATAAAAGAGTAAAATTATTTCAAGTCTACAGTTTTTATCTCCAATTAAAATATTTTACATGGAGACCCATATAATCTCTTATTCATGATTTATTTTTTTATCTAAAAAAATTTCCCCTCAAAATATGCATACCTATTTTTGAAATCTGAATAATTTTAGTTTTAAATAAGTAATTTTTATTATAGTTTTTAAAAAAACTAAGAAAGATATTATTTTTTTCAATTACATATTTTTTATTTAAAACTAAAAATCACTTAAATTTGAATAAAAAATGGAAATCAAATTAAAAACATAAAAATAAAATATGAATAAATAGAAATACGATAATTCATTTTGTCATTCTATATTTATTAAAGTATATAAATATTTATTTATGACAAGAGGAATTAAAGTCTATCACGTTTAAAATTTTTTTATAAAAATATTATATACGAAATGTTGATACAAATTTGAATAAAATACACACATTCAATAAAATCAATAGATGTCAGAATTTACATGCGTGAACCTTATTGCAACAACATAAGTAAATAAAATATAATTTATTAAAGAGCAAATTTCACCTCAAAGTATATTGGTAAATTGACTGAAGTTCCCATCAGGACCTTTCCATCTTATTATATATCATATAATAAGTTTTATAAACAATTTGTTTGAAGTTAAACATTTGTGAAAAATGACACATCTATTCATAAATTAACCTGGATAAGCTCTTAAATTTATTTATATATAATAATTTATAAATATAACTTTTCTTTTAGCCGATGAAAAAAAAGTAGTTATAAAAAATATGATTACCATGAAACTATAATAAAGTTTAGTTACAAAAAATGATAATTGTTTGAAAAATAAAACATTTCTTAGAATCAAACAGAAAAAACTTAACAGTTGAAGAAAATATAAGTAGCTGATGTAGTTTTGTTCAAAATTGCTCTCCTTTCCACCCCTATAATATGTGTAAATAATCAATTTGCCGGTCTCCTTTAAACGACGCACATTCAATTATGATTCTGGGCGGTGTGGTACTGTGTACATGATAATATGTCATATGCTAGTTTATGAGTCACGCGCACTTACCCTTGGATTGGACTCGTGCTGGGAATTTGAGTACACATAGGCTAACACTAAACCGATGATTTTAATTGTTCACAATGAGAACAATGGACTTCGTTTATTAATAGTGTTTTGACTTGACCACTCTGACAAAGAGAAAGTATTTATGCATGCGTATGTATGTGCGTGTTTATGTGAAAGGGAAAGAGAGAGCGAGAGAGAGAGAGATAGAGAGAGTGAGAGAGAGAAAGAGAAAAGAGAGAAAGATAGGCAGAAATAAGTTTTTACTCAAAATAATTGTGATTATTCTGTTTTACTTATTGTTTGTTCTTGCTTTATCATTTTCCAAATTTTTATTTTTTTTATTTTTATTTTATTATTATCGAAACGTTTAAAGGTTTTAGGTCACCTAAACTCAGTACAATTTTACTTTAATGCACTTTGTTAAAAGATTGATGAATAATTTAAATTTAAGATTAACGGATTGAATATTTGATTTTCTCTACGTAAATTTCATCTTGGAATCCAGTTCTTATAAAGTTTCTTATCCATACGAATATATTAAATTGTTCGAAATATAAAAAATTAAATTATTAAATTAAAATAAAACTGTAGTCAACTTATGTATATTATATTAAAATTAAAAGTATATAGGTTTTAATAAGTAATTAAGACATTTTTAAATCAATTAGTTTAATTATTATGATTTTAATATAAATAATATTTTTTACATATCATTTTCTATTTATTATAGTATTTATAATTTACGGAACAAATAATGTAATAATCATAAGAAACGTATGAGTTTCGATGAGTTTAAATCGAATATTTTGAATAAACATTATTATATTTTTTTAATTTAATCGGTGTGAAAATAGTGTAGAAAATTATTCTTGAATATTAAAAAATGGTCGCAAAAATATTAATTTTATTCTAAATTAATTAAATGAAAATTAATTAATAATTGTAAAGTATGAATTAATATTATAACATAATTATAAAAATAAGATTCTATATCTTCTTTAAAATTTTGTACAAGTATTAATATCCATTTACACTAATCTTTTTGTGAAAGGAGATAAAATAATATATTATTTATATAAACCAAAATTAATAATTAAATTCATGGTATTCGAATGTTAATTTTGTTATGTAAAATAAAATGCCGTTCTATACAATTATTATAATTCACTCAACATTACAATAATTTTACTTTAAATTTATATTATTAAACTTTAAATGAAAACTTTATAACCAACATACAGATTTCTAGACTGTGCATGAATATTTTAAAAATAGGTTTTAAAATTCGATAAGTTTAGTAAACAAATTTTGTAAAAATAAAAGATTACGTTTATTATCAAATATATTATATGTTAAGGGTAATAAAATTTATGTCTTATAAAGTATATTTTCTTTTTTCAAATGCGATCAAAATAAAAACTGCAAAAAAATATAAATGGCTTTTCTAAAAGAATATATTTCTAGTATAATATATTCGTATGTATCTGTAATTGTGGTATGATAAAAAATTTACTTTAAAAGCAAAATTGACTTTTCTTCGTGGTACTCGGAACACCGATTCGGTAAACTTCTCGCAGGTGGTTGAGCACATGCAGAAGCGTGCAGTTTGAGGTGATTATGTAAGGATCATATCTTGTTTATTTTTATTCTGTTAATAATATTTTGCATGTAAATTCACTACTTAATTGTAATATTATCAGTATAGAAGACAATATATTAATATTTTTTTTATAAAAAATTAAAAAAAAACTGATTTTAAAGATTACATAAAAATGATTCTAGTAATTAAACGGACCGCATGATATGTAATAACGATATTAATATACAAAAATATATATAAAAATTTTCTGAATTTTGTAATGATTTTTCAGCTTGCTCGATATGAAAAAATAAATACCTTTTGGGACAATCTCGCATTTCAACCTATGGATTTTCATCCATCTCCTGTTAACATTTTGATCCTGCATCTCACGCAAACAAGTGACGAATTAAATATAACAGTAGTATTAGCAGTATTAGTAGTGTAGCAATAAAGAATTCATGATTTTAATATAACTTAATTTAATCTATTATCCAAGTTATTGAAAGTATAATGCGATTTACAAAGAATTATAAAATTGACGCTACAAAATACAATCTTCAATATCAATAGTTACTACAATTTTTTATCATTATTTGTTTAACGATTAAAAATATTATACACAAAAATTAATAATTTTTATAAAATAAATGAATTACAAACAAATTTTATATAATTATTTATCAGTAATAATATTTTAAGAAATTTGATCAAGTAAAGAAAAATAATTAACGGAAGATTCTAATTATTCCATAGAAAAGAGATATTAACATTTATAAACTCAAACATACATTGCTCACTACTACAAGAATCATTACTACAATATTTTAAATTCGTATTATAATTGTATATTATGTGAATTTTGATATTCATCTTTTCACACTAATATTTTCGATAATTTATGTACATCTTTTAGCCAGAGTAAATATAGCTTTCGTTTTATAAAAAATATTGTCAAATAATAACGGTTACAGAAATAATAGTATCTGAAAATTAAAACTTATAATTTATATTTATTTATATTCTAAAAATAAAATTTTTCAAACGTTATAAAAATATATTGCGATAAAGTTCTTTCATTTATGTCATTAAATTTTTGTAGCAGAAATTGGTAATTACACGCCCTTAAGGTATCAATATCTAAAGTTATTGCTGTGATACATAAAATAGATTTTTATAAGTTTAACAAATTTAAAAAAATAACACATTATAACTTTTAGTATGGATGTAAGAGAAGAAATTTCTATATATTAAAAAGTAAAAATATGAGTGTGAATGTTCATCGTTTAAAAATTAATACTTAGAAACATCGCAATACTTCATTCGCAGTCTTTCTTCTCTGAACGTATCGATTATATTAAATAATAGCTATTTTAATTACAATAAAAAATTTTAATATAAATATTTAAAAAACAAAATTCTTTCATGTCGATATGGTAATAAAAAATTTATTTGTCTGAATTTGATAGTAGTATCTATTGATGATAGACAGAATGTTTAAAAGTAATACGCTAATGATTCCAACTAAAAAATTTTAAGTAAGTGTATTATATAATTTTTTCTTATTTATTGGTATAAAAAAATATAAATCTGTATATTAAATATATTAAAATTTTTGGTAATAGTCAAACTTGGAGAGAACTTTTATGATGGTTACGTTTGATTTATTCCTGTTTAGACGTGTGAAATGGTTGTAAAATAACACATGCGTAGCTAGAGTCAATTCAAGGCACATATTTTGCTTCTACACTTGTATTTTATAACATATTTTCTTGTCATAAATATGAAAATCTATATCTATATCTCTTTTTTTTCGGGTAAACCGGCGAAGCCGGAGAGTCAAGAAATAGTTTTATTATCTTTTCAAACCTTAGCACATAGTAAAAATTCAAGGAGGTTATAGTAATTGCTGTTTTCGAAAATTGAAATACTCGAAACTATATTCTTCTTTCTGTTTCTAAAGAAAGGAATAAGTAATGCTAACAAAAAAGAAAAATTTTTTACAGTTTAATTGAAGAGAATTTTTTGCATTTACTAAAAAAGTTTGTTCATTTTAAGGAAAAAAGCAATGCTATTATTCAAAATATTGAATCTTTATCAATAATATCTTTATATCTCTATCTTTTAAATTAGTTTGCTTTAATAGTAGCAGTTTGGATGAAAAGTAAAAAATTAGAAAAGCTACGAAGAAATAAAAAAGGTACAACGGAAATAGATAAAGTAGATATTATCTAGATAAAAATACTTTAGAATTAGATGTGATTATGTTACGATAAAAATAATAAATAAAAAAATAGAAAAGATAAAGTAACAAAAAGAAAGTTAAAATTTGAAAGAACAAAATTTAAAACTGTGAAAACAGAAATTCTAAAAAAATGTATAAAAGTAAGATTAAAAAAAAGAATGTACGAAAGTAATAAATATATAATGAAAAGTGATGTATGATCAAAATTATGTAAAAACATTCTATACTCAAATTGCCAATGGTGTCAAAGATAATATAAATTGACCAACAATATAATTATACAGTAATAGAAAATATAGAAGAAAAAAATGTGTGTATAAAAAAACAAAAGAAGAGAAAAGTAGTAGGATTAAATGTGTTAGCAATATATAGAATGAATAACAAAACAAAAGCGAATTAATACTGAATAATAAAGAAAGATATAATTTGCAGATTGTGCAATAATGATGAAGAAACAATTAACCACATTAGTATAAAAGAGTACAATGAAATAGAGTTTTATTGGTTCGATAAACGTTCTTGGAGAGTATCATGAAAGAAAAAAGAAAAAGTTGACAAATATTAAACAATAGTGCCTGGGGTAGAGAGACAGATAGACCATAAAAAAAATTTATATATATATTTTTAAAAAATTATTAAAAATTTAAGAATACGGTAAGATAAATATTATTAAATGATAAAAATGAATATTTTAAAGTGTAAAATATTTTGTTTTATTTAAGAAATTTATAAAGTAATACCAAATTTATTTATTGATTAACGATATCAAAGATAATGATAACGCTGTTTTCAATTACTTTCAAAATTTTGATTATTATTTCTACAAAATTTCTACACTAAGAGTTTTTAATTTTAACTTAAGCATTCTGATTAAATTTAAGCAAAAACTGGAGCTTAGAAAATAAAAAAACTTATTTCTAAAATATTTGAAGTATGATATTAAAAAAATATTGATGCAATACTTTATCAATAATTGTACATATTCAAAATATAATAATGATTTTCTAAAAATCGTATAACACATTCAAAATATAATTACGATTTTTGAAAAATTATGTAACTTGTTTACAAAAAATAAGATCAATCAATATGAATAAATTATTTTTTTACTAAATTTGAAAATATTCTAGTTATCTAAATAAATGTAATCAAAATTTTTAACGAAAAACATTCAGTGTTGCGATCATATATTTTTTAATTTTCATGAAAAAATCATTTAACTTAATTTATAGCTATAAAGAAGTAGCTTTTACACATTACACGATGAAAATCATAAGAGAATAACAAAAGCGTCGTCGTGCATTTACATTTAACCGATTGCAGTCAACATAAGTCATTAGTAACTAAATGATCAAGACATGACAGAAGCTTACATATAAAAAGCTGTTTTTTGTATCTTTTTGTAACTGAAATTCGGAAGTTTCTCTCTCTCTCTCTCTCTCTCTCTCTTTCTGTCTGCTTGTCTTTACTCTCGCCTTTCTCGCATTCTCTTCCTAATAATGAGAATAAAAATGAAAAAACGAAGATCGTTGCACAACAGCGGCTTCGTCGTCTTCAGCATCGACTTGTCTATCGGATGGCATTGTGCGCAGGTTACTCTTCACAAAGAGAAACTATAGCTCGAAAACAAAAGCTGCCGTGAGCGTCGAGAGATGTCATGGCTCGGGTGCGAAACAGGATAAACAGACTAAGAGAGACAGAGCAAGAGAGAAAGAAAGAAAGGATAAGACAGTGAGAGAAAGAGAGGGAGAGAGAGTGAGTAGGAATGATATAAAAGGAATGAGAAAGTGTGAGAGAAGCTCATTCTAAGGAAAACGATAAGAGTGCCAAAAGTGAAGATATATATATATGTATAGATATATATATATATATATATATATATATATATATATTATATCGTGAAATACAATAACGAGTTCGTGAATGGTTTCGCGCCTCTATAACGTGGTAAGCGTTTACTACAAAGGCATCTTCTTTTCACGCTTAATCTTTTATGGATGAAAGAAGTGAGACGATAGAAAAAACGAACAATTGAATTGTGCATGCAAACTTATGGGCCGAGACTTTGGATTTTGAAATGCAGTGCATGATTATTAGATGCAGGTTATTATGAAATATCTTATAAATTTTATAGAATGAGTATATGAAGTATTGTTCTTTTTTTGTATATCGTTCAGAGGATAATTATTATTCTTCGAAAAGTTACGATTTTTTAGCGAAATTATGTTTTTGGTGCTCAAAAATATAATAATAATCATACTGGTTAATTGATTATAACAAATGAACTTTATTTTTATTTTAGTAATTGTGTCATTTTATATTTTTTTCTTTTTTTTCTTACGAGTTCGATACATATTGGATGATGTATGTATTCTTGCCAATCAATGAATTACACATTATTTAAAATAAAATAAAAAAAAAATTTTTGGAGAATACGTATTTATTTTATAAATATTAAATTTTAAGAATTCAAAGTTAATGATCCAAAATATGATTTTACTTAATTTTACCTTTATTATTTACCTTAATTTTCATCCTCATAATATTAATATTATCAGATAAGTTCTATACTCAGATAATTTCTGCCATTCATATCTATGAATTATTTAATTTAAGAAGATATTAAAATTTTATTTTGATCTCTTTGTTATTGTAAACAAAATTTTTGTTTTCTATAATCTTATTATCTAATATTTAATTAGCCTAAGTCAATGGTAATAAAAAATACCTCTAAATTATCTTGAAAAAAATCCACGCTTTAATTCATTTTAATACGATTCAAATTAACTTATAATTATTAAAGCGCTAGAAGAAAATATTATTTACGATTTCAAATATAAAAAAACAAGGAGCAACTCTTCATTAGATTTTTTCATTAAATTAAGCCAACGTACATATATTAAAGAAATTTAATTAATATATATTTTTTAATATATGAATAAAATATCATTATAAGTTATAATTCTATTAAAAAAATTTTTAAATAAGAAATATTAAAATTAAAAAATAATTTGTTTAATTAGAAATTTTTATTGTTTTTTGATTTATATAAAAAATTTTTCATTCACCTATATTTTATTGATAAGAGTCAAAACTAAATTTTTATTATGAATTACAATATATTAAATTTTACAATTTGTTTACAGTAAAATAAATAATCAGTAATAAAAAATTATAATTATTCCATACCTACATTGCGGAATTAATATTTATTCATAAACTTATAAAAAATATATATTACATATTTAAACAAAAATATTTGCAATTATTAAAGTAGTTAGTTTTCCATTAAAATTTTGTTATAAACTTCAGATTCAGAATAATATATAATATTAATAACCCTATTGAAAAGGTGCTTGGATTTCAAGTACATACACTATGTTAGTATATAGTTATCTCGATAATAAATAACTCAAAAACTTAGCAAGTTTAAGAATAATCTTATCATTTTTTATAGATGAATACCTTTACAATATATAATATTTTTTAACAATATTTTAAATCTGCATAACAGATATTTTATCAATATTTTTTTAAAGGTGTGTATTATTCTGTAAATGTTAAAATGTAAATTTCGATTTAATAATATTTCAATTTTAATCTTTTTTATGATAACGTTTTTATATTATTGTATATATTGTATTGTACAATTAAATTTAATGAGGATTTACCGTGTTATAGGAGTTACAATTCATATCTTGAGGTGGACACGTCGCAGTGGCGATAGTGAAAGAGAATTAGAATCAGAGAATACACGAGTAAAGAATAGAACGAGAACATTAAAGAAAGGACAAGAACGTAAAAGTACAAATATCATTATAAAAAATAATGCTGCGGGGAATACAAATAAAATAGAAATTTTTGTTGCGAACTGAAAAAGGAGTTGTAATGTAATGTCAGAAATCGTTGAGTAGAACAACAAATAATTGTATTGCCAAACATTATAAAGCTCAAAATTCGCATAAGTTCAAAATTTTCAAAATAGAAAAAAAAGGAACTATTTAAAACTGAAATACTAAGTAAAGTTTATTCATATAATACATTTAGATTTAAATAATAAAATGATCAATATGACTATAAACGGTAATTGTAGGGCTAGATCTGGATATAATGTTCTAGAGATGAAAAGAAGGTTTGAGAGGGTGATCAAAATTGGTTTGAATAAAAAAAGTATAGTTAAAAACAGGTGACAAGTGTTAGTGGTGAGTTATGGGAAACGAAAATGATAAGAAAACGATGATGATCAGGAAAAAGTTGTTGAAAGGTTCAAAAATTTATTAACCAAGATAATATTTATAAGAAAGAAAAAATGGAAGGATTATGTTAGAAAAATGTCAAGAATGAAGGAAAAAGAATGAAAATTGGTAGTACAAAGAAAATAAAATAATTAGGGGAAGTATCGTATGGATTTATATGCGAAGAAGAAAGAGTTGCTCTAAAGAGAAGAATACGGAGGAAGGAAAAGAAATGGTATTTCAAGAATAAAAAAGTAACACAAGTGGTAAATAAACAAAAGAGAAAAGTGAAAGTTTATTTCTTGAATGTTGCAGGATTGAGAAAAATGAAAAAATATGAATGAAATTTTTGCAGGATTTGTAAAAACTAGGATTACAACAGGTGTAGATTGAATAGAATACAACAAATTTCTTAGAGATAAAGTATAAAGGTAAATAAATATGATCGTAAGTTACATATAAAATATATCATACTAGTAGCAGATCCGAACAATTGATAATTATAAATGTAAGGATAAAAGGAAAATATTTAAAATTAATAGTGGTATATATAAAGATTACTAAGTAATCATAATAACGGAATTCAATGGGAGAAAAGAAGAGGAAAAGGGATAATATGATAAATGGAAAAAGGGAGAAAAAACATGGAAAGACAAAGTTATGAATAAGAAACGGAAGTGATAAAAATTTGATAGAGGAAATAGATTTGTTTATTTTAATTGGGAAAAGAGAAGACAGTAATTTCATAATTAATCGTAAATCTAGAGAATCTTTGATGAACTATTTAATCTTTAATGGACAAACAAAGTAGTGAATTGAGAGTATGAAAATAGTGGAATTAGATCTCAAAACTATAGTAATTGAACTAATGTCAGAGATCGAAGAGAAAAAAGAAAAAGGAAAAAAGGCGTAAGAAGGAAGAATTATAGGTCAAAAGCATTTTATAAGAACAAAATGAACGAAATGAATGAATTGAAGCTATTGGATGGATCGAATTGAAAGAGAATAAAAAATGAGATCACAATAATATAATGGTGGAAAGAGTTGTGAAAGAAACATGGTAGGATGAGGATTACTGGCAGAGCAAGAAAAAATCTTTGGAAATATATAGGAAATAGAAAGGGTACAATGAAGATACAAGGAATTAAAAATAAAAATAAGAAATCAAAGCAAAAATAAAGAAAAATATTAATATATTTTTATCTTGTATACAGCAAAGAAATGAAAAATAAAATAGATAAAGCGAGAAAGGACAAGACTGGGAAAATATTTTTGCAAAAGATTTTTGCAAATATAGATGAAAATATTTCAAAAGAAGAGCGGTTATACATCGTGAGAAAAACACAATGCTAAGGAGGATGAAAAAAGAAATTTTGGACGTGACGTTGAACAGTTAATTAAAGAAATTAAAATAGAGAATATGCAGCAAATAGTAAATAATATGAATAGAAGAGAGTTTGAGAAAGAAGATGCATGAAATGTGGAAATATGGGAGAAGACAGCTTATTAAATGTATGACAAAAGTAGTCAGAAATTAATAATAAAGGGAGAAATAATATTAGATGCGTGGAAAGGCATAAGTATTGTGCTAATATTTAAAAAGGAGAAAACAGATGCAGATGATTACAAAGAAATTAAGTTAAAGACACAGGGCATAACATATATGTGGATATTATAAAGAATAGATTAAAGGAATACAAAGAAAAAAATAAAATGTATGATGATACTAAGTTTGAATTTAGAAGAATACATGTATTGAAAACAGTAATAGATATGCAAATCTAAAAAGAAACATCCAGTATTATAATTAAAAGATACAATAAATGTAGAATATTACAAATAGATGCGTATATAATCTATGTATATTATTTTCTCCAAAATATAATTTTTTTATTTTCTTTAAAATTAATTAATATATTAAATAAAATTAATCTATGATTTAAAATAAAAATAATTTTCTTTATTTAATAATTTTTTGATAATCAAATACTGTAGTATTATATAAAGTTATATATTTATATTATATAATTTACATACGTGAATATCTATGTTTGTCCATGTTTATTGAAGATAAAACATTTGATCTTTTATAATATTTGAATAATTTTTTTAAAATTATGTTTTTAATTATATTTCATAGATATAAATAATTTATATTTAGTATATTTATTTATAGTAGAAATGCATGTCCATGTTTATATATTTCATTTTTTATATAAAAAATATCTTTTAGTAAACTTAATTGTGAAATTTTAGTATTACATAAATACTGTTATGTTTGAATTCCAAAAATTATTTTAATTTTAATTTTATTCTAACTTTAAATTTATCTGAAATAAATAAACAGAATATTTCATCAATATAAATAGTCATATGGTATAAATAGTCATAAGTTACATTAACTTTTATTGTGAAATTATACTAAAAGAATACGACTTGACTCTCACATTTCTATATAGTTCTAAATATAGTCATATTCTGATCGCACGGGTAAAAAACTTGATTTGATAAACACTTGAGAGTATAGCAGGTTATCGTAGTGAATTGAATCATTTTTTGGTTAAATTCATGTACATCCTGTACGTGAGGATTGAAAATGAAAGAGATAAGAACTATTGATATGGAACAATTAAAACAATCACTCATATAGCTTAAGTATGTGATAAATATTGCAGCGGTTACAGGTATGAGTCCAATATCATTGTTCTCAATTTTGCAAACGTGTACGAGGTATCCTGAAGCTTGATTTTTTGTGCGTTTCAAGGCCAAATGTGTTATCACTTGGAGACGAATGCCCGTGCGTGAGTCAAGTAATTGGAAAGCCTTTTCAAATTACAGTATATTTTATTTGTTTCGCTTTTACCCGTAAGTATACGTATATAATCTCAATGTTGCTGAGAATCAGAATGCATCGATCTAGGAATCTTAAAGCTGATAAGCATGCGGTTGTGTGAATGAATCACTCCTTTTCTACCAATGATAGCATTAACCAAGATGTAACATATTTTAATTTGCGAGTTATATTTAAGGAAAAAAATTTATTGCGTATTTATGTTATAATTATATCTATCTATTATAATTTTTGATGAGCGATTCGCTTCATTTGATTTATTCTGTAATTTGACGTTTTAGATGTATAATTATACAATCTATATTATTTTGGCATTATTTTGAGCTCTACTAAAAGTATTTACATTTACTGCACATTTTAAAGGTTATTTTAATAAATACTAATATTTTCAAACATTTTTTTATTACTTTCAAAAATGTTTCGTTTCATCATCAATCAGATTTTATAGAAATAAGTTTCGTAATACTATTACCATCTTTCAATGTCTCACATACAGAACATAATCGATTTATACTAGAAACTAAATTTTTAAATACATTCAAATCAAAAGATTTGAAATTTTATAAAGAAAAATTATCTTCTGCAAATATAATTTTTAATCCATTTATTAATTTTTAATACCTCTAAAATTTTTTGTATATGTATCAGTAAAAACTAATCCGATATTGCACATTTTCTATTACAAATCATAAATTATAGCAAAATTTTTACAAAATTATTAAAAGCTTAAATGTTTTGTATTAATCATAACTACATCCTTGTATCTTCTTATAATAAATAGAAGTTAAAATACAGAAATCAAGTAAAAATCTAAGTAATAAAATACTAATTTATTAATGACAATGAAAACTGCAATATTAAATTTTAAACAGAAGTTCAAATGAATTTATAGACTGTTATTTTTAATTTTTATTATTAAAAAAATTTTTTGTAGTCTGATTAATCTAAATGTTGAATTATAAAAATAATTTATTTATATTTTTATTTCTTTATATTTTATTATCATTTAAACTAGTTTTGTTATAATTAATTTCAACTACAATAATTACAAAAATTTATTTAAAATAAATATATTGTAACATATGATGCTGATATGAAAAATTCGCTACGTACATCCCATCTAAAAATTTTATAAGACAAAGTTAACATAAGACAAAAGCATTAAAAATCAGATGTAACGTAACTTCGAGATATAGAAAAAATGAAGAACTCCGATTTGGATTTTCAAATCGATCTTAACAAAAACAATAATCGAAAAAGAGGAGGAATGCTTGAATAACGGAAGAGAAATCTTATAAAAGGGGATACATGAGGGCGAAATCATATATGAAGTTACTAATTCAGTTCAAGATTTTTCTCAGGGTTTTGCGGAAATCAAGTGCTTTCATATAGATCGTCTTTAGTGTCTCCATCTAAATACTATCGACGGTGCCCGATAGTTAAACGCTGGTGATTGTTCGATCACAGTTCTCATTCAGCCACATATACACTCACATATAATAAAAATTGTAATTTAAATAGTATTTTAAAATTTAAATATATTATTTTTAAAATTGAATTGAAACTGTTTCTGTAATAAACTTCAAAAGTTCTGCGCTTTATTATTTATTAATTTTAATATATTAACAATAAACTACTTTCTAATTGATCTGCATTTGTTACTTCGGAGAAGTAATGAATTATGAAATTTAATTATTTTTATTTTACAAACATTTTTAAAGAATGAATTGAAAAGAAAAAATAACGTATAAATTTTTTTGTAAGCTTTGAGAAAGACTCATGGATGCAACAGGGCGTGTATCCTCTGTTTCGTAAAATAGAAAAACTGGTAGATAAGTAACAAGAGCCCATATGGCAACTATACCAATAAATTTATATAACATCATCAGATGTACATCTTATTCGAGAAGCAAATTGATGAACCTTACCGAAGTAAAAATTGCATGTTAAAAATAAAGTGATGTAGCGTATATATATATATATATATATACACTAGGGCCCTTGCACACATACACGTTCAACAAAGTTGTTAGAATTATTATAACACGGGCCTGTGGAGGTATTTAAAAAAAGGTCCAAGAAAAGGTCGGATTTATTTTCTAGTTGAAAAAGGATCTTCTCGTTGAACATAGCAAAGAAGAAATATCTATGCGTATACCCTTCGGTACAACGTATGCATCTTACATTACTTTCAAACCGGTAACGTCTTTCGCTCGACCAAATATTTTCAATATACCGGATACTCTGTGTTGCACTTATTATTTTTGTTATTTTGTTCTTAATCCCTGTTTTTCTATTCTAATCCGAAGCGCTTCTTTTCGTTTTCCTTTCGTTCTTTCTATTTTTATTGCTTGTTACAAACTCTTTTTTGTCCTTCTGTGCTTAGCTTTTGTGACAATTTTAGCAGTAGATTCTTTCGATTCTATACTGTTTCTAATTTTGTCATTTAATATTTTTAATAAAAATGAAATTTGAAATATATTCTGGTTCTCAATCATTAAAGTTAATTATATTTTATAAGTTTTCTAGAAACATTACTTCAAATGTCATGAAGATTTATCCGACTTACTGTCGAAAATTGGATAGTTATATTTAAATAGAATATTGGTATTTTTTGGATTATTATTTCGCAAAATTTAATAATTTTTTTTTTTAATTTCTTGTTTAATTTAAAAATTATTTTAATACTAAACAAATTTATACTAATCTAAGCTTCAGTTTTATAACTTTTTTAAAGGTATCTGTATTTTTAGCATATATTACTAACTTCATTTAAATAGGATAGATTTTGTTAAATAATAAATACAAATATAAAAAAACTAAAATTTAAAAAATTCTGCAAATAGATTTGTTAAAATAAAAAAAAAAATTTTAATTTGAAAAATAATATTTGCATGTAAACTTAATTTTGCTTACGTTTATCCTGAAAAAATGTTGCCACTTATTCTTTTTTTATGTATATTGAATAGATGATAAATATATAATGATTAAATTTCTCATTATGTAAAGTATTTTTCCTTGAGTATTAATAGTAGAAAAATTAAGATATATTACGTTTAAAAAAAGCAAAAATGTTCTGATGGTTATTATTAAACTGTAAATAGTTTCATTTATAATTTATTTAATGCATTTATGTAATACTTTTTTACCATGGATTTCATCATTTTATACTTCTTTTATATACCAACATATTGTTATTGGCGGTGTATACCAGTCATTTTGTTTTCATTTGATGTTACTATTTCAGTTTCTTTGTTCACGCATTTTTCAGATGTTATGGAAAATTAAATCCATAATCCTACAACTTCACTATTCTTCTTATAAATTTGTACTTATAATTTTTACTTTCTCTTTACTTTTATTTAAGACACTCGTGAAAGTGCGAGAAAACGAACGAGAATTATAGCCAGATGGCATGAATGAGAGAGAGCATGAGAGAGAGAGAGAGAGAGAGAGAGAGAGAGAGAGACACACACATGCGTGAAATAGGGAAAAAAATTTTTAAAATTTTGTGCAATGATATTTATTTGTGTGTAAAAAAAATTGTTAATCGCTAAGTATTATTAATATTAGCCAATTAACATCGATTATCTTACTGAATTAACCATAGATAGGTCATAGATAGTTCAACATTACTGATATTACTATTAATTTTTACCAATGTACAATGTGGATGAAATACCATCATACTGATCTTTTTATTTGTACATTAAGTGTTGAGAATTAGATTGCATTAGTTACATTAGAATCAGATTAAATTACTTAAAGTTTAGATTTCTCAGTGTGAATAGCTTTCATACATAAATATAATCGTAATAATACTATTAAATAATAAAATTTTATATGACTACGCATTTTATTTTAAATTAATTTATAAGAATTTTTTTTAGAATATTACACTAATATAAGAATATTTATAATTTATATACTAATTTATTTTTAATCTGTTTAAATTTATTATTTTAATTTTTTAATGTTACAAAACAAATAAAAAAATTGAACACTAATTCTATATACACATGTAATATAAAAACTTTTAAATGTTGAAAATTAAAGGAATTTAGAATATAAAAATTTGAATCTTTTACTCTTTAAATTCATTGATACAAAGATAATTATGGTTGCTTTAGTAAATTATAATAACATATAATAATAATATATGTAATCATACAGTTTTTACAATTATTATTAAATTTTACTAATTACATTTTTTTTCAGTATTGTATTTCTCGTGATGCAGTTTCGAAAACATAATATGCACATATGCTTCCTCTTCAGTTGATTATTTCTAACAATTTTTAAATTTCAAATAAAAAGTTTTAATCACACGCGTGAATAAAGCTTAACTAATATTACGTGGTAAGTTTAGCTACTTTACAAAATTAATTAAACATTTCTGTATTGAATCCTTTCTCGAATAGACACACCTGTATCAAAGAAACTTTGACCCTGGCAAATCGTGATGCTAAATATTTCGAGGTTTGAGAGTGCGTATGGATATAATATACGACTGGACAGCGACTCCTCTCGTATTTTCGTACATGCAGCCTTCAAAGCTTCATCTATTTGCTGCTTAGTCAGTTACCAGGTATTCCACTCTCTTCAGGCACAAAGCTGGTAGACAGCCTGGTGCCGTATACCACACGCTGGGTCTATAATAAGAGAAAAGATGAAAAACGGAAGGGAGAAAAAGAGTTGTAACGAGAGAGACAAAAGGAGAGAAAAAGATATAGAGGAAAAAAAGATGAGAAAAAGAGAGAAAGGTAGAAAGAAACAGAGAGAGAAAAAGATAGAGAGAGAGAGAGAAGAAAAGTGAAATATGCATACGTCGGTTAACTGGCTTAACATTTTTTCTTTTTCTCTGGCTCGGTTTCTTTTATCTCTGACTGTTTCTCCAAGGAGAACAAATTAAGACTGAAAAGAACTTTCAGTTATATTAATGAAATTTTTTAATCGAGCGTTTTTTAAAATAACGTGAGAGGATTAGGATTCTTGATTGATTCTAATCCTTTTATTCTTTTCTAATTTCTGCTCGTGTTGGAAAAAAATAGAAATTGGTTATGGGAACTCCCTTTCAAATAAATTTTTTTTGTAATTCCTTATAAATGTAAGTTTGTTCATGTCGGATAGAAATTAATTTTTAATGTTAATTATGCCGTATTTACTAATTTAATAAGTACGAAGTTGACTATAATAGTATCAATTTTAATATTACCTTCAAAATGTGTTTTATTTAAATTATATTACTAAAATTAATTGAATTATAAACATCCAATAATATTTAAAAATTTTTGTTAAATATCAGATATTAATGTTGCTAAATACAAACAAAAAGTTTAATGAATAATATTAGTGAAATTAGGAGAAGTTTTGATACATGTCATGAATTATAGATAAACAATAGTATTTCTTAACGTACGTACATAAGCATATGATAAATTTATCAAGAAGATATATATATTTTAAATTTGTAAATATTTTTTTAATTTACGCTTATGCATGAAATATTTATACTAGAAAATTAAAACAATAATAATAGTATTAGATTTATATGAATTTTTAAAAACATCGTTTATTTCTTTTTTTAAGTGTCTTATTTTCATTTTCTTGATGGCTATATTTTTTCATCTATTATCTCATTTTTTAATAAAGCTGATTGCTACACCTTTTTTATTCTTTTTCATAGTGTAATAGAATTATTATCATAGATCTTCGAGTTCTTTCATATTTCTATTTTCATATTATACTTTGTTATGTTACAATTATATATTATCAAATTTACATAATTTTATTTTAAATAAAAAATCGAATTAGTTTTTTACATATAATTTTAAATAATAAAGTTTGTTATTGAGAATATCATTATAATTTGTAAAATAAATAATTACTCTGAATTGTATTTGATATTATTATTTCATGCTCCATAGAGATAAAGACATATTTAATTTACATACTTATTTATGTGGGTATAAAAATATTATTTTACGAATTTATTTTCAGAAAAATTATTAATCAATTTTATTTTAATAACTGATTTAACTAAAAAAATTATTTAAAGAATTTAAAATCAATATATATATATATATATATATGTATATACATAAGTACTAAAAATTATATAAGTTAAATGTTTATATTTAAAATTTCCTTAAATTATCTTTTTATTTTTAAATATATTATAGTATTTAAAAATTAAATATAATTTATTTAATTGAACAATATTTGTTAAATTAATTCAAATATAAAATTAATTTAAACAAACTAATTTTTGCTTTACAATATAGTAACATCAAATTTTCTAAAATAAAAATTGTATTTATGTAATTGATTATTTTCTTACATTTCTTATTCAATAGATATTCATAACTTAATAAGATTCTTAAATTTTAAAAATACAAATACAATACTATTAAAATGATTTAAGTTAATTCGCAAATTTTTTGCTGTTCAAAAATATAAATAATCTTCACGAATTTAATTGGTGAAAATTGTAGCAGTTATTAAACTAAATGATTTTATTACGTTAAAGTAAAGTTAAAAACTGTTTAAAATCTTTGAAAAACTGATCTGTTGTGTGGTTAAAATATTTCCTTTATATACTTTCGATTTTAATCGTGAATGTTATTTAATAGAAGATACCACATCGTTTTTCCATGTAAATAAATATTTTGTGTTTCCTTTTCAACGATGAAAATATTTTTTTTATACAACTTTAAGCTTAAAATTAAAAAATGTATACAAATTTTCAATACTTAAAAATGTACCTTTTTGATAAAATAACATTCAATGGCTTTATTTTAAAGCAATTTATATTAACGAGATACACTAAGGGTTATTGTACTGGTATAATTAAATTTTTACGATAACAAGTAATGAAAATCATTTCAATATTCTGTGATACAATTATTTTAAAAATATTATAAAAATTGTATTTAGTTTATTCCAATGAGAGAAATATTTAAAATTTTATTTAGATGTTTTACAATTCTTGTACCATTATTTTTGTTACAATATATATTTTTATAAGTAGATATTATATATTAAAAAAAATTTATTTTATATATATATTTAAATAGTGATTTAACTAGTGATCTAAAAAAATATAAAATAGTAATTTATAAATACTTTTATAGTGGAATAATTTTAAACTATTATATCTTTATTAAATGGTATTAAAAAACTCTTAGTACTCATTATTTCTTCAGTTTCCAAATATTTTAATAGAAATATTGAGAATACGTATTTTTAAGCTATATTTCACGATAAATGTTGAGGGGAAAAAGAAGAAAATACTGACAGTAAATCAACTAAACAGAGGCAAACTATTCGATGTCTCATATTGTTCAGGTGTAGCTCGTGTCGGATTAAGATCGTGCTCAAGTATATCGCGGTTAATACTCACTCACTCGGAAATGTTTTTAGCGGCCGAGAACAATGGATCAATCTACTATCATCTCGACTACATCTCCATACCGCATTTGTTGTTATTTATCCTGACGTCCCACTAAAATGGTAAACTCGCTCACTTTTTCATTCTTCATATATTGTATGGTGGCACAACAATTATTTCGTTTGTGTTTTTGACGTTTGGAAAAATAAGACAGACGTTTGATTTTTTTTTTTATCGCAGTCAGGTAGTAAAAATGTTCAAACATATGACTACAAGCCAAAACGACTAATTGGGAATGTAAATTCGATCATAAACGGACGCAAGCCAAACGAGAACCGTGAATATATGTTTGTGTCTGGAAATGTTAGAACGTTCTCTATTTTTGAAACAACGTTTCCTAATATTTATAATAACATTAATTTATAATAACATTAAGTATTGTTATTTTCATATGACTGATATTTAAAAATTTATCAAATGAAGGAAATCATGTTAGCTACTTATAGTTTTTAGACGTACTAGAATTACAAGTTCTTAAATTTTCTTGATAAAGAATTTCTATAAATAATAATATATTATAGAAAATATTAAATAATAATATAATACCGTTTAATTTTAGAGTTATATTTAGACTCGATTTTAATTTTAAAGTTTTTAATCAATTTTTTTGAGATAAAAAATTTATTATTTACAAACAAATGTTCAGAAGTATTCATACATAATACTTTTAATATACAATAATACGATGCACTCATAAAAAATGCACGTCTAACTTTGTGCATTCTTTTGGAGTAAAAAAAGCAAACAGAAGAGAAAAAGAAAGAAATAAGCGCAATTTGCAATGGCGTCAAGAAACAGTCAGTGGTTCATTATATTGTTATAAGAGTAAATCTGTGAAATGAAATAAAAAAGTCTATACATGTATAATTCAAAGGGACAAGTAGTTTTCTGACCACTACAGTAAATTAATATTTTTAATTTAACAGGTGTGCAACTGACCGTGATTTTAGTTAGAATTATGAAAGCACAAGCTCGAAAAACAATGGAATAACAAGCTCCACAGAAATTGCTTTAGCATTGTGTAGCACATTGTGTATTATCCACAGAAAACCTATATCTCTCTTTCTCTCTCTTACTTTCTTTTTCTTTATTACTTTCTTTCTTTCATTCTTTCTTTATTTATTTATTTTTATTTTTCTTCAATAAAGAATACAGGGACAATCTTATTTTATGCCTAAATTTTAGATACAGTAGAAATTCAACTTTTTTTATTGCATCTTTTTATTTTTATATTAATTAATGTTTGTTTACAAATCATTAAAAGAACGTTAAATATGTTTTCATTTTTATGGTTTTATCTAATAACAAAACTAGAAATTCTTGATGAATTCTTTGAAATTATATACATTCATCCAGAAACTATACAGATATACTAACTATATACATCAATAAATTATATACATTCATCAATAACTCACATTATACATATGTTAATGCTTATTTGTATCAGTAATTATAGTTAGTATCTTTTGATAATCTTATTGTATCTAATATTTAACGTAATACTTTAAAAATTATTTGTTAATAAAAATGATAAGTAATATATATATATATTTTTTTATTCAAATTTAGTAAAATTTATTTAGTGAAAACAAAATAAAATTATGAATTCATAAAGAAATACTAGCGATTTTGTATTGAAATCTTCTTTGATTTAGAGTAAATATAGGTAAATATAAATAAAATGGATATGTCTACTATTAAAATTATCAAAGTAAAAATAAAACCATATAATTCGCATTATTTAACCATACGGAAACTGATGTGGTAACTAATATTTAATTATAATATATAGCAATTGTTAAGTTGAATTTGTTACTATCTGTTGAAAAGATTATAACTACAATAATTTTCTAAAACCACCGAGAAAAGGGTAGAATTGGAATATTTTTCAAAGTATAAATTCCGTTAACATGAATGAATTTTGATGCTAAATTGTTCAAAGGGGTAAGGAATTTCACACGGTTCTAGAGATATCTATTTCTTGCAATAAACATTCGCAACTGAAAATTTTACTGTTCTTTCCCCCTCTCTCTCTTTCTCCTCTTTCTCAATATCACTACAAATAGTTTTGATTTTCAGAAAGTGACCGTTATATTATTATATGATGTTTACACAATTGGTAGATTTTTGTTGGTGCTTAAAGAAAAAAAGAGTACAATCCCTTTTTTGCTGTTCTTCAAGGGATGAGGGAAAGCAAAATAGACAAACGAATACCGCTTCTGTTGTAGAAATTTTAGGAGGGGCTTACATAATAAAAAGTGGAGCTGTAACTTTATAGTTCTGACCTTTTCTTTGTTATTTCACGTTCGTACTATATGACTGCTTTTAACTTTTTAATATCATTGATAATTTATTTCCGTTGTAACAGTGTCAAAGCTTTTGGATACCCAAACACTTATTTTCACGAAATTACAATTAAATTTTAATTTTGTATTAAAAAGATTTACAAATATATTAAAAGTTTATTATAAAACAATAATACTGTAAAAATATTTTGTTATTTTGTTTTTATTAGTTGTTATTATTTAAATAATTTTATTATTAGTTGTTTCATAATAAATTTAAATGAAAGAAATAGTAAGTGAATTAAAAAAAAACCATATATTTTTTCGTAGTAAAAATTAGTTTTATAATTAAAAAATTAAATTACGATTCCATAGTTATTTTTAACAGCCTTTTGTAATATTCTTACTATTCTTATTATATATGAGATTCTTAATAATAATATTTTAATGCTAATATTAAATCATTTTTTACGAGCTTAATAGTAAATATATTTGATTTTATTTATTATATTCAACTTAGTCAAATTTAGAATTAACATAAATTTATTTATCAATAATTTTTTTATAATACTATTAAATATAATTTCAACATCGAAGAAATGATGATCTATATATTTATATAATCAACAAACAATAGGTTTTTAACCACTGGACACTTTAAAAATTATACTTTATTAAATAAATAAATTTCATTCCATTTAATATTACTCATTGTTATTAATGTCATGTAAAATTTTATAAAATTTTGTAAAATATTTAGTAACTTTTTTTTAACTTATTTCAATTTTTGGATAACGAGTAAAACCGTGTTTCGAGATACTAGAGATAATGCTAATATTACAACCTTAGAATGATCAGGGGAACCATAGTTTTAAATTAGTAAATGCAGTGTAGTTCGGTTCCTTGAATCAATCATTGCTGCCACGTTTTCAAGTAAGGAGGCCATTCAAACAATAGAGGAGGGAAGCTATATAGAAGGTAGATTTCTGATATCGGAAGTTTCGATTGTAGTCTGCCTTAGGAACTGTATCTACATCTCTACTGCAAACGTCTAGAGCCTTCGAATTTAAATCTTTTTACAATCATCATTTTCTAAACCCCATATGAAATTTAGGTGAAGTATTCTCATTGTTTTGAATCGGATGGAAACATGAGCTGAAACTTATGGGTACTATACTCTTCTATCTGCGAATACATTCGAACTAGACATTCATACTCTATAATATATATTAAATTATGTTACAGAAGAATTTATAAATTAATGTAAAATGCTATAATCAATCATTTTAGTTTTTAAATAAGAACAAATAAATATAATTTTAATTAAAAAATATCACGATGATTAGCTTTATGCATTTTTTATTAAATGAATATTTCACCCAATATATTAATTAACCCTCATTATTTTTGTACTAAAACTATTAAATCAAATTCTTTAAAATAATTAAAAAATCAATAAAATATTTGATCTTAAGTACTTTTCTTTAAAATTAAAAATTTTACATTTCATTCCGAATTAAACAATAAATGCACATTAATGACAACTATGTCCTCCCTTCTTACATAACTTTAGTTTTTAATAAAGAAACGATCGTCTTATATCTCCTTAATTATAATATTAATACGTATTTAATTTAATTCAAACCCCAATGCTAGTGAAAAATTTAAAAACAACTTATGTGCAATCAGATTGTAAAGTAAAATAATAACAGATTCAACGACAATCAAGCAATACTGATAGTCATGGTTAAGAGGTGATTTTAAGGAAAATTTCATTGTGAAAATGTTTCATTGTAAATATTAAAGAAATATTAATTCTTTGTGATTATAAAGTTGACAGAGAGTAAATAACATATATTTCAAGTAAAATTAAATAGTAATATTATCATGAAAATATTGCATTTGTTCTATTTAGTGATGACGTGTGTACATAAACTGTGAAACCGATTTTGTAAATTAAAATTCCTATAATTACAAACCAATGAATATAACTTATAATTTTATTACTTACAATTACAGCATGATTGAAGGTAATAAAATTATATAGATTATAAATAATGATCGAAAATTAATTAATAGTATAAATGCTAGATAAAGAGAAAATTAAAAAACTGTAAAATTTTATAAAAACGAAAGATCTGTATCAAATTTATGATTTTGCCCAAAAAATGAATGTAAAATAGAAAGTTGTGTTGTATGTATGTATATAATAAAAAAACAATTGTCATCTTAACATCAGTCGAATAATTTATATTATTTTATAATTTTACATTGTACATAAAATAACCATATAATGGCTAAAAGAAAAATAGCTATAAGAATAAATCAAAGTTAATTTTGACTCTTAGTTATTTCTCATCAATGTTTAAAAATATTAATTTACAATAAAATTAAAGATAAGATAAATAACTAAAGTAAGTAGAAAGACATACGAAAGTAATCTATTTTTTTTAAAATAGCAGAAGAAACAATATTTTATTTTATATTTTATTTCAAAATTTTCAGTAATTAAAATTTTTGTTATTCATTTTTGTTAAGCAATTTAAAATCTGTTTTTTCTAAACATTCACAAGTGTAAGCTTCTGTTGTTTTAAAATTATTATACATATCATTAACAAATAGTCAGTGCTAAATTACTGAAGAATCCGCTAAATACTAAAAAAAGTTTTTTAGTAAATCTTTACTTATGATAGTGCATGAAGAAATAAAATTTGTGAATTATTAAGAAAACTATTAAAAATTATTTTTAAGAGAATAATTATAAAAATAATTATAATGTAATTATATATGTTCCAAATTTGATGTACATATGATACAATTTGCACATACGTACTTAAAAGGCTATAGTTATTCTATTCAAATATCAATTAAGAATATAAAAGTATAAAAATTATATTTAATGAGTTATAATGTAAAAAAAAACTTTTAATTTATTAATTAATAAAAATTTTATAAAGATCTATAGTTTATTCACTAATTATTTACTAATATTTACTAATATTTACTAATTATTTACTAATAATTTACTAATAAGTAAAAAAATGTTATAAATAATAATCATGTTCAATTAAAAGTTAATAATGATAAAAAATATGAATTTTTTATGTGAATAATTTCAAATTTTAAATTTAAATGTTTAATCTGATATTATGTAAAAAAACATAATTGATTATAATATTCTAATTATTAATAAAACTTTAAACATCATGTGTAACTGCAGTAATACAATCTATATTATTTTAATTTCATTATTGATATATCATGAATTGATGATGATAATTGATATATCATGAATTAATATTAAAGCATCCTATAGATTTCTTTCGGGAGTGTCAATTTAGTGAGAAACAATATATATTCTATGTTATTATCATACACATATATAATAATTCTTTTAAATTGCATACCAATTTTTATTATATATAATTGGTACTAAGTTCAATTTTTTATTCAAAATTTCTGTATATAGTTAACATTTTCCATGAACGCTAATTTTATAATTATTGACCTTCAAATTTATAAGAGTAATAGAAATATTCTGAAAGTTGTTGTTTTATGTCGGATTTGTCTTTAAAAGAATCTCAAAAATTCTAAAGTGCTTTCCGATTTCATTTCAAACGTGAAACATGGAGAGGATACGTAGTTCCCCACTGTCGTTACCAAATTTTTTTACCGTAACCAACACGTTCCGTTTCTCGTGTCTGCATAATCTGTATATATGTAATCGCACCCACATTGCCTAAAGAAATTTTATTCGTTTCTCTTTAATTCATTCATTTAATTCATAATATAACATCATAATATATAATGTTATGTTTCAGTTTTAAAATATTTACAAAATAATAATTCAGAATGAGTTTTAAAATCTACTTAGTCAATTTTATTTCAATAAAAATATTTTTTTAATATAGTGAGTTAGTTTCTATCGTGTAATTGATAAAAGTTTCTATAATCATAAGATTCAATTTTCATTATAATATAAACATTCTCACATGTTACTATTAGGTTTACTTCTATGTAATTATGTCGCAACGAGTTTATTTTGTTTCTTGACGACTCTATTAATTAGTTAATTTTATAAACAGCTGCAATATTTTATATTGCTCTTCTATAAAAAGCTATAAATTTTTTACACGTATTATTAGTATTGATATATCTATGAAAATACGTCTGTTCTCTTATTTTCTTTGAAACTTTTATTGCGTATTTAATATTTATATTAGATATGCACTTTTAAATAAAGATTCTTTTCTATTGGGACTGACTCTCACTTGCCTTGTTATTTTTGTTTGTTTTATATCGTAACATTACTGTAGTATGTAACTGACAATTTATTTATTTTAATATTTATTTAATTTTTATTATTGCTCTCAGGATTTTAAATTGCATTATGGGTAACTAAACCACGGAAATCCACACGATTTAATTTAATTTAATATAATACGATATATTTCTTTTATAAGAACATTTGTATGAATGTTTTAGAAGTTTATTAAACAAAATTTTCATTAATTAGATTAAGACTAAATAAATATTAATTTTTTGTGACATATTATTTAAATTAATTTGTAAGCAAAACTCTTAAAAGATACTCGCAAAATTATTTTCGGAAGAAAAGTACTAATTCATAAAAAATATTAATACCTCTTAGTTACATAAATGTAATATAAGTGAAATATACTAGAATGTATATCATAATAAAAACAAAAAAGATAGAAATGAAAGAAAATAGAGTAATCACATGTGAAACTAGAATAAAATATATTGATATAAACATAAATAAGATCGAATATTACATTCGATTTAAAGAAAAGAAAGTGTTTAAAAATGAATTTAAAAGATGAGAAAAAATTAATAAATATTAACAGAGAGAGACACAGGGTGAGGGATAGAAATAAAGAAAGGGAAAGATAAAGAGGCAAAGACAAATTGATAGACTGGGCGAAAAATGAAAAGGAGAGTTTGGATAAACTAAAAAAGACAAACAAAGATCAACAGAAAATGCAAAGTTGAATAAATGTCTTGTAATATTCAAGATTTTCACTTGAGGCAAAAGAATTTACAGGAGCCAATTTAGTTGGATTAGGGGTATTATTATCCTAATCTATACACCAAGGAATGCTATCGACATACATTGTTCCAATCGTTCAAGCATATGCGTGGCATACTCTTTTTTTTACTTTTCAAAGTAAGAAATCAACTGTCATTTCGATAAGTTTAAATTAAAGAGATATAAATATGCGTTTATAAAAATAATGACGAATGAAAAAAAAATTATATGAAAACTTTAACAAGATTCATAATGGGAAATGAATTACAAGCAAATGAATCCTGAATATCGAAGAAAGAATGTGTAATATTTATGTGTAATATTTATTCACAGCTAATAAAAAAACATTTTCTAGCATTCTAAGGGAATACAACAGACACAATGGAAGTTAATGGAAGAAGGTTTGTTAAAAGAGAAATATATAAATTCACTAGTTATATAAGTAAATATAGGAAAATAAAAAGTTAAGTCGAATCAAGAATTGAGAAGAATCAAGAGCAATTTTAAGAAAGACAAAAAATATATTTGAATTAATATATAATATTAGTCATGATAAGATTTGCTTTTACAATAAATACAATTTGCTTCTGCTCTTTAACAGAAGTATAACAGGTTATGAATCTGATATAAAGTATATATAAAGTATATATAAATATAAAGTCTCATGACAAGATAGTAAATAGCCAAGGAGTAAAGCTGGTAACGTAGAGTGGAGAAAATAATTTATCTATAGTTAATGCAAGGAATGTATGAAAGGAAGGTGAATACATATTTATCAGTAAAAGAGATGGGTCAGGGATAGATCTTTTATTAATAAATCTAGAGATCGAGAAAGTGTTAGAAAAGGTACAGCTAATAGACAGGGTGTGGTCTGACAACCACCTAATTGTGAGTTTATTGTATGAGAGGGATGAGTTTGAGGAAATTAAGGAAGATGAAAAAAGGATTGCGTGGACGAAAGTAACATGGAAACGTAAAGTAAATTATTTGAAAAAGTTCAAGAGCTAAAAGATTGGTAAGGGAAAAAATAAGTTAGAAAAGGTAGCAGAAAAATAAGCAGCACGAGGAAAAAAATAAAAAATGAGAAGTCATGGAATGTAGATTGTTAGGTGGAAAGTAAAAAGGATATAAGTAAATACAGAGAGTGAAGAAATCATAGAATTACAGAGAACTAATTGAAAGAAAAAAGAAAGAGAACGAAATTAAAGAAGCGAGAAAGGATGAATTAGGCAAAGCTTTCTGGAATATAATAAATATAGGTTTAAAAAGTAAAGAAAAAGTAGATGTAAATATTAATATAGAGAGATAGATAAATCATTTTAACGAAATTTATGAAAATAAAACAATAAAAGATGTAAAGAAAGGAAAAATAAATATAGTTAGAGAAAGACAGCGAAAGAAGACAGTGAAAGAAGAAATTACTGAAATGAGTGTGGAGAAAGTGCTGAATATAATAAATAATTTAAATATAAGAAGTATTCAGGAATGGATAACTGGCTGCTCAACGGAAAAGTAATATTGGTTAAGTAATAAGTTTATCTATAAAAGATAAACTATTATAGATAAACATTGAAATTGACAACATGAAAAATGGAAACAACGTGGGAAGAAAAATAGAAAGAAATAAAATGTACTATATAAGAAAAGAAGAGAACAATATATAAAATAAAGAATGAATAGAGGAATTTAAAAAAAAAATTAGCAATGAAAAAAATAAATAAGACAACAGAAGAGAAACATATAGAAATAAAGTGTTTAATAATAAAGTATTACTTTTGTTAAGATATACGAGTAGAAAGTAGCTGGTCCATAGTCAGCATTAATAATTTAGACTGACATTGCATTGGATGATTAGAGGTCTTACGGCACACACAAACAATTGATTAATATCAATTGACTGCCGAAGCTGTAGGTAGGGTAAAAGTACCAGTAGAAGAAAAACAAGACGCCTGATCTATCAAAAAACAGTATCGACTCTGTTACTGAAACAATGGAACTTCTAACTCCATTGATAGTAGTCGTAGAACGAACAGCAAGAATGATTGTAATAATATAACCACACTATGAAGTATCATAGTGGAAACTTCAGATACTTAGCAGATCCAATCGAAGAAAGAGTTTATGTAGAATATAGAACGGGATTATATATGACTTCCTTATATGTAAATAAGAAAAATAGGAGGTTATTTTTCTTCAAACTCTTTAAGTGTCCGATCTCATTGAAAATATCAAGATCAAAAAGAATAATATAAAATGAAAAATGAGATAAAGAGAAATGAACAAAATGTATTTAAAGAAATATGAGCATAAAAATAAAAATAAGAAATGTTCGAAAAATAAAAAAGAAGATAGAAAAACGATAGAAATAAAGTTAAAAAAGGAAGATTGCAAGATTTTAAACAAAAAAATATTTTAAAAGGTAGTAATATAGTTATAAAAAAAAAACAATATTTAAATTGACTTATACTAGAGAGGTAATAATAAAAAGTGTATAAAACTAAAAAATATCATATCTTTGATATTATTTACCATATTATTTAATATTCTTATACAGAATAGAACTATGAGTGGATTTAATTTATATACAAGTACTTCCAAATGTATAATTATTTTTGAGATAAAAAGAAATAGAATAGAAGTAAAGATAACAAAGTGAGATATTAAATTTGAGAACAAAGTAAGATAAGTAGAGAATTTAGAAATTCACAAAGAATTAGTATAAGTTTATGATGTAATATTTATTGAGTTTTTTTTTATTAATTGTTAATTATAAACGTTAATAACATGAATATCTTTAAGACAAAAAAATCACAAGAATAAAATTATATTAAAATATTTAACAATTACTTTTAATAAGTTTATTATGTTCTTGGTTAAAATATTAATTGTGATTATTACGTTTAATATTTTTTTTTTTATAATCATATTACTTTACATAATTTTATATTGCCATGATTTTAATATCACAATACATTTTTTATTATAGAACAGATAAATTGTTATAAAACTTTATTGTATAATTATCTTATTATTTAATTGATTATATTATTTAACTATATTAATCAAGAACAATCCATAATTATTTCACATGTTCCCACGTTAATATTTGTGAATTTTTTTTTCATTTCTAAATATACAAGTATTAAGTAATAAAATATACTTTACTTTATCCTTAATTACATATCAGTTTAAACGTAACTTTTTCTACAAGTATGTATAGTATCGATTTCAAAATGATTAAAAATGTAGCAATATCTACGAGTTTTAGTAAATAAATAAAATTAATAATTTTAAAAAATATTAACAATTCATACAAATAAATAGATGCAATTAATGGTTTAATTTTAACGAAATACTTATATTATAGCCTGTTCTATGTAAATCAAAGTTTATGTAATACAAGAAAAAAATTGGCAAAAATTATAAATTGAATTTTCTATTTAGCATTTTCATTAATAATGATTTTTATGATTTTATGAAAGAATTTCTATTATTTTTGGGTAATTTAGAAATTAAATTATAAATATATTATGATTGCAAATAAATTTTCTTTTATTTGCATTTAATGCATACGTTTATTTTTGGCATTTACTAATTTGATCCGCCGAATGTCATCGAGCATTTATCTTTAGTCGTTAAATTATAATTAGTAATAAAATGAGACTATATTTCATTTTTGTAGCTTTATAAGTAAAATTATAAATATGAATTCTTACAAATTTGCATATGCAAGTACATTGATATTCGCATGGGCATATATGTAAGTATTCAACGTCAGTACTACATGTATATAAGCACATAACAGTATATTGTATTGTTTACTTAACTTTACGGGTATATATATATTAAGGTACATATAAATCTATATTTGATTCCAATAATTACTATAAATTAAATATTTAAAATAACATCAAATAAAAAATTGATGAATTCTATCGATGGTTTTATTGAAAGTTTAATAGGACAAATTCAATAAATTTAATATTTAATATTAAAATATATTTAATAAATCGTAATACTTTCTGATTTATAAGTTGAGAGATTTGGATTTATTTAAAATAGTTTTGGATGTGTTAAAAGTTTTATTATTACTTATATGTTTCTCAAATACGGAATCTTTGTACTATTATATATTTAGATACAATTTGTATTCAACAAATGGATAGTTTTAAATAAAAATTAAATAAATATTTTTATCTACTAACTAAAGTAACTTTTTACACAATAATTTTATAAAAATCATTTTAATATTAACAGTAACCATTAGACTTCTAGGCACTAATAATATATTTTTTAAATGTGAAAGAAAATTTTATACGTCAAAAATAGTTATTAAAATTTTAAGTACTCAGTGAAATTTAAAAGATGTACTCGCTCAACAACATCAAATTTTTAAAGTACCTCCTCTCCTCTAATTTACATTTTTCACAATTTTTGTTGAAATTTTTCGTATATATTTCGTATATAATTATCGTATATAATCGTATACTTCGTTTACCTTTTTTCTTTCTTCTCTCTTTTTATACAACAATTTTTCTACTCTTTTATAATTCGCTCGCGTAATACGTAACTGTGAATGTTTCATACACAATCGAGAAAAAACCTTCGCTCGTTTTAGCGTACCCTCGACAACTCGACTTAATATATATCTCTACAAATTTCATAACGATAATTGAATCCGCATTTCATTAAGAATCCCGAGTTATATTCACCTTTCTCTATTTAATCGTGCCTGTTTTCTTTTGAAACCCCTGCAAAGGAGAAGAGGTAATAGAGTGCGAATTGATTATTTTATACCTTACCTGCTTTGCTTTTTCTTTCCTTTTTTTCGATCATTGGATTTTCTTTTATCTATTATATTCATATGTTATACATATTGTTAATATTACATATCTAGAAGTATATATATTTATAAATTATAGACGTATCTTTTCACTTTCAGTTTTCTATCGATGTTTTAAGGATTTCGATACACTAGTAATTAAAGGATGGCTTACGTTCAAACCATGGAACATCAAAGAATTGGAAAATGTGTAATAAGCGTACTTCACAATAGAAGCATTTATGCCAGTACAGGGATATTATGTAATAAATAAAAGCTCCTATCAAGGTTGGCTTTCCTCTTAGGGGATACTGAGAATTTAGAAGCTATATTGAAATTTGTTCGTTGAGAAAAAATGTCATTGCAGTATGCCACCTCCAATTTATACGCTACTAAAATTTATACTGATCGATAAGGTTTTAAATAATTGTTTTATGTTATACGTGGGTATATGTATAGTTCATATGTATGTAATAATTTATACACGTTTAAGAATTTTTTTTATTTTAATTAAAATTAAACTAAAGTTTTACATTAAAATACTATAATTAGTTTTTCTATGTAGTAATTTAAAAGTTTAATGTTTTAAATGATTTCATTAAAAAAAACTTTTTATTCATGTTATTTTAAAAGTTGTATTAATCTTTAACAATTAATTTTTGATAGATTTTACCTACATTTATTAAACTTAATTTTAAAATGTGGATTTATAATTTATCATATAATTTATCATTGCTATTTTTTATACTTTATTAAATAAATTCTAAATTACATTCTTTCACTTATTTATATATTTTGAAAATCAAACTATATTACTTCTTATTATTAAATAATTTGATTTGATGTTAATTTTCAACTGAATAAATTTAAAATAATAGAAATCTAAATAAATTATTTTATTAAAATCTGTGAGTATTGATGTTTATATTACGACCCTTTAATTACGATAAATAATATTTACATATTTACGTAATGTTAATGATTGTATAAACTTTAATGCAAAAAAGTTAATATCCATGTATAACTATTTAGAGTTTTTGAGTTTGGATTAATCCTTCGATAATTCGTTAATAACTAAATAAAAATTTGCCTAATCGCTTTCGTAATAATTTACCTAAACATAACATGCCCACAAAGGAAGGAAGTACTTCTTGTCTCTAACTGCACCAAACTGTAACGTAATTGCGGACGGAAGACCTATAACTTATTAACATATTCATATAGTGATGATTATATATTTAATAATCATATAGACTAATATTATAGAATTTTTCTCGTATTTTATGTATAATAAATATACAACTAGTGACAAATAATATACAGCTAGTTAATTATTTCTGTTCAAAGTATCATTTTTGCGTCAATACACGAGTATTGTTGTTATATTTCGATAATACTTTTAAAATTGTTTTATATATTCACAATCATTATTAAAGTATAATAGTTACTTTTATTATCAATCTAAATTTGTCAAAATATGTTAAATTCTTGAAGTTTTTAGATTTCATACTTTTGCTTTAAAATTAAATTTTCTGTTAGTTTATGTGCATCGTGGAAAATGTATAAATAACATGTATATTATAAAAATTTAATATTCAATAATTCACACGCGTTAATAAAGATGTTCTTTTCTTTTATAAGTGCTTCTATACTTCATAGCTCGATGCATAATATTTTGGTTGCTTACATATCATCCATGTTTCACAGTCAAAATTCGTCCTTATTTAGAATAAAGATTTTTGTGTAATACTTTTTAATTACTATTTTTTACGTACCCATAAAATGGAACCAATATTTATATTCTCATACCAAAACTTCAGTAAAATTTTTTAAGTTGAAATATTACAGCTTGTTGATATTTTACCTTTTAACTGCATTTCAAATATAACAGATTCTCGTACACTTGTTCACGTTAGCTTTTTATCACACTTTTTAATTTTTTTAAAAAAGTCTTTCAAAAACAGAACAATAAAGTTGTTACTCTAATTTGCAAATAATACTTGTAATTTCGTAAATTGCTTTAGTTTTTTTTTAGAAACACCAAATAAAAATAAATTTTTATTTTCTTCTGATTGGGTAGGTAATTTATTAAGTTTCGCTACAGATCTTGTCAATGTAATAAAGAATAATTATTGCAACTTCAAATGCACAATTCTCTTAATTTTATTATTTATTATTATTTATTATTTATTGCACATAGAACTTTAAATTAAGATTACTTTATTAGTATTCATAAGATTTTTTAAATGAAAGTATACTAAACTCATTATCTGTTAAATATGTTTATTATGAAAAATAATTACTTATTTTTAAAAGAATTTTTATCTAATGTTGTAACGTGTATATATAGGTTTTATTAATACTATAGAAAAGTTTTAATTTTAATTTTAATTTACTTTATTAAAAATTAAAAAGGTTATTAATTAAAATACAAATTAAATATTTAATTAATACTGCCATTTGAAATAATCAGTTTCGATTTGATTTATATAATATTTTAAAAACACTTTTAAAAAATATTTTTAAATTTAAACACAAAATTTTTTTATTAATTTATATTTATAAAATTTGATTAATTTATATTTAATTCATATTTTTCATTATTATATCTTATTCATATGTATTTATTTTCTTATAAATATTGATAACTACTAATTGTAATCTATATCACTTAATAAAATCATTGTATGGTATACGTAAGGACTTTGCTTATAAATTCATTAAATAATCCAGACTGTTTTACATATTACTGCAATAGCTGTTTAATATTAGCTTATAATAGTAGCTTTTTAATATTGCTACATTAAAACTTTATTGTAATTTAAAATCCTTTTATTTCGCATTTTATAGATAATATTTTATAAGTAATATAAAAAAAGAGAGAAAAATGCAAGTGATTTGATTATTAGTGTTAAAAAAGAAAGTTCTTTTATAATTTAAAAGTCGATAACATGGGTGCGCGTGAAATGATCTGCCGGTGAACGCATTGCTGTATTAAATAGCCTAAAAAATGGTTCAACATAAAGAGAAGCAGGAAACTGAAAAGTAGTCAACTCTTCACCATTATTACGTGCTAGTAAGGTTGTTTGTATTTATAAATGTGTATGACTGTGAATACATATGCGTATATGTGGAAGACGGATAAGAGGTATGACTTTTCAGTATCAAAGTGTCAAGAACACGTATCACTTTGCAACGTTTTTTAATCTCTTTTTATTGCTTTCACCTAGAAGGTATTTGTCATTTTTTTTCTAAAAAAGGTGTTTCACACGAGTAAAATACATTTGTAGACATTTCTTCATCTTTGGGTGCATATAGATGATTTAAACGGGACATACATTTGTCTGTAAAATGGGAAAATTATAAGAAACTTTGCATTATGTCAAAATAATGATAATAAGTTTTAATAAGTACAAAAATAAGTATAATAAGTTTTTTTCTTGCATTTTTTACTTTTCTACCTTTACATTCTATTTCATTAAAAGAAATTTATTACTATAAATTAATAATAATTAACTTTTGTTTAAAAGTATAAAATAAAAAAATACAATTATAAATTTATGGCTTTTTATTTAGTTAATCGAAGACCTTAATTTATAATCACTAATTAACATCCTCATAATAATTATAAAACCCTTATTTTTAGAAACTTGAACAACCTTATTAGATGTATTTAGATTTAAGTAACTAAGCTACACTATTTATATATACAAATCCCGATTTTTTTGTAAATAATTTTGTAAATTTTTTAAATCACGATTTTATCATTGTTTATATATATTAATAAATAAATTTTTAAAATCCTTCTATTTCATTAAATGAAATCTCAATACTATTTTCTAAACGATTATTTATTCTTAACCGCAAGATTTAATTTTATATGAAAAAAATTAATAATATTTGATTTTTAATTAAATATTTTATTAAATAAAATATATTCATTTTAAAAATTATTAGTTCCAAATCATTTATGATATCTAATTATTTATTATCTAAATATAAAAAGCATTTATAAATGTGCGCGTATATTTATTTTACTAATAATGTTATAATAATGTAATAATAGTAATAATATCTCAATATTTATTACATATTATTATTAGTTTTTGGCAAGAATAAAATCAGTATTATTTTATTTTATAAAATTATAAAAAATTAAAAAATCTTAATTTCAAATATTTTTTATAACTAAATAATTAGTTGTATTGTATGTAAATATAGGATTATAAAGATTATATTTATATATTATACTTAAACAAATTTATTGTTAGATTTTTGAACTATATTGTATATATAAATTTGATTTTGAGTGAAAATTAATTGCAATGTTTAAATAATGTTTATTCTTTTGCTAAAAATTTATCAAATTAAATTTGATAAACTTATCTATTATCTTGATTTTTGTTTTGATTATAAATCCGATTTGTTAATAAAATTTTAGAAATCTTAAATTTATTCAATACTGTAAAATGTGAATTCATTTCATGATAGAATAATTTATATTTATATTAATCTTTATATTTTAAATGCATTATATTTATAAAAATATCTTTACATATGTTTCTTATAAAAATTATTAGAATTAATAAAATATACTAATGCTTCAAAATTTTTTAATTTTCTTAGTATTAATTTATATTAACGCACTACCTCTACGTCTCAACCAAAATCATATTATTAAAAATGATTACATAAATTGTTATGATGGTTAGCTGATCACAATATAGAAAACAGATGCACAAGTGACGTGCAATAATTGGAAAAAAATCTGACAATAGATGGTAATTCTAGTGATTCACTAATACTATAGTAGTTCTTTGTCGATAAATTAAACATAGCTATATAGCTAACGTAAATGATGAATTTATTCTTAAAGTAATTATTTATTTTAAAGAATTAAACAAACTATAATTTATGATTCTTTTCTTATATGTAAGAAATAAAAGAGAACAACCGAAGAAAAATTTTAAATTAATTCTATCTTCCTCCAGACTCATGCAAATTCTAATGTTATTCATTTATATTCATACTTATAGACACATTTCATATAATCGAAAATGCTTTATAAGCGTCTTGATAAACAGCATTTTAATTTAGCCTTTGCTGTTTGGTTGATAAGTAAATAGCATACTGTTTTCAGCTAAAATTTACAAATAATTTTCCTCCAATTTTCTTTTTCCTATTTTACTTCCTCGAGGTAGAGCCAACAACTATTTGTCTAGCACTCGATTAAAGTCTTGCCTATTACACTTTTCTCTCAAGGTGTTCACACTCTCGAGAAACAAGTTAAATTAAATTCTATTTTTTATTTCATCTACTTCATTCATATTATTTGTTTAAGAAGACATCATAAAGTAGATGACATTGATTAAAAAGAGAAAAGCCGATTATTTTCTCGATTAAAAAGTATGATGTCAGGTACAAAAGTACTAAATAATTGCTTCTTTGACTCCGCCTGTCTGTCTGCCTTTTTATCTACCAGTTTATCTTGTTGTATCTACTTTTCTATTTGGTTGGTTGTCTATCTTTGCTTGTCTGCCTGTGTCTCTTTATCTGTCTATCTGTATATTTATATATGCATTTGTCTATCTATCTGTGCATTTATGTCTGTCTGCTTCTCTCTGCCTCTCTTTCCGCACGACACAAACAATTAAATAATTTAGTTATTCTGCGATCAAATGCGTTTCAAATAGGAAATTAAATGAATCCGCAAAACATTATTCTTTGATAGAAAATAAAGTGTATACATATTATGTACATACAAATTGAAATTAAGATAAATGAAAAATAATGAATTAAGTGAGTTCAATTGAAAATACGTTACAGACTAAAAAATGAGGAATTAGGAAAGGAAATTAAATAATAATAATTAAGGAAAAAATTACATCCTAAGATAATATAAGATAATAAATATTGAAAAATAAATTATAAATATTTAATAATGAAATGATAATAGCTTAATAAAACAAAAATTAACAAAAGAATACATTAAATTATTTATTAAAAAGTGAATAAAAAATTTAATGAAAATTTAATATATATTAAGAGAATTAATTGCTTGAGTATCACTATTTGCGAATGAAGTTACGTTTATCCAAGTAAATTACTCAAATTTAGCATTTAATTTATATGGAAGTACTTGATATAATTGAATTGAGTTAAGGTAGATAGAATTTAAGGTTGAGATTCTTTACATAACTTGATAGAAAGACTGAATTTGTTTGCTATTATTAAATCCTAAATTACATAAAACTTAAAAAATAAAAATTCACATTTCAATAACACTTTTCTAACAAAAACATTAAAAAATTATTTTGAGTTAAATAATTAATTGAAGCTTTTCATAAAAATATTAATTTTCTGTATAAGAAGTTAGAAATTTTATTGCGTGTTTTGTTAATAGTCTATTATTTTATTTTTATTATTCAAATATTTTATTTATTTTTGTTTATACTACATCATCGATCAATTTTTTATTAAAATTTACTTTTATTTAGATTTATGAATGAAAGAAGTTATTAATGGATTATTTATAAACTTTAATTTAGTTATTATACACGAATTTAATTTAAATAAAAATTTATTACTACTTTAAATATTTCAACACTTTTATTAATTAATTAAATAAATAATATAAGTATTTATAAATATTTAAAAATAAAAAGTAATAGAAAATTCAAAAGATATTGTAGAAATATTTTCTTAAAATAAGCATACAAACATGAAATATATACATATACATGTATGCAATATTACAAAATGTGAAACAACGTAACTAGAGCGATATTATTTAAAGATATTAATATTATACAAATTAATAATTGTTATATATAATGAATATGAATAAAATATGAAATTATTTACCTTGATGCATGTTGGATTTGAATGATGTTTACGATACAGTTAAGTCAACGAGTAATTATTCTTATTTGAATAAATATAATTTATTTATTTACGAATAATTTTAACAGTAAATTTATTTATACTGGTACACTTTAAGACACGTAAAGTACAAATAATAAATATTTATAATACAATGTATGTATGTATGTATGTACGTATGTATGTGTATAAAATCTGTAAAAGTACAATAAAAAAATGAATAATATTTGAGAAAGTTAATAAATTGATATTATAGAATGTTTGCACCGGTATGTCAGGAAAAATTTCTTTGAATTTTCGAAGCCAAATAAAATACACCTTACATAAGTTAAGGATAAAAAATGTACTTGTACACAAAACAAATTAAGAGATTATATAATTGCCATCGAGCAAGGCCAATTTTTCCGAAAAATGGCGATTGTTAGGATATTGTCCGTTGTGATGGCGACATTCGACAAACGTTGCTTTTGAATAAACTGTCATTGTGTTCGTTAAAAAAAAGATAGAACGGAAGAGACCTTTTTCACATTGTTATGCAACGCTTGTTAGAAAAAGAAATGATGAACAAGGAAAGGAGAGAACCAAATAGCATAATATAGCTATTCATGAGTATTTTTTGTCTCTTTTTTTCTTGCATTGTAAAGGACTATGAGAAAACAGATGAGTCAGAATGAAAGTGCCAGATAAAATTAAGATAAAAAGTACAAAGGTATTTTATTCTATACTCATAGTACTTAAATAGTTCTATTTTTTTATTTTTATTTAATATTTCATAATTTTATTATTCACAAAAATGAAACAAGAATAACAAAAGTACTAATTATTTTTAATTTTATTCATTACAATGGATTATTTTAATTTTATCCACTTAGTATAAAATAAGGAATAGATAGATATAAAATTTAGATTCAAATTTATAATATATATCTATATATTTTAATATAATATCCTTATATGATACAAAATATCTTATTAAAAATTAAGAATAAATGTAAGAGGAATAAATATTAAAAACAAGATTAAAATTTAAACCAAAAATACAGATAAAAATACAATAAAGAGAAATAATATCAAAGATAAGCGAAAATAAAAGGCAGGAAAACTGCATCAAAGAGCATAAAGAAAAATGAAAAAAGTAAAGAATATCGAACAAAAAGTACCTAAGAAGAAGGTAGAAGAAGAAAGAATAAAGTGAAACAGGAAAATGTAAGTGTACACGCCCATCAATTTTCGAAAAGATGTGAGGAGAAAAGGTGTCATTTCTTAGCTTGAATCGTCGGCATTGATAGACTTCTACCTCGTATTTTCATTCAAGGACGATATTTGACCTACGGAAAAGTAGGAACGAGACACTAAAGGGACATAGCAACATTCAAACTGTGCATGAACTTGTCGATCCGAATATCGTGCGATGAGCCATTCAAGCTATTGTTAGCTCGACTTTTCTTTTATAAGTTTCTGAAACCTTTCACGCCGCATACGCGTGCATGCAATTTTCCTTTTTACGATATATAGAAATAGATATACTTTATTATATGCTTAAGTTGTATCATGCTTTACAATTTTTTTATACAAGTTGTAATATCAGAAGCATAAATTATTATCATAATAGAATTATAGGAAAATCGAATAGGTTTATTGTATGCATAGTTATAATAATAATATGTATCTTAATAAAGATATCTATTTCTTAGATATTTATTCAGCTAATGTTTAAGATTTTTTGCGAGTGTTTTTTTTCTTTTTTATGTAAAAAAAAAAAAAAAATAGCTTGAGTTATCTACAATGAAATTAGTTGTGTACCTTACAATTTCATTGCATAGTATTGTTGAAAACATATTTGCGAAGTTCAGAAAGAACATAAATTTTAATATCCAAGTAATAATTAAAATACTCTATAGATTTTATACATTTTAATACGTATATATATAATTATTATATTAGTTTATAGCTAATAAGTTACAAAATAAAATTTATGTAGACTATAGAACATATTTTTAAAATTTATTTAATTAATACTAACCTTGTTTTTGGTAAAAATTAATTCTTTTGTATTGTAGCATAATTTTATTGTCATAAATTTCATCATACTAATATAAATCTCTATTTATCAGCACAAATTATTATACCAAGAAAGTTACATGTATCGATTTGAATATCAATTTAACCCATAAGTAACAATTATCAAAATAATTTCGCACGGTTCTATATTAGCTATAAATCAATATCGAATTAAAAAAAAATTGTATCAATAAAAATCAATCGATTAGAAAGAGTGAGATCGAAAACATTGTTATTTCGCTCGAATACGCCCTGTAATAAATAAAATTTATTACAGTTTACAATTTTCTTATATTTAATATATCCATTTGTAATATCCATTGATACTTTTTTCACTATATCCATTTGGATATGCACATTAAGCGCGTGACATTGATTACAAACTTTTCATAGCCTAGAATTATAATCTCGTCCTAGAGATTGAAAAATCACGCCCATTTTATGTGATTAAAGATTAAATTTAAGAGAAATAACAAAAGTTATAAAAGATTTTAAATGAGAAAATGGTGAATATTAAAAAATTAATATTGTATATTACTTATATATTTTAGAACCATATTTATAAACAATTATTTCTAATTTTAGAATTTAATTTTTGAAATAATATTTAATGTAAAATTGATCAACATATGTATATCAAAATTTATTTTCAAATTTATTTATTTATATCTATAAATTTTAACTTGCAACAAAATTTATTTTCAAATTTATTTATTTATATCTATAAATTTTAACTTACTCTTATTGTATATACTAGTTAATTAATATAATTAATTTCATTTTTAAATTTCATTACTATGACGTATTGCGTATTAGTTCTGTGTTTTATTAGGAATTAAATATTTTCCATGAATGATTATTTATAAAAAAATTTCTTATACTTTTTTGTGTTATAATTAAATTAATATTTTATAAAATGTGAAATTTTATTTGTAATTATTTTAATTATAAATAAAATAATATTTTAAAACAGATTTCTGACAATGAAAAGTTTTATTTTACTAAAAATTTATACATTTAAGAGTATAATTTTGATTTGAATAGTTTTCATCTTAAACAATATAATAACAGAGTGACGTAAAATAAATATATAAAAATATTTGTAATTTGTCAAAAAAATTCATTTAATATGTCATTAATTATTTCCTAATACGACAACAAAGTATAATTAAATCATAAATACTCATAAGTTCCACTTCTTGTACATATTGAAATAATTTTCAATTATTGCAAAAAGAGTAAATGAAATAATTCAATTTTATTGTAACTAAAATAAAAATTATTTAAATTACTTAACTATTAAATAACTGAATGTATTATTTAAAAATATTTTTGAATAATAACTTATACAAAGTAATTACAAATATTAGTCTACAATATTTACAAATAACTATAATAAAATGGAAACCATTATATAATGTTGATTAAATAATAAACATATTGTAATATATTTTTTCTGAACAAAAAATTATTCAATTACTTAAATTCAAATTAACTTGAAAATGTGATATTGACTTTTTCTACATTCTTATGTCTTAAACTTCATACATTCATTCGAAAATTTATGAATATGGAGCCAAATACAAACTCTAATTTTGACTTCTATTTCAAACATGTTTCATTCTCGAATATAGCTGGTAAACATCTTACTCGTAGTCTAGTATACAATACAATACAATATGAAGGCAGACGAGATGTGAATCTTCATAGTTCGTGTATAATAAGCGATTTAATATTTTTTCGTAAAAGTACATTTTTATCGATTATTATAAAAAAAATTATAGTTATTATACGATAAATTACTTACTTTATATTTTAAACTTGAAATATAAGGTATAAATAAAAAATAGCATACAATATGTTATTTTCATTAAAATTATTAAAACCAAATAGAATATATTTTTAGATAAAATTTTTAAAATTAATGTAAAATTAATCAAAGTAAGTCAAATACAAAGAAAATTTTATTTATAAATATACATAAAAATTTATCATAAAAAACCGAAGAAAAAATGAATTTTAAGAATTATAGCATTTTTAAATATTTTATTTTTTATTAGTATATATTAGTTATTAAACATTTTACTATTTTTAAGAAAATTTCTAAATTATTTTTCTGAGATTTATTATTAAGTATATCTTTGATACTATTCTAAATTTGTTAAAAATTTATTTTGAGAACTATTTTCATGTAATGTAATTTTTATTTAATATAAATAAAAAAATATAATCTCAAATAAAACTCATTTAATAATTAAATTTCCAAATATTTGTATAATATAGTAATGTTTAATTTATTGTCGTGTTTAAAAAGTTTAAAAGTTGAGACTTTTTTTCAAATCGATATTTTGTTATGAAAAAATTCTAAATCATTTTAAGTCGAACTTAAAAAGATAAATAATAAATATTATGAATTAAATATTATTTATTATTATTATGAAAACAAAAAATATTCTAAAAATATAAAAAAAAACACAAAAAAATTATTAAGTATTAAATAAACATTTTTAATTAAACACTTGAACAACTTGCAGTTGAATAATTAATCATAAATTTTTTTTTGTATGATTTAAAAAGAAAACTACATCAAATAAATATTCAGATTGAAATGTTTAAATTTAAATTATTCAGTACATAAAACAGTTAAGACTATGTCTCATAAAATTGATAGTCAATCAAAATTTTTTATATTTATATCGTCTTCGTCATAAAGTTATCGAGCAGACAACTGCGCTACGTATTAGGATAAGCAGTACATTAGTTTCTGTAGCACATGGACACCTGCAGTAACATATGTCAGAAAACTACGCTGTGCATTGTATTTGCTGTTCTCGTCTTAGCATCAATTCATCAAGGTAAGAATAATATGAATTTATTAGATCAGACATAAATTTTATAATTTATAATATATATTGATAATTATTATGAAAAGAATTGAAACAATCACTTTATTTACCTTTAATTATTTTCAATAATAATGCGTAAGAAATAAAGATTATTTTTATACATATTTTGTAAGTAAACGTTTAATTTTCTATAGAAATTTGATTTTTTTTTCATTTCTTGAAATAAAAATTAATAGAATTTAGCTAAATTAAAAAATTCTTATAGAACAAGGTGATTAATAAAATTAACTTATAAATTAAATTATTATTAACGCTATAAATATCCATAAATATTTAAAAATTAATCTAAAAAATTTTTTTCAATATTACTTTAGCTTTAGCAGTTCCAGTTTTTTTTTAAAGATGTAATATAATATATTAATACGTAATGATGTGGAATAAATTTCTTACCTTTATATCTAATTCTCATCTGAAGAATTGATGTGCATTAGTAACCTCTTTGAATTTATATATAAATACAAATTGTGCTGATATCAATCAATTTGAAATAGGAAGGTAAAAAAAATGTTCGTAATTTCTATTAAGAGCTTGATTTACAACGAATGGATCATAAATGATGAATATATAAACACTCATATAAAATAATCATAAAATACCGAAAATTATTCTTTGTTACAGACGTTCTTCATTTTTGTAGTCATGAAAAATATTCTTTTTTTATGTGAAAATTTTCTTTTTTGTATTTTCTATTTGTCATTGATTCACATTCACGTCTACTTAGATTGAAAACGTCTATAACATCATTAAATGTAAATATAAAGGAAAATGAAAAAACAAAAGAAAATTTATTTTATTCTTTAACAATTTTGTACAGTTTTTATAATTTTATGTTAAATAAATAGCTATTTATGTCGTTTTGTAAAAATAAAAATAAAAATATTTATTCTTAAAAATTTTTTCGAAATTGACAAAGACTACTAATAGTTATGTTTATAATAAATATAATTAATTCGCATGATTTTTCATTTTAACTATGTCCGATAATATTTGCCAAATTAGTATTCTATTGCGGCACTGTAAATATTTAGAAAATTTTTAAGTCTTCTTATGTATGCACTATTTAAATACGTGACTTTTTGCAAAAGCATCATTTTTATTATTTGGAAACAGGCCAAAAATAGAAAAAGAAATAAGAACAAGCGAGTTGAATCTAATAATAATATTATAAATCAAATATATAAAAATAATGGACTTTATAAGATTTTGCATAATTATATTGAGGGGACGCTATGACTAAAAAAGTGTTAGAGATTATTAGAGGATAAATCAGTTTGAAAATTGTAAAAAATGCAAAATTAAATGGGTGGTATATAGAATATTTGCAAAAAGGAAATTAAATAGAAAATCGCTGATAGAACATTTGAAGTAATTGTATGTATAGAAAAAAGAGAATAAAGTCAATTTCACAGGAATACCGATAAAAGTGGTATCATCAGTTACAAACTTGAAAAAGAATTCGTAAAACAACATAAATTAAAAAAAAATTAAAATAAAATCGTAATAAAATTAATCTGTAATAAATTAGAGTAAAATTAAATTAAATTAACATTAAGATTAAATAAGACAAAAAAATAATAAAAATTAAAATAGTTGTGACAAACACAGAATGCAAAAATATACAAAATTGCGGTTAAAGACTAACATAGATAGAGTGGATAAAAAACAAAAGATAAGAATAATTAAAGATATACGAAAAATAAGTTCTTATTAAGTGATCAAAAAGAAAAAGCAAAAAATACCCTCCTTTTCTAATGTACAGATAAAGAAGCAGGTGAAAAAAATATAAAATGTAGAAAAAAGGATAAAATAAAAAAGGATATGTTATAAAAAATTGAAAATAAAATCGCAGAAAAAATAAGAGAAATGAAAGAAGAGTTAGAAGATAATAGGGAGGTGAATGAAAATAATAAAGAACTATTAAAAAGAAAAGTGACAACATAATCTAAAACATACTGTCAATATTTATGTGTAAAGTAATGAATTAATATCATAATGATGTATATATTGTTAAAAAAATTAACAAACTATATTTTCAAATGTGGATTGTCTGATTTTAACTTTGATAAAAGACACCGCAGTTATAATAAATTAACAAATTCCATTTAATTCTTATAAAAAAATTAATTGAAATATCAGAACATTCCTAAAATTACATACTCTCTTACATATAATTGATGTAGCTGTGGATAAAGCTAGAAATTGCAGTGATTCGTTTAATTTTTTTAATATTCACTTACAAAATTTTGTTTTCGTAAATCTTTTTCTTAGGTATCAATTGTTGGGTATCTTTTTAGGTATTGTTAGGTTTTTTTGGAGTATCAATTTCTTTCCACCTGACGCGTCTTAAGTTTTTTTCTTTTTCTTTCCTCTTATTACGTTTAACACTTGACTTTTTAACGTATTTACCTAAATGTTTCATTTACAGCACAAATAGAATTAATCTACCTGTTTTTATCGACTTATCTAACTTTGTCGCAAGTACTTCTGTCACATACAAGAAGTAAATAAATATTACGAGAATATTAAAAAATTTACAATATGTATGTTACAATACGTATACCAAGAATATTTTTAAGACATATTTTTAAGAATTTACCGATTTTTTTTTAATTCAGAAAATAATAATAATTAACATCATTAAAATATATACATTCTTTTAATCTAAAATACCCCTCCATTATTGTATACATGAATATAAAAAACTTTTTATATTATTTTGAAATATCATAAATAGTAGTCCCTTATAATTTAAACTAAATACTTAATAAATAAGACCGAGTAAAATTATTTATGAATACGTTTTGTAATTCACGCATTCGTTTTAATAAATAGATCAGAAGACAAATAGCTTATTAATGCTAATTTTTAGAAAGTATACAGAGGTGTTTATAACATATAATTATAACTATAATTTATAATATATAATACATAGAATGTACAATATTTATAAACTATATAATATATATCTATGTATAATCGAGTCGATTTTTTGTAGAAAGCATAAAAAAATGTACATATCGTAAGCTTTATAATCTACGAATGGAAACCTCACGTATTTTTAAGAAAAGAAAGCAAAACAACGAGTCCTTCTTGGATTTTTTTCATTTCTAAACTATCAGGTTATTAAAAAATAAGGAAATGTAATTGAAAATAAAATAGAAAAATGAAAGGAAATATAATAGGTGCTTTTTTTATGTATTAACAATAAACTGTGTCTAAAAGCGGCTAAATACTTGGTAAATAATTACTTCTACTTGGTTCTGTAAAATTCGTTTTTAATTTTATAAATATTATTACTATTCTATAGGTGAAACAATCGAATATTTCAAAGATTTAAAATTTATTATTAAAGTAGCAAATTACTTAGGTTAAGTATACAACTTTTACGTAGTGCCTGTCTATGTATACTCCTATAAAATACATTTTTAAATCGTATACAATTTTTTATTAATAATAATGGAATATTACATTAAATTTCAATTTAATGATTCTTTTATTTTAGAAACTAAGAAGTCTTTTATGATATCTAATTGTTGTTTGTATCTGTTTGAAATAAAAACTTTACTCTTGTGAAAAAATTTTGTTTCAAATTAGATTTAGTTTTTCTATAAAATTTTAAACAATGAGTAATGAAATGAAAAGTTACTATATTAAAAATATAAAACTTAAAGAAAAAAGAAAAAGTAGAACACAAAATAAGAATACAATATGTATATTTTATATATACCTAATTTCAAAGTTAAGAAGAGTTCAAATAAAAAGTTTAAACAAATGAAAGTTATTTCTTCAAATTCTTCTCTTTTCTTAATCATTGCATAATCACAGTAAAGTCTTTAGCTTCTACGAGTATCATACATTAAACAAAAGCATTACGTGAAAATGCGTTTTTATACTAAACTGAGCAACTTTAAAAACCTTGATTGCCACTTTAGGTAACACAGTATTTGTAGCAATGCAAAAAATATGATAAACCGCGCGTATAATCATACGCGACGCATTACTTTTAAAATTTGACGTGTTTTTTGCTTGAATTCTTCTGAAAAATGTATAATTTCATTGAAATTCCATTTTCTGATCAGTTTCACATTTTATCCACGTCTTTTTTCTCTGCTCCTCATTTTTTTTATTTTTTCTTTGACGAGATGAGGGAAATGAGGTGAAAAAAGATGAAAGGCACGCATTTTGTATAAAAAAGAGGCAATGCTCACAGTGCTACATGACTTGACTAACACCTGATTTTGATATGTGCGCGCGCACACGCACATACGCACACACACGCAAAATACTAAGGATAAGCTTTTTTCTATTATATAGTTTACCTGTTCACAATATCTTCTTCCACACCCTCAGTGTTTTCTCTTCATTGAAGTTCTAGGGGTCTCCCTTTGCGAGCAAGAGCAAACCTTAGATTCTATTGATTCGAGGTAAAAAAAGTAGAGGAGTACATCAAGCAGAAGGTGGCTTTATAGTGAGTCATAAAAAGGGATGTGTAACATAAAAAAGGATATCAAGGCTAAGAAATGCAATTCACTTAAATGACATAAATAGCTTAATCACAATGATGTAACAAAAATGTATGACATCTTATGATATTTCTTTACTTTTTGATAATAAATGATTTCTTAGATACTATTATAAAATTTCTTTGCATTTGTAAGATAATAAGCATAGTACTGAATAAAATAAAAAATCAAGAGAAGTATGATACGTATATTATTTTTAAATAATTAATAATTATGATGTAAAACACTATCGTTATAAATAAATCATCATAACATAAACTTTTAAATGTCAATGAAATATTTTAATAGAATAAGCCATTCTTATAAAAAGTACATTTAAAATAAAATATAATAAAATCAAATTTATTTATGAAGTAGTGAATCTAGTTTTAATTGACTAGATCTTGATTATAAATGTCTGATAATTTAATTGTTCACAGATAAAAACTTAGTGTTTAATACGGATTTTTTAATGCTTATATATTAAATACTTCAATTTATTAAAAATACTTAAAAGATAAAACTTCAATCCATTGATTTTGTTTTTAAGTACTATATATATTAGATGATTAAAATTATATTAATTTATTGTGAAATAATATTTTATGATAAATAATTATTTATAGAATTAATTAATTATATTTGTTTGATTTTTTAAATTTATTAATTCAATGTTATTTCATGAAATAGTGATACTAATTAAAGCAATAAAGATAATAAAAGTTTAGCAGACGTGATTAAAAGTGAAAAATTATTCCTAGACAAGTTTAATTTGTTCTTCACGATCTCCACACTGTAACTTTTAATTTTCCCTCTTTATATTGTATTCGTTTGAACTAAACTTAGGTCGAGATTTGAAGAAAACTAGAATAAGCCGGCTCTCTGTCTGTCTGTGTGTCTGTCTCTCTCTCTCTCTCTCTCTCTCTCTCTCTCTCTCTCTCTCTCTCTCTGTCTCTATCCATCTATTTTTATTCGGAAAACTAAAACTGGCCAGGTACATCTTCTTAATCATCATCTTATTTCAGATACATTTTCTTAAACATAGCAGAATATATAGTTATGTACAGGGTGGCTACAGCATTATCTTCTCGACTTTATTTGTATTTTACTCATTTCTCTCTCCTTTTTTCATATATTAAAGAGGTCGAAGAATTTCATTTAAAAAATAAAATTATGCAGCACACATGTCAAGAAGAGTTCTATTTTTGATATATATAATGAGGTTAAGCTTATTTTAAGTATCTTATGCACTTGCTTTTGATTATACCCAAACTTTGCATTCGTTCCAATGTTTTTTCATTCTTGGTCCAAAAGAAATCAATAATAAAATATAAACACAAATAAATTGCCTTATTTGTACCATTTGTAATTACCTATTAAAAAAAAAATAGATTAACAAAAAATTGTTGTTTACTTTGAAATTATTTGTGTTTAAAAAACAAACACTTCGGGATTTGTATCCTGTAGTTATTAAAATTGTAATAGTATTTTAATAAACATGACATAAGCAATTCTAAAATAATGTTTCACAAAAAATATATAAAAATATTTTAAGATTTATATTATTATCATTAAAATACAATTGTAATTATAATTTTTTTCATTTACTTGTTTAATTTAATACTTTTCACAGGAACAATGATTTAGTTTATTAAAAGTATTGGGAAATTATTTTCACTTTTACTAGTTTTTAATCAAATAATTAACAAAATATTTTTGTTTAATAAAGTTACTACGAATAATTATCTAGAATTTATTAATGACATATACCTGTAAATATAAAATGCGTGAATAACAATACTATATAAATTGAAAATATTTCTTAGGAAAAAGTAAAATTACTCTATAAATTTATACTTCTAAAAATAATAATGAGTACAATAGTAATACAATAGTAATTCAATATGAAAGATTGATTAAGTTGGTTTTCATTTCCAGAAAGAAAAAGAATTATTTTCACGAGAGAACTTTGTAATATCATGCATCTTTCAACTAGAATTTCTCGAAACAATAACAAATAAATAGAGAAAGAAAAGTTATGTTCAACCACTATTTTGCATAGTATATTTTATTATATATATTTTGTTGCATATAAATAAAAAATTAAAAAATTATTATAAGATGCAATAAAAAATTATAATTACCGGGAATAATAAAAAATGCATTGCTTTATAATCTGCTTTATAAAAAAAATTTTTAAATCTAATTCTTGCAACAAAGAATTTAAAAATTTGACTTATTTGATACGCAATTATTACGTATAATTTTTAAATTACATAGACGTGAAATAAATATATATTGGTACATAATTCTGTATTTATTATAATACAGTATTATTTAACATACGAATTTTGCTAAAAGTTATATATAATAATAATCGATTTTATTAAATAATATTTTTATAATATTTAAAAACATGAAAAATTATTGTTCAAATGTAAAGTTATATTTTTAATATATTACATCTTATGATAATAGAATATTTGTAAAATTAGATTTATATCAAATCTAAAAAATAAAAAAAAACATTAAACTGAAACATTTCATTTTTAATTTAATTATTAAACTTGAGATACATTTTATAATTTGTAGTATCTTTTATTGAATAATACATACATTATTCTGTGTGTATAATATTAATTTACATTTACAAGATTTACTACAAAATTACATTTAAATGACTACTAAATTTATATGTTCAATTTTTACTTGAAAATTTATTCAAGTATATTATCTTAAATATATATTGTATTACATTTACAGTCCTAAAAATAATAAATTTTTTATTTAATCTAGAATCTTAATAAATCAGATATATTGTTTAATATTTTTAACTCGTTTTTTTTTACAATTGCTCTTGTTTCTTATTCTCTTGTTGAATCTTGTTTACATATTCTTTGTTTCCCTATTATTTTTTATTTTTTCCTACTTAAATTTCTTTTAAATTTACTCTTGCATCTTTCTCTTTTTCAAATATATTTATAAAACTTTCTACTGTCATTTCTTTCCTCTTTCAGCAGTTTGTTCCAATTTTTTGTACATCTTCATGAATCTTTGGAGTTCCACAGAATGTGTTAGTTTTATTGTACAATTTTCCCTCCTCCGGTATTCAGAATCTGCTTGCTCTCCTATGCTTTATTTCCCACGATAATTATTGTTAGAATTTTGATTAATTTTTTAACTCTCATCCCTTCTACAATTTTTATATATCTTATATTAAAATAATAATATAACGCAAATATTTTTTGAGAGATTAATATTTATATAAACTTTAAAAAATATTTGATCTTATAATTTATTTATTTATTTATTATTTATTTATATTTTCCAAATATTTCCATAAATGTAATGAACTCATATGAATATTGATATATTTTTAAAAACTATTTATTTTCTATATTGTACATTTATAAAATATTTAAAAAAAAATAAAATTTAGAAGAAAACAATATTTTAATTTAGTTATGATAAAAATCTAAAGATAAATTATCAATTAATAATATATAAGTGTAATATAATATTTAATTTTTATATAATTTAATTTATAATTTAATCAAGATAAAAAGCTATTGTAATCAAATTAAATTACTTTTTCTTAGACAGTTAATTTTTATTCAATAATAACTTTAAAAGTATAAAATATCTATAAATTAAAAAAAAATATATTACAATTCAGAAATGATTTTAAAATGTATTGTATGGATTTTTCAATTTCAGTTATTTTATAACCATTCCTTGTTACATTTCTGAATGAAATAAGTATAATAGTCAGCATTAGCCAAATATATATTGTTTATTAAAGACTAGTTATTCTGGAAATTTTTAGTGTATTAAATCGATATTTAACATACATTATATACATGAAATTGTTAGTCTCGTTGCTTGCATTTTTCATATGTTGTGTTTCTCCCCAATTATAGAAAATTTCTCAATCTCTGAACAAAAAAGCAAGAAACTGTATATCTTTCTTCATCTTTGTTTTGTTGAACAATCTTCCTAATCTTAAAAATAGACCGATAACGTCACTTGATTGGTGATTGACTTAGACCGTCTAACTCTGTCTCTCTTCTTGCCTTTATCCCCTTCAACGAGTCACTCATGTTGTTCCCTCCTTTTCTTCTTTCTTCGATTCTTTGTGAAAAAGTATACCAAACAACTGGGGGCTATCTACAGGCTCTGCGTATATTCTCCCTACACTAAATGACGAACCAACATCGTTTTCGTTCGCTTTGCTTGAGAAGACGTGCAATAGAAACATATAAAAGGGAGAAAAGTTTGAGCGAGAGAGAAATCGAGGGGTTTGATTTAGATAGAACAAAATGTTTGAGAAGGGAAGACTAGAGAAATTTACAAAAGACAAGAGACAGAGAAAGAAAGAGTAAGAGAGTGTGAGAGAGAAACGATAATGAGAACACCGACTAGGCTATTTTGTAGGCTTAACAAAGATGAACAGGAGAGGGAGGGAAAATTTTGTTCAGTTAAAATTGAACGAGTCTAATGAAATTAGGAAATAGTAAACGAAAATTAGTATTGTTAGGTTCTTGTTTACAGAAAATAAATTTTTCTTCTAAGTAATCAATCTAAAAATTATCTAGAACCGTTTATAATTTAAATAAATATTTCATGATTATAAAAGAATTTAAGTTCAGGTCTTTAAAAAATAATTTAAACGGGAAAAACTTTAAATAAAATATACTTTAAATAAAAATTGTACAATTTCCACATAAAATATAGGTTGAAAATAAAAAATTTATAAGAACACAATTATTAATATTTTCTAATGCTTAATTTCAATAATATGTTATTATATAAATTATATATTTTATGAAAAATATATATGATATTTGATTATGACGTAATTATCAATTTAAACAAGATAATATTAATAAATTAATATTAATAAAATAAAAGTATTTAAAGTAAATTCATTCAGTTTATTATTAATTTTGAGTCATTAGCTGTTAAATGTATTATGATTATGTGTAAAAAATTAGAAACAAGGGTTCAACAATTTTTTTAGTTAATAATAGAATATCAAATTTTGCTTCATCATTATAATGTAAAAAAAATCTAAAAGCTTAGTTTTAAAGAATAACACAAGAATAAATTGTTTGTTAGATTTTTTCATTCAAGATTCATGTGAATTATTGCTTAGTCCGTGTAGGAATTGCGGATATTAAAATATGGTACAGCTAATCCCATTTATCATGCTTATACAAATTTCACGCATAACTAAAGAAATCAGAAACAATTTTAGAAAATGTATAAAATAAAGAAAGTAAAATCAATATAAAAAATAAATCTTTATTAAATTTATTATATTATTATTATTAAAATATTTGGAAAATATTAGAATGCTAAAAACAATATTCACGATAAGATGAATAAAAATAGAAAATTCATTATTTTAAAAATTTTAAATAATAAATTATAAATTTGAATTCGTATATATTATTAAAAATATTTTATGTTCTTTTTTTAATAATTTCTCATAATTAAGAAATAATTTTTCTTAATAAAATAGTAAGATTTTATTATTAATATTATATATTATTATTTTATATACATTATAATAATATTTTTTTATAAAATAGTAATATCGTTGTATTTTTTGCATAAAATTATACTTTATAATATTGTATGTAAAATTTTAAATATGTAAAACTTAAAAAAATAGATAATTGTGATATAAACTGATAACATTTATTTATTTGCAGTTTATATTTCAAAAGAAATAACCATTCTTTCTATGTAACAATAATAAACCGTGTTTAAAAGGGACTAAATACTTGGTAAATAATTAATCTTATTTGGTTCTGTAAAATTCGTTTTTAATTTTATAAATATTATTACTATTCTATAGGTGAAACAACTGAATATTTCAAAGATTTTAAATTTATTATTAAAGTAGCAAATTATTTTGGTTAAGTATACAACTTTTACGTCGTACCTGCTTATGCATACTCCCAGAAAATAAATTTTTAAATCGTATACAATTTTTTATCAATAATAATGAAATATTACATTATAATTACATTTTAATGTAACGATTCTTTCATTTTAGAAAATATACGATTAATTTAAGAGAAAACTTTTTATATAATTAATTTAAATTTAATAGAGAATAGAAAATTGATATAAATTTAATAAAAACTAAATTCCAAATCTTATCATAAGCTATTCATGATTAACTGTAAAAATATTTTATTCATATTTCATTCGCATCAAATTCTTATATATAGAAACATTCATAAAATTATAAATTGTAAAATACGATTAATTATTTTGATTATTATATTTATTATTATTATATTTATTTTGAAATTTAACTATAAATTTATATTGAAAATATTATTTTATATTCATTTAATGTATAATATTATTTAAAAGTAGCAATTGAAAAGTACAGTATTCGATTCACATTACAAGTACGTTTAAAAACTTTTTTTTTAAAAAGTTAATGGTAACAAAAGAATGAATATAGTATTTTTTTTCATTTTTTCTTCCTATTGAAAACTTTTAAATAAAAAATACTTTTAAATAAAAAATTATATGGCGTAATGATATCAAGAATATATAAATAATTTAAATTTGAAATTAATATGAACTGAAGTTGATCAGAAAGAATTTTTAAACTGCATAAAGTAACAATTTGACTAAGTTTAAAAGAATATCAAAAAATATTAGTATCTACTATTGTTAAATAACATATATAATAAAACGATTGCCATTGCGCTGTGAAATCATTTCTAACAAAATAAATGAAATAATCTTGTATATTGCAGATATACAATATATATATTTCTTCAATTTTTTATATATATATATATATATATATATATATGCACGTACTTAGTTTACAGGTTTTTATATTTTACAGTTTTACAGTACTTATATTTTTCACCATCGACAAAAATTTAAAAAATTTTACGAAACATATAGAAATAATAGTTTACTGTGTAAAATTTAAATGTCAAGTCTGTAATGTCTGCAACTTCACCGCATATTATGCTGAAGGGAATTTTTATTTATACAAATATAAGGGAAGAAAAAAAATCTAATTTGTATTTTATACTTTTACTTTTAATCCTGTATATTTAATGAATTATTTATACAAATTTGCTAAGTAAACCATGAAGATAGTAAATATATAATATATATGGAATTGTTAGAGATAAATATTAATTTCTTTAATAAGTTAGAATTATTAATTTAAATTAAAAATTAGAATTAAGATTATATGTTCTATCAGTAATACTATAATTATATTCTGTAAAGAAAATTAAAAAACATAGGAAATTTTTCTAAAAGATGACATTAGCTAACTATGAGAATAGAATTTTTCTTTTTGTTTTAGGTAATATGCTGGAAGAAATTGGATTAAAAAATTTTTTATAATAAAAATTTAATCACAATATTTAAGATTTTCTTGTTATACAACAAAAACGAAATACATAATTAATATTGTTAAGTAATTTATTAGCAAAAATATTTGTAAAATACATGTAATTATTTGAGTATATTATATAAGTAAGTTTATTATATTTTGATAGAGATTAACTGATTAACTTAATAACATATTTTAATTAGGTTACATCTTCAGGTTATAAAATAAAATAAATCTATATAAAACAAATAAACAATTATGGAAATTTTATACGTAAATTACAAATATTTTAAAAATCAAAATACATATTAAATTTACGATAAAAATAATTTATATAAATATGAAATTAAAATATACGATAAATATAATAAATTATTAAATTAATATAATATAATACAATAAATAAATAAATTGAATAAGTAATATATTTGATTCATTTATGAACTTTTAATTATATCATATAGTAATTTTATTTAAAAAATATTGATTTCTTTTGTCTAAGGTATTATAATTTAATAATAGTAATTTTTTAATAATTTATATTTTGTAATAATAATATTATTAAAATAATAAAAATAATCAAGTTATTTGTGGTTATTTACCGACGAAAATGTCAAAATTATGTATAAATAATACATACAGCCAAGTTGTCTTTTGTCGTCTTCCAAGTCAGTGTCTAGTTCAAGCTCAGTGTATATAGCTTTACTAATAAGTGTAGTAGACTAATTCTAGACAAAAGTAATTATTATATGATATTTTGTATACGTAATTATTGTACGATAAATTTTATAGATATCATCCGGATGAAATAAAAAATAAAATACATAAAAATTAAATCAGAAATAGTAAAAATACACCATGAAATGCATTCTTTTATTTATATTGCTTTTTTTATATTTAATAAATACAACATAATTTTTATAACTTATGTTAATCACTTAATTCTTCATTATATATTTATATACTAAAACTTTCTTTTAAGTTTTTAGTCTTTTTCTAATATTCAATATTCATTTTTTTTTTTTGTTATAAAATTGATGGTCTAAAAACTAAATAAATGCATTTTTTATTTAAAATATAAAATAATAAATAATTAAAAATTTTTTTAAATTTAGAAAAAATATTAAATATTTAGAAATTATAGTTATAAAATAATATTTTAAAATAATATAACTTAATTTATATTTATTTTTTGTTTTGTTATTTTTATTTGCTTACTTTATTCCATATTATCTGCATAAAAATAGGAGTAAATTTAATTTCTTAATGAATAGAATAAGATATTATTAACGACAATTTTGAGTTTGTAATAGTAAAATCATTCTTTTACAAAAAAAATAATTTTAGTATATCTATTTATGTATATTTATGAAATAAAAAAAATTATATGATCATTTAAAAAATAATTTTCATCTAAATATAAATCTAGATATAAATTTACATCTAAAATAGCTACAATTTTATATGGACTAAGCTTCTAAAATTAATGTAAAAGAATAAAACAAATAATCTATTGATTAAAAAATTTTGATTAGTGTTGAATACAAAAAATATCATTATAAACTTTTTTACTTTAAAATGAGTTCTTTAGCGATAGAATTTATAAAATTTTTAAGAATATGCTGATAAAATGTCACATTCGTTTAAAAAAAAAATAATTAATAATACTATTTAATACTGCTAAAATAAATTAATTTATTTAAAAATTCATAAATATTTAAATACATAAATATTTTACAATGAAAAAAATGTGACATAATTTTATTCTAATTACATTTTTAAATAAATCACATTTCAATTATGTTTTAACTATTTGATTAATATATTAGCAGTAATAGTAACAATAATAAAAAAATGCTAAATCAATTATAGAGCTATAGTTCGTAAAAAATTTTAGTAAAACTAAGAGTATTTATGATGATCGGTCCCTTTCATCATCTTTGTGTTTACAATGCACACACTGTATAAGGTGCAAAGCTTGTACATTCTTCTCCCCCATCGCACTTTTCAAACTAACAATAGATCCATGAGCTCTCTTCTCTATTTCATTCTCTTCCAAGTTAGCACGTAAGCCACACTTTACAAGTATAAATTCCCATGTAAGTAAATGCGGAAAACAAGCTACTCAGCATCGATTCCTTCCCCTCCCCCATTTATTTTACAAGTTTTTTCTTATACAAACTGGTAATGGACGAAATCAAAGACAACTTTTAAAGAGGTCATTAGTTAGCAGCATGCAATATTATTTGCGTTTTTATTATTCGTTTTCTACGTAACCTTCTCACTTTCATGACAGATTTCTTGTCTATCTGTAATAACTTAAAAACAAGAAAAGAAACATATTTTCATGAATACTTAAGGATAAAAAAAAATAACCTTTCCGAAAAGTATTGTGTCTATAATTTAAAAATTTCACTGATTATTGCTTGAATGTACATTTTAGGATATAGCATGCATTACAAGCATAGTTTTTATACTATACAGTATATTTCACATAAACTGGTAGAACTGTACATGTATAAACTTTCAAAAGTTTCAAAGATATTACCAAATTTGCTTAAAATTCATTCTTCGATAACTGTTTAAACAATTTCAGTTCAAACAATAAACATTTTCTTTAAGAAGTCAAAACTTTATAAATTTATATGCTAAGGTTTGTGAAACGTATGTAAAATTATTATAGTAGCATACTGAACAATATTACATGTGTTGATTCATTACATTATTTAATTTACAACTGTTTTACATAAAAGCATTACTTATAAACATTAATTATCTATTCGAATCTTAACATATGTACATATACATTTTTATATCAATTGATTGAAAAATACTTTATCATTGTTCTTATAACCTTACATAAAAAACTGGGCATATAAAATTATTTAAGATCAATTTTCATCTGAAAATCGAGAAATTTTGTTACACGCGTCAAATTTTTATTAAAAAAATGATTATTTTAAAGAATATATTTGTGCACATTTATAAAATAAATTAAAATTATACATCGATTATTAAAAAAAAAATTTGATTGCAATTTGTATTAACTCAGTTCATGAAATTAATGTAATAAAGTAAAAACAAATAATTTATCGATTACATATATTGTTTAGTTTTGAACAAACATTTTTTACTTTAAAATATGTATGCTTAGCGTTAAAAGTTCTTTGATTTTTTAATATGGGTCAATAAAATGCCATATATGTTTAAATATATGTTTAAATATAATATGATTAAAAATACTACTTAATAATCCTAAAATAAAGTAATTAAGTATATATATAATTCCATAAATTTATGAATAAACGATTAGTTTTACATATTTTCATTTTATTATAAGTTATATACTTAAAAATAGTTAAATATGTATATAAAATAAATAACATAAAGACTGAAAATACTATTTCAAATATAAAATTTTTCAAGAAAGATATTTAGTGTTATTATTTGGTTTTAATATAAATAAATATGATGATTAAATTAACGTTCAGAATGTATAAAAATTATTAGTATTTTATATACTTATTTAGTTTAAGGAAAAACATATTCGAAAAAATTAATATAATAAATTAATATAACATAATGACAAGGTATATCATTATAATCATATGCTTATTTACACTAAAATACTTTTATTAAAATTCTTGGGTAACTTGGCATGAGACACATAATATCTCAAAATATAATAATTAGTTTGTGTCTTTAATAAATAAGCAAATTACTGGACTGCCATCAAGAAATGATAATATATTTTTCAATATTATATTTTCACTTTTACTAAATGTAAATATTTTTATGTTTATAAATTACTTTACGATAAAATTTGTCCATTTGTATCTATTATCATGTTAAATTCGAAATATTATTTTTAATTTTATAATCACTCGAGCATCATTATGAATTTCACACAATATTTAAAAGTTGGAAAAGGATTGTTACGCCTACACGATGGCAGTCAATATTGCGTGTCTAGATCTATATTCAAAAATAGAAAAAAGGAAATAATCTTGAAGCAAAAAAGTGCGACTGGGTGACAAAGAGAAATGCGTGTAAATAGCGTTTACTCGAGCTAAAGAAAAGTGTGAGTTTGCATTAAATGATGCAGACACTCGCAGATAGTTTACAGAAGGAGCGTCGTGGAAAGGTTAGTGAAGAGGGAGTCATGTTACCCTATTTGTTCCTTTTTACATAGGAACACGTAGGCATTTTATTTCAGCTTAAAAATTGGTGATGGATGAGAGTGTTTTCCGTCAGTAGCACAATGTACAAATCTTTCTTGCTTTTAGCCCATGCAAATAAATCGCAATCGCGACACACCGTGACAGTTGCTCTTCTACCTATAGATATCCAACACATGAAACTATTTACTTTTCTTTTACCCACTCCCTATGAGTAGTCGGGTATCTAAACATAGCTGAAAATTAGTAACTTGTATAAGACATAAGTAAACTTTGATGAGAATATTAAGTGGTAAAAGTTTGTACTGTGATACTGACGTATACTGCACAATACTTAACGTTTGTACAATGAATTTAAAATACATAATATAAATCTAAAAGATTAAAGATTTTTATTAATTATTTGCTATTTAGGTTATCTTCATTTAAAACTGGGGAAGTTATAGTTATTACTTGTCAGTTGATTTAGAAATAATGATTAATATACTTTCCAAACAATAATTATTTTTATTATAATGTACTGATAAACAATTCATGAAATTAGAAACATAATGTAGCGAATAATGATTAGTATTCATTGTGTCTATTATCATGATATATTTTACTTTATAGTTGTTCAATTCATAGATTTTATTTAAGAATGTTTACTTTAGATGAAATGTTTTATTATTAATTTCAAAGTAAAAAAATTATATCGTTTTGATCGTGAAGAAAAAATATTCATTAAATTCTATAATTTTAATTTATAAATCGAGATTTTTAGTATTTGTTTTATACATATGTATATTTATTCTTATTCGAATAATAGATTCAATTTCAAATTATTTAATAATATTGTATAAATAGAAATAGAAATTCATTATAAACTAGGTTTATAAAAAGAAATTTTAAGTCTTGCATTTGAAAAATATATTAATAATAATATGAATCATCTTTTTCAATTAGGTTCAAAATATTTATACAAAAAATAAAGAATGTGTAGCTTTTATTACAAATTAACCATCAAATGAAAAGACTAAAAATAAAAAATGATTGATTCGATCATATGACATAATAAAGTGTAAACGAATAAAGTGTAGAAATTATAATTATTCTTTTCCTTTAGAATAATTTAAGATATTGTGAATATAAGAAGATATATACTATACTTGTTGACCCGTTACTGACCAACCATTATCTTTTTTTGGAACGACCTGAAAAGGCTTTTTGTGCCTCCCCTTCTGTATTAACACTTTTTTCACTCACGCAAATTATCAATCAAATAATATCCATAAAAAACTTAGAGAAAAATACGAGAAATTTCATCTTTTTCTGCAAATGAAGTATAAAATGTGCTTAAAGTACAATATATATATGTAACTACTTTATTGTCATAATTGACCTAGTGTTGAACATACTACTTTACTATCGCAGTATCTTTCAAAATTTTATAGTTATCGAAACAAATTAATATAACATAAAAATAATTTATCATAAACTAATTTTTGCAAATTTAAACACGTAAAAAACATACATTTTTTCAACCACGCAATATTCTGCATAATCTTTTTTCTATAGTCTTTAATAGTAAAAATTATATTTGTAAGTGAATCCGTTAACTTTGGTTAGATTGTTAATATACTATAGTCTTTCTAAAATTTTATAGTTCACTTTGAGTCTGATTATGTATAACTCTGTATAATGCATTTTTTTATTTTTTATTTTTTTTCATTATAGTTAAAATTTGTGTCTATTTATAAATATGAATAAGAAATATATTATAAAATAAAAGTAAAATAAAGAAAGAATCTAAGTGATATATTTTTCTTATTTATTTATATATGCAATTAGTCAACGAACTAGAGCCCTTAAGTTTGTAAAAAAACTTTTCAAGGATAATATAGTTAAATTTAAAATAAATTATAAATATTCAAAAATTTATTATTTTTTATAGTTTAAAGAACTTAATAATAACAAAATATTTAATTTCAAAAGTAACATATTATTTACACATCATTGAAGTAGCAAACATAAAATTGGTTTTTTCTATTTTTACTACCTAATAATAACATTTTGCACGTGTGTGTTGCATATGTTATGTGAAAATAGAATATAAGAGGAAAAATATTAAGAGAAAAAGTGAAGAAACAAAGAAGAAAACATCAGAAAGTGATGTGGAGTATTTTATACTTGACGAAATTTAGGTTACTATTAAAAACCGAGATTAGAATTCTGAAATTAAAAAAACTTTGATATTAAACAAATGCTCAAAAACCAAATGAAGAAGGACGCAGGCAAAGATAAACTTCATATGTACCTGTTAAATATTCAAAAGGTGAAAAGTGAGAAAAGGAAAATGCCTTTTTCACGAAATAGAAATGTTAGCAAAACAGAAAAGAAAAAATAACAAACTTGAGAGCCAAGTAAAAGATTTCTCGAATATCCAGAAAATTATAAGAGTTGTTAAAAATATTAGAAGCTATGATGGAGAAATTAGAAGATAATTTTACGAATAAAATAAGAGAGACGATACAGAGAAACGGAAAGAAGATAGTAAACTTGGAAAATTGAATAAAGAAAAAAGAGAAGGAGACAGCAAACAAGTAGAAGGAATTCAAGAGAAAGGATATGAAGTAGATGATAGACAAAAAGAATAATAAAAAAATGCAATATAATAATCGAGTTAAATTAGTAGAATAAGTATGATGAAAAAGGTTTAAATATTTTTAGAAAAAGTTGGGGATGAAATTAAATATTAACGGGATGTGAATGGAACAAGAAAGAGCAAGGAATATCTATAAGAATGAAAAAAAGTTGAAGCACTAGAAGATTAATATCAATTTATAGTGACAAAACGTATAAGTTTAAATTCTAAGAATAAACGAAAAGTATATAGTCATATTTAGATAATAAAATACTAGAAAAAGAAGATATTTGTTGTTATAGTAGAAGAAATAAAGAGCAATTTAATACTGGTGGCAATGGAAGATGAATTATGAGATGATATAATGACTAAGATTCACAAAGACTTAAAGTAAACCATGGTAGAGAAGAAGGTTGGTATACTGCATATTAAAAATTCCAGAAAGAAGAAATATAAAAAGTATTTAGAATGACTCAAAGAGGAATATAATGCTATTAAAAGATAATTACAGGGAAAAAAAAATTAAATTCTGTGAAATGTTAAATGATCACAATGTTACTATAAGACATAATTTATAACAGAAGAGAAGATTTGGAACTAGGTAAATAAACAAACATATATCAAACATAGTTGATTTATGATAAAAAGAAAATGAAAATACTAGTAATATTTAAAATGAAACATGAAACAATAGCAAATAGACACTAACTATGAAAGGAGGAGAAAAATGTCTAGATTATATAATAATATATCAGAAAATAATGAAGTACATGCTGAAGGATTTTAGCTTCAAAAATAAGTGTAAAAGATTAGACAAAACGTTGAAAGAGAAAATAAAATACATTAATAAATTATATCAAATTATTTGTAAAAGAGCAAGGCGCAAAATTAAAAATGATGGAAAAATAAAAGAAAAAAAAGAAAAACAGAAGAAGGAAAAAAAATGTTAAACGAATATTTAGTAAGCCATGAGCTTCTTAACTACAATCATCTCCAAACAATACATATGATCTCAAGAGTTACCAAGTCGACAAACTAATACAGTCATCTGACTAGTTGTGCATCAGTCCATATTTTCTTGAAAAAACACAGGCAGCATCAGTAGCTGCGAAAAAGATATCTCAATAGTATTCATTTAGAAAGACGAATAACAAAAAACTACAATATGATAATTATCGGAAGGATCTACTGATTTCGAGAAGTGCGAGATAAACTAATAATATTATAAGTATAATAAAAAGAACTTCAAAATGAACATATAATATTTTCTACAACGTCTACGTGTATATTGTCAAGATTATGATATATTTGTTTCCATTAATCTGTCATTCGAATTTTCTCATTTTGCGAAATATTACGATTTATCGGTAATTTTTTACTGATAAGGAAATTATCTAAAGCTACGTAGTTAACAAAGTTTTTAATTGTTTAATTAAAATTCTTGGTGGAGACATCTAGCGTTTTCATTTTTTTAAGCAGCATACATATATAATTTTATTCTATAAATATATGAAAATAGAAAAATTGCAAGCAGGTAAAAAATCAATTTTATGTGATTTGTCAAAAATATGTTTGAATTTTAATTTGTAAAATCTATGAGTATATTAACGTAACGGCCAATCGTTAAAAAACAAATCAATAACAAACGTGTGATTTTGTCATCTCAAAAATATGCTCTATTTTGAAATATAAATAAAATTTAATTATAAAAATATTATAAATACCTTTTTAAATAATTATAAATTATTGAAATTCAAAGTTTTTAAATAGACAGTACTAATATTATACATGAAATATTTATGCCCACAATTTTCAATATATTTTTATAAAAGTTAAGGTAGAGATCAGTAAATAAAATCTATTTTGATGTCAACATTTGATAAAAGATATAAAGATATTAATTATAGAAAAATTAAAAATTAAAAAATAAATTTGTATCAAAAATTATATTTTTGAAGATATTATACATATGGCGTAACAACTGAGTGATGAAAAAATGCATGCCCTATGTATTTGTCGTTGATATTTATTTTATTTATGATATTTTTTTGCTATGGGAAAAAGAAAAAGCTCGTAAACATCTTTAATGCCTGTTTGTTTTATCACATGTTAAAAAAGAAAAGTCATAACAATTACAAATTCAAAAACCTAATTGTGAACTCAACGCAGAATAATTTTTAAGGAGATACAAAGATTGTACATAACTTATACAGAAACTTCAATTAATATATTTTTCAGCAAAAAATATTTACTTAAGGCTAGAATAAGTGATTTTTTTATACGTCAAAAAAATATAATGAAAAAAATTTAAGGTTTTCTATAGTTGAAGGTTCAAATTCTGAATTTTTATAAATAGATTTTTGTACTGTTTATAAGAAGCATTCAGTTCAAGTGAAACATAACAAAACATTTTTCAATTAATTGGAAATTTTCTTTATATATTTAATCAAAAAATCTCCTGGTAGAAAAAAAATATTTGTTAATTATATATAATAAAATAATAATAAATATGTTGAAATTTATATTTATTTATGTTACCAAGCAATTAGGTTTGAAATGAACAATATCAAGTGAAACTATGGAATAATCTTTACTATAATATCTATTTATATACATAGAGTAAGTGAGAGAATGAAGATCCTACAGAACAATACATAGCGTAACATCATTTAACGAAAATTTTATGTAAATATATGTCTTATTATGTTTTTCAATTAAGAGAAATTAAAATAAAATGTACTGTTTGCTAAAAGAAAATATAAAATTATATTTAAAATTATATTAAAAGGTAGAACTTTTACATGAAAAAATTATTTGTTTTCAATTTAAGTCAGAATCAATAATAGAAAAAATCTATTTTAAAATCATTTATTGGTAGCCACCCACAACCAACATCTTCAAATTTATTTGTCTCCGTGTAAATTCGCTTTAAAGCTAGTGTCAAGAAAAAAATACAGAAAAGCAAACTACTGAAAATGGTCAAAGATATTTAGGGGACGTTATTCAAAGTTGAACATGCAGTCGTATTATTCCCATATTTAAGATGAGCAGGTGTATATCCAGGCGAACAATAAACAAACAATTGGCATCATCTTTAACATTTTTCAAGGTCTAGGGCATGCTAAAACTCGATTTCTTAATGTTTTATATCGCTCTATTTCTTTTACAGTCATATAAGCGTTTTTATTTTTCTTTTATTTCCTCTTTCAACATTTTTTATATGTACTTTCCTCGTTTAAAAGGAAATACCTGTCCTCTTATATATCATATTATTTGCATTGTTACGCCATTTAATACTATTATGTACAGTTACCTTCTTTTCATCGTATTCTCGATTAACCTCGGCATATTTTTCTTCTTTTCCTATTTCTTTTTTGTGTGTCTTTTATGTTGCAAAGGTTCAGATGCGGGAAAACGAACAACAAATGCTCAAAATTTCTTGTCCTCGCTCCATTAAGATTATTCTCTTTTATTCTTTATAAAATTTTACCATGTTATTTTTTAGAATTTCCATCTATTATATTATTAACATGTTATTATTTATTGTGAAACTGGTAGTGCAATATGTGCAATTTGAAACGTATATATATACTATTTTTTTTTAATTTTGAAAATTATGATGTACTTGTAAATTTCAATTTTTACATTTTCATTGTTTTACATAATTAATAATAATTAATTAATACTTTTTGTAGATATCATATATCACAAGATTAAAATTTGTTCCTTTTAGTTAATTTTTGTACAACGTTAAGAAACAATACATACACGATGGTAACAAAATCAATTTCAACTTCAATTTTATTTTATATTTTTATAATAAACTTAAATTACATCAATATCGAAAGCCGATAATATTAATCAAATATTTAAATCGATCTGATTTTATTAAAAAATTTTTATTTTTATAAAATTAATTAAATTTAGAATATCAAAAGCTAGAGATTTAGAAACATTAAATATTCTACCAATAATTTATATTTATTATACTGCCCATAATTTCTTAATTTATACAAATGTTTATATCAACATGATTTATTTTATGAATTACTCAGTATTGAAACTAATTATAAAATATAGTATATTCTGATTGTTTTTAAGCAAAAAGATTTTTAAAATACCTTAACTAATACGATAGAATAAAATAATTTTTCGCAAAAAATACGAACAATGTGATCGAAGTTTAATTAACTTTTTTAAAAATATATATATATAATATTTTTCAGAAAATTATGCTTGCAAAAGATGCTTATAATTATATATAATATATACATACAAATTTATATCTATTTAATTCAAGAATACTTTGCAAAATAAGAAAATTATATCTAATAAATGTATATTTAATTGAAACAAATTTATTCGTAAAGATTAATTCACTTACGAATTATTATAAATTGTAGTCAATTCCAAAGCGAGATTTAAATAAATTATTAATAATATATTGCGATAAATTTATTGATCGATTTATTATCACGATTCATACAATTTGTGCAATCATTGTTATACATAATTTCAAAATTTGTCGTAAAAAAATTAATTATATTCTATAGAATATTTCATAGTTCAGTATTATTTGCAGGTATTTTGTTCAGCGAAATACTTGTAAACAATAAAAGTCACTTGTATAAGTAATTTCGGACGATTTCGTTTAATAATAAATACAAAATTTTTTAAATATAGGTTTAAAAATATATAAAAAATTTCATAATTTCATTTACGTACTAATATATACATATAAATTACATTGTTATATATTAACAAATTTTTTTATTAATTTTAATACTAAAAAACATTTTTAAATCATTTAAAAAAGTATTAAAATTAGTTTATAATTTTATCCTCAGAATCTTGTGATATTTTGAAATTCATTATATAATGATTTTTGAAACTTTTTGAAATTATATTTATTTGTTTATATCTCAAATACAGATATTTAAATTTGATACTTTTTGACGAACCCGTATATGTTCAAATATTAATATTTAAATATAGCATTATAATAATGCTACTGAATCAATGAATAATTTAATATATAACATTGGAAATAAATATATATATGTATATAATTAATTATAATTGAAAATTCTTGGATAGTACAAGTCGATTCAAATGAAAATTATGTTTAATTTCATTTTTTTTGCAGATCTGATAAATAAATAACTCGTATTATGTATAGTATTAATGTTTAAAAAAAATCAGTTTCTAGAACTATTTATATTTCTACGGTGTATTCTTTTAACAGAATTGAATTATGAAAGTGTTTTTATAAAAGTTGGGTTGATTTAATATAAAATTGATTTGATCTAAAAATGTATAATAAATTTAAAAAACTCAAAAAAATCGTTTTAATTAGAATTGACATTTATAGCTTTCGTCACTACAGGAGTATAGTTCTGTGCATCACACATTTAATCATTTTAAAATGCGGGAAATATTCTTTAAACTTGTGTTGAAAAAGTATAATGTCGACGAGAAAGTATTTATTTAATCAATACCCTATGTAATCATATATGTATAATACATGTAAATAAATATTAGGTACATGAATATTATACAATTTGTTTTTTTAGTAACTCTATTATTTAGTTTAGGCAATTAAACCTGTATTCAACACGAACTTTCATTAGAAAGTTTCAATTTGATAAATTTTTTTATTAGAAATTTTTTTATAATAAATTTACAAAGTAATTGTAATATAAATTAATTGAATATTTAAATTAAGTCAATGAAAAAGTACGCTAATGCTTAGGAATATAATTCAAGTTGTTAAGACCATTTATTTATATACGTTATTTATGTTATATAAAATTTTTAGATATATTTGATAGATATATTTGAATATATTCTTTTTTTACTGACTTAAAGCATTATATTATTATCACAATTAAATTGTATAAATAAATAAATGTTTAAAATAATATAAATTTATAAAAAAAATTGTGAAAATGTAAATAAATATCTAAAATAATATAAATTAAAAAAAAAGTTAAAATATGTAATAAAAATTACAGAAAAAATAGAGAAAAAAAAGAAGGCAATGATGGGAGAATGAGGAAAGCAAAGACGAGGACAAAGTGTAAATCAGTACTAGCATGATTTATCTTCTGGAAAAAGCCGCTATTGTTTTGTTCAAGTGTGGGGGATTATTTGAATCGAGCGTGTTTGATTAGAGTCATAGAAAGACTACCATGTGTTATTTATGTGTGCTTATGTGTTATTATTCGAGTAATAACTTTGTTAGTATATGTGTTGTATATCGTAATTTTATATACAGTAGCATATAGAGTAAAATAAATGAAAGAAAAAAATTTGCTTTTCTCTTTAGTTCAATACTTCTTTTATAATACAAATTTTAATAAATAAATGTTTGTACACGTATATAGAGAAGGGGTGAAGATGTTTCGCAGATAGATTTAATTGATTTAGATGATAATTTTGTTGCATCTTGATACATTTTATTGTTACGAGAGATGCTTATTATTTATTAATGTTATTGTTTTCGTTATTTAAAGTTATTATAATATTCATCATAATTATTATTTTAGAATTAATTTTACTTCAATATTGTTGATTATTATTAAAATATTCAGTATTGCTTGGCTTAGATTTATTTCTAATAATTATTGTTTTTGATAGAAGAAAAATAATGGTACTATAATTTTATAATTTATAATAACTTAAAATATTATTTCGATTAAGATTATTATATCTTATTGTGTTTAAAGATTATTATAATTAATGATATATAGGTAAATGTAAATTGTTGGATGTAATGAAGTAATTATGATTTTAATATTTCTAAATTGTTCAAGCTCTAATTTAAATATAATAATATTATATAAAAAATAGTGAAACATTAAAATTCAATAAATACTACATAAATAAATAATTGTTCCTATATTAACTACACAATTTGTGAATATAACTATCGGATGTTATTATATGTATCCGAAAAAGAATAACAAAGAAGTAGCTTAAAGAAAATTTTTGTAAGAGTTATCAAATATTCTATTTTGTTTTTCTACATAATAAAAATAATTTGGTTGGAAAAATAAATTAATTATATTTTAGAAATAATGGACTACTTTTTAAATTAATTTTAATTTAATCAATTGATCAATAATAATTATATGTTCTTAAGAAAGCATAAAAAGGTTTAATTTAAAAATAATTCAATAAAGAAAATTATCATTAAAAAAATTATAATATCAAAATAATTTATAAACAATGGTGTGCAAAATCGATTGAATGATAGCTAAGAAAATATCCTAAGTCTAGAGGAGAGATTATTGTGAGTATATGCATTCTCGGGCACTTAGCAAAATTGAACTTAAGGAAATGAAGAGATCTATAGCAAGCGTAAACTTGGAAAGCGGTGTGTACTGACTAGATTGCTATCAACTTCAACTAACTTCCTTTATGTGTAAGTCCTCTGATTGAACCCATATTCGATTGAAATGCTTTTATAGGTACGTCCTTGTTAATCATACTATATTATGTGAACATGGTCTTCATGCTAATTTGTCTCACCAATGTTCCAAATATCTATAAATATTCGTGTACCGCTTAAATTTTAGTGATATAAAAGAAAGATATATTATTCTTTTCGATAATAATGGGATAATTATGATAAATTATTTTAGACAATTTTTTTTATATTGAATTCAATTTTTTATCTATTTTCTATATTAAAGTAGTAATTTTAAATAAATTTAAGAAGAGAACATTTACTTTATTACCTATAATAAAAGAATACAATATAAAATTTATAATATTGATTACAGTGTATCTAAAAATGAATTTATAAAAAAAGCTATTATTTTTTTAAAATTATATTTATTATCAATCTAAACTATGAGAGAAATTAATGTCATTATTATAAGTGAATTAGCCTAAGAATGAATCAATTATCTCTTATGTGAATAGTTCAAGTACGTGTATGTTGATTAAAAGCATCTCATTAGATGCAAGAAAACTCATTTCCTCTTCATCTCCCTCCCGCCATCCCACCCTCTTCCTTATTCTATCTCTCTATTTCTCTCTGTTTATGTCTCTCTTTTTCTATCCTTTCTTGTACTCAATAGATACCCTTCTGTATTTCCCCACGTTTATACCAGTATTGTCAGTCTCATCGTTGGAAACTTGTAACGTATGAATATCTAATGCTCCCCTCTCCACAATTGAATTCAAACAATATGTTTTTGTTTCGGGTTCTGCTTTGCAGCCACCCTCGGTATTTCTCGCTTGCTCTTCTTCTCTTGCAGTCCAAAAATACTAAGGGGTGAGATCTATCTCTTTTTCTGTTCTCTTTCTGTATTCACTTTCTGAGAGCTATTCGATATTATAGAATAATACACGTTAGGTGTAAGCCCCTAAAAAACTCGCTTTCGTGTTACTCAAGCGGTTAAATAAAATCTGTGCGAATAGTCATGCACGTGTATAAATGCGTTGCTAAGTCTGCAAAAATGCACGCCTGCGGCCTTGGAACACTCCGTACTCAACATATTGTGTAGTTACGACGTAAATGCTCAATAATCCATATGAGTCTTTAAATTATTAACTATCATTACTAAATAACTTAAAATAAATTAGAAAAAATTTATTTTTTAACTTATTAAAATTACTCTTTTCTAGAATTTTGTTACATAGTTTCTTAGTATTTTAAAGTAGTGCATACGAATAATTTTTTTTTAAATTTTTAATTTATTACAAGTTTCTTCATTGAATTTGATTCGTGTTTAATTGTAGATTTATTACAATAAAAAATTTTAAATAAATCAAATTAATTTGTATATTATTTTTTTTCAATAACAAAAATTCAATAATAAATAAAAAATTATATTTCAAAAATTCGAATCTAAAAAAATATATTTTTGAAAGTATATAATTTTATTTACTTTCAAAAAATTATTAACACATATGCATTATATAGATTTTTACTAATCTACTATAAAATTTTTATTTAGTTTTCTTTTTTTTAATTAAAATTTTAAATCAAAGTAAAAAAAAATAAAAATTTTTTTCGGCCATTTTTTAAATTTAGCTATATCTAGAAAATCAATTTATGAGTCATTTAGTCTTACAAAAATAAAAGAATAAATTTTTTCGTAAAACGGTTGATTAAAAAATGAAGTTGTAACTCTTCCTAATAGTCTGCCACATTACAAAATTGATACATCTATGTTTACTAACACAGTTTCTGTAATCACGTATTTTACATTAAAATAAAGAATACTTTTTTTTAGTAGTTAATACTTTACATTCAATACCATATTCAATACCTGTTAAAAAAAGTTTTGTTTAATACACATTATATTAAAATATTTTATTATTTCGTTATAAATAATATAATTGAAATATTTCCTTAATTAAAAAAAAAATAATCATAAATATTGGAATTGGAATTAACTTTTAAAAAGTAAAATAATTGTAGTATTGAGTATAGTAATATTAAGGAATATTTGACTATATTACACAAAACATTATTTCAATCTTTATAATTGCATTTAGAATTTTTTTATAATAAAAATATATACTTTTTTTAAATATAATATATTATGATAGTATATAAATATTGTAGAAAACATAAATTTTAAATTTTTTTATATAATTTGTCTCTTTCAAATAAACAAATAAATACAAATATAATTTTAATTAAAAAATTATAAAATAAAATGCATTTAATAAAATAATTTTAATTATATATGTATTATATATATATAAATTTAAATATCTAAAGTTTAAATTTAGTGCGTATATAAATACATGTTATAATTCCGTACTTCTTAAATAAAATAAAATGTACTATATGCAAAGAAAAATTAACTTTTAAAAATAATTTAAAATTTAAAGAATATAAAGTTTCTCTCAAGATATTTACTGTATAAATACTATAAAAGTAATATTATATTTATTATTAATTCAATTATTTTACGAATCGTAATTTTATTATAATTTTTATTATATTTTTTACGTAAGTTTTATTTATAATTTTCATTAAAACTGTATATGAAAACTTTTAAACTTTGCAGTTTTTGATAACACTATGTCAGTTAGTTAAAATATTCTTAATAATTTAAATTTACTTTTACTCACTTAATCTATTTTCTTTTATAATCGATATCAATATTTTAAATATAATTAATAAAGGAAATTAAAAATCAATTAAGTGTCAACAAATATATTTCATCGTAAAATTACATTTGTATAATAAAATATTTAAATAATAAGCTATCATTGATTCTATTCAAATTATATAGTATCAAAACATTTCATAGATTTAATTTAATTCTCTGCTAATTAATAATTATAATTATTTATAAAGTGAAAATAGTGGTATATTTAAATTTATTATATCAAACATTTAAAATATTTTATTTAACATGGTTTATAAGAATTCAATTAAATATAAATAATGTTTTTTTATGAGGTATTGTAAAAAATTAAAATTGTTTAACACATAAAAATTTTAACAAATAATTGTTTAAACATATTTGAAAAAATTAAATAGCCGCATTTTATTTTTTGATATTTACGATTAATCGACGATCACACGTCTAATTCAATATTAATTTTTATTATTTTTTGACATGTTTAATTAAATAATTAAAAATTTAGCCTTATGTTTATAAATTAGTATAAATATTTTGAGTCTTTATGTCTATTTTATTGTAGCAAAGGTAATTTTTATATCATTAATAAAAATTCTTAATATTCCGAAAAATTTAATTATTTATTGTTATATTTTAAATAAAAGGTTAATATTTCTTTATATTAATTTTGAATGAAGTTGTAAAAAAATTTTTAAGGTTCATTAAGTCTTGTATATAATGTAGTTATAAATAATATATTTGTTTCAAATTTAAGAGTATAGTTTCCTAAAATAATGTTTAAATAATAACGAAAGTAATATTTTTATATGAAAATTGAATTATTAGAAACAAAATTTTGTATTCTAACAATGAAATTATAAATTTTATATTAAAAAAATATGAAAAGTTATGTATAAAAAATTAATTTCCAACTATAATGAAAAAACATAATTAAAAGGATAAAGCCATTCTAGTATTGTCATGTATGTAATTATATTAAAAAATATGTTCTTTTCTTTCAGCCTTCTTCAAAATCTCAAAAACGGCACAATGGAGGATACACATTTCTGCACATTACAGTTTTGTGAAAAAATTCGAGCTGAATTGTACTTGCCTCTTATATACACCCTAAGAAAGAAACAAGAAATGTGTGTAAACGCTTTGGGAAAAGAAGAAATGATGGACTTTAAGTTCAGCGTAAGGGAAATAGTGTAAGTCACTTTCTTACCTCCCATTCATTGCGCACCTTTCTTACGGATTTCGCTCTTTTCTTTCATGCATTGCCTTACGTTCGCATGTACTTCTACGTTTCTTTCTTTTTTTTCTTCTTTCTATTGTACACTTTTGGTTGAGTCATGGTTTTCAGTTTGTATGCGAATGTCGAATAATTCTAACTATTCATTTTCACATAATAACAATTTCTAATTAAGTCATAATAAAATAAATATGTAAATAAAAACAATATAATACTGAATATTCAAAATATGATCGCAAGTAAAATATAGAACATTAATAAATTTTTATTTTTTTCCATAACAATATTTCATTGTAAATAATTATCCTTTTTTATATAATTATTTATAAGTTTATATTTAAAATTTTTTATAATATCAAAATTTAGTATTAAATACATTTTTTTTATTAGGATAATTATAAATGAAATATAAATATTACGTACCTGTAAACAGAACGACTAATTTTAAAAATTGTTTTTAGATATTTATATTAATATTTAAATCAAATTTAAATAAAAATACTTAAATTCTTTTACTGCCTTATTAAATGTGCAAATTTTTACGGAAATTTACTCAGGCTGTTAGAATTTTTAAGATTATATGCTTGCGTTTTTATCAAATGTTTTCCAATATCAAATGCTCTACAATCGATGTTACTTAATAATAATTATATTTTTACGTACTACATAATTCACCACTTTGATATACCAATAGCGACACTAGTGGTAGAGGGCTTCATTTTTGGAGTGCTTGACGTTGTTCATTTCATACAATTATTTCCCTCCGTAAACAATACAGTCTTAGCTATAATTAAATTTTCCTTTATTTGCCCAGACCATTCTCTTACTCTTCAATTTTACCTCATTCTCATCTTTCGCATGGACGCATACACATCTTCCTGTAACTTCTTTACCCTTCCTATGCTGGTATTACCAACTCTTTTTCTCATTCTCACTTGGCATCTCTCTGTTTCCTAATAAAAGTGTGCAATGTATTAACTTCTCAATTCCGTCCCACTCTTTTCCCTCGGCCAATCAGCGTTTCTCTTTTGACAAACTCCGCCTTCTACCGTGCTGTTATTTGTCCTACACACACAGCTGATCTCCCACCACGGGATCGTTACGGTGGGGATAGCCTCCGAAAATGCGCATTTCATAGTATGAGAGGTGTATAGTCGAGCAACAGAAGAAGATGGGAAAAGAAAATAGGTTTGCGAGAGAAAGAAGGAAAGAATAGTACCTCGGAACCAGGATCCGCTAGGCTCCTGTACACTTACGAATTACCGGCCGTGACGTGCAGTCTCGTTCTCCTGTTATTTTTGTTGTCTCAGCGATTCGTGTTTATCATCTTTATTTTATTTATACATAAAAGTCGATTAACGCGTCAATATTTTCTGTATATTTGCTTTCTTTACCTTGGTTTACATAGACGCGCATAAAATGAGTAACATGCGTTTAACTGGTATAATGCAAGGAAGTGGAACTGACAATGTGCGACGTTTAGTGATTTGAAAACTAAGAGAAATTCTTTTGCGATTGTCAACTTTGCATTATTTTTTCTTTTGGCAATACGTAAACACCCTTAAAATCCCGAGTGTTATATGTTAAATTAAAACGTAAGAAGATAAGCATTTTTTACAAATAGTATCAAATCAAGAGTCTTAATCACCAATACACGATTCAGCTGGATTTACACCAACGGACCACCGGCCACTTTATGAGGTGAGTAACGATAAATTTTTTGGTCAATGAAAAATTAAGTTTTTTTAATTTTAAATTTCAACCGAATTTAGCTTAATTTCTAACTGTTGTAAAATTTTAAATTCTAATTAAGTAAATATATACGCAATTTACCCTATGACATTTAAAATTACACTTTAAATATTTCATTGATTTGGCGCCTTAAAAAATTTGAATCTTGTTTATTGAATATTTTCGTTAAATCAGCTGATACAATATCTATTTACAAAGTTTTATTAATACAATGTATATAAAGTAGAAATTGAGTATTATCAATAAAATTTTGTGAACGTTACAAAAATTTTTATAAATTTTTTTCTAACTGAAACATGTAACTTTAGAATATTGATGATAAACATTGATGATATTAGATTAATGATGATGTAATATATGGAATTAAATTTTTTGAATTGTACACTATTCATAAAAATAATTATTTTTTTGTCATATATTTTTATAGATATATTAGATATCAATAAATAATATATTAAAAATTTTTAGTATGAAATAGTTATAATTATCGAAAATAATTGCAAAAAAAATTATTTTATGATTTTATTTGTATTTAATAATACTCATTTCACAATACAATTATTTATCTACTAAAAAAGAATAATTAAACATTTACTAGAACTATTAGTAATAGAAATAAAATAATATGAATACTATGGTTAAGTTCATTTCAATAAAACTTTGAATAATGTACCATTACATAGATTTCATATTTTTACTATATTTTTACTATGAAACATGCACATTAAATATTTAAATAATAACGATTCAATAAACGAAACTATAAATATGAATGCCAATCAATTTCATTGCGGTTAATTAGTATAGTAATCTGGTACATTGAAGTAAAAAATTGTAAACCTTATTGTGTGTAATTAAAATGCAGTATACAGATAATTTATGTGGTCTAAAAATCGTACTTCCAGGTGTACACAAAAAGAATTAAAATAAATTAGTCGTGCAAATAAAATTTTCTACCATAAATAGATTGAAATAATCGTTAGAATTTTTAATAACATGTAGATATCCAATAATTTTATCAAAGTATTGATATAAATGTATTGTGCTATTATAACATATAATATAAATTTATCTTATTCTGATTACTTTAATTATATATTAATATTTGATTATTTATTCTATAATTTCATTATCAATTAATTTAAAAGGTAGTACAATTATTTTAGCAATTTTTTATACTAATAATATGAATTTGTTAAAAATTTTATAATTATTCATAATAAATTATCGTATATTGAATAAATTCTTTTATTAGGAATATTCGGGCAAATGAAGATATTTACTGTATACCATTCATATCAAATTATATTACTGTATAAAATAAGATAATATTGGGCAAGTTATTGGAATTTTGAATATATTAATTACACAGTATGTATACAAAAAAATAGAATTTTAATTAAATCATTATTTCATCATCGGTCGAATAAATGAACATCTATTTTATGGAGTTCCTATGGAAATATTTATTATTAAATCTCTTTAATAGAATTGAAATATACAAATAATGAGTTTTTATAGTAAGATCATGTGAAAATTTTTAGACATTCTAAAAGTAGAAATTGTGGGTATGAAAAAATCTTGAAGTACACAGAGTGCTTCATTCGCGAACAAAATCGGCCATATAAATCGGCAAAAAGCGTCCGAGACTCAATCGAAAATTTACGAGGCTCCGACTATCCCGCTGTCTGCCTCCTGATAGTGAGACTTAGTATTTGTCACAGGTAAACGTCCTCGTGAGGCAATCCGAGCAAATAGCAAAAGCTAGAGTAAACAACGCGATTTCCTTCTCTCTCCTTTACTTTAGGTTGAAAAGACCAGCCTTCACTGTTCTCAAAGCTACTACGAGTTCAAGTTCAAGAGCAACAACGGTACCCGTCGGTAAATTTTCTTTACTTTTTCACATTAATCTTCTATTTATAAATTATCAGTCATTTTATTCACTGCTAAAAATGATATTTTTATATGCACCAAATTTAATTATAACTTTTAATGATTTGATCTTATATACTAAGCTTCATTCTTTACATAAACTTGTTTTGATGAATTTTAAATACCGAGTAATTAGTAATTTAAAATAACGGATGGATATGAGTAATTTTTATTCTTTATTAACACTTAAAATGCAGTATTATCAAAAATAAAGATTAATCATTGTTTACTTTATTTTCTATCATTTGGCTTAATTAGATTTATGTTACGTTACTTACATAAGTAAGTAACATAAGTAAGTATTATGTCACTTACATATTACCTTACAAAATAAAGATATTTTTTTATAAGAAATAAAAATTAACACATGTTTGAGATAAACTCAGCTCAGTATTTTATTACATAAATTTTTTTTTATTGATGTTTAAAATTATAATAAAATAGGTTTGACTATCGTGAAAATATTGTTAAAAAGTTGATTATGATTGTAATAAATGTATTTTAGCATATATTTATTAATTAACACTTAAAAAAGGTTTTTTTAATAATCTTATATTTTGTATTAATATTACTAGCAATTAAAACGTACTAATTTAAAAATAACTTAAATATAAAATATATTTAGACTATTTATGAAATAATACTATTCATTATATATAAAAAATTTGAATTCTTGTCGCATCTATATGAATAGATATAAATATGAATTATAAATATAAATTTTCAGGTATACCACGAAACAAAATCTGAAATGTAATCTGAAAGTCAATAAAATAATTTTAAATCAATATATTTTAACTTGGAATTTGTTTAAAAGAATAGAAAAATTGATTATAGTCCATGTTATTGTATATTAATTATGTTTCCCATTAATTCACGATTTAATATACAATCAAGATAGTTTAAAGATAAAATTTTTAATCAATAAAAAGTTTTATATAATTTTTATAACCGTATTTTGTAAGTTAATTATAAAAAAAAATTTTATTGTAAAAAAAAATTTAATTGTAAAAAAAAATTTAATTTATATGTTTATTTATATTAAAAGATAAGAATAATTTAAACGATTTATAATAGAATTGTATTTTAATTTATAATATAGTATTAAAAATTATCATTCAAATATTACGGACCTCAAAATTTTTGGAAAGACGACCTAAAGTCACTGATTCGTGAAAAAATTTCATATGAAAGAAAATATAGGCAGCGCAAAATTATGTAGACTCAAAGTATATAATAATCACACTCATAGAGGGATTAATAGATAATGGAGTATTGTGATGTAAAATCTGACTCGCCTCTACGCAGCCATAGATGCATTGATACTCTGATTTGAAACAATCAATCAATTAGAAGCTTGTATACAATAAATTGATGAATGATTATGTACCTAAGTTCAAGATATTATCGCAGAACTAAATTATCCCTAAATGTATGTTTATGTCTGCGATTTGATGATATAAATTCAAATTAGCATAGGTAGAAATTACATTCTTTTCTATTATAATATATCTAATACCCTCGTTTTTCTATTATGTATTAATGAGATATTATTAATTATCAAACACTGTAAGATATTCATATATTTTTATTGTTTCGAAAATTGAAATTAGTCAATAAATGATTTAGTTAATAGAATTGTAGATAGCATAATAGCGTATATTATCTATCTGCAAAGTTTGTAATTTATACTGCATTACAGCGTCGTTACTTATTGCTGTATCTGAATATTTTATTTATAATTGATACTGAATACAATAAAGTATCATTTCCTTCAGTTTCATCTTAAACGTGTATATACCCAAGACTATTAAATACGTGGTTCTTCGTAGAATCTACCGGGTGATGCTAAACATTCAATTAGCACTTCCTAATTCTCCCCTCGTTGTCAACAGCCATTACTTCCAGCATCTTTTATCAAATGTCCTCGCTCCCACTTGCTAAGACTTTCTTTCTCTAAGCATATCTGTTAATCTCCCTGAATAATACTTGAAGATGGGGTAGATTCCGTATGTGAGCTAAACCCCCTCCGCAATTCGAAATGTAACTACCGAGGAGTCACGTGTACTGAGTAGTTATGCAGTTCTCAGTGTGTAATTCCCTGGCGCTTTTTTAATTTCAGCAGATGATATACTTATTTTATGCATGTTTTATTTATATTTTCATATTCAATATTATTAATCTTTTATTTTTGTCAAATGAGAATACATTTAGTAATTTATGTAATTAGCTACTTACAAAAATTAAATTCTCTAATATATTTTTATGAAATATAATAAAATTCAATTGAATTTTATTTAATAATATAATAAATTAATCTAATAGATACAGAGCTGGTAAATTTTTAATTAATGAAGCGACACATTTTATATTTCTTGTTTAAAAAAATATTTAGAATAATATATGTACATCGTATAAAGAAATTTTATGTTTGTTAAATTATTTATATTATGTACATATAGCTTTTATTACGTGGTATTACTTTAATTATTTTAAATTAAAATTTTTTTCTTTAATAACAGTTTTAAATATACTCATAAAATTTTTTAACAAATTTTTAAAACTCAGAAAAATCGGATTTTTTCTATTTTTATAAATATCTTTATGTTAACGAATACTCAAACAGATCCTAAGAAAAATTAAGGTATATCTTATAATTGACTTTAATTAGAAAGTCTTCGATTTCGCAATCTAATAACTTGTATGAAATTTTTAGAATTTTTATAGCGTAGAAAGAAGAAATCAGAATTCAAAAATTAACTAGCAGCAGCAAGATAGAAAATAAGAAAAAAAGAATAGTTTGATTTGAGAAAAGGATAAAATTTTAAATTAAAAAGTGAGCGAGATATTATATGGTACATGTATAAGCAATTACGACTTGTATCACAGTGCTACTTGAAAATAAATTTTTCTTCTTTTTTCTTTCATTCTATTCTCACCCTTTGGTCCTCTTATTCAATACAATGGTTTCGTCATCACATCAGAGGCTCTTCTCTTGCTTTTTTCTACTCATAGAAAATCGGATCGTAAGGTTTAGAAAAAATTCTTGAGTGTCAGTTCTTACCAAGCATTTTTAATACTTTTTGAGTAGTGCTATTCAAATTAATATTAAAAGAAATCGAAAAATAATTTATGGATTTGATAATATCTTTAAAAATTGCACTCATTAAATAAATAATAAAGAGAATTTATAAGTACACAGTTTTATAATATACAGCAATTTACACTATAATAACAAATCAAAAAACATTTTATTGTATATATAATACAATATTTAATACACTTTATGCATTTGTATATATAAAAAAAAAAAAAAAATGATATAATTTTAAATAAGATAAAAAATGTAATTAAATTGTAATTGAATTATAATTTTAAATGAAATATAAAAAATAAATATGTAAAATAGTCTATGATTTTTTAATTTTCGTGCTAAATATGTATAAATAATAAATAATTTGAAGTATATTATATTCATAATTCATTATAATTTATACAGGTATGATTTTCGAAATGCACTCTATGTGTATAGTGCATTTAATTAACAAAAAAAGTTTCTATAGAAAATAAATATTCGTTAATAATTAATAATTCATATAAATATTCATACGTTTAAAAAATATTCTAATAAATTTTTTGCTTAAAACATATCTTAAAATATCTGTACAATATAAAGCCAATTATTGCATGCCTATTTTATAATGATTATTTAATAATCGAGTGTTAATTAGATTATTATTCGATCTCAAATTGTATTATATTCAAAAAGAATTAACAATATAGATTTGTAATAACTTTAGGGGAGAATATTGTACTACTGAAAAACATATGTAAATAGTAATAAACCATTGTTGGCAATTAAAAAAATACAACAAATAATGAAAAAATTGAAAGATGATCCTGTGAGAAAAGGAATATTTATAAAAATTGCATGTCGTTTTATTCATATTTACACATCTTTTCCTTTATTTTTACTGAAATCGGCTACGATGCATTAACATTTAAATTTCCAGTACGTTAGCGCTTCTTGCTTTAATGTGTGTATCACGAAGCGAAAATTTCTTCGACAAGCCCATTTTCGTTTTTAACTATTGTTCCAGCGGTTGATGGGGATGGAGGGGGTCAGTAGAGGGGGCAGTTTCTCACATTGTCCCCCGATGCATTGTCATTACGATCATCGAGGCCATTGTAAAGCAAGGAAAAAGGACGAGAATTGAGCCGGATATCGGCATATCGCTCGAATTTTTTCCGGGACAATAACAGTGAGAATAGAATTCTCAGGCGCTTATATTTCGTTTCTGGCACTGACGTTCGAGACGTTCGATTTAAGATTTTCTCTCTCTGTTTCTCTCTCTCTCTCTCTCTCTCTCCCTCTCTCTCTCTCTCTCTCTCTCTCTGTCTGTTTCAACTTTCTCTTTTACTCTCTTCTACTTTTTACCCTGTTTTATTTGGCATGTACACAATAAGATCCATTTGGGCTTTTAGTTTCGTCGTGTGTATGAGTAATGTATATGTATATATGTATATATATATATATATATATTAATTAGTATTTATACCAATTGATAAGAATTAATATTAGAAATAAAATTTGGACAAGGTTCAAATAAATTAATTTTGCTTTGAATGCAGAAAGACGTAAAATTTTGATTCTGCATACAATGATTTCCGAAATCTGCAGTGTTAACCTACTGTATGTATACAAGTATAGTTATTTATCTTTTTTTTCCAAGCAATCATACGTAATTATATCTGTGTATCTAAACACTAGGTACCACTGAGTGTAGATCTTTATTTTGTTATTGTCAAACATAATATGCACAATTTTTATGCATGCATGTATGTATGTATGTATGCATGTATGTATGTATGTATGCATGTAAGAATGAATGAATGAATGAATGAATGAAATGAATGAATGAATGAATGAACGAAGGAATGAATGTATGCATGTTTGCACGTATATATGTATGTATGCGTGTATATATGTATTTATGAATGAAAGTATAAATTTACAAATTGAATTATAAAAAATTAACAAATGTATATGTCACATTGTTGGTAATGGTTTATAATAATAATAATATAATAGTCGAAATAAAATAGAAATAAAACAATAACAGGGTTCTGATAATTCTTCATATTGAAATATACAATAGCTAAGTTTTGCGAACATATATATTAATTATGAATATATATTAAATAGTAGAGAATATTTACCTCAATTCTATGTATAATTATTGGATGCTACATTTATTATTAAAATCCTGTATACGAATTCATTAGATTAAATTTTACTTTTAGAGCCGGTGGCAACATGTGTGACGGCTCGTTCCAAGAGACGTTACGTGGTATGCAAGGTATGTCGGGCACTTCACCACCTGGCGGCGCTGCCATCAGCTCTATGGTCGGAACGGTGGGTCTGAGCAATCCCTTGGGAGCCCCTGCATCTGGCAAGCGAATCCAGGTGGACCATATCAAAAGACCTATGAATGCCTTCATGGTCTGGTCGCGTTCTCAACGGAAGAAGATTGCCCATGAAAATCCGAAAATGCATAATAGTGAGATCTCCAAAAGACTTGGTGAGTTTTGGAATTAATTAGTCTATATGGATAAATAATTATTCAAATTATTCCCAGATTGTGACAGAATGATTTATGTTCGAATTCCTTATCTCTATGTGTATATTTTATTGTATTTTATAGTTAAACTTTCATGTATTTTTTGTGTTTTAACTAATACTTATTTGTTGTGTTTATACTTTATTGAATTATTTTTGTAACAATTAAATCAATAGTAGAAATTGATCAATAAACTTTCTATTTTAAACTAAAAATATGTATACATTTAATCCCAAATATTCAAACTTTTATTTATTTAGTATCGTATAAAAAAAAATTAAAAAAACCGAGACTTAATTTATCATCGCAGTAACAAATAATACGTTTCATTGGCAAATTCTGTTGCGTTTACTTTTATTCTTAATATTATCTTATATTCGTGTAATCTTAAAACTTTTTTACAGGTTCTTTTATCGCTGAAAAGTTATTAGGCTCTAATACTTTAATTTTTGTTGATGAAATCAATATTTCAAGTATAAAATATTTTTTAAAATCGAATATGTACTATATTTGTTACAAAAAAAAAGATATAGAAACAAGAATAAAATTTTTTTTACTTATATATTTATTATAAACAATTATTATAAAAAATTTTTCGATAAATAGAATAATTTTATTTTTAAATACGTTAAGCATTACAATTAATAAAAGCAATTATATCATAATTTTTTTTTATATTATATTATCCATGTATAATTTTACATACATTATTCCATTTTTAAATAATAATATTTGTTAAATTGTAAACATGTGTCAATTTTATAAGATTTAAAATGTTTTATATAAATTAAACAATAAATTTTCAGTATCATATATAATAATATTATGAAAATTAATTTAGTTTTCAATAAAAACTCTTTTAAAAATATAAATAAACACAATTTACGCGATATGAATTGGTTTTTATTATTTTTGCACATAAACTTATTCTACAATAATGATTAGTAAATCAAAATAATTTTCTTTCTTTTTATTTTATATTTTGAGTACTATGGGGCTTTTTAAACTTATAGTAGTTACGATTTTATTTTCAAACTAATACTTTAAGATAATTAATTTTCAATAGCTGAGGAACGTAGTTATTATTTTTTTAATCTACTTTATTTAGTAAAAACTTGTAAATTACTGCATTGTATGATATAATATCCTATCCAAAATCAACAAGTCAATATATTTAACATAACTTTTACATTTTTGTTTTACTCATTAATTAATTATAAATTTCAATATATAATATATTTTATCGAACAGCAAATTAAACTAAAGCTACTTAATATAAAGGTATTGAGATTTCAATTTAAACTTAAAAAATTTTCTAAATTAAATATATGATTAAGTAACATTAGTTTGAATATAATAATTAATAGATTGATAAATGTACATTATAATAATTATATTATGTTTATTTGAGCATTCAGGAAAATATTATTGATTAATACTAATTTACGAGTTATGAATATTTATTTTATTTTTGAAAAATTTATCTGAAAATATAAGTAATTTTCAGTGAAAAATAAAATATAAATAATTAATAAAACAAAGTATCAAATACTTTGAATTTAGAATTATAGACGCATAAAAATAATTTTTAATAACAGATCTGATTTGTATTTAAATAAGTAATAATTGAAGTATCAAAGAAAAATGTTCAATAATGAAACACAAAAGAATTAGGAAGTACTGCAATTTTCAATATTTTGCTTATATTCTTAAGGTTTTTAGGTAGAATGACATTGGTTAAATAGACATTTTTAAATATTTCACATGATACTTTTACAGATGACTATAAGTCAATAAAAAAGCAATAAAAAAAAGTCAAAATATTATGGAAGCTTAATCAACAATTTTACATGTTAAATTTACCTGCATTAAAGCACGAGAATAAAATGTTAATCTTATTATCTATAGATGCCTTAAAATTGCACATTGAAAGCTTGAATATTTTTAGAAAAAATTAAAAATTGATATTTGTACTAAATTTATACATATCTTCACTAACATGAGAAATGCACACATGAATACATCCACACATAAACACAGTATTTTTAATTTATATTTTAGTGAGGTTTTTTATAATCTATGTTATAAAACAGGAAAATTAACAGGGATTCTCAAATAAAATGTGCCCTGAGATCAAAAAGTATAAGGGATTGCGGGAAAGAAAATCAAGAGAAGTCATGGGTATGGTTGGTATCGTCGTCGAAGCTATAAAATAACTTATAGAATTATTATCGAAAAATCACGAGAAGTTTCACAAATCTATCACAAAGAAATGTTGTATACAAAGATAGCAAGCTAAATTCTTCCAAAATTATTTATAATTGCAACAGGTCGATTAATAAGCATTTTCGATAATTTATTTATTAATTTGTGGCCATTGGTTTAATTTGTTATTATCATTGCTTATTCTAGGAGATTTGATCTTTCGTATTTCACGTCCCTAGTTAACTCGAAGAATATTTGTAAATCGTAGATATAATTATACATATGTACAAGTGATACATATGCAAAAGCGTATCCAGTTGTACCTTAATAAAAAGCACAAGTTCTTGTTTTAATATTAGTTCTATTAAATTTAGTCTTATCCAGGGAATCATTTTTCCTAGATCATATATCTTACGTTTTTATTTCGCCAATTTCCTCTTATTAGTCTTGTTTGCCTTTGAACCAATCTTTGACCGTATGATACACTATTACTGCATACTTCAAATGGATCTGTATTACAGGCTATTGCTACACCTATTAATAGTTTTACCATTCATTTTTGCGAGGAGAATTCAATACTCTAGACAAAGTCAGATGTCTACTGCCAAATTTTTTCTTTTCTAATTACGTCTTCGATATTATGAACATGGAACAGATTTTTAACGTGGAATTTAAATTCTGAACAAACATATCCGTTAATGGTTTCTTTGCATGAATGCTACTAACGGACTACTACCATTGTAGTACCTAAATTTTTACGCAACTTAGAATCTGCTATAGTTTCTCACGTTTCACACATCTAGTACTTTTTAAATTTTTAATCTTTTATCGCTGCTGCTGGTGTTACGTCATTGATTATTATATGACATCTCTTAAGATCACATGTTAGACGCTCACATTCCATCCGGTAGTTACTCTTTTTTTAATTTTTTTTTTAAGCAGATGATTTTTCCCAATTCCATTATATTATTTCTTTTATTTTTGTTAAATATTATTCCATAAGCAAAAACTAAGGTAGTTACAAAAAGTAACCTATGAATGATCAGGAAAGGATTATAGTGAGTTTATTAATCTTGTTCTGTCGATCTCAAAAAATAATAGGAATGGCCGTAAGGAAAAAAAATTAGTGAAAGGTTTATTTTATTTTATCTAGAATTTTTGTCATCTAGAGAAATTGCAGGGAAGTTTGACATTGTTTCACTGATATAATCTTGTAATTTTGCTCTTCCACAAATTCGATAAAAAAAATTGTGTTTAACGTGTATTACGTTACACTGGCTAACGGTACAAAAATTGTAATTTTAAAAAGTAGAGAATTGATAATTAAACTTTTGGTTATAAAACCTGTAACACTTGTCAACTAACAATAAATATTGTAATAAACAACGTTAATTAAATCAACTACTTAGTACTTAGACAAAAATCACTACTATAATATTAATAAATTTTACAATTAAATAAATTTATCATTAAAAATCAACAATAAATTATTTAATTTTAAAGTATAAATTGATATTGTATAATAATTTTTCTTTTATTTGATTATAATATTTTGTTTAAAAATGATATTTGAACTGTTTAAAAATATTTTACTGTTATAAAATAAAATAAAGTCATTATTTAATTTAATTAGATATGCTAAGATTAACAGAGACAAAATATTATTTTTAAAAGTATTAAGTGAACGTGGAAAAAAAAAGTTTATTAAATTAATAATTTTTTTCATAAATTCTACTTCTGCACATGTTGTTTCAAATAAGATACACTTCAAATTGTTAAATTATAACGGAGTACCTTTCACATAAGTGTAAATTATATGCTGCATGTTATAAATATGTTCTAAAACTTTTGCAATATCTTAGATTACCTGTTGCTGGTAAGGGATAGATGCCTAATCTAAATTATCTTTGTTTCAGTTGCCAATATCATCGTACGGTGTTTTATCACTTTTCTGAGGTCATCCAAAATACCTTAATTTCCTTAAGTTTTTAATTTATTTTTTATCTTAATCAGCTAATAAAATACAATTATGAGTTTTACGTTACTAATTACTAATTATAAATTGAATTAAATGCTCATAAAAATGATTTATTTAAATATGGTTCTTTATTGTAACAAGTAGCTTTTATATATAATATTTTTTAAAACATGTATGCGAACTTATTTTCAATTTTATAAAATCTATAAAATATCAATAATTAAATTAAAATAAAATAATAATGCTATTCATAAAAATTAAGTCATTTTCTTAATTGAATTTTCGTAACAGAATTTTAATCTTTTACAAGTGATAAATTATATTTTAACATTATGCATATTAATAAATTTATAATATACCCTATGATACTTTTTATTGAAATACAGAAACCTGTATCTATATTATTTTTATTCTTTGGTTTTAATTAGTTAAATCAGTAGAAAATGTATGAAAATATTATTCTCTGAATAACTATTATTTCTTTATATAAGAAATCAGTTTATTTAAAAATTATATTATAAGAATTAAGTTCTTTATATTTTTCAAGAAATTTATCAAAAATTTTCAAAAATTATATAATTAAATCTAGTTATCAATTTTTTTTTTAAATATTTAACTTTAAATCATGATACAAAATTCCTAGTATAAGTTTAGCGTATTTAGGTAATTTAGGTAATTTGTATACTGTGCATTGCTTACAAAAAATTAATTTCTTCTTATATTAAAAATTATTTATCCCGAAACATATCTCCTACTTAAATAATTTAAAAAATCATTAGCTAAAATTATAAAAGCATCTTCTCATTTATTAATAATTTTTATTATAATATCAAAAAAGATTCTGTACAGTTATTTTAATTATTATTAAAATTATCAAAATTAGAAGTACTTTTAGAATAGCACAAAATTATAAAATCTAAATTAAAAATAAAAAATTTTTAATTTTTTTCTTTTTAGAATACCGTAGTTTAGTAAATAATATATATACTGTTCAGTTAGTGTACGAAAAATAAAAATAATAGATGGAGAGAAAGAGAGAGAGATGGAGAGAGAGAAGGAGAGAGAGAGTGAGTGAGGAGGGGAGAAATATTACAATGCATCATCCGCCATTATAATAATTTTCATATTCGTACGTTTGGAACTGCCTCATTCACTCTTTACTTCCCTCTCCCTCTTCTTATTCACTCACTCTCCCTCCATCGTCCATCTTTTCTCCGCCCTCCCGTGTCGACTTTGTTACATCCGTCGCATCGATCGCTCACGATATTCCCCCTTTTTGCACGTTTTGAAGAATAATCCTGTTTTGTTTAGTAGTAGTGTATGCTTTGTGTATATACCTGAAAAGCTTCTGGTAGGTTTTACCAATCGGAAGGAACGTTAGATAAAATTAAGTTTAAATAAAATTGATAATTGATAATTTAATAATTGACTCTGTAAGCTTGTACGAGAATGCGATAATAATAGTTATTTTATATACTGTAGAATAGGATTTTTAATTTATACAAACATAACGAACGATATTTTTTTAGTTTAATTATTGCTCTTACTTTAAATGAAAGTAGTATGTAAAAAAGTTTTGGCTTTTTGTTTATATATAAAAATTTATTACAAATATTTGTATTAATATTAAAATGCAATTGAATTATTAATGCATCTAATACATCTAAGAATAAAAATAATAACTAGTAAAGTAAATATTTAATTTTAATTATAAAATTAAAAGTTACACAATAATTTAACTATAAATTATAAAATATATTATTTGATTTATGATATATTTATATATCATAGCTACTTTATACATAGCTCTAAATTAGAAAAAATATTGTAATGCTAATTTTCAATAATTTTAATATATAAAATAATTTATTGGTCTTTTTGCATAATAGGTTATGTTTAAGAATTACATGTTTTTATTTTAAAATTGCATATAAAAACAATCAAAATAATTTCCATAATTTAATAATAAAAATATATTTCTAAAAAATTTATCACTTTTTTCATCGGAATCAAATATTTTAGTTAAATTAAAATTAATAAATCATTTAAGTTTTTAATCACATTTTAAATTAGATCTTAAATTATCGGAAAATTAACGATGATATTTATTCTACAAATATAAATAAAATTATAATTATTAAAATATTTATATTATAAATTATAATTATATTTTAATCAATTATTATATAAAATATGTATTAAAGTAAGAACACTATTAAATTTTAATTTAGCGTAATACATAAATGCTTCTATAATCCATATATCATAAGAATCAAGATTATTAAGTCTATTATACACTACGCAGTTCAAATTTTGTGAAAACAATAATTTAAAAGTAGGTTTGCATAATTTATAAAATTTGTTTGGCTGTCCCGTATATATATATTTATTTATTAAATTATTTGTTTATATATTCATTTATTATTTTCTAAAACATGCTAGAGTCAAAAAAGCGTTTGTTCTATCATTTTATATGTACAAAGTGTTTCGTCGATAAATAATCCGTACATGGTATGATATCTAAGTCATCATCTAGAACACGAAAGAATTAAAGTAAGAACGCTACAGTATAAGGAAAGAAATGCTTCTACACATAAGCTAGCTTTCAAACAAGAATATTGTAATACATGAAAAAAAAGGTAGAAAACGAGTACTGTAGAATAAATGAAAGGGGTAAACAAGCGCAAGTTGGCGGATTTAAAAAGGAAAGAGAATAGAGTGTGACAGAAAAAAGTATTGGACAAAGAAAAATAGAAAGTAAGTGAGAAAGAAAAACATGTAGTAGGAAAGGGAAGAGGAAAGAACGAAAGAGCTTTCATCCTAATGAAGTATTTTCGCCTCATACTTGTCGATATAACGTCGCAGTCGCGATTCACTTTCCCTCCTCTTCCTCCTCCCTCTCCTCTTGTTTTTTCTCTATCTTTGGGGAACAGTGAAGGCGTGCTTTGTCATTTGTACTCATGTTAGCTGACTAATATCGAATTCACTCGTTGCAATATCTTTCCCCTTATACCGACTCTAATAGAATGGGAACGATCATTCGTACAGATGATTTTTTTGTCTTTTTATTCAATACTAGTTGTAATTTTTGTGATTAAAGAATGTCTCGATGTAGTGTGATGACGAAAGGTGTTCATGTGTCAGAGATGCAGGTGTAAAGAAGATAATTCGATGCATGAAATTACTAGTTAATATAAGAAACTACTTTTTACATTTGGTTTTGGTAATTTTATTATTTTCAATTAATTTATTAATCGAAATTTTGATTATTATTATTTTATGTACTAGTATTGGTATTATTAGTATGTACTAGTATTGGTTGTTTTAGATCGAGCACATCTGCTGGTATTAATGTCAATCAATTTTTTTTATCATTGTTAAATTTATTTTCTTAAAATATAATATATAAATATAAATATCATATTTATTTTTCATAGTTAATATGCTCTTTTTAATTAAATAGTCTGTAAAGTAAAATAAATTTATAATACTAATTTTTGTTATTATTGATTATTAATTAATTATTAATTAAACATATATTATTGATTAGTAAATATATTAAACATAAGTTATTGAATAATCTTTAAAATTAATATTTTATATGGGCTTGTCAAACGATTATGTGTAAAAAGTGATTTTCTAACGAGAATGTGATTTTTTAAAGATAAAAAAGTACAAAGGTTCACAATACACCATGAGCTCGTGATAAACTATTTTATTAGCTTCTGATATACATAAAATCATGGAGAACTAGAACATAATCTTCCATAAGAAACATTTTGTCTCTAATAACTTTTTACATTTCCATTTTTTTAAATTTCTCTATTATTTTTCTTTTTTATTGTTTCTGATTTATTTATGAATTTTTTGATTTAATTAAAAAAACATAATTTTAAATATTAAAAAAATTTAATTCATATTTATTATAATATAAAGATAAAAATTAATAGATATTTAACATTTATATTTTCCAAATGAAACAAAAATTAATAAAATATGTTCATGATTTATAACATATGAAACACGTTTGTTAATGTTCATTTACTTTTTTGCAAATTTTATATATTGTTTAGAAATTTGGATAATATCTAGTTTAGATTCGCGTTTCGTTTAAGATTTGTTTAAGTAATTTTGAAAGCATTGAGATACATATATATATATATAGTTTCGTTTAGTTTATTAAAAAATATGTACATTGTTATAATATACAAAATATTAACATATTTTGCATACAAAATTTATATGTATAGTTTACATATGAAATTCACATAAACTTTATTTTACACTTAAATATTTACACCTCTTCTTATATTTAGACTTTCATGAAATAATTATATTCTGATTTAAATATATAATTTGTACGAATGAGATACTTGTTTACTTGCTGTCTGTCCTAGTTTTTGGCTATTGCTATTTCCTTTTTTCGTTTATTCTTTATGCGTATCCAAAAGAATTAATTTTGTAACTTGGTTAAATATTTTCTTCGGTATTTTATTTCTATATTTTTCTTCTTTTTAATTAAATTTATAAGTTAAATTTAAATTACAAAATATTACTTAATAATCTAATTATTATTAAGACTATTATTTATATTATGATTTTCATCCATTTTTTCAATTTTTTGTGATGAATATATTTTTTTAATCATATTATTTATTTAGTCGCTTATGAATGTGTAATATATCAATCTCGAATTTGACAAAATAAGAGTATTGCAGCTAGGTACTATTTATTTTATTTAAAAATTTCTTTTTAATATTCCTTATTTCTGTAAAATCTCTTGCGATGTTTGCAATTCTTGTTCTCTTAAAAGAATATGAATTATTGATAATGTGCAAAAGTTCCCCTCGTACTCTCTACTCTTTGGTTATTATCAATGCAATTCTTCTTTCATTTTTTATTATTAATTCTACGATATTTTCATTATGATATTTATTTTTTTTCACTTAAAAGATGCTTTAATTAAAAGGTTAATTATACATCGTTGATGAATTACTCTGTGTAGAACATTCAGTTATACATATTTCTTTTCTACAAAATTACTATCACTTTTTAGAAACATTTTCATTATATTTGAAAATTTTTTAATGATATTATAAATTATAAAAAAAAACTATTTTATTTTTTATTATTTCCTACTTAAGTATCGTTGAATTAATGTATTTATTCTTTACCAATTTATATTAGGGTCATTTATTAAGAGCTTTTAATGATATCTCTTGAGATAATACAAATTTTTATGATCTTAAAAACTGTAAAATAATATGTATCATAAATGATTTTTATCTGTCAATAAGAATGTAAAACATTTTTTTATGAAATTTAAAGGACACTTTAAGTGTATAGTAAAATTTCTAGTCTACTTTTTTATTTTAAAATGAACTTGATTATTTTTTTATCTTAAAAATTTCAAGTATACATACATACATACATATATATATAATCCTGATATAATTATAAGCTATAATTTATGTATAACAAACAAAATTTTAAGAAAACATGATTATTGAAAGCTGTAAGTTACATACAGGGCATAGTATTCGTTTACTAAATGAAGCAAATACGATAGATAAAAATAGTCTTAACAATAGCTGTTGATAAAAACTGTATACGAAAGTTGCTTGATTCTCATCGACCACTTTATCGTCCTATATCATTCGATAACTTCGTTCTTTTTTTCTTTATCTTTGTTTCCCTTATACTCTTAATTTTTTTTTAGCTCTACCCGTACCCATTAATTAATAGGCTTTGTACTTTTAAACGAAGTTAAATAAACGACATTGTGTACCTTTGAGTGAAAGAAAAATAAGTATCATTATGTTTAGCCTCAAAGTTTCTCTTTCTATTCTTTTTATTTTTCTCTTACTTCTCCCTCTATTTTTCTTGTTACATATCTCCTTATTTTAAATATAAAGTATAAAGGTAGAATAAAAGACTAGAATCTATTGTTCTAAGTAAATACTCTCGCGCTTTACTCTCATTCTTCTGCTTTTATCTTCCATTTTCTTGACTTTTCTTTTGTTGATCTTGTTTCATTTTTTTTTTACTAAGTTGGATTTTTTTGGATTTTTTTGTATTCCTTTCTTTTATGACGCTCGTTTTCTTCATTTTTCTTCTGCATTTATGAACGTTTCCCTTTGCATAAAAATGTGTGTTCTTTCTTTTTTTTCAACATTTTCCGCTTGTTTTTGGTATTTCATATTTACATATGAAAAAATATGGATGCATCTCATTTCTTTCAGATAGTAGAATTGTTAAAAATCAAATTTATAAGTTTATTTAAACGATACTAACTTGTGTTTTTTTAGTTTTAGTTACTGAGTTGATTTTATAACGTAATTTATGCATTTTTTCAACTATTCAAGAGCTATATAATAAAAAAGATTTTTAATAATTTTTTTTTTAAATGTTTTTTGTGTTTTAATTTTAAAACATATTTTTAAAATATTTAAATTATTTATGAGCAAATAGTAAATAAAAAACTATTAAAATATTATATAAGATAAGTAAAGTCAAAGAAAGGCATAAATTAAAAAAGCTTTAAAAATAATCGTATGTATAGTTTACGTATCGATTACAAATATCAAAAGGATATTTGCATATTTCTTAAGATTATGATATTACTAAAATTATAATGATTTAAAATATTTATTAGTTAGTAATACAAAGATGCATTTAATTTCATTATAAAATTGTAGTACAATAATTAGTATTATATGAACGCTATAGTATTTTAAACTGAAATTAATTTTTAGTTCACATGAATTAATACAATTGTAGATAAAAAATAGTTTTAATTACATCCAGAATTGTACAAAATTTTCGAAAACTATAAAATATTTTATATGCCAATATATAAATTATAATAAATATTATTGATTTTTTATGAAATTATTACAACTTTTTTTTAAATTATTAAAATCAATGTATTTACGAATAAAGACTAATAAAATATGTGTTTTATCTTAATTAGTATTTAAAATTTATCATGGACAAAATAATTATTAATTATTCATATAAATTTATTTAATATTATATGAACATACACACTTGCAAACATATATTGTGAATATATATATATTATATATATATATATATATATATAATTATTCAAATTATTAGAATATGACAGTTTTAAAGTAATTAATGAAATTGATTATTACCCAATATTAGAAATTCAAATTCAAAATCAAACATTTTGTTTATCTTGCTATAACTATCTAAAAATTAAATGGTATGTGATTAATGTTTAATACTAAGATAAGAAATTTTTGATTTATTTTCTTAAATTTTCGATACTTTAACAAGAAAATTAATTTCTTTCTGATATCACTAAAATTAATATATTAAGTTTTAGTAGATTAACATATTTTAAAAAGACGATACGTTTAACTTTTTTAAATTGATTTTGGGCCTTTTATTACTTAAAGATTCGTTTCAATTTTTACAAGTCAATTGATATCTTAGTTGATTAACTGACACTTTTCAAAAAAATCATATTTAATAAATAAAATTAATTATATAAAGGTATAAAATATATTTTTTTATATTCTATTATTTATGTTATCAAGAGATAAAAGTAGAACAGTAAAAATATCAGAGTAAAAAAAGTATTTAAATACTAATTTTAATAAAACAGTAGATAATATGAAATATAGAAACCAATCAAATAAAGTATTTTTGATTGATTATAAAATATTAATGCAGTATTATTCTTTTTTTTTTATAAGTATAAAATACAAATATAAATATAAACAAAGAAACAGATAAAATAAAAACGTATTATTTATTTACTATATAGTAAAAATCGATAATTACTTTTGTTATAAAATAAAATTGAGGTTTTGTTTTAATATAAAGATTATATTTATACATTTATTAATTTAAAAATTTTATATAATTATTCATAATAATTATATATACAATACTCTATTCATGTTTACGATTAAAAAAGCTTAAATAATTTAAACAACATTTAATCATTTAAACTATTTTTTGAATTATTACATTATAATTTTAAGATTTAATTTAATAAATATTAAAGATATATATACACATTCATAATACACATATACATATATATATATATATATATATATATATTATATACATATTATTATATATACAATTATTTTTATTCTTTCATTACAAAATATTAATATTAATAGATTAATTTTGAATTAACAAGAAATTATTAATCGAAACTACTATATTGCAAGTCTTAAATTATAATATTATGTAAAATATTTAAAATATTTAATTCTATTTTTTCAAGATATCGAAGTAATTTCAAGTTACTTGAATTAACGAACGAAAATAAAGCATAAATCTACCAAACCGATAAAAATTTTATTTCTCGTTTATGCAAAACTGATAAATCATATTTGTTGTAAAATATTAAAATTTATCTTATTAATAAAAAACGTTGATCTTTTTATTTTATTGTGTAACTAATTCATACATCGGTCTATTAGTTGAATTTTCTATGAAACATTTACACCATACTCAACGTATAAAAAAATATACAGAAATGCAATCAATTTTCTATAAATGTTAATTATGTTTAAAAAAAAAACTGAACATTAGATATATATATATATATATAAGTAATTATGAAAAATTTTCCTCTTAAATGAAATACATTTCTTTTTCTATGGTATTTTCAAGTATAGCATTACAGAATCTTGTGACTGATCGAGAAGCAGAATAGGTTACCAAAGATTTTATGATTTGATTGGAAAGTAGTTATATAGTTATATAGTTGATAATGAAAGTAGAATGTTAAAATCATTCTGTAAAATCTATCGCTTAATTATAAAAAAATTTTATAACATTAATTTCACAAAATTAATTGGTTAATTAAATGTACTAAACATGTTCTAATGACGTTAGTTTTTAATAATTTTTGAAAACATAAAGAAAAAATATTTATAATTAAATTTTGAAATTAACGAGTAAAATATGTTTATGTACAACTTATATTTGTTGTTTTGTAAATCTTTTACTACTGTAAATATTATTCTTTGGATACTAAAAATTTAAATTGAATAGATTAATTATTCGAATATTCATAATTTTTATTAAATTTTTACCTCTGTAAACGTAAAAAAAGATCCATAATTTTATAACGTTTTATAAAAACTTTAATTTGAAAAAAATTAAAAAAAGTTATTTCATAACAAATATTTATTTTATAATTAAGTTTATTTTAAAACATTATTATCCCATATTAGAAAAAAGTTAATTTTTTTATAATGACGGGATGTGAATGTCATAAATTTTTATCATTCATCATAATTACATATATTAAAAATTTTAAAACGATTAGAACTAATCAGTCATTAGTTGTTAATCTAAAGAAATTTATTAACTTAAACAAAATTAATTATAATAAAGTGTAAGAGATCATTTAAGGTATTTTTTTTTTTAATATTTACTTTATTATTTACAAATTATAAATTTTTCAATTAATCAAAAACACTATTTTTCTTGTACAAATGTATAAAACTTTCGTTTGAATGTAAAATGAATCAAATGAAAACTTTTAAAAATTCATCCACTTCTTATTTTTATAATGATATGAAGATGACCGCGATCTTTACGTGACATCTGTAAGTGAAATTTTATCAGTTTTCTTCGTAATGCATCAAGTAGTTTATAACAATAATTTATATACATATATTAATCCAATATGGATGTTTAGTAATTTTATAATTACTATAAAACTAAAAATATTATCATCAAAACTATAAATTGCAATATTATTATGTACATCACATGTTGGCTGAATGATAACTAATATATTGAAATATTTGTTACTGTTTTGCTTGTAACCTCCTATCAAAACAACGATCTAATATTTATATATTTGTCAAATCTTTATAAATAGACTTATCAATTTTAAAAATTTTGTTATAATTTTATTAATAATAAATATGAATAATCAGTATTAACAATGTAGCATGAATATAATTTTTTTATATTTCCATCAACTCGTCATAAATCTGTATTATTAATTTATCATATTATAATAGTTAATTTAATTAACTATGTACATCAATAATAGTTAATAATTAGAATTACAAATAAGATTATTATATATTAGTTATCATGAGGTTAATTAGTTAAGTTAGTTTATCATCGAAAAACTTTTTATAAATTGTTAACGAGTTTTATTTTTTATAAAAATTGTTGTTTTAATAATCAAATTTTGTGTAATTAGTATTTATTTTTATGAGAATGAGTATTAACGTTATCTATAATTTATTTAAAAATCAATATTTATAATTATATCATTATTTATCTGTAAAATTTATTTAGAAATACACGCGTTCGATGTAATAAGACGTGCTTAACATTTCTTTAAAGTTGATAATTTCAAACTTTAAACTTTAATGTAAAATAAATTATTTTTTTTGTAGAAGAGAAATAAAACAAGAACGCACATTAATTCATTTTTTTAGTATCACTTTATGTCAATGCATAAAATGGTTGAGGATGAAAAAAGAAGGCATATGAAATCACTTTTCAGTTGAAAATTCAAATTAAAACACTCTGCCGCGTCTTTTTTGATTCTGACGACTGCGACACGAATCTTTTCATTAAAGCTATAGAAAATCTAGAGGGGTTCAGCCCACACAGCAAATTGGTCGAGAGTTTGATTTCGGGGAAGCTGTTCTTTGCGTTGCGATGTCGTCTAGTTGTCGTCGTTCTTCCATTGTTAGCTTCGTCAGTACCAAGCTTTGTTCTCCATTGTTATTGCACGTGTGCAACACTGCCGGTGCTTACCCAGATTGTAATGCCTTGGCAACGTGTTCTCCATTCGTTTTCTACTATACTTCTTTCGAAGCGTACGCGCCTGCATATTTGCACATTTTCCCTTTCTTTTTTAACTTCTTAAAAAAAAAGAATTATAATTATTCAAATAATAATTTTTTATACAATAATGTTTAACTATGTTTTATATACATAAATAATACATACATAAATAATTCTAATTTTTTCTCAGAAATAGCTAATTTTTTTAACTAATAAGTAATTTGCTAAGTTTTAGTTGATATTTACTAAATTAGTTTTGTATTCTTTTTTTATTTAAAATAATTGTCTAAAAAAATTAATTTTTACATATGATATATTTAATATATGTAATAGATGTATAACAGAAATATTTTTATTCTTCGAAAATGTTTATTTAAATTAGTTTCAATATTTTACAAAAATTCAAATAATATAATATAAAAAGCTTGATTATATTCTTTAACTAGTACGTCTTATTAATAGTCGTTATTCAACTGTTCAAAAATTGTTCATAGAAAAAATGAATTCTTTCGAGTGTGATCGTAGTTTTTTGTGCACCTTTTCTTTCCCGTCTCTTTCATTCTCGAAAAAATCGGATGTTGTACGTACAATTGCATGTACTGTACTCACATGTTCGGTATTATGCGTTCTGTCTCTCTCTGTCTCTCTCTCTCTCTCTCTCTCTCTGTCCATATAATTTAATGGAATACATATACGTATATGTACACAGTTACGCTTGGTACATCTTTATATCACTGACTTGCGTATTCGCAGTTTTGAGTTCTGTGAATTTCTGCTACTGAAATAGTTGCTTGTGTTCCACACGCATATATGAACTAACTTATAGCTACTTAATACAATAAATGGTAATTTTTTTGGTTCTAATAATCGTGAATACAATTATGGTTCAAATAAGTGTACATTTTTTAGAAAGTTTCCAATCGCGAGCACAACGAAGCCGATTGCAACCGCTTTTTTATGCGCGCTTTCTAAATGCCTTCTTAGACTCCTTTTCGATTGTTGCATATTTTTATTCATATATTTATAATATCCTGATTTTATTTTTTATTTCTTACTACTTGTTAATTTATAGGACACTTCGAATGAAAGAGTAATACTGTATAAAGTATTTTTAATTTAATGAATGTAGTGCTTAGTAAATGAAATCATTAGTTACAACTAAACTTATTTTCTCTGATTAACTACATTGCAAGAGCATTTGTTTAATGAAATACAATATTTTCATAAATAATAAATAATTATTGTATTTTTATTACTATGATTAACTTTTCTTAGTTTTTTAAATGTTTGCAAAAAAGTTTTATTGATTAAATTATATTCTTTAAAATTTTTATGAATTATATTATATTTTATTTGGTATAATTTGGTTATAATAGTATAAGTTATACATAATTTTATATCAACAGTAATTATATACATGAATTTATTTGTATTTTAAACAATTTATAATAGATATTTAAAATTTAATAAATTGTTTAAAACATTAAAAAAAAAGTCTTATTTCAATAAATTATTTCTATTGACAATTTAGTCATATAAAGTTACTTAAATTATGCATGAAATAAATCCTGCTTACAGGTGCGGAGTGGAAGCTTTTGACTGAAGAAGAAAAGCTTCCTTTCATTGACGAAGCCAAAAGATTAAGGGCGATGCACATGAAGGAACATCCAGATTACAAATACAGACCGCGAAGAAAACCAAAGACTCATCGTAAAGAGGGTTACCCCTATAGCATCCCTTACCCTAGTGTACCTATGGATGCTTTAAGAGCTAGTAAGTGATAAAATAAAATATTTTTTTAATTCAATCTAAACAATTTGAGTTGCTAAGACTATAAACATTGATATTTTACAAAATAAATTATACTTTTTAATACTTCATCGATATTTATAATTTATTAATTACAAATCATGTATCTAATAGCTTTATTGATATAATACTTTCTAAAATCAATTAAACATCTTTTATTTCAAAATTGAAAATGAAATTTAAATTAAAACCAAGATAGATTAATAATCAATCCCAATGTTTAATTGTAATTCTCAGATATTTAATTTATCTATGAAAGTTGTAATAAATTTAACAAAACCAAAATATCTTTGCTGTTATTTTAAATAATTCAATTTAATTTTCTAAAATCGGCATCTCAAGCACTTAGGAGGTCGATTGAGAAACCTTTACTGTAATTTACCTACGATATAATTGTTTATCTTTAGTAATCATGGTGGGTAGGCGCACATTCACCTTAAAAAGAATCCAAGATGCTGGGAGGAATTAAAATCTAATGTAAATAATTCAATGCTTTGATAAATAACTTAGCTATCTAGTTTATGTTCTTACATGCCAAAGACCAATGTATCTTGTTACCTATGAATTTATTTTTTATTTTTTTATCTACTGTTTTCATTTTAATTAAAATACACGAGAAGTAACAGTATATAAAAATTATGTGTACACAGATTAATTATTAAAATTATTAAAATTATATAAATTATTAACTTCTTTCTAAGGACCTGTAGGTATCTTTTTTATAGAATTTATTATAAATTTTTTAAAGTTTACTCATTAAATATAGATACAGATCTATACGAGAAAAGAAATATATTTATTAAATATACGATTTCCTATTGAATTTATTCAGTAGTAAATCTTACGATGTATTCAATATTACGAAGTTTATTAGCTTTGCTTGGAGCACTTCAATAAAAGAATTTTAATCGTTAATTTTTATGTAAGTTATTTTACAAATTTGATTTTCTTGAATTTAAAAATAAAAATATAACTGTACAAATAGATTCTATATATATATATATATAAATGCACTATGTTATTACATTTTTACAATTTTTACATTTTTATTGTAGACTTTTTATAAAAATTTAGAAACAAATTATCCAGTTTAATAATTCTCTCTCTCTCTCTCTCTCTCTCTTCTCTCTCTCTCTCTCTCGTTTTCCTCTATCAATCTATATCTGTTATTTTTTCATCTTTACCATCGAATCTCAAAAATTGTATCATTTACTCATATATTCATTCCTCTTATAAGCACAATCTCCAACGCAGCCCCTGTAAGATTATGTAATAATAGCCCTGTGAAAACAAATAGACTCCAACAATGCCCAAAACGGTAAACAGTATATCCGTGTAAATTGTACGCACAGTCAATAAAAAAGGTAGCGCCAAACAATGAAAAGATCCCGGTAGTACGTAACGCGGATATGTAAAGACATCTGCTCACCACGCGCGTTTTCGACAGATGTAGCATTTCTAATTGTTTGTCGCCCCCGCATTGGTGCGTGACTGAACGAATGAAAAGTTCCGCAGAGCATTTTTACTTGGGCCTCAAGTGAACAGCGTTATTAAGCTTGTGTATGCAACAAATTCCGATGACTAAATTTTTTTGATATACGAATGAATGTAATCAGAAAGTGTGATACATCAAGATGTACCTTACTGAAAGATCATAAATTGATACATATTTAATTGGAAGATTATACTCGATGTGTGATAATAAAAACGTATGTTTGTGGAAAGTTGTTACTATAACTTAATTGATTATTTAAAACTTTACTAACGAAAAAATTAAAACTGAACTAATGAAAAAATGTACTAATAAATTAATAAAACAATTGCATATTTCCATTCAGAATCAATACTAGCAGCATTTCCGTAATACAAATAAAAATCTGTTAAGCAGTAATATAAAAAAAATGATAAAATAAATTTGAAATCTTATAAGTATTGCAATAGTTGATTATATTATTTCAATGATTATTAACAATTAAGTTATATATTATTATTATTATATAAATATAATAATTAAATTAGTAACGTAAAGCATTTATTGTTTCAATTATCAAAAAGTTACACACATTTTTGACTCATTGCAATTTTTAAATCTATTACAATTAAGAATCATTATTCTGATTAATTATTATTATTTTTATTATTGAACATCATTGATTATTTCTTAAAATTTAATTGATAAATTTTGATATTGATCTATTTAAAGAAGCTATAACTTTATATATTTTGTAATGAATGGTATACAAAAATTTTATAGGCTAACATTTAAATAAATAAAAAATGTGTAATATTGTAACTGATAGATGAATAAAGTTAAACTTTTAAATTTCGCACATTCCAAATATATATCAAAATAAATAATGATAAAATAAAGATATTTTTATTATTTTTTACATTATTAATTTTCTTTCAATACATATATGTTGAATAGTAAAAAATCATTTTATTCCTAAATCAATATTGTTAAATAGAATCTTCTACGAAAATAAAATATTATGAATATTATAAATGATGATATGAAATATTATAAAATATAGAATGAATTAATACCAAAGTGACGAAAAAAATAATAAATAAGATTATATAAAAAATTATGCTTAAAAAATTAATAAGAAAGCAAATGTTATTTATAAAAATCATTGTATTCATTAATACATTCGTTAAATAGAAACTTTTTTTATGTAATAAGTGATAGTAAGTGTTAAGTACGAGTCGATGATAATAAAATAATTAAAAAATTATTTTATTATCATCGTTAATTTGAGTTCATTAATGTATATAAATATATCTAATTGATTATTCTAAAATTTATACATTTCTCAAGAAACTATACTCATATAAAAATAGTAATAATAGAATATGTAAAATAATTTTATTATTTCATTAAAAGAAAATTAATTTTACTTGGATAAAAAAATTAGTTTTAGTTTTTGGTGACATGAAAATCAAGCAAAAGATGGTGAAAATTTTAGATTTAAAACATGTTGTTATTGCGTTGTAATTTAAAAACTTTTTATAAAATTATGCTCGGTTAACTTTAAATTAATAAATGATTCAACTACATATAATTTTCTAGAAAAATTTCTTAAAGTCATCCTTGAAAGAAAAAAAATCTAAAATTTACTAATTGAACTCTAAATAACAGTTTGTTTTAAATTTCATTAATTGCACAACTTGCTACTATTCCTCCAAAAATTAAATACATAAATTAGTAATTACATTTGTTTTTTAATGTTATAGCCATGCCAGGTGGAATTGGACAAGCGAGTATGAGCTCGTACTACGGACCGGCGGCTGCTTATGGCTCACTCTCAGCTGCGAGTATGGCTGCGGCCGCGGCAGCAGCTGCCCAGCAATCAGCGGTAGCTATGTCGGCTGGACTTACAGGCCCTGCACAGGTAAGTTTATCGTTTTTTATATACTGCACTTATTTAAAAAATTTTTGCGATAGGATAGTGTTAGTTATTATATTTATTTATTCTAAAATCTAAAATACATTACTTTTAATTTATTCGGTTTTTTTAAGCATTAACATTACGGATCTTATAATATTCAATACAATGTTGAAAAGTGAATACGATCAATTTTTATTGATTACGACGATTATATTAACGACAATTTATATAAAATTCATCAATAATTTTTCTACGGCATTTCTGTACTCGACATTCTCAAGAAATAAATCAATATTAGATTTATTCGATAAAAATAAGCTAATTTGTATGTAAATAAGCTTGTTAATAAAATCAAATTTTATTTTGAAATTATTTTTATTTCATATTAAAAATCATTAATTTTTATATCGAATCTATCTTTTGTACTTTATAATCTCATAAATAAAAATTATTAAAAATATTTCACGCATTTCGTGACAGTTATGAATATCAGTTGGCACTTACACTGGAGTACTGCCAGATTCCATGTAACATCACTAGGGTTTATATATATTATAAATTATGATTTATATATACAAGGTTTGTTACTTTTAAAGAAAGATTAATAATCGAATACATCTATTTCACAATGAAAAACACGTAATTCTCAGTATTTACATTTTCAAATTTATGTTACAGGTAGTAAGTTCGATGGATGCAATGAAGTATTCGATGGAGGCTGACAAGTATAGAGCAGCATACATGCCCCCTTCATCCTTAGCAATGTCAATGTACTCAGATCCTAAGTATCTAGACTCGAATCAAAAATCCTATCTAGACCGCAGCTATCTTGATTCGGCTAAGGCTTACTTTGAACAGTCTAAACTATATATGGATCAGCAGCAGAAGTCAACTGGTTTAGCAGATTATAATCGACACTCGTCTTCTAGTTATGAGGCTAGTAAACTTTATGAAGATGCTAGTCCAGGTGGTACTGGTGGTTCTCTTAGTCGGTCTCCAGCCGCCGATTCCCCAGATGGCCTCATGGTTAAGGGCCAAAGTACTTCCGGTAACAACGATAGTGGTATACGTAGTAACGATCTTGGCTCATCCAGTGCTAGCTCTTCAGCCTCCACGTGTACATCCAGCCCAGGTACTACCAGTCTTTCAACTTATTATCCTGGTGCTCAACCCGGTGGACTACTTAATCCTCAAGTAGCACAATACACTGGATACCAAACAGTATCTGCTGGACCAGGAAACGAGTTTCGCAGGCCTTTGACGGTTATCTTCTGACCCGATCGGGACTAGTTTTCATCCATATGCGATCATCAACAAAACTGCGAATACCGACGGTAAGCGCAAGAAAAATACTTGCGAATATTTCAAGTCAATATATGAACTTTGTATACACTAAAAGTAAAGAAATGTGGCTTTAAGCATTCTAGAATATAGCTTTGTCGTCAAATTTAAATTGATTCAATGCTAAATTTCAATCAGTGGATTGAAAAATTGGGAAATGAACATAGGAACATTGGGAATTGAAAAATGACATTACAATATTTTCAATTCTGTAAACTTTATTATTTCATTTATTAAATTTGAAAGTAGATTGCTTATTTGAAACTCACATATTTATATTATTTCAGAAGGGAATTAAAACCTTTATTTTTATTGTGTCAGAAATGATAATAAAAATATTCGAATAACAATTTTAAAGGAATTTTGATTTAAAATTTATTTTAACATGATTATTAATTTTATAGTAAGAATTTCTATATTTGTAAATAGAATTATTTCATTTTTAAGTTGATAACAAATTATTAGCTAATTATATATATATTTTTATCATTAATTAAAAAAATAAATTTTAAATTAATTAAATTTAAAAATACAATTTGTAAAGAATAATGCAAAATAAATTTTAAATTTTTTGAGGTATTTTAATTAAGTTGAAATTCTCTGATCATTCTTATAAAATAAAATAATTTTTTTTAAATAGTGTGTTAAAAATTTGAAAAGTTCAAATTTATTTTAAAACTTCTAAATTTTTATCATATAAATATTTAACAACTACAACTATAATTAAAATCTAAAAGCTTTTTTTATAATAGAAAATAAGTTCTTAAAAGAAAATTCTTTTCAGTGAAAATAGTTTACTTCTAATTTTTATATCCACTTTTTTATCTCCAAAATTTTCTAACGAATAAAATTTTAGATGATGAATCTAATTCTTAATATTAAGATTATATAAAAAATTTTTGTGATTGTAAAAGTTATATTAAAAAAAACTTTATTTTATTCGCTCTACTGTTTTTATTTAAGTTAAATTTTATTTATTATTAAGAATTATTAGGAATTTAAGATTGAGTTATTTGGTCTTTATATATATTTATTTTGTAAATATTATGTTTATTAAATCAAAGATCAAATAATTCACTTGTAAATTAAGAAAAACCTAATATGCATAATAATGATTTTATTTTCATGATGACATTTATTTTATATCTTATTTTATTTTTTTTTTTTTTTGAAAATTATAATCATCTTATAGGTGGAAGTTTTAGTGAAATTTTGAACTTCCTCTACGGTGTTGTGTTCCTAAGATTCGACGGACGAGTTATTTGATTATTCCGCATTTAAAAAACGAATCTCGGCCTTTCTTTTTTACTGCTAATGTATTTTAAGTATTTACAAGTTTTAATACGTTTTTCTAAACTAAATAGTTACCTTTTTTCACATTACATTTGTATCAATGTACCCGTCATTTTATTAATTAATGAATTAAGTATTATATAAATGAATGATGTAAATAATATATCTGTAAATAGAAGTAGGAAAATTTCTGAAAATTAAAATCTGTCTTGAAAAAAAAGAATTACACGTAAAGTATAAGAAGAATCATTGTTATGTTTTTCTGCTCTATTCTTAAAAGTATGTCAAAATGAGCCATTTGACCATATTATTATAATTATTTATTTTTAGTATTTTCAAGTATTTTATTCCTTTTAAAAAATAAAGATCCATCTTAAATATATACGTCTATAAATACATATATTAACAGTGTAATTTTTTTTCAGTTTATCGTATGTGTAATAGGGAATTAAGTTTTTTTAATAATACGAATGTTGAAATTGTTAATTTAAATAAAATTTAATGCGCTTGACATTGTTTTTCTAAATATACTATAAACATAAAAGTTTTATATTGCAAGAATTCATGCGTAAATAAAAACTTCTAATTATAAAAGAATTGAAGAGATAAAAAATTTGGTCTTAGTATAATATTTTAGCGAATCAATCAATCTGAAAAACTCGAATATTGAATAATGTATTTTTAATGACGCTTTCTCAATATATTTATAATATAGTTTTAGACGATTTTCTTCGTAATTTGGTTGTACAAAGATTTTGAATTTTATTTGGCTTATTTTACAGTTCATTCTTATATATATTCAATTGTAGAATTTATAATTTTTTGTGATAGTAAATGTCTATAAATTTTATGTGTCATAAATTGTCTTAAAGAATACCTAAATTTGATGAACACAAATATTATTCTTATTTTATACATTATAACATATTCAAATACTTTTTTTAACTATAATCTTATGAATTACATCAGTGTAATACATGAATCGAAAAATTTATATTAATTTCGCTTCACTCGTGATTTATTCGTATATTTAATAATGTATCTTAAAAACTATAAAAAGGTTTTCTTGTTATTTAATTTTAAATGATTTTTCATCATATTTATTTGTTAACATTTTATTTAACATTTTATTTTTCTCTGTAATTATATTTAAATTGTTTCATTTCTTTTATACTTCAAGATAAAAAAATGGCAAATTTGAATTTGAAAAATACAAATATCTTATTCAAAAGTAAAATACATCCGATTTTGGTTCCCTTTCCACATTATCTCCCGATCTATTATTTTTTAAAATCTTTATACATCTATTTTTACGATAAACATTAATAATTATACCGATTAGTTAATTGTTTTAATCAGAGCGAGACAACAACCTATAAATATTGTATTGTAACTGAAAATTAAAATAAAAACTAAGCATTGTCCTTTAAAAAGTGTTTAACATATCAGCATATTGATTTCTATAATTATTCCTTTTCATTTTTAAAAAAAAAATAATTATGTCACGTTTTCAATAGCTAACATTACGGTATTTTTTTTATGGTAAGTAAATTTAATATTTAATATAAATATAATAAAAAAAGCGTATAATTATTAAAAAATATGTTAAGAAAATAATAATTATACATATATAAAAAATTATATAGGGTTTAAATAATGTATACCTGGTATAAAATATGTGCATAAACATTTAATATATTTATTTTATATCACTTAATAAATATTATTATTAATTTTAATTAAATATCATAAATGAAATTTGAATCAAATATTTTGAAAAACTTGTTAAAATATTTTTTCAAAAAAAGCAAAAAATCATAGTAAATATAAGAAATGTATATAAGTAATAAATTCACAAATATATTATACTTATTTTGCTTATTTCTCAAGTCATTACTATTAATTTTTTATGCACTATAAATAATCCATGGTAATTTTTTATAAAAATAATTTATAATCGTACGTATCTAAGGTAAGTAATTATTCAGAATAATAGTAGCGTGTGCGTTTTCACATCTTTTGTTCGATGCAATATTCGAAATATTTATTTGTAACTCTTTAATAATTCCAAAATTTATATTTAACAAGAACTTAAGGAATATTCTGTTTAAAGTCTGTTACATTGTATGATATACTAATGTATTAAGGTGCTGTTGCAAGAATAATAATAGAACGTATTTACGTTTAAAATTTCAATATGCTGAAATGCATAAATACTCGTACCAGCACGCAATATAAAATAGCGTAAAAAATACTCTCTCTTTTCAAATATTACATAAATTTATCCTTAAAATATCTTAACTATAAATATTAATAAATTTATAAATGTATAAATTATTCAAATTGATGATTTTAAATTTATTTCTAATATTTGGTTAACAATAATTTAAAAATATGATTCTAAGGTTTCATAATTATTTTATATAATAAAATAACAAGAAAGAAAAAATTTAATTAGAGCATTTGTGTTAGTTTTAAGTTACTTAACTTTAAGCTACTTAATAATTTATAGTTAGTTAATTAATTTATTGAACAATATATTACATTGTTATGATACATTACAATTTTCATTTATGTATTTAGTTTCAATACTTACATATATATTTTTAAATGACTTATCCATAATTGCATTTGGTGTCCTACTTTTTTAGTTTTTCCTCAACGTACCAATATTTTGACACTTCTCTCTACACGTAAACCACGGGTATTCTATTCTATATCAGAAATTTACTCTTTTTGTAATTATATGTAATTCTTTTTGTAATTTTGTTTTTCTTTTTGGTTCTTAGATCGACTGTTTTCGTACATTATTTTTACTTTCCTTGCTTTTACATAGTTTTTTATTGTTTCCATCCTTTCGCTATTTAACATTTTATTTTTAAATTCGATTGTTCTTTTTACAATTATCATCCTGTTTCTTTTTGATTTCAACATAAAACTATCAGATGTATTGTGTGTAAACCAAGGATCCATTTTGTGAATCTCTTTTGAATATTTTGTATCTCTTCATCATTTTCCCACCTTTAAATTTCTACATTGAGTAGAAGTACATTTCCTATTAAAGCATCGAATAGTTTAATTTTAATTCTCAAGTCTACCTTCAATAGTTTTTCTGTGCTTGTAACACCATTATTCTCGGACTTTAGATTACTGGACGCGCGGAGACAGGTAAGTAAACAAATATAGTAAAGGAAAAAAAGGAGGAAAAAGCCATATAAACCCGACGTGACGGCCACCTAACAGCTTTGTCTTTTCGCTTCCAATGTGAAACGAGTAAACTTATCGCACTTCCCTTTTTTCCTATCAAATCCAAGAATTGTGAGTGCCGCCGAAATAAAAATAAAAGCATTATTTACTGGTTTTTTACTATCATCCAGTCTTCTATCCCTCGCCTCGATTCGCGAATTACAACCATATTTTCTACTTTAGCCATTAATTTTGCATGTAAACTATAGTTATCATTTTCTTTAGATTTGTAAATTAATTATCCATTTCTAATTCTTATTTTTTACATAAAAAATCTATATTGTTTCCTGTCCGTCTCCTGATATCTAAACTTCATTATTTTGTTCTTTTTTTGTATTTAATTCAAAACCTACATATTCTTAGCATTTCTCTTAATCTTTCTCATTTCTTCTTATTATTATTATATATCTGCATACTTCATAGATCGTATTCTTATCCTACCTATTTTTATACCAAAGCTTCTTGATCTTTTCAGCTCCTCCTGTAAGAGTACAATCCAAATTGTGAATATAGTTGTCCTCATAGAGTATTGGGTCTTGTCTTACTGCTTTTTTCGTTTTATTTTACTAATTATCTCATCATTGTTTTTAATTTTTATCTTAATATAATTGTGTCTTTATATATCTCCTTTATAAGATGCATTAGACACTTTATAATACCTACTTATTTCATACGTGTATATATTTCTTCTCTTTCAATGATGTCAAACGCCGCCTTTATATAGGCAAAAAATACGAAAATTTCTCCCTTTTTTCAGCTATGCGTTTACAGTAGATTTTAACACATATTTTTAAGTCGTTTCTCTTTTCTTTATAAATGTAATTTGAGTGTTCCAGTGTTTTTTTTTCTTTTCATAAAATCCTCTATTTTATTTTTTAATATCTGCATAAATGTTGTAACCACTATCTATAAAGTTATTCACCTGCATTTCTTCATATCTTTCTTACTATCTTTTTTCAGTGCTATCATAATAATGTCACTTTTTCACTCTTCTAACATTCTTTGTCAATTCATAAGCCCATTCATTATTCTCATCATATATACTGAAATCTCTTTACCTTCATATTTCGACATTTCATTTGTGATTGCATTCTCTTCTGAACTCTTTCTACATTTCATTTTCTTCACTACTTGAATTATATTTTTCGCTTCATCCTTTTATATGATTTCTTCTTTTCTTTCAGAGTCTTCAAACTTTTTCTTTCATTCTTCTCATTTTTCGATAGTCGCTCAGACAACTTGCACAAATTAACTCTACTAATTACATAAAGTTTATATTATAATATATTAACTTGTTAACTTTATAAAATAGTGTTGTATAATTTATTACTTACTTACTGACACTGTGTTAACTCTGATTATATATTATCATGTGTGTATATATATAATTTATAAAATTTTCAAACAACAAGCATCTTATTTTAATAAAATGAAAACATAGATATTAAATTTTTATTAAAAGATTTTAAATTTATAAGTTTACGATAAAAATTAAAATTAGTATTCATAAACACAATATAAATTTTCTCTAGAAAGAAACTATAGCATAATTTATTCGATTATTTTCAAATATATAACATTTAGGTTGTATTATTATAATAATTGTTTTATTTTGAAAATAAATAAAAGATCTTAATTTTTTAAATTTAATGTATTAGATTTCTATTAGGTGGTATTTTATTGTATTAAAAATAATATCAATCTACATTAAAAAAAAATAAAAAATATTTTTGCATATAATTTAATTATCATCTATAAATGTGTTTAAATTTTTAAACATAAAACTGAAATACTTAAATTACTGAAATAAAAAAAATATTTGTACTACAAATAATATACATTAAGTTTATTTGTCCATTATTTAGTATTTTTAAATTTTGTTAAGTATTTCCTTGTAAAGTTAATTTTTTTTATACTAACTTAAAAACTGTAATAAGTTTGCAGCAGAAAAAGTTAATTTTTCACGCAATCAACGTGATAAGTTATTATCTGCTTCTTTCAGTATTTGCTAAGCAATAAAAGAATCTGTAAATATCTTTAAATTACAGTTATGTACTAATTTTTGTTTACTAATCAAAAGGTACAAATATCAAGATAATTGCTTCAGAAAGAATAAAAAGAACACCTGACATTTTGTTGCGTAACAAACATTGTTAGTAATTATTAAAAAAGAGAAGTAAGGTATCACTCTTGATAAACGTCTAATATTAATAAAAATTCGCTATTGATCAACTTCTCTTAAAAATAATTATTGATTATAACGAAAAATCATAGTTTTGTAAGTAACCTTGGCGATTATTAATGGAGTAATAAAAATAATAATGTGCTTTGTATTGCATATAACACTTGATTAATATTTTTTATCCAATTTTATAATTTTATAATAATTTTGTAATTATAATATTTATCTAAAACAATATCCCTATTTTTATAACTTTTATCTATGTTTGTGTTAATAAATATAAGTGCTTCATATTTATTAAAATGGTTTTATTAACAAATTTCTTCTTTTCTTAACAGATTCATTCTTGTTATACCATAATATTTCATACTAGTGAATCCTTTTCTTGGATTCTTAAATACCTTTAAATTATCTATATAAATCACCATTTATTAGTGTTTAAAAACCGATGGTTGATAGGTAATTTATAATACAGAAAACAAACTTAAAAAGTACACTAATAGCACTGCTAAAATTTTTTCTTATTTACACTCACATACTTTAAAAGATCCTAATTACTCTTTCATTTTTATAATTTTCTGCTCTTCCCATTTTTTGCTCCCTCTACATATTCTTATACATGATTCAAAACTGAAAAATTTATTAAAGTTTTATGCTGTATTTCACTTAAAGATTTCTTATAAAAATTACGAACCAATTCATTTATTACATCTACACTTATAATTTTAGTAGATAGATAGCTGTATTTAAGAACAATATACGCTTAATTGTCATATAATATAATTTTTACCACTTAATTAATATAAACTATAAATTTTATATATCTCCATATTTTTTCTTCTTTCTTTTCTTCCTTCTCCAATATCTTGGCCTCCTTCTTTCCGACTTTTTCTCTTAATTTATTCTATCACTTCTTTCATTGAATCTTGTGTGGTCTTGTATTTTACTTATCTCTATTCCCTTTCTTCCATTGAATCTTGATTGCCCTGTTTATAACTTTTCTTGCTCTTTTCTACGTTAGTAAGCCTATATGATATAAGATTAAATTAGAAAATTTTAAATAATAAATCTATTAACTTTATTCAATCAAATATTTTCAATTGAAATATTTTTTATTAAAATAATAAATAATTATATATACTTAACTAGAACTTTAGTTTAAAAAGAGTGTTATTAATTAAAAAAATTTTTTATGTATTTTTTAGATTTTATATTTAAAAACATTATATTCTTTTATTCTTTAAACTTTAAACTTTTATACTAGGTTTGTTTCTCTTTGTAATTCTTTCTTCCTTTAGTCCATCTATGGTCTTGTATAATCTGATTTTTAAATTTTAATTTTAAAGTATTATCTAGACTTTTATTTAATTTATTTAATAATTTTCGCATCTCTTTCGATCCTCTTTAACATTAGAAACAACTTTTCACTGAATACAGTACTTCTCTCTTTATTCTGTTTTGTTCTTAAACCCTTTTCCGCTCTCTTTTTATTATACACTCACAATTTCCTGCATCTTCAATAATTTTTTTTCCCCAAAAGTACCAATCCCCTCTATCTTCTCTGCATTTCAATTTTACCATTCATCTTACCTCTCTTTCCTTTTAAATCTCATCGTGATATATATAGTAATTGGAACCCTTGAGTTCTACTTTTTTCAACATAATTTTATTCTTTAATTCTTTGTTTTCAAATTCTGCACCCTACCACCTATAATCACATTTAAAATTTACCTTTCGATCATACTTTCGTTACTTTCACCCTTACTCTTATTTTATCTCTTAAACATTCACTTGTACCTTCTTCTGTATGCTTTTCTTCTTCATTCAAGCCTTTGATAATCATTTATTCTCTTTTCTTTGTATTTCTTGTTCTTCCAACATTTATTTCCATTATTCTCCTTTTATTTCTTCTTGTTTGTTTCCGGAATTTTTTCCATTGTTTGCAATTTTATCTTTGTTTGCAACCTTATTTTCCTCAATTGCTATTGTTTTTCCCTTGTATTCTTCTGTTGCCGCTTTTAACTTATCAATTTTTTCCCCGTATTTTCTAAGTTCTTCTTCATAATTTAAAAGTTTTCATTGCATTCCTTTCCCATTTAGCTTATCTCTTCCTTTATCTTTTTCATTGATGTCTCCATTTCACTTTTTCGGACATTTTTTTAGTACTTTTTTTGCATCACTGACTTATGGTAAGAATTTCTTTCTATCATCCCTAGTAGCTTTCTGATTGTCTATCAGGTATTCTTCTATCTTTATCTTTTTTCTATTATTCGTTTGTTTAACTTAGTTTGTCTTATCCGAATCTTACATTTTTATCACTATTATGTTACGCACGTGTGTCGTACTTTTTCTTACTTTTGTCTCGTAGCTGCCTAACCACACATTTTCGCTTTTTACTAAACTTTCTACTTTCTCAATTATAATATTTCACTTTTGCTCATCTTTATTATTCTGTCTGGTTTATCACTTTTTGGTCTTTTCAACTCATTTTTCAAAATTATACTTTCGTTATTCTATCTTATCTATTTCTAATTTTTTTCAACACTTCAAGTTCATGACATGTGTTTTACCGAGCCTTTCTGACAGACCTATTTAATCTTAGTATAATGTAGTCTTCTTATTACAGTAATTAATAATATTACATTAGTCTAATCATCTGCTAGTTCAATTTTAATCTATAATCTTTAATGTATATAATTAAAGTTCACGTAAACAGAGTAATAATAGTATTTAATTTACAGTAAATTAAAAGTAAGTTAAATTTACAATACTATAAGTTATAATCTTAATATATTATAAAATAAACCAGATTTTTTTTAAATTAAAAAGTTCAGAAAATTTTTAATTTTTCTCTCAACAGAAAATTTAAATATTTCTCACAAATTTACAAATAATTAAAATTTTGAAATATGAGATTTTTTTATTTTAAAAGATGTAAGATTAAATTAGAAAATTTTAAATTATTAATCTATTAACTTTATTCAATCAAATATTTTCAATTGAAATATTTTTTATTAAAATAACAAATAATTATATATATTTAACTATAACTTTAGTTTAAAAAGAGTTTTATTAATTGAAAAAGTTTTTTTATGTATTTTTAGATTTTATATTTAAAAACAGTATTTCTTTTTATTTCAATATTATAAACTATATTTATGTGTGGAGAGAAGGAAAGAATCTCAGTCAATTGTTAAACTGTAACGCCGCCCTGACAAGCGGCAGATCGCGGCATTCTCTGACAGGAATTTAAAGTAAAAACAATTTTAATTTTATCATAATTTTTATTCATTGAAAGTTTATTTATTACTTATGGATTGAATTATTATTTTTTAATAATTCAGTCCGTAAAGGATATTTTTTGAGTGCTTACATCAAGAAAATCTTAGTTTATATTGTGAAAGCCTCGTTACTAAACTATATATGGAATGTCATTATAAGATATTCCTATAAAGATAACTTTGTTTTGTTTCTGTTAGTTTTCTTAAATTATTTTTAAATCTAAAATGATTTCAAGATAATATAATCTATTATAAACATAATCTCTGAGTATTGACATATCGATATATGGATGAGTTTTGCACTGCTGATCACAACTCTCATTTCAGCTTGAAAAGAAAATATAAAACTATCTGCATATTACCTTCGTAATAAGGCATAAAAACTTCATTCTCAGGAATTTATGATTTTGTTGATCTAATTTTATGATTAATTAAAAAGAAATTATATATAAAACTACTCTCTTTTATATAATGTAATGAGATTTTTTATTCTATGGATCTCTATTGGATAAAATCATCTGATATATTCATTTACACAAGAGGCTAATCAAAATTTCTTTTTTACTTTATATGATTGCATTAGGTTATTTCTTAGTTAATAAGTTTGTTATCTTAATATATGAAATTATGAGCTTGATGCTTTAAATATCCATTTCATCTTACTTGTTACTAAAGTGTTTCTATTTTTTTAATCTAAAATGTAATTATGATCTTTTTTTATTTGAATATAATTTACTAATTTTATTTTAGGTGCTTTTATTATGCTAAATTATCACTAAATTATGCATTTCTGTTTATTAGTATAAATATTCTATTTATAGATAATATAGCTGATAATTTATTGATAGGTTCTGGTAATACATATCCACTGATTTCTTCTAATACGCTTTTTGTTCATAATTTGTTTTTGTAGTGTCTTAGCAATGTATTTCATATAAATACATCGATCACGAAATAATTGAAGGTGATGAACGAATATTTGAAATTATAGTAGTATCATGTTCTTTACAAATTTGAAAAGAATACAATTTTTGATAAGGTTCTAAATAATAACAGATAATAATAAAATAAATAAATTTTGTATCGTTTGCTCTTCTCTTTTTTTGTGAAAAGGGCATCATATATGGACATCATTTATCTAATTTATATTGTAAGATTTGAATATGCTTATTATGTGCTTATCATTTATTTATATGGTTTATTATTTATTTAACTAATTTTCACTCTACAACTCGATCATGAATTTACAATTTGACTTAAAGTACATAAGTGCCAAATCTAGGGATACAAGTATTAATATGTCAAACTCTTTATATTCGTATTTTACACTTCTCCGTACTTATACTTTTAGTTGCCTTATTAAAAATGAGATGAGTTTGTTCAGTGTCAAATTTAAAAAAGTTATGCCAGTGTTGTTATCTATATTATCACAATAATTTTTCTATTGCTCTAATATTGCCTTATTTATTTCTTTCTTAGATTTTTAAAATTATTTTTAATTTTATCAATATATAAACAATTTATGAATTTTTGAATTCTTCTTATCAGCAATTTCAGTTATGAATAATACCAAGTAATCTGTCTTTTCTTACAGTAAAAAATTTTTACAACTTTTCGTATAAATATTAATACATGCAGATAGTTTACGCGTTTTAAAAGTGTATTATATATTTTATTTTGGAACCTACCTTATCTTTTTGTTCTTTATTCTTTTATGGTTCCTAATATATTTTGTGGTTGATCCTTCGTATCTTAAATAAAATATGACGTATTTTTTAAGCAAAAAACAGCTTTGCACGAAAACCATATAAATAAGATAAAAAGTAAGAAAGACCATCTTTATAAACAAAAATATTAGAAAAATATAGAATTTATAATGAAATAAAAGTACAGACATTATATGATAGAGAAAAAAGGATACATAGATGTGCAAATTAAGACGTATTAAACATCAATGAAATGAAGACTAATATAAAGAGTTGGAAAGAAATAATGAAAGAAGAAAGAAGGAATTTAAACATATTATACAACGATCAAAAGATACATTAGAAGGAAGAAAAAAAGAAAAAATAATAATAAATTTATAGTAAGTTTAAATAATAAGTCATTTTTTGTAGTATTGTAAAAAATGTTATTTTAATTGGTTAAATTATTATTTATTTCTTAAAAATAACCATGAACATCACCCATCTTTATTTTGAAAGTTTGTAATTTAATAAGTAATAACTATTTGTTAATAAAACATAAATCATTGAAAAATACACGTTACTATTTGTAAGATCTTTAAGCGATATTTAGTTTTCTACGCATAAAATTAATTTTTTTATTATTAACACGTTATTAAGATGTTAAAATTCCACTTAAAAGAAATATTGCAAATAACAGAAATCTAACTTTTATTTTATATAAATATGTTCTAATATAGCTATGTGAGTTTTCTCAATTACTATCCTACTTTATAGAACATGTATAATTATGAAAGAATCCTTTTTAAAAAATCATCCTTAAAACCAAAACTCAAATAAAAAAAATTTAAATGAAGAAAATATTTGAAATGTATATATATATATATATATACATATATACATATATATATAGATATAAATTGTGTAATATTAAGAGGCGTGTTAGAATCTTTAAATCATCATTAATACGAGATATTTGAGTTTTTTAATTTAACCGAATATTATAAAGATTAGAGAATATTAGGTATTTCCTTACAAGCTCTTCTGGTCACTAAGTCTCAGAGAAATGAGCTGACGTTTTTTAGACTTAGAATAAGTATGTATCATTGATTCATTAAAACAATTAAAAAAATTTATATATTAAATAATTACAAAATGAGCTAAAATCATTTTACATAAATAAATCAAGTATAATAAAGAACGATGTAATACAAGTCATCTAGGGTATAAAAAAAGAAATAGAGAAAAATGTCTGGGGCTGTTGCAATTGACGGTGGCGTTCCTAAAAGCATTCTCCATTAACGTCTTCGTTGAGATCTAGGTTGCGAAGGATTGAGTTGATACGGTTCAAATTCAGGCGATTAATATCCTTTTGAAATATACGCTCTCTTTTAGTTTTTGGTAGTAGCGGAAGCGACTATCCAATCAGCTCACGCCATTTGATTGAAGCTTCGCCGTGCCAATCAGGTACAAGCATTGATCGGGCTTTCCTCAATACTTTCTCTCTTTGTCTCTCTTTCACCCTCACCCTCTACTCAAGACGTGAATTGTAAGGAAACAACATGCGTGGGCGAATGAGCCCATCATATGCCGATATTTAACAATTTATAATTTATATGAATTGGGTTGAACAATATAAAAAAATAATTTTTAGTTCTGTTTCATTTTATGATATATAAACTTATGAATGTCAAGAAGTCTAAGTAAAAAACTCAGATAAAGTGAAATATCGTAATATAATTTCATAAAAATATGAAAAAGAAAAGATCATAGAAGAAATGCGCACTCCTCTTTTTAAGATTCTTCTACGAGAAATCTTTTTTAATTCCATTAAAATAAGATCTATCTAATTATTTTAACTCTCGTATTACTATAATTATTAAAATATAATTATTATATAGATCTTATAATTAACTCAATAATTATTTTAATTAATTATTATAACTACCGACTGTTAAAAAAGGAATTTTATTAAGATCTTTTTCTACTCTCAGAAAAGTGAGTTTAAATCGCTAAATATTCTATAGTATATAAAAAATAATATATTATTATATTTTCTAATACTGTATAGAAAAAAATTATTAGATATATTTATCATATAATTGTCTAAATTATATATATATATGCACGATATATTTTGTAAAATTCACATGTATTATTTCAAATATTATGGCATTGAGGGAATAATCATACAATGATGTAAATAAAGACTCCTAGTTCCGTGAATGTTACTTTGTTAGTGCGTGAACATAATTTTATTTAATAAAATTCTATTAGATTTCTACTATTTTTTCTATGATTCAATTAAATATTGCGTTAATAATTTTTCTAGAGAAGTGAATTGAAATAATTAATAACACAATAAAAATTTTACAATTTATTCAGAAAATTTAAAATATTTTAAATCACAATGATTATATTTATGTACGATTTTATAATATTAAAAATATAGATAAACATTCATTTGCAATAGATACAAATTTTATTAGAATTTTTTTATTCATACAATCTTTTAATGATATGTATTTAAAAATTGTAAACATAATTATTTAGAAAATGTTTATTATACATAATAATAGCTATATACAATAATTATATAACTTCTAGTTTGAGATTTTAATTGTCTTTGAATCTATAACAATAGAAAACTTATAAATAACAAAGTAGATAAATAGTAATAATCACTGTGGATATACTGAAGTTACTGAAAACATCATTAAAAATTGTAATTAAAAAATATTATAAATAATTTATTGATATTATTAATAATTTAATTATAATAAAAATTAATAGTTCAATCATTTAATATTAATTAATTTTTTTAATTGTTTATGTTTTTTATCTACTTATACTAAATAAAAAATTACATTGATTGTATAAATATAATCGATTAAAATATTTGATTATATTTTATTACTATATTTATTTATTTTTATAAGTAATAAAAAAAAATATTTAAATGAATATTAAATTTATTCAGAATTTAAACATATAAATTTATACGAATCTTATTAGACTCAAGAATTTGTTATGATTATTAATAATATTTATATTTTTACCAGTTGAAAAATTATTAACCAATAATATAACATACCATGTTTGAGAGTTAAGAAATTGACCTTCTCTCACGTTACATGTTTAAAATTTATTTTAATATGTATATTTTAGTTTTTTCGGTAAAAAATTTCAATAAATATTTTGATTTTGCGTTTTTGCTCAATTAACTATTTTTTTATTGAGTAAGATACTATTTTGTATGTAAAAAGTTCGAGATTTACGTATTTATTATCTTCGAATTGGAATATAAATGTAATAATGTACCTGGGATATTGGTTTTTCTTTATTGAACGATTACAAAAACGACGATGGCAACATTTTGTTATCTTAATATCGTGTAACTCTTAGTTCGGTTTCAGTTTACGTTCACATCTGTAATTTTGTACGTTTTTCATTTTCACTTGCTTATTTTTTTAACGGTCTGCTTTTTTAACCATTTTTGTTTCAATCTATGTTTTCCATTTTATTTATCTACTCATAATAATTCTTATAAATTATATTAAGGTAAGTGTTAAGTAGATACATGAACTTAATAATGTTATCCTTGATGTTGATCTCATATTATCTCTTTTAACTATTTCTTCCGCCAACATTTAAAAAAACATTTTTAATAAAAATGATATGTAACAATAAAAGTAATATTATACTTTTAATTGTATAAATTGCATGTATCTTTATATAATATAAATTTCAAATTACAATGTAAACAAATTAAAAAATGTTTCAATTTTTGATTACTTAATTAAATGAAGTTTAATTATGACAATATCAAATAAACTATCTTTTTATGTATTCCAAAATCAATAAATTGTTATATATTGTAATAATTAATTCAGAATATTTATAGTGCGATATATATGAATAGTTTTTTAAAATGTTATCAAATTATGAAATAATTATGAATAATTATATAAAATATTGATAAGATTGTAACGATTAATTTTTATACACTTCAATCTTATTTAACCAAAAACACTTCTATTCATTCTATTTACAAAAAATCAAAAAACTATTTTTTATATTTAGAATAACTATATTAAGCAATTAAAACTATTCAAAAATATGTGATACATGTGAAATAATTATAAAACCAGCCAATTGTGAAATATTGAAATCATTTTGTACAAATAAATACATGCTGTAAATATTTAATTACAATATACTATGATTTTTGCACAGATTGCACATATCGAAGATTTTTTTTTTTTACTAAATATTATAATAAATAATGTATCACGAATTTTTTCAGTCAATAATTATTGTTTCACCTAAATAATTAATTCATTATTTTTATACAACAGTTGTACTATACAATTAAAAATTCTAAGTCTTTAAGTTGAAACCTTTTTACGTTATATTTTGTTATTGATATAACTACGTTATATATTATTATTATTTATTAAAAAATTAGTTAATTTTAATAAAATAATAAAATCTAAAAAATTACAAACATAAAAACATTTTTAGTAGAATCCAAGCATTAAACTTGGGCGAAATTAATAAATAATATTAAACATAGCGGTTAACATAGGTATAATAATAAAATTAATCAATAAATTAAAATAAATAGACTATTAAAATAAAAAATTCATATTAAATAAAATTATTTTAAAAAATTTTTGATGATTGTGGTAACTTATAAAATGTTTATCAAACAAATAATTTTTAATTTGATTAAACACTTATTATTACTGAATTAAATTTATAATTTATTATTCTATTATTATTGATTTTATTATATTACATGTGTATTATATTTATCATCTTATCGAATATAAGAGTATTAGTTTAACACATTTTTAACAATAACAAAAGTTCTTTATGCATAAATGCTATATTATCTTTTCTCTCTCTCTCTCTCTCTCTCTCTCTCTCTCTCTCTCTCTCTCTCTCTCTCTCTCTCTGTTTTTATCTCTTAATTTTATTCTTTTTTAATTATATCTATCTCTCTCGTTGATATGCTAATAAGCAATGCTTCTATTCGCATTGGTATACCTTGTGTTATTCGGATCACGACGCAGGCAAGCTCATATATGAATAACTATGTGTATATGCATGGAGTTTTTCTTTGCAATAACTCATCCATGGTTGCAATGCAGTATGCGCTTTAAATTATTTCATTTGTGAATCAAAAGAGTTTAAAAGAGAAACAAGCAAGTGTGAGAGAAGGGAACGAGAGAAATTTGAAAAGATACAGTTTTCAACCATTAAAATACACTGTGAAATTGTGAAACCTTAAAGTGTCACAGTAAATCAAGTAATGCAAAAAAGATCGATAAAAAATTTAAATTTACGTTATTTTTATTATTATGGATGTCTGAACTTGAAAAATATAAAGTTATTAATTAAAGTTCATTATTAAAAATTAAAATATTAAGTATTTATTGACAATATAAACTAGTAAATTTGTTTTCTTAAATAATTGTAAAATTGAATTTATCTTTCTTAATTATACTTTTAACTTAATTTTAATTGCTATTAACCAACTGAAATAATAGTAAATTTATTTTAATAAAATGTAGGAGCTAAATAAATTAAATTTTACAATATAATAAAATTAAATTTAACGAATATTTAATTAATAATGATGCTTATTAATTTTTATACAACTGATGCATTATTACTAATATTATCAAAATTAATAAACTTTTAATTACTTATAGTGAATAAAAAATATACCAAGTTTACATAATATGCAAGTTTTATGTTATGTAATTCTTTCAGTTAAGAATATCCTAATAAAAGGAATGATTAAAATAAATAGATAATCATTTTTCTATCATTATAATGTTTTATACACATTTTTTCAACTATTAAAAAATACAAAGATCATAGTTATATGAATTACAAATTTTTTATGTCAAATTCTCGTTCAAAGTTATTAAGTTATTAAAAAATTAATTATTAAATTTTTTTAAATATTTTTTAGGAGATTTTTTAATTAAATTTATATGAATTTTTAAATTTGTTTTGAATCATTTAGTTTACTATAATCCTAAAAACTCTGCATTTAGTAGTACACAAAAAGACCATATCAAAATTAATTAATTCATAATAAAAAAATTATTTCTTATATATTTACTTTCATTTTTTACTGTTTATTTCGAATTTTATATGGACTTATTGTATGATGTTCACTCCCCTTTTTTTGTGAGTTAACAAAAATTTTTTTATAATTAATACATTATATATCATTAAAAATTTTGTTTTTTATAATATTAAAAATTAATTTTGTAAGTAATGAAGAAATATTAAATTTATATAAAATATTTTATTATAAAATATTAGAGAAATTAATAGTACACTAAACTATTGTGTAAATGAAAATTAGAACGAAAACTTAAAAAAATTAGAAATTATACATACCATAAGATTGTACATAATCAGAAACATATTTTTATTCTTATGATGTTAAATATTTGTATTTTATTTCAATATATAACAATTTAATTTTGAATGTTCTTCACTTATACATCGAAACTCATGTTAGCTCATTATTAAAGAAAAGAAGTTAATCCATGTAAAATCATTGATTCGATTGTTATTATAATATCGAAAATATCAATGTTATTTTTAGTGAAACTTTGGAATGCTTTGAATATTTGATCTTCTGGGATCCATGAATCATTATTAGTTCATAAGGGTCAAATTAAATTTAAATCGGTGCTGAACTGTTAATTAAGGATTGGCGTACTATATATTACCTAATTTATATTTTAGTTTTACAAGCAATAGAACTGTTAAGGATGAGAAGTCCGCACGATTGTGATTTTTGGCATAGCTTTTATAACTAATCGCCTTACGCTATGTAATTATAATCTTTTGTTCATCCATTTTAAGTGTTATTAAGTATTATTCAAGTTACCCATATTTTAAATACTACATTTAATTTTGTATTAATTAATGTTATAATTTGGTGGTTAATTATTGAGTTTTCGATTTCACAAAAAAATTCTATAATTTTCATTTAATGTAAATTATTTTATGATTAATAAATAAAAAGAATAATTTAACTAAAATATTTTATTTATTTTTCAATTATATTCATAAAGTTATAATATATTAAATTTCAAGTAAAAATGATATTTTATTATACTTAGTATCAATATATATTGAAATTATATGTATATTATTTAAATTCATTACAATACAATTAAATTTTTTTTAAAAATAAATTTCTTTCTTAATCTTTAGAAAATATTATTAAAACATTTTTATTTAATTGGATATTATGAATCTCAAACTTTATATTTTTAATCACTTATTATTGTATTATTATTTTTTTATGAAAAATCTATACATTAAAATAAGATTATAATACCTTATTTGATATTAACATACTGAATGATATTTGAATAATCATATATATTTTTTAATTTTAATTTTTTTCCTCTATACTTCAAATATAATCTTATGTATTATTTTTTTACGGTTTACCTCTTTTTCCCCTCTTTGTTTCTCTTTGTACTCCAAAGAATGCTGTATAATATGTTTAAATTTTTTCTTTTCCTTTCATTATATCTTTTCTACCTTTGTATTGGTCTCCATTTAATTGCAGTCTCCATTATTTTTTTGCATTATTGCACAATCTCCATATCCTGTTTTCTCTAACATCTAATGTTCATTCACTTTTCTTTCGTAGTCCATTCTATATCTTGCTAATATATTCATTCTCAATTTTTTCTCTCTCCTTTTTTTTTATATACACATTTCCTTGTATTATTTCTATAGTTATGTGTTTAACTATATCTGGATATTTTCATTTTTCTATTATGGTTAAAAACATAAACAAGTTTATTTCTAAAAACATTTTCATACAAATTACAAGCATTTAGGTTTATTTCAACAAATAATAATATAATAATAATATATAATAATTTTAATAAAATAGTAGTATTAAAGAGAATCTACGGGAAAACATACAACAATAATGAAAAAATTATGTACGAAAAGGGGGTGCCTCATAGGAAAGAAAAAAGTACAATAAAAACAACGACTTGTCTAAAAAGATGTTGTCAATGATTTTATTTTAATAGATATTTATATATATATATATATTGTTAAGTAATATTTTACTATACAATATAAGTAGAATAAAAAATTGAATTAAATAAATAGAAATAAATTTTTTTAATAGAATTTTTTTTACATTTGTTTATTTTTAATATTTTTAACGGAGAAATTCTGTAGATTTTAATTAACTTTTTATAAATTATAGAAATTTTACGTTGAATAAAATTTTCATAAGAATTAGATATTATTATATTCATAGAATTACAAGGACATTAAATATCAAAAACTATTATTTAAAATTAAAATTTTTATTATAATATACATGATATATACATAACAATGTTCACAATTTATTTATTATATTAAATACATAAATATTAAAAAAAAATAACCTTGCCTTTTCTATGATCTATGTTTTAACATTTTTGTATTTCATTAAAGAAGCAACTATATAAAAAATTTGTATTTATACGCAAAAGTGTTTCTAATTATTTTTTAATTATTGGTATCTTTTGTAAGTTATACTAAATTGATGGTAACACCTAACTGAATACAAAGCTGAATAAAAAACTAAGAATAAAAAATTAAATTGTAAGAAAAGACGTTTAACACTATATTTAAAAATATGAGATTAGAAAAATAGAGTTAAATAAAGTACCGATCGATGTTACATGTAAGGAAATTGAGTGAAAGGGAGAGGCACGTGACTGTATTCGTTTCATTTAAACAAGTCTTATATGTATGATCATACCGTCTCTTTTGCAGTTATGTAAACTGTATACAAGTGTGAGTGAATGAGTGAGTGTAGAGAAGAAGAAAGAGAAACTGAGGGATCGAAAGAAATAGTAAGTGAGACACAGTGAAAGAGGGAGAGAGAGACAGGAAAATATAGAATGATGTATCGCATCGAGTCAAGCGTATAAAAGAAGCGGATGTTTCTCTCTTTTTCTTTCTCTCTGTCTCTTTCTCTATTTCTCCTCTCTTTTTTCTCTCATCGAACCCCTAAGAAGTTTCTATAACGCTGTTGAACGTATATCTTAACAACATGAATGCTATCAGACATGCACGCAAATAGATTACTGATTGGCTACGATAGTGAAGGTGTTTTAGAAATTCAGATATATTTATTATAAACATGAAGTAAAAAGACACTTATAGAGTAAGTAGATCAAATCATAAAAATTTTATTTTTGTTATTATGTTATATGTATTTCTTATATAGATCTTGTTTATAAGATATATCTTATATCTTCAATATATAGATTTAAAATATAATATGTTATATAGTGTTAGTTTTTAATTCATATTTTCCAATATTATTAATATTTAAAAATTTGAAATAATAAGTTTAAACATTTTTAAATTTATATTTATAAACTATTATTTTCTTCCATTCTCACCTGAGTTTTGTATAAAAATATTTTTTAAAATGAATATTTACAATTTAATATTATTAAAATATGGTTAGAAATGGTTTTAAAAACTTTTAATAAAATTAGTCTTCAAATTGATTAAAAAAATAGAAACACATTTATAACACAAGCTTCATTATCAATTTTTTGTGTATAAGAAAAATTTTTGCAATCTTTTTTAATATCTTTATTATAAAAATAAAATGTTTTTTATATTAAAGTAAAACAATAAAAAATAAACAAATGACGATAAAGCAAAATGGGAATTTTTTAATTATTACCTCAAAAAAGGCAAAAATTTAAATTTTTATTAAATTGAAAAATTTGTTATTAAAAATAAGTATTCCTTAATCGAATATTTATATTTTATTTATATTCACATGCATATTGTTCGCCCATAACATATATTAGTTTATATAATCTTAATAAAGATTTGAATTCTTTCAGGCAAAATTAAAATAAAACTAAAATAGAAAATTCAATCCTCACTATAAAAAATCGAAGAATAAAGAAAACAGAAGATTTATTAGTTAATCTTTAGTCACCTGGCAATACGGACTTAATGAGAACGAGAACAATTTTAATGCGGAGTCACGATTGGCCATGAAACATTCTACGTTTTCTTCATTATCTATACTGTAATTGTGAATTAGTGTGTTATTACTCGAAGAACAGAAACTTATATTTGGAATGAAAGAGAAAAGAGAGTTTTTAATTTAAAACTTTTATACATCTATAAAGGATACGAATATTCAAGAAAATAAATCGAGATCTTATTCGTAATCATAAATGTATATATACGCATAATTATAATTAAGTATTTTCAATATAATACAAAAGATTTTATGGTTAGATATTCTTTAAGTTTATACATACATTTAAAAATATAATAATTTACTACGCTAGTCATTTAATTTAACTTACTATTATTCTCTAGTATTTTTTAATATTATTGAATACTTAGAAATACATAAGACTAATTTATTTTGCAAATGTCAAATTCAAAAATACAAATATATTCAAATATATTACGTAATGTTTTAACTTATTTTTTTGTTTTATATATAAATTAAAATTAAAAATGTAATATTTTAAAAATATAAAAATAATAAAATATAATTGTGTTCTATAATGAAACTAGTAAATTTATTAAACATTTACATTGATATCTGAAAATTCAAATACTCTCCTACTGTTAGGTTAAAATGATTATTAATACTTTTATAAGTTTCTTACACACATTTATCACACAAAATATTTCTTTTTTTTATTTAATATACTTAAAAATATGATTAAGTTTCAAGAATTGCTTATTTTTTCATTTTTTAAATTATTGAATAAAATTACCACAAAGAGGATTATAAAAACAATACAACATTAAAATACTGAAAATAATAAATATACATTAGAAGAATTTCCAAAATAGAATTACTAAAATCACAAAATATTACATTTTTCAAGGTATTAGACTAATGTAGTTTTTGAAAAAATTTATCCTTTTCCTTTGTTAATAAATTATATCTTAACATCTTCATAATAACATTCAATGGATATTATAATTAAATAATATTACTTCTGTATGAAAACCTAAATGTTATTTTTAAATGCACGTATTAATGGATCTCATTGCAATTGAAGATTTGAAACTTAGACTTTTAAAACATAAATATGATGCTTTTTTATTAATCAATAAAATTAAAATATATCACAAAGAACGTTATTACTTATTTGAAACAAGCAATGAGCGGATTAGATTTGACAATTATAATAACACTTTTTATAAAAAATAAAACTTATTTAATTTTTTGTAAAGCTTATCGACAAATAAATTTCTTATAGTTTGATAATCAGGAGTTATCACGAGTTCATGGAAAATAAGAAAACTGATTAGTTTTCTATTAGAACCCTGGTGTACGTTACAAAAAATAATATACAAATCGATTAAAAACTAATTTATGCAAAAAGCTTTGGATTCATTTATCAGTCAAAACAAGAATTCTTAACATTGGTATTAATATTCAACTCTACAGTCTCAGTATTATATTTTTTAGTATTATGAGAATTATGATCTATTAGGCATAAATATTCTCTTATCCATTAGAATCAATAATAATAATAATAAAGTACGAGCGTAAGGTGATAAAGAAACTTATAGATGATCAAGGGAATAAAAGGAAACGAAAAAATGTATAACTTAAGGAGATAAATAAGGAAAGTAACTAAAAAGAAAAAGTACCGGAAGATTTTTTTTTATTTATGAGTCTAGATCTATAGTGTGTTTAAAAGCAATAGCGAAAACTTCACTTTAAAAAAAACTTCAGAATAGATTGGAGTGATAAATAGAGTTTAAAGTCAGTGCATAAAATGAATATTCAGATACAATGTTTATAAGGGGAAGGAATTTATTGGGTATATAAGCATATAAAAACTACAGGAAATATATATAATACTTATAGTAAAAAAAAAAAAAAAATAAAACATTTTTAAACTGGAAAATAGTAAATTACATTAAAGTAAATAAAAATTTTTAAATAATTTAATAGTAAGGATGGATATTTGATAGTAGAGCGTGGTTTTACCTTTTGGTGGATAAGGATATATGTGTGATGTAGTAGGTCACAAATATGTATATTATCAAATGATATATATTTTTCTTTTAATAAACAACCATATATATATATGTATATATGTATAGCAATTTTACTGTGTAAAAGCAACTATCCTGACGAAAACATTTCGCACACACAACGCATATTAAAATAATTTAGTCATAGTGCGGCCATTTATAAAGAAGTAAGACAACTACGCAGTGAAATGGTTTAAACCGAAGCATGTTCTATTCTCTTATGAAGTATTGAACAATACTAGAAAATAAAATCAAGTAAAATGAAAACTAATGTAAAGACTGAATTCCAAAAGTGAAAAATTCTATTATAATATAATATATATAATAATTATAAGTGAAAAAAATCTAAAAATTTTAATATTTAAAAACTCATCTAACTACATAAGATGATAATCAAAAGTAAATAAATACGAAAGATCTATTAAAAATAATAAGACTGTGATAGAGAAGCAAATTTAGATAGAAGAAAATATGGAGGAAAATAAAGAAGACCTCCAATTTTGAGAATGAGATAGGGGAGAAAGTTAAATGCAAAAAAAGAAGTAAGAAATCAAGAGAAGCTTAAGAATTAGAAAATAAATTTGTTATAGAAGAAAACTATAGTAGACGAAAAAAGAACAAAGCAATAATCAATAGTGTACAATGGGAGAAAAGGTATGAAGAAGAAAAATTAAAGAGAAATATCAAAAGAGTTACGGCTTAAAGTAAATATCAAAAGTGTTTAGACAGACAAGAAAGGAGACGAGTGTTTTAGAGAAAGAAGCAAGTTGTGGAACCGAGAAATGGAAGGGTATAATGGGAATAAAAGAAAGCTGAAGGTCATTTACTATAACACTATATATATATATATATATATATATATATACATGTAAATGATATCAAAAGAATTAATATCTGTCGAGTGTAAAAAGTTAAACAAAAGTGGAGGCAGATGCTGGTATGAATAGGAAAAATATATACCATCTCTAGAATTTTATTCTAGAGGTTCCTAGAGGTGAAAGTAGAAATACTATTAAGAAGGTTCGAAAAAATAGAAATTATGAAGGGATTCCGATCTGTCATAAAAGATATTTGTTTTAAAAAACAAAAATACAAAACAGAAAATAGAGTTCTTTCTGCATGGGAAAAATTATAAATGGTAAACAGATTGACTCAACTAGCATATGAATTTAAAGATAATAACAAGAAAGAAGATCAAAATAAAGAATTATATAAAATTAAAAAAAAAAAAGTAAAAAGGGAGTAAAGTACAATAAGACAATGCATGAAATTAACATTAGCATCTCTAAGGAGGATTGGTTTGCTCTCTTTTAAGAAATTTACACAGAAATAACAAAACAGGAGTAACAAAATCTTGAGTGAAGAGGAGATAAATATGTGTTGGTTCCACGAGATAGAATCTGGAAGGATTTAAGGGTAAATGAAAAATTCGTTTGTGTATTTATGAATTGTTTATTGATAGCACTGAGAATAGACAGCTATGAATTAGAAACAATGTAAGTGAAAGCGAATTAGCTGTTCTTTCACGACGAGAGCAGAATTCGGGTGGATTCCGTTCACGCTGTGCTTTTAAACTGTTCCAACTATCCCTTTCCTACCTCATTTATAAAACATTGTTTTATTATTACTTATGCTTATTGCAGATGATCTGCTGCTCGCACATTTGCTAATTACTGTTAATCCGTAACAATAAGAAACCGTCATATTCCCGTCTTTCTAGTTGTCGTCCGCAGCGCAGTCCCAAATTGCCGTTAATTTTATTATTTTTCTAGGCTTATAAAACTTCCTGCGTACTAAATAGGAGGAAAAAGCCTCTATATATCAATTGCAGTGGGACGTTTACCTTTGTTTTTCCTGCTTGTCTCATTAAACGTAGGTTTAGTTAGAAGTACTCCCCTACGATTCTCAACTCTAGGACTATTTTTTACTTACAAGGCTTAGTCAGATACAGTGACCAAGGCAGGGATAGCTAACCACTCGTTCATTGAAGCCTACTGGTGATCCCAAACAATGGATCTACTCTTCAGTTTCCGCGAGATATGTGGCCCTGGCGATACTCTAGGAAACGCAGGGACAAGAGAAGGAGAGAGACTGAGTGATAAGAAGGGAACGAGAAAAAGATAACTTAATTCTATATAGATAGGAATACGGGCCCCGTATGCGCTCGGGCTTTGGTCGGGTAGATATTTTCTTTGTTGCAAATGCATTTTCTTATATTTAAAAATATTTGTAAAATAAATATATTATCCCTGCATAAAGTAAAACTCTATTTCTTTCTAGTCTTAGACAATTGTGGACCTGGATTATTTCTTTTTTCAACGTTCGGATCGAGCTCCTTACCTGACCTCTCAAACTGGATACTCCGGGTCAACTTCGGAGCCTTACATGTGGGATTGCACATGTAAAGAATAAATTTAAATTACCGTAATTTTCTCCTCTCCATCACTAATAATATATAAGAGGCACAAGAGGCAATAAGAAAGCTAAAAGCAAATTGCCAGGAAGAAGATCAAATAACTAACTTAAAATTTGATAGGCAGAGACTGCTAAGTGTATGAAGCTACTCAAAAAAATTTTGAAAAAGACAAAATTACACAAGCTCTTGGAAGTAGTATATTAATATTGACAAGAAAGGAGAAAGTACAAATATAAAAAACTATACAGGCATCGTTTTCATAAATTTAGGATATAAAATCTATTGATAAATTTCAAAAAGCATATTAAAAAAGTCCATGAGGAAAGTCAAAAATTTAATAAAATTGGATAATTAAATAGAATAATAACTAAAGAAAGATCGAGTACTCTTCTAATCGACTTTGCCGTCTGCCCTACTCTGTATAACGTATATATGGAGGTTATTTATATAATATAAATTATGAAGATACAGAAAATTATCTAATCAAACATACCAAAGAATTGTCTAAGGAAATCCAAATTAAAATAAGGGAAAAGACTGACTATAAAAGGTGAAATTATTATAAACAAAGGGCTCAGGCAATGATACTCACCAATTTTCACGTTTTTTAATATAGAATAATAAATTAGACATAAAGAAAAAATAAATATCTGTAAATGCATATAAAAATCAATTCAAATATTTATCTAAGGCTGTAGATGTTGTTCTTCACTGTAAATTTCTGTATGTATATATATAATTAATGAACACATAAAAATTTATATTCCTAGATAAATAATTTCACTTTGACTTACATATACACATATTATAATATAATAAATTGATCTAAATTTATAGAATATTTATAAATATTATAAAAAAGTTAATGTCTAGTTAACTTGCAGAATTATCACTTGAAGATATCTTCGTACTATTATAATTTTTCTTTAGATCGTAAAAATTGAAATATGAAGATTATTACCATAATTTTATAAAAAATAACTAATAATTAACAGTATAATTTAATAATATTAAAATTCAGAATAATAAAACAGAATAATTTAATATAAATATAAGTGTGAATACTTACAATATAAATAATATTAAGTATATTTTATATTTGATAAAAGTTTCAATTACTTAATACTATATATTTTTATGCTTATGTTAGTACATTTTATTTATTCATTCGTTCTCTCTACATTCTTCTATCTTGCTCCGCTGACTCTCTTTAACTTTACTTCTTTATTTCTCTGCTACAATGAGTTTTTTATAATATGTTTAAATATTTCTTATCGTTTCTAATTTAGTTGCTTAGATCCATGACACTTTAATCGTTCAAAATATTTTCTTCTTTCTTTTTATTATTGCACAATCTGCAATAATGAAAGTGATGATTCTTTCCTTTTCTAATAACCAATGATTGTTATTTTTCATTTTATTTTTTCATTGTTTTTTCATTGTATTCCTTGTTTTCTTTTTTCTCCTTTTTTATTTTCATATTCACGTTTTTTATTACGATATGCTTAATTTTTGTGCACATTGTTAGATTTTAACTTTAATTTTGTTAATTTACATTTTCTGCTGTTGTACTACTTTTAAAACTTCTATTTCTTGGCATATTATTTCTCCCTCTCTATTTTCTCCCACAAGACTAAACTTTTTATATTAAAAGTATATCTTTTTTCTAAGTAGATCTCTTTCTTCCTTTTGTCTTTACTTCAATTTCATTCAAACATGATTTTTTCTTCTATCCTTATTTTTATGTAATCTTTTAGAAGTTTTGCATTTCATTGTTTATTATTTTATTTTTATATTTTATTACATTCTAACTACCTTTATTTCGAACGTATTTCGTTTTTTCTAATATCAGAATATGATCTGGTATAGTTTTTAGATTTAGGATACATTTTATGTACATTTTTTACACTTTTTCTATTTTTTCGTAGATTTTTCATATCTATATAGAGTTATATATTTTCTATAAGTTTATCAAATAATTTTATCTTCATTTTAAAGTCCTCTTTACATAATATTTCTATAATACTTCACGCTCTCTCTCTCTCTCTCTCTCTCTCTCTCTCTCTCTCTCTAATACATTATTCATTCTTTTAGCTATACATTTGATATCTTCTTTGTCCTTATTATTTTTACCGAAGTTTTGTTTCCACCAGAACTCTGTACTCTCTACTTCATCTTTTTTCCCTGAAGCATATAATTTTTTTGTTAACACCAGTTGGATTACCAGTTTTATAGTGTTTGCATGTATCTGCACATGAATGCACATATTCTGCTCTTGGTCAGCCATTGCTATATTAAAAGGTGTAGGACTATTTAGGATCGCTGCCTTACTATTTTCTTTATTCTTTTCCATTTTCAATATAATAGTTATATTTTCCTCTATCTTTTTCGCAACTTTAGAGTCTACGTACATTTTCTTGATGTCAATGAAATATTTTTTTATTCCTGCTTTTTCTATGTTCTTCCAAATCTCTTCATATTTATTTTATTCAATGCCACTTATATCTCACCAAAAAATTTTATAAAATTTCAAAATCATAATAAATTGAAAGATTTTTTTTCTTTAACATACTATTCCTTCATCATACTATTTTCAAATTAAATTTAAGATTAGATATAATATGAAATATTATTATGTAATAATATTATGTATTATTATGCACTCTTAATTAATCATCTTTATTTAATATAATTCTTTAATTAATAATTTTTAATATAGTTTTAATTTCATAGTATTTTTAAAAATTTTTACTTTCTAAAAGCAATTACATCAATAATAACATCAATATTATATAACATTTAATATCATTATTGATAATTAATATAATATTAATACTAGTATCACGAATAGATATACAAATACAGTAATCTTTTATACATACTAAATTTTACATTTAACCTATATTTCAAATGTAATCGTATTTTTTAAAAAGTCTACAGTTTTAAAACTAAGGCAAGATGAAATATCAATATTTAACAAATTGTGTAATTATGCTAAAATCTTTGTATTAGTTAAATAATAGTATCAATGTGAAATTATTATATTAATTTACAATCTAATAATTAAAACTATAGGTTATTTTTTTATATAAAAGATTACATAAATTATAATAAATCGTGTTATTTAATATTAAATTTATAAAATATTTTTTGTGATTGAAGATTATAAATATATATTATATACAATAATGTAATATAATTAAATACAAAATAAGTTTTATAAAAATATGTTTTATTTGATCGTTTCCAACCATATCTTTTAAAGTTCATTTCCATTAATGTGTCCGTATTCAAAATTTTTAATATTATAATATATATTAATAATCTAACATTAAACTTATTTATTCTTTGCGAATTAAAATTACAAAAACTAATTATAATTATGATTCAATTATGTAACTTTTTATCATAGACTAAACTTTGCAACAATATTGAAAAATTGTCTCTACAAAAATTCTTACTAAAATTTATTTATTCTGTTAAAAAAAATTAATTTATGAATATTTAAAATTCGAAATTTTGTTTTTTAGTAATTTTTCCTGAACATTAAAATCACACATAAAAATTTGAATACGAAGCATAATTATTTTTTATTTATTTTCTTATGTAATTTATTGATTCTTATATTTTCTTAACTATAATAATAATATCATATAAATACAAATGTAATATTCAAAATTATTGTAATATTCAATTTTTTTATATATGAATTTTTGAAACATAAATTCCACTTGAAAGGAACACATTATATTTATATAATGTATACTATTTTTTAACTGTATTTGAATAACTAAAATAAGGACTAAAAAATTATTAACTTATGTAAATTATTTTCAAGAAATATTTTCAACGTTCATAGTATCGTAGTAACATAATACCATGAAGATATGTTAATACGCTCTCACACAATGATATCTGATTTTGAGCGAACAATTTTATAAAAGAAATAATAATTTGGGTTCTCGTCGTTGCTGATTATTGTACGTTTCTTTAACTATAAATGCTAAGCCTCTTGTATATCACATAACAATAGGCAAACGGTGAAATTTCGGTATCGAAATATTTCGATTCGTATTCATCAATAGCTGACGCAAACGCATCCCGATCGCATAAATTACGTCGGTTGGAAAATGGAGAAAGGGAGAACAGCGGTGTGACACATGAGATCTTAAATTCAAATGATTTGCTAATTCGATTCTATGACAAGGATTCGCTCTGCAGGGCAAATTCAAGGGTTATATCGATGTAATATTATGCAGAGGTATGAAATCTTCCCCAGGTACACGGAAAGTGACACGTGTGTGACAGATTCTCGTTGTTATTTTTTTTTGGGTACAGAGAAAGTAAAATGCACGATATTATGATTTGGCTTGCTCCTTTAAATCAGTTTATGTATATATCACACTTTATGAAAAGGAGAAATATTGAACGAAAAATGAAATATTCTATCTTTATACAACAGTCGAGAATTCTATGTAGACTTCAGACTAAAATAAAAATTAGTTCAATAAAAATTATATGCTATAGGCTGAAAATATAATTATATATATAATGAATGAAATATACAATATAATAATATAATTATAATAATATAATTAAATTTATAGACTCTGAATTTTTCGTTTTATTATGAATATATTTACATAAAAAATATTTAAAATTAGAGAATCTTCTAATAAATTGAACGTTTAATCTGTTAATTGTTAAACAATTATTTATATATAAAAGAAAAATAAATTAATAACCGCTAAAAAGAATGTTTCAATTATCGAACAATACTTTGTTTGAAAATTTAATATTTATGATAAAATAAAAGATATTTAAAATCTTCTTTTTTCATTGTGAAATCTTCAATATTCTTTTTATTATTTATATCTAAAACTGAAACTTCATGAAATGTTTTTAATTGCATTATTAATTGTAATAAAAGTTTAAATAAGTTTAAATTGTTTAAATATTTTTTCATGTATAAGCTGTACTATTTTGTTAATAAATTTTTTTTTCCACTACCTAAAACAGTAAATTTTCTTATATAATATCTGTAAATGTTTCATTTATTTAGCTAGTACTAATTAAATTTTAGTACAATAATTAAAATTATGTTAAAATAAGAAATTTTATGTAATCAAATACTTAATATCAAATTTATAAAATACTCTTAACACCAATAGTATATTAATTTATAAATAAGAATGAACACGAAATATTTTTTATTCGATCGTTTCTTATTATTGCTTTTGAAGTTCATTTTCATTATGTCTTTGTATCATAATTTTCAATAATATAATATAATATATTTTAATAACCTAGCATTAAAATTATCTATTATTTACGAATTAAAATTGGAAAAATAATTATAATTATAATTAAAGTTTAGTTATGTAATTTTTTGTTATAGAAATAACTTTAAACCAATATTGAAAAATTGTTCCTATAATATGCTTATTATATTAATAATAAAATAAATTATAATAAGAGAAAATTATTTATAGTAAATAAAATTAAATGTTTATAATGCATAATTTATAAGTTGTAAAAAGATTAGGCGATAATTTTTTTGTTTATACAGATAAATTAAAGTGATGCATATGAATTATAATTTTCTGTATGTACATTTATTTGAATTACCAGTGTTTGTAACAATAATAAAAAAATTTTTTATTTATGCTTGCATAACTTCCAGATAATTAACAAATTATAGAAAAGTATGTGTATATGATTTTTTATCTATTCTTATTAATTAAATTTATTATTAAAATTATAAAAGCTATTATCTCAAAATTTGATTTGACGTATGCTTAGGCTTTTTTTATTCTTTTTTTTATTTTATTAAGCAAAACAAATTAAAAATATGAGAATAATTTAAAAAAAATGTAATTATATTGTGTTATAACTTTTTTATGCTCCTTGTATATCTAGCATTACAACAATACTAATATATTCTACCGTTCGTTTAAAAAAATATAAAAATTTAAATACTTTTTTATGTTTATTAATTAAATTTTCATACAATGCAAGTACAATGTTATTTTAAATTTTAGTCTCTGAACAAATGTTTATAAATACCTCAAGTTTGATGTATTCGGAATTTACATTTACTCCAACAAAAATAAATAAAATTTTATTAATTTTACAAAAAAGTAATCAATGTACATTTTACAAAGTTTTTAAACTTTTAAATTTATTCGATTTTCGTTACTCTATCTGCGTTTTACTTTATCTTCCTGTGACTTCGACTCTTCGTGCTATTATTTATTAATCTAGAAAAAGGCACGTTCTCTGCCTTCTTTTATGGAAGCTGTTTATTGAAAATATAAAAGATCACACCAAGCATCCCCTTCTATTGCAAAAAAGTGTCTACTCTTACCTGTATTCATACCTGCTTTATTCGAAAAGAAAGAAAAAAATACTCTCGATAATAATTTCAAGCCTTAATTTACTAGCTGTAGTTGATCTTTAATACTTAGTTAATAAAATATTTTTTCCTTTTCTATCGTTATTATTTTTGTATTTCATATAAATTTTATATACGAAGTTTTAAATTGTGTAGTATAATCAGTATATTCGTAGATAGCTGATTAGAGGGAGCTAATTAAAATTATTTAAAAATATAGTTTAATAATAAGATTAAAATATTAGGTACTAGTACAATCTTCTATTAAAAAATTCGATCATTTGCATAAAAAATTTTACTGAGCTGCTAGTGTGAGTTTCAAAATATGTCGTAAATTGCGTATTTGTAGTTTAGCTACATTTGATGGATTAATAATTTATTATTGATTTTTATCTATAATTAATGTTTTTCATAAAATTAAAAGATAAACTTAGGACCTCTAATTCTTTCAATATTTAAATTTAAACATAGGCAAATAATTGAATTCTAGAAAATTATGTACTAGTTATCAATTTTTAAAATAATTAATAGGTACTTTAAAGGCTATATAAAATGAGAAATATCTGATATAATAATAATCGATTAAACATAAATGCATTTAACATTATTTTAATATATATTTGGCTGCCCGTAAACTTATAGATACCTGTAAAAATTAACGTTGAACATTTTTTATTTATTGAATTATTTGTGAAATATAATTAACTTATGATTATTTTAAATGTTGTTTTAAAAGTTCAAATAATCAAGTTGAAAATTATTAAAGAATAGTGCAGATCAAATTAGATCAATTAAGATGGCCTTTTTTATTAAAAATAATTCATAGATAGGTAAATATAAATGTCAAAATAAATAAAAAGGGATTAAAGCAATAGGTTCTTAAATTTGATATATATATATATATAAAATTCTCATAATATTTATTTGATATTTATTGCAGGTGTAGTCGTTATAAATAAGCTATTTTGTTAAAATTAATGACTTGAATCATATCGAAAAAGTTTTCGGAAATTTACGAACTATTAATTTGCAAAGAGTTTATACATAACTCAATTAGTTTAGTATGAAATGACAAGCTAAAATACATCTTTTAACTAAAAACATTTTATTATACTTACATAATTTTTTTAAATCAGTGCACAAATAATGTTGTATATATAATCTTATTAATGAAAAAGAAACAAGAAGATAAATAGAGACAGAGATAGAAAACGGATAAAACAAAAAGAACATGAGTGTCAGATATGAAAATAATAAGGTCGTTTACGAAGATGCTGATTTGCTATTTGATGATCGATGGTATTTTATGTTAATAATATATCTTACATATATAATATTAAATAATATTATTATCATATATATATATATATATATATATATATATATACATATATTCATAATAATAATCTAACTAAAGCACTCATTTAACAAGTTTAAATTTTCAATTTTTTTTTATTTCTTTATACACTTTTCCAATTTTACATCTTTTCACTATACAAAGTTAAATTTTTTGTAAACCTTCAAAAAGCTTTTATCTTTTTTTTTAATATTTTAAAAAACACCTTTAATTCGTTAGTTAAAAGTATAGCACCAGCGTTAGAATAATTGTTTAGTATTTTAATAATGCAATACCATTTTAAGAACTGTTATTTCAGATTTTAGAAAAAAAATAAGTAGAACGAGAAAAAATATAGCAATAAAGAAAAGAATGTCAATGGTTGATAAATTACAATTTGAAGTTGATAAAGTGAAATTTGAATTTAAGTGGTTATAACATATTGAAAAATTATAACAAAGAACAAAAAAGAAGTTTTAAAAAATTATTTTGGACAGAACAAAACTTTAATAAGAGACAAACAAAAAATAGTGTCCATTCTTAATAAATTAGTAATTATGAATGAGGGAAAAGATTAGAAAAATTTAACAAATGTATAAAAAAAGGAATAAAAGAAAATATGGAAGTAATGGAAAATAATTTAAGAGAGTATGAATAAAAAAGAATTTAATAAATACAAAGAAGTATTGATATAAAATAGAAACATTAAAAACAGTAGTTTAGTAAAATGGCTTGTCTATTCTTTCAATTAAATATTAAATGCTACGAAACACATAAAAAATGTATACTAAACCTTTACATATACTTTTGTGCGTATTATGTAAAGCTGATAATTTTTCAGATAACTTTCATTGGTATGCAGTGATAAATAAATTTGTCACAATAGTATGTAAAATTTAAGTTAAACTTATCTACCTGAAAATACTATTTTCTACTTGTATTCGTTATACGTATTTTCTACTTCATACATAAATTGCACATTTTGCATTTCTTTACTTCTATGTATTATCTTTTTTCTTCCGGTCATACAGATAATAGCAATTTTTGTTTACTTTTAATTTAAAAGTAAAATTTCATGTGTTACTACAGATAAATTATCTTTTTTACTTATTTAATAAATTTAACATATATAAAATGTTTTATAAAAATGTAATTAGAAACTATTAAAAATTTATGTACTATTACATGTTATCATATTTAATTATTATATAAAAAATAGAGACTGCAGTTATTAAATTAAATCATGCATATATGCAAATATGTGTTAAAAATTAACTTATATTTTTAATTTATTAATTACGTATTTTACATACACATTCTCACGTTGACACAAGCACATGACAAAATACTATTAGTACATGTACAATTTCAATCTGTTATATGAGCATATGACAAAGACATGAATATGGCGACTCATTCTGTATCACTCTTAGTCGTTCGTGTGTTGTGTCCACCGCGGGCATGTCCAAGTTGTCATTTGGAAAATTTGCCTCTAGAATCCTCTTATCAGTCGTCGTCGAGTAGATTCTCAGTTGAAGTGCTAAAGCTATACTTTAGTGGTTATTTACTCGACTTGCAGTTAACGTTTAACTTGTTGATGGCGTGCTAATCCGGCACGGCGTCTCTTTGCAATGGACTAGTAGTCCCTGTTCTATATTTAGGATCATTTATCTCGTCGTATTCCATCTGCCTAACTTCAAGAAATCACAAATTCAGGAAATCCTTCAAATAGTCTCGGTTCCAGGAACTGTTGCGTGTGACAACGGATAGTCTGCAATATTAGCTGTAGCTATTCTTTTAACAGGCATCTTACTTCATTGTATTTTAGCTACTCAACAATTTCTATGTGTTATCTCCACTTTGTCGGAATCACAAACTCAGGAATGAAGGATAGTTGCCTCATATCATCCGTACCACGTGCGTTTTATCTTATCCCGATAACAGACATTTATCCTGAGTTTCACAATCTCTTTCACAATCTCTTTCACAATAAATTTCACAAGCGCTTATTGTCAAATTCACACCTGAATTCTTATTTAAAACCATGTCACGTGTCGTATGCGTCGTGATGTGTTTCTATGCATCATTGAGCTACATTTCAATAAGTAAAATGAGTTAAAGTACAAGAAAATAAAAAATACAGATGATTATCTGTTAGAAAAATAGAAATCTACAAAAGGGCATAGAAAAAAATTGCACCACAGAACAGTCTAATAAAAAAAAATGGCCAAAGAGAAAAACTTTATGGAAGCAATGGCAAAGATGGAGAAAAAGATTGGAGAAATGTAGGAAATAAGGAAAAAACAATTGAAAAATATACTAGCTGCAATAAGGGAAGTTATGAATAATTTTGTGGAAGAACAAGTGTTCAAAAATAAGAAAATGTTGGAGAAAATATACGAGGAAATATATGAAAATATGAGTGAGAAAATAAATGAATTCATAAATGAAAAAGTAAGAAATTATGAAGAGGAAATAATTAAACAGAAAAAATAGAAAACGTAGAAACGGAACTGGAAGAGTACAAGAAAAAGACAATTATAATGATAAAAAGTAATGTGTCCAATCACTATGAAGTGAGTTTTCAATGTATAATATGTGATAAGTTTCAATATATAATATGCATATATAATATATCGAATAAACATAGAGACAAAAGTACAGTAAAGAAACACGAAGAAATTAAAAAAGATCAATTACATTAAATACTGGAAGAAAGGGAGTGGGATAACCAGGTGTTAAATATACAGAATAAGACATTAGTGTAAGGAAGAAAGTAGGGATTAAGCGAAGGTAAAAAAAAGTGAGAAATGATGGAAATATTAAAAAAAGTAAAAAGTTACCCAAATTGAAACAAATCAAGAGTAAAAATAAATAGTATTGATAATAAATTGATATTAATAGATTAAATCGGATATCAGAGGATGTAAATAATTAAAAAAGCGTTAAAAATAAAAGCGAAAGTGAGTAAAATAAATCCAAACGTAATATTTAAGATGCGTTCAAATATATTAAAATATATTAAAAAAGTGATAAAATTATAAGTGAGAGTGAGTAAAATATTTCTTAACGTAATATTTAAGATGCGTTTAAATATATTAAAAAGAATATGCAAAAAGGTTTGAATATAAATAAGTATAAGAGAAAAGTATTAATATTTTTGTATAAGTATTTTATACAACATAAAACTTTACATTTTTCTAATAAATTGTTGACAAAGTGTAAAAGTTAAAAATAATTGTTGACACACAAGCAAAAATAGTTCAAAAACTCTGTATGCGTATTATATAAATGCTAAGAAAGATAATGTAATATAACAATGTTCTATATTGTTCAATAAACTAATAATAATCCCGGCGCACATTTATCTTGTATGGTTTTAATTTTCAAGAATTCCATACCCTTCTCCAATTATTATTTTCAGATATAACGCTGTTCTTGCAGTTACTAGAAGTAAAATTTAAATAAGGATAATAAATAAGGTTACTTTGTAAATTTATGTTTGTATTCGCTTATAAATAATGAACTCTTGGTTTTTAATAGGTTGAAGTGCAGTCCGAACTCCGCAATAGATATATTTTATCATCGTTATTCTAACATGTTTAAGTTCACTGATAAAGTTCTTAAGTAATTAAATTTTCTGCCTAGCTTAATTTTCTATTTTTACTTGAATTATAATCAAATTTTAATCGATAACTTACATAGTACAATATATAATATTAGAGTATCGGTAATATTTCTCGTGTTCCTATATTATGCTTCAAAAATTTTTTGGTTTGCTTCTGCAATATTATTTTCACGAGTCTTTGAACTTTCTTATAGTTACTTCTTCGCTTTGTTTTGATTTTAAAAATTAAACCAAATTTAATTGTTTCCCATAAAGATTGTATTTGATTTTAATTATGTAATAATATTAAGAACGTGTTAAATTTAAATTCTATATTTTTATTACCTACTATATATAAAATATTTATAAGAAATTATATATTATTTATCAAACTGATTTTAAAAAAAATAAGATAATTATTACAGATGTTTTTCAAATAAAGAATAAATTCATAATATTTATAAATATAAACAAAATGATCAACAAAAACTATTAGCATTAAAATATAATAAAAAATTAAATTTTAATTATTACAAAAAAATTTTTTTGTAATTTCTAAGGGTTCGATTAAATGAAAACAAAAAAAAAAAAACTAATTTCACTTTATTCACAAACCCAAATGATTATGCATTAATAAGAGTACAATAGCCTTATCGTAAACTCGTTATTTTTACAGAAAAGCAATGTACTGGAAAATACACTAGGGAAATCAACAACGTCACATGACAAACGTCGAGCAGCTCAAGTGACGGAAGGACGTGATACAACGTAAAAAGTCGACGCCCACACTACCAAACAGTCCGCGATCAATCGATTTTGTCCTTTGTTCAGAAAAAAACTAGCGCTTTAAGGTCATTAATTATACACGATCTTATAATATTATTCGATTTCTTTCTCTTATTCTTATTTATTCTTTCTTTTATAATTTCCATTATACATTTAACATAATTAATTGCTGTCTTTTAATATTGTAAATTACAGTGAATTACAATTAATTATTTTCAATTAAAACATATTCATTCTAATTACATTAAATTAATCCAATTAAAATTTAATAGAATGTTTAATATTTTATTAATAGGATTACATTAAACGAGTAAGAATATACGGGAAGATCTCATTTTAATGCATTATTCAATAATTATCAATTTGATCAAACATAAATTTGTATCGTTTTATAATTTTTAATCAAATTTTAATCAAATTTAATCAAATCAAATTAATCAAATTTAATCAATTAAAATTAATCAAAAATTAATCGAATAAAGATTCAACAAAGAGAAAAATAAAAAAAATAAATAACATATCTGACATGCATGTTTATTGTTAAATTTGAAGGCTTCTACTTAAAAAGTAATAATTTTTCAAAATTTATCATTAATTATAATTCGTTAATGTTTAATAATAAAGTTATAAAACTTTAATTATATTAATAAAATATTTATAATAATTAAGGATATCCATTTTTTATTCAATATATTTAATGTTTTATTTTTATTTCAATTCAATTATTGTTTTTATTTTATTTTCCATCATAATTAACTTTTTCCCCATATTTTATAATTATTTTAAACTAGATAAATTAGATATTTCAAAATAATTAAGCAAGACTCTCAATTTCTGTACATACGTGAATTTTCAAGTATCTCTTTCTAGTGATAATATAAAAAATTCTTGCCAATGTTTTTATATGGCGATAGAATAGAAAGGAGTACGCACCTCTGTGTGCATATAGCATTGCAAAAGTATGTGTAAGCAAAAAAGGTAGATATTGTACAAAATATACTTAGATATATGTCGAACTTAAAATTCACTTCATATAGCATTAAATATCACATGCATATATTTCAATCCATAGTTGCATTTATACATTAATGTGCTTAAGTATATTTATGTGGTACTAATATTCTACTTGAGAAGAAAACAAAAGCTCGGGCTAAAAATTCTATGCCAAAGTAAGAGACAAAAGAAATAAAATTTGATAAATGAATATAAAGATACATGGTTATACAGATTATTAGCAAGATAGATAGAGACATGGAAAAAAGCGAGAAAGAGAGAGAGAGAGAGAGAGAGCGGCGAAGAAATAGAGGAAATAGAAATACAACGATAGTCTTTATCCTAGTACTGCCAAGTTTTTTATTCTCTGTTTCATGAAAACTAACTTCATAGTGATTGACAAAAATGGAAGAGAGCAGAAAGCGACAGAGGAAATGAGAAATACAAAAGTTTAGGCTTAAGATTAAAGATTCTATTTCCATAATCTGCTGCTTTGTCAATTCTGAATTATATGACTAAGCTCGATCTCTGGATTTCTCTCTTTTTCTGTATCTATCTCTCCTTTTCCACAATCTTTCTTATTTTTTTTTAGCCTCACTATACATCCTTAATACCTTATTCAGTTCTACAACTGCAATCGAATATGCAAAAATTGGAGGAATACCTGATTATTTCTTACAATTTTATTTCATGTTTGGTTAATTAACTTATTTAGCTTTAAGCAAATATCGCAATAGCATTGTGCCTCAATAATATTGACGAGTTCTCGCTGTCAATGTCTTTTTGTTATTTTCAAATTCTTGTTATCATAATATCATAAAATTAACTAAGCTTTATTAATTTAATTGAATAAAATAATTAAGAACATTACATTAGTGTAGTATCAATCAATAATTAGTATATTTAATCATTGATTTTGATATTGCAATCTTTGAATTAGACTTTTATCTATAGCTATAAATGAAATAAAAAATTATTGTATTAGTAATAATCTAAATTTATCATAATATTTAACATCAAAATAAACTTATTAAAAATAATAAGTACATATATTTTATAATATAATTTATTTATATATATATATATATGTATAATTTACAAGCAGATAGAATTTTAAGTTCGAGTATATAAAATATTTGAAAGAATAAAATGATTGTTATATTTAACAGTTATTAATTAAAAAATTAGACTATCACTTATTAAGTCGAATAAAAATCGTATTATTAAAAAGATAACTATAACATTAACGAGTAAATATTAAAGATATGAAATTAGTTTTAATATAATTTTTTAGAATGTATCATTTTGAGATTAAGTTCAAATAAAAGAGAAAGTGAGAGATAAAAACAGAAAAAAAGGTACGACAAAGTGTGATAGGGAGAAGTAGCCCCATGAGTAAGAGAAAATAAAAATTCAAATAGGTCTTTACAGTATAACCCCAAGTCTAACAAACAGAGAAAGAGAGGCTGATTATAAGAATTCTTAGAGAGGAAAAAGGAAGACAAGTTGTATGAGAAGTTCATGAAAGAATATTTGTATTTAAAATTTAAATAAACGAAAAATTATATTAAAATTGTATGTATGCGAGTGAATATGTGATATTTTCAAATTCCTATATTTCATTATTTTTTTTTATATTACAACATTATTATTGAATTAAAACTTTTAATTTAATAAGAATTCGTTCTTAATTGTATTGACAAGTAATCTCATCTTAATGTAAAAAACTGTAAACTATACTCTAATATCCTGCTTAAGCATAATATACATGAGGCTTAAATCAATATACTTTCTTTATCACCTCATTATAAAATATTATAGTCCAATAATTTAGATATTGCAAATATGAATTTTAAATAAATATAATAAAAAACAATATTTAAAATTTTTTTTAATTTGACTAATATTATTAAATAAATAAAATAAAAATATTAAATATATAAAGCAGATTATCTTAATTATCTTAAATACACAAAAAATTTTTAGATTTCTTTCATATACATATAAAAATAATTAATAAAGATCTTATTATTTTTTAAAAGTTAAAATTAAAAAATTCCAAATAATTCTTATATTAAATTATACATATAAAATAAAATTTTGAATTCATTTATTTTAAATAAATTTTCTTTTTTACAAATTAAATTATAAAATATACTGGGAATGAAATGTGAAGTAAATTGCATATTACTAAATATCAACACATTGTTTTAATATAATATAAATATAAACGCATTGTATTAATATAATAATAATAAAATAAAATAATGTGAAGTAAGTAAGTATAATAAAAGGTAAAATAAATTATATATTGTTAAATATGCAACATATCATTTTATGAACAATACAACAATATAACACTATTGAAACCACATCAGTCAGCTCAACGAGGAGAAGCGAAGAAAGCTGTTATAATTCATACGATTTATTTACAATAATCTATTCTATAAGACAGTATATAAATGATAAGATTCGGATATTTTATGTATCGACGCGATGACTATTAAATCATTGTTGTAAAAGCTAGTACTCAGAATTCCACATAATTACACTTCAATCAAGTCGACAATACAAGTAAGTTATTTCACATCGTCAATCTATGTGTCTATTAATCTTTACTTCTGTATATGTGCATCAATAATTGTCAGGATCAATTTATACACTTGTTTAAATTCTTAAATAAATAAACTATTTAACCCAGTATATATATATAATACCTATACATCTGAAATATAACAGATTTAAATTTTCGTATTAACAATAATTTTTAATTTTTTAAATTTTAAAGTCAAGTTTTATTCGCATATAAACTAACAATATATAATTACTTTTTTTATGTAAATAAAGATTTATTTAAAAAATATTGATCAATACAAAAATTAACCGTAAATATTTTTCCTAATCTATAAGCATTCATACATGTGTAATATATATGAATTATTATGTATTTTATGAACCTAATATATATAAAAAAATTAATATATAATGTAATTTTATGTACATTATATCCATATTATTTATTGATATTAATTTTTTGAGAACTCTTTTCATGTAATGAAAGAAATCAGTTTTAACGAATTACTATTGTGTTATAAATTTTCATTGTTTTTAAATTATATTTAATTTATAAACGTCTTTAAATATACTTAATGGAGTTGTAATTGATCTAATCAATTTAGAGAAAATATAACAGAATTCTATTTATTTAGCATAATATAGTAAATATAATTTTGTATAGTAAGTAACGACCCTATCTTTTCAAAGAAATGTGAAATCATGAAATATTGATTTTTGTGATACTAGCAGTAAAGTTTATTTTGATGACTTATCAAAAACCTTTTCTTATCAAAATTAGATTTTGAAAAATTCAACAATGCTAATAAGAATTTATAAATTTTTATTGTTTTTAAAGTGTGATTTTTTATTTCATTTTGTGTTCCCGTACATCGTGTTCTCTAGTAGGATCATTTTAAACCGGTATTTAACCTCAATTTAAACGATTTCAGTAGTAGAAAGGGTAAATACGTGAAATAAAAGATATCCAGTATTTATTTCAAAAGTTCACGCTTGGACTTCGGCTTTTTTCAAAATAATGACGTAGCATAACCAAAGTAATACACAACTCACTGTAGCTCGTAAAATTTTCTTATTCTATTGTTATATATATATATTTCTATTGATTGTTGCAGAAATTATGCTAGTTTTCACGATAAAAATTAGAAATGTTTTAAAATGATCCCCTGATATTTTTATAATTCTCTTAGCTTTCCTTTGTTATTAAGCATAAAATAAAATATATTAATACGGTGAATTTATTTTATTATTGATTTTGCTACTTTGTATTATTACATTTATCTTTAAAAATTGTTAATGTGCGTATAATTAAAGGATACATTCATTGAATTAAGTATTTCGAGATAATTTTAAATTAATTAAACACACTGCTTGAATATATATTATTGAATATCATTTTACTTTGTCTTGAGCAAATTTATACTTTGATCTTGTATATTTATTAATATCCCAACTACATCCCAAAGCTACAACAATTATAAATTAAACTAGAAATAATTTTCATACAAATAGATTTTATTTTTCCTTTATAATTATAAAAACAAACAAACATTTTTAGTATTTCCAAAGTATATTAAATAAAAATATAAGGTGTACATAAAAACAAAAACAAAAAAAATAATACTAATAATCATAATAATATATAAATAATATTCGACATTTTATAATTCTTTATAAAGGTTTTAATTAAATTTTTATATAAATTTTAACGATTGCAAATGCTAAAGATTAATATGCGTATTATACATAATATTTGTAAAATAATATAATTCTTACTATAATATATTATATTTTATATAATATATAGAGAGCAGATAATTACTTAATAATTATATAATATATAAATAGTTACTTAGTATATGCTTAATTTAATATACTTTCTTAATACAATATTTTAAATACTACTACATTTTAATATAAGCAACTTATAAAAATTCGATTCAAAAACAATATTTGGGAAAAAGATTTATAGTTTATATTAAAATTAAACATTAAAATCAGAAATTTCAAAATAAATAATCTCAATATAAAAATTTTCACATTCAAGAGTTTTATACACTTATATTTTATATTATAAAATATATTTATAAATACAAATAAATTTATAAAATGCATTCTATACACACTATTTTAATTATTTTAAATCTTATAAAATGCATATAATAATATTCACCTCACAATAAATTATTTATTGAAATTTATTTATTGAATATATTTATGTTATAATATTATTGTAATAAATTTTTTTGTTATCAAAATTAGCATTTAATTTTATATTATTCCATCAATACAAAGAAGTCTAATAAAATAATATTATAAAACTATTTAAAAGTTAAGAGAAATTGTAAGAATTCAAAAATTTATAATGCGTACACATACACTTTCATTCTATTGTTCGACCACCATTGTTTTAGTAACTCAGGGGCGGTGCTTCCCATTGTATACACCCTTTGTAACTTTGCCTAGTAAGAAATCTCGCGTCCGCGTGTTTACACTTTCATGTTATTGACATTGTCATTTTTTATGAAGAAACAAGAGCTTCTTGCGTAAATATACTTTTTTGTATTAATTAATTACATTTATAACTTTTTCTTAAAAAAATGGTACATTAAATACGATTTACTAATTTAATCAATAAATCGTTTAAACAATTTAAATTAATAAGTATCTTATTCTGAATTATTTAGTTAGTATGTTAAGTAGTTAATAATTTATTTTATAATAGCTATATTATATAATATTATTTATATTAATCAGGTATTTAATATTAGTTATTCACAAAAATAATAAAATTAAAAATCATCATTAATTTGATAATTTCATGGGTTTCACGAATATAACGTATAGCTTTTTGTATACAGATAGATAACAAGTATAAAAAATATATACTTATATATAAATGGTCATAACAGTGTTCATATATAAAGATATAAAAAAATATGATATAATATAACCATTGTCATAGTTCAGAATAACATTTCGATGATTGTTATTACTTAAATTTTTTGAACTATTATTTAATATGATAAAATATGTGAAAATTCTGATTACTAGAAGTTTCTACGAAAATTATTGATTAATTTTTTTAATAACACTTATTTATATCAAACATATTTTAACTTTCCTAAATCTTATTAGAAAATAAACTTATAATTTTTGTAAAAATCTAGTATTAATTTCTTTAGGAACAATATGCAAATTAAAGAAATAAATAAGATGATACTAATCTGCAAAGAAGGTAGCAATGCTAAAAATAGGGTTACAAATAAGGGCCCTGTATTAAGATTTTAATGCACAAACGATACATATTATTTGAAAATGAAATACATCGAAGGTCATCTTATATACTTTGTTTAATATTATAATTAATTTAGCGATATCAAATTATCTAAGTAGTGCAATGTTAATTATTAATTAATAAGTATGAAAATACTTTTATTTAAAATAAAATTATTCACAAACCGTTCTATTTGATTCTTGTACGAGGTGTGTTAGTATATAGATGGATAGATAGATAGATAGATAGATAAATACATAGATAGATAGACAGATAGATAGATAAATAGGTAGATAGATAGATAGTATGTTTATTGAATAATATATATTTACACCTTTTCACTTTTCTAGAAAGTACTATAAAATAAGAAGTTTGGTTCATTTCTCTTTCCGACACAAATATGTTATTCAAACACTTTTGGCAAAATAATGAGGAACCACGGATTGTTTCCTTGTTTGTCATGTACCCATCCTATCTTCCTAACCAGGAAAACTGATATATTTCTGAGTTAACTGATTAATTTACGGTTAAAATTTAAAAATTCGTTTTCCATTCGATCAAAATATTATTTTCATTTATTTAATTAAAATCCACTTATACTTCCGTAAGCGGCGCAATTGGAATTCGAACTCATTTTTAAACTATGACAAAGAAAATAATCAAATACTGTTTCTTATTTACACTTGTAGACTTATTAGATTGTCTTTTGAGTATATAAAATCGTGTTACTCATGAAAAAATATCTCTTTATGGCCACTTACGAACGACAATCTTCCATCTTAATAAATTAGTAATAATTTATTATGTAATCTTTAATACTCCTAGGATACTAAAAAATAAGATTTGAATAGAGGGTGCTATTGGAAATATATATAACGGATCTATAACAAATATTGAAAAGTGTCTTCTTTATAAAATTTAGAATAAAATTTAGAATAAAATAGAATAAAATTCCTAGAATCTAAATCCTAGATCCTAAGCTTTGGTTAAAATGTTTATAAGAATTTATTGCATCTTGATAAATAAAATAAGGCTCTCACGAGCTTATAACTTCTTACCGATAATTTAATGTAGGGTTAAATAGTGCATCTCTATATACGTACTGCTTTTTCCAACATTTATTATTATCTCTTATTGTTGTCGTTGAATCAACTGTTTTATATCTGATTTTTATTGTTTAATTAAATTAAATTATTTCAAATAATATTTATAGTTTGATATTGTGTCTTAAGACGTAAAATTACAAATTATTAACTGAAATATTTTGTAACAAATATACTCAAATGGACTCAAATGCACTCAAATGAAAATAGTAATGGATTAGATTATTAGATTATTCATAGGTAAATTTCACAATAAAATTTTTTAAACTCTTAGATTTTTATATATTAATTCGTTTATAAGAAAAATCTCTAGTTTATAATATTTTAGAAGTGGTACCTTTAAACTATTATGGTAATAATAGTGTAAAATAATTTTGAAAAATATATTTATTTAAAAATTGACTTTATTATATATATAAATGTATATATTTAAATATAAATTAGTATTAATATTATATTATTTATATTTAATGTAAAATTTTATATATTACCGTCATTTATATTTATATATCAAAATAAATTTAGAAATAAATTTTTATAAATATTATAAATTTTTAACTACTTTCTTAAATTCATAAAAAACAGAAATAAATACATGTGTATATTCTTTTACTAATCCATCGGAATTTAATATCTTCATCATTAGTGACACTATGTTATAATATAACAAAAAATTAGTTAAATCGAGGAATAATAAAAAGTACAGCTAATTCTTATAAATTATATACTAATCCCATTAATTTCATTTTTTCTCGTTAAAATTTTTGTGCTCACAACGAATATAAAATGCCGATGTTCCTTCCCAATTTGTTTATTCGGGTATTATGAACGCACTCTCAAAATTTCTCGCAATTGTGTGCGAGAAAGAAAAGAAATAAATCCCATTCGGCAGTGACGACTCGGCGTGTTGCAGCACGGATAACCATATCGAGGAGATGAAGAAGTTTGCAGTGAATCCAGCCTGCGTTTTCACTGTGCTAAGTACGTTCTTCTCATGTATATTATGCGTTAAAGTATGCAATAATACTAATGGTCTTCTTAATATCGCGATACAAGCACTATCGCTATGCATGTCGCCAACTCTTCAAAACTTAGTCTCGTATTTGCATAGAACCTTGGCGGATTTATTGTATATAATTAAAAGTATTAATTACAGTGTAGCTAGAAGAGTAATTATGAGCAGAAATTTAGATGGTACAGGAATAGGTACAGAAATATTTCATTGGTGTTTATTTACGCATTGGATTATTACTTTTTATTAAGATGAGTAATTAATTCGAAAACAATATAAGTTTATTTTTGTATTATAGTCATTAAACTAATATAAATTAAATGACCCTGAAAATTTAATTAAATTTAGCTCTCATATATATATTTGTTGTTTTCAAAATACATAATTCTTGGTCGAAGCAACTCTCACAAGCAATGCATAAGTTTTTAATATTTATACAATCGTTAAAAAGTTATAAAATACATAATTACCAAATTTAATACAATTTTTTTCTATGCATTCATTTCTCTCTTATTTCGAAAGATAAAAAATGAATAAAAATACAATTGATATTTTTAATATTAAGAATTAACGATAACATTATAAATTTTAGAGTATATGCTAAAATTAGGAAAATTTTTCTTCCAAGGTCTAATACATAAAATTATTTAAAATAATAATGGAACAGATAATAATAATAGATAGTTTACAAAACACTCAAAATGACGTAAATATTTTAATTAAATAAAACATAATATTAAATTCGATAATAAATCTAATTACAAAAAAATAATTTCTGCGTATATTGTTTAAAAAATATTAAAATATTTTTTCATGAAATCATCTACATACATGCGTGATTTATACCTATTTCGACTATAGATACCTGAATAAATACTGAGTCTGCCACATGTACATATATTATATGCGTAACATCGATCGAGCAAATTAAAAAAAGTACTCTGACTTTCATAAGATTGGTTGCAAACATATGAACACATCCATTCAGAGTTGTGTATAATTGTCAGAATGCAAATACGTATTTGTGATATTCATTAATGAATAAGCTCTTATTTATTTCAACGCAAGGGCAGTTATAAACAACGTTTAATAACGAGTTAAACGTATTTGTATATATATATATATATATACATTTAATAAATAATACAATAATACAAATATGTAACAATAGAATTATACAAGTCAATAACAATACAAGACAATAAATAATATTGTCGTGCAACTTGTAATTACTTACTATTGGCGCTGTGTATTTTGCTTGTATAATTCTATTGTTATGAGCCCAGGCCTATTTGTGTAGTTAATTTAAAAAGTGAATAACATATATGGTTGTTTATAACTGCCCTTGCGTTGAAATAAATAAGAGCTTATTCATTAATGAATATCACAAATACGTATTTGCATTCTGACAATTATACACAACTCTGAATGGATGTGTTCATATGTTTGCAACCAATCTTATGAAAGTCAGAGTACTTTTTTTAATTTGCTCGATCGATGTTACGCATATAATATATGTACATGTGGCAGACTCAGTATTTATTCAGGTATCTATAGTCGAAATAGGTATAAATCACGCATGTATGTAGATGATTTCATGAAAAAATATTTTAATATTTTTTAAACAATATACGCAGAAATTATTTTTTGTAATTAGATTTATTATCGAATTTAATATTATGTTTTATTTAATTAAAATATTTACGTCATTTTGAGTGTTTTGTAAACTATCTATTATTATTATCTGTTCCATTATTATTTTAAATTTTTATGTAACAATTTTTTGCTGATTTTTGAATAAATAAAAATGCAAGCTTTTAAAATAATTTGTAAAATATACAAAGAGTATTAAAAAATATAAAAAGGAACTAAAAGATTAAAAGAATAATGCCATTATAAAAAAAAATTGTTCAATTGCAAATAATTATCAAAAAAGTGGAAATTTACAAATTTTTCCTTTTTCCTTACAAAAGAGACATATTTTAAAAGATAATCTTATTATAAGAACAAGTTTTATATATTGCAATATTAAATTATATACCTAATTTTATAATAATAATAATTACAAAAAAATTTAATGGAAAAGCAATTTAAATTTAATGTTGTGCATTATAGTTAAATTTAAATGAAAACCTTATTTTAAGCATGACTAATTAGTATTTATTAAAAATAAATAATGCATATTTATGTATAAATATTGAGAATTTAATAATAAAAAATCTTTTTATGATATTTTAAAATAATTATAATTTATAATACACATATATGAAAATATGTTGTTACGATATGTATTGAAAATTTTATTTAACAAACTAATTTGTATATTCTTATGGAAGCAATATTATAAATAATATAAAAAAAAATTATTTATAAGATAATAAAAAAAATATATAAAAAAGTTGTATAAACAATGTTGATTATAAAGAAGGAAACATGAATTATAAATTGAAAATCTATAAAATAAATTTTTTCGTAATTTCCTACTTAATAAATAAATTTTTACAACTGTTACTAAACAAAAAACAACTGATTTTAAAAATCTATGCAAAATTTTTTATTTATTTTTATGAATTTTTTATTATTAATATTAGATTAAATACAATTAAAACTATAATGTTTAAACTTTAATTATATTTAAGTGAAATGTAAGTATAATTATTAATAAGTTTATTAAAAAATTTTTAAAATTAAATTATTGAAATAAAATATTTAAAAAAATTGTGAGAAGACATTCAAAATTAATGTATAATTAGAAAATATAAAATATTATATTCTTTAATTAATAATGTTACTTATTATACCTGCAGCTCATTAATTTCTTGTCGAAAACCTAAAAATAAAAAAAAATTCCAAATAATTATATAAGGATATCCAAATTATCCAATATTCAAAATTTTCTAAAAATGACTCTAGCATCTTTCTAGATAAAATGAAAATACGTTCAAAGGTATATTTTATATAAAGAAAAAATTGAAATAAAGTATTTGTGCTATGAAACTTTGGGAAAAAACAGACATAATTAAAAAAATTAGTTTAAGAATAGAAAAACGAGCTAGCAAAAATAATACTTTATTTTGATATTGTCATAAATTTATGTGTCTGTAATCTAATCTAATCTAAAGTTATGTATTTATAAAATTATCATTGCCATCGATTTAGCTCACGAAATTTACGTGAAGCTAAGCAATGCCGCAATATACAAGTATCAAAGTTTTGAATTCCTTGGAAATTGAATTATAAGCCATCATTCAATAGCACTACACCATATCATACCCACACAACTGTATAAATAGTTACATAAGTTGACCTTTCGTATATTTTATTTTTTCAGTTTCTTTTTTGTTTTTGTACTTCCATACAGATAATTGTTTTATCTTTTTGTTTTACCTTCTCCATTGCTCTTCCCTTATGCGTAATTATGCTACGGATATCATGTTTAGTTTTTTATTTCTTATTTTTTAATTAAACATTATCTTGTTATAGTTTTTTTTAATTACAAGAATTTAGTATTATTTTTTCTTATCTTCTTTTTTGTATAAATTAAACCTTACATTAAAATTCACTAAATGAAAAGTTCGATCTAAGGTAAAGTTGATTAACATAAACGAACAATGCATTCGCAATATTAAAAACAAAAACATTATCTAGTTTTTTTAAAGTTTCCAATCGTTTTTCAAATTTACTTTTTTCAGCTACTCAATTTGGCAAAACTGTGACTTCACTCTGTATACCCTCTGTAATTATCATTTAAAGCTCACTCATATTTAGATATTATCTTTTGGGTTCAGACGTGGAAAAAATTTCAAATCCATGAATATTACGCTTATCTACATACACATATAAAATTTGTAAATATACAAGTATGAATACATAATATAAATATTTACTATCAGATTTGAAAAATTCTATTTTCAAGTAAAAGGCATAATTAGAAATTAATTTTTGAAAAATGTTTCAATTTACATTTTATTTTTTTATAAGATCACCTGCAGTTTGATTCATATATCTATAACTTTGTTCCCCCGTTCTTTACCCCTTCTTCGCCTTCTTGCCCGTCCTCCACGTCCTTCTTTGAGGAGTCACGAACTTGCACACGCCTCCCTCCTCCTAACACTTCCCGCCTTCTTCTTGTCATCCCTCACTTATTTATCAGTCCTCCTACGTATATTATCTCAATCTCCTCCTTCCTTTCTAAACAGTTGGGGATAGAATGGATCGAAGAGGAGAAATAGAAAATATAACACCTCCATAGCTCATACAGAAAAGCTATAAATACATTTCTCTCTTAGCACTTCTTTCATGAAATTTTTTGTTTCTTTCTCCATTTACATCTTTCTTTATCATATAACTATAGAGGTTAAAGCTGAACAGGTGTCCGATTACTTTTTAAGATTTTTTAAATCGCGATGTCTGAATCCTTATTTGTTTTAATAATAATTAATAAATTATTAATAGAATTTAATATTTTTTCTTGTATGATTTTCAGTACAAACAAATTTTGCATTCCAACTGTAATATATTCTTTAACATCTCCTATTTATTTCTAATTTTTAACGTTTTTATTAATTGATAAATTCAATTTTAATAAAAAATATATATACTAATACTTTTAAATAAAATAATTAACGTGGACAGCATAACATAATATAAACTACATAAAATTTAAAAGCACATTAAAATAAAAACTGTAGTATAATTTCTATGATAGCAATTATTTCTATATAATAAAAGGAATTTAGAATTAAATTTTTATCTTAATATTTCGAATGCATATATAACAGTTACTAATATTTAAATGATTAAAGCTTCAAAACTTAAATAAAGTAATTCTAAAGAAATATATGGTATTTGTTCAGAAAAATCAAAAACTCAGGCGTAATAATAAGAGATAAAAAAATTAGAACCTAATACATGCCGACGATATAGGAACTTGACAAAAGGCGATGGAAAATAAAACGAATCCTCAGAGACTTTATATATACGAAGCTTTATAAATAAATTTCGAAAAAACAAAAATAATGAAGTTCAAAAAGAATGGGGAGAAGACGAAAAATACAGAACTGGTGGAAAGTTAAGACATTAAAAACAGTCGATCAATTCACACATTTAAGATACTAATTAAGTAAATAAATAACACGTCAAATTTATAACTAAAAAAATACGATTTTAAGAAACGTAGGAGTATGACAGCGATATGGTTCAACAAAGACTTCAGAAAATTGATGTACTCGTAGAAAATATGATGCAGAAAATGGGGATGGAAAAGCTATTATATAAAATGAATATTTAATCTAAAAAAATATAATAGATCACTTTAAGATGCTAAAACAAATAGAAACAGAGTAAAAACAGAGACGGTTAAGAAAGCAATCAATATTGAAAATAAAATAGTAAACGATGAAACCAAGGAAAATTTCAAAAATCTTTTAAAATAGCGATAAAGAATAAATATTTTTTAAAGAAATAGATGCAAAAACAAAACGGAGATAGAGAATCACTGGGTACAAAAATAAACTTTTGCTATAACATTGGTCAAGTTACTTTTGGAGGAAAAAAATAGGAAAGGGGAAAAATGGTAAGAAATAGAAGAATAAAGAGTAGAATATTAACAGTACATTTGGATTGATAAAACTAAAAACTTAAAAATATGTAAAAATTAAACTCATTATATATAAGAAAAAGTATTGGTATTGCATAACTTTTCATAATAACTTATTTTTTAAATTTTATTACAATTACATATTTTTAATTAATAATTTTCTTTCGAATATTGAATAAGAAATAGTTATTAAATAAATTAAATGATTTACATATAATGAATAATAATCATACATTATTCGTTTTATGAATTTATATATTACATAATAAACAATAAAATAAATAAACAAAAAAAAAACAGTATACAAATTTTTAAAACTCATCACTATAATTTTTTTCACATCCTTTTAAGTCATAAATTTTCGAGAAAAAGAATACTAGGATATTGTCCCAGGCTGAAAAGCTTTCCGGTCGTTAATGGGTTAAAATGGGACACCCCATATATGCACGTAAGGAAGTTATTGTTTGTTCAGGAAAATTTATTGAACACGACGCGCGGCACTGCTCTGTATTCACCAATCTCTGTTCAGGCGTTACGTAGTAGCTCTTATAAATGTATATGCAAACATGTGTGTACGCACTCAAACATACTTACATCCATAGTTTGTATACTGCACTATCTGTTCATCCTTCCTTTTTGTTTGTCCTCTCTTTGTCCCTTCCTTTCTTGTTTCATGATTTTTGACCTTTCTTAAAATTTCTCAATAAATTAGGGAAAAAGACTAATATAAAGAGCAGAGGCAATTGAGAATCAGTAACACTAAAGACATTGATATACGCATGAGGATGCAAGTGAATATATATTTATATATTCGTGTACAGGTGTTTTTAATTTTCAATTGGCTAGCGAAAGATTTACGAGGAGAAATTATACGATAATAATGCTTTAATTATAAATTTAATAATTCAATTAATCATTAATCCCAGCTGTAGTGCAGAATACATCGGAATATTTTTAAATTATAACTTATTTAATACTATGGAAAAAATTTTCATTTTAAAGTTCCTTACTTATATAATGTACTAATATGATGTATAATTGTTAAAATATTACAATTATATTATTCAACCTGTAAATTTCTTATAAAATTTATATAATTAAAATTATTTATTCAATTTAAAAAATCAAGAAGCATAATTATGATTTTATTACAAAACTTATACTTTTTTAATTAAATGTATTTAATTTTTCATTGATCTTTTACTTAAGATCATATTTTGGACAAATATTCTATAAAAACTAATAAAGAAATGAATTAATATTTTATAAGAGATGTAAATACATTTATTCAAAATAACTAATTAATTTACACTCGTTATTAAATGTACTTTAAACAATTTTTCAAAAAATCCTAAGAAGATTCTTTTATAAAGAGAAATATTCGTAAAAGATTAAATAATCTTTTTTCTAATATTTTTAAGCAATAATGCAAACGAATCTGTTCTATTGATGTCAAAAGCTATATTGATAATTGTATTCATGTATTCTTATTCATTCTTGTATTCACAATTAATATTACATAAATTTTATTAACTATTTGAATTAATATCACATAAATTTTTTTATTAAGAGGTATACAATACATTTATGTTTTATAAAATAAAGTATATAATATAAAAATATAATAATGAATTTGTAAATACGTTCCAAAAATTTAAATTTCTAATAAAAATAAATTCAGTTATAATTCATTATCGTAATTGTTTGATTTTCACAGGATTTATTATTTTTTCTCGGTTCATATAATTGAATGAATAATGGGAGAAAAAGTTCAAGATAAAATTATATTATTCTATTACATAATATTTAATATTTATTTTCAAAATAGTATAATTTTTATTGTAACTAGCTTTCACATTAGATTTAAAATTATTTTATACGTGATGTTAAACATGCGTTAGGATATCAAAATCAGTTGTTAATATTTTATTTATTGATAAAAATCATAAATACTTTTAAAAAAGTATAAGAAAAGTAAAACTTATAATATATTAAAAATGGTTATTCGGGGATTATGTATATTATAATGCTAATACATTCTGTTTATTAACACAACAAATTAACAAAATTATCTTTATTTTCTACTAATAACTTAGTACCTTCATAAATAATGATATAAAATACACCAAAAGCACAAAAAATACTTTGAATTATTCTCTAGCAAATTAAAAAACATTTTTAATACAAAGATTTTTATTTTTATTTATATATTACAATTCACGATTAAATCAAAATTTATAATAAAAAAATTAATATTCTATTTTAATATAAAAAAACAGCGATTTAAACATTGACTTCTTAAAATTAAGTATACATCTCTAAAACATATTAAATAATAAAGACAATTCATATTATTAATACTGTTTAAAATTTTACTAAAAAATTGTTTAATAAAAATTTTTTCTTAAAAATAATAGAATAATTGAATTTTTCAATAAAGGAAGACAAAAAAATTAATATATTTAAAATTTTTATTAATAAATATATTTAACTTTTTTTATTCTAGAAAAATAAAAAATTTATATTACTAACATATCTTTATCATGTAAAAAAATAGATATATAGGATTATATATTTTGATCATAATCCTTATTTCATTAATCTATAAAACTTTAAGTATAATTACTAAACCTTAGCTTACCTTATCAGAATGGTTCATAGATATTTCTTAAAAATTTTATTTATTAAAAAACCTTCCTTTACTTTAATAAGTCAATATTTAATTGCACCTAATAAGAGTAAATTCTTATTATATTTATAATAGTACTATAACAACTGAAGTAAATAATATTTATAATTTTTTATTAGTATAATAATTGAAAATAGTATTATATTCATTCAAATTTATTTATTTATTTATTTATTTATACGGATTTATTTTATATTTCACCTGTAGGAACCTTACTTTTCTCCTTCCATAGTGTTTTCACGGCATAAAATTTTTTTTATTTAAACAAAATATATATTAAACCTTCTTATAATTAAGTTAATTATTCCATATAAATTCTATTGCACGACTCAATTTTCTTTTTAATTTATTCCAAATGAATATCCAATATCCAATAATATCCAATCTTAAGTATCTAAATGAACAAAATTTCTCAATTTTTTATAACGATTAAATTTTTTAAATTTAAATAGAACTTACTAAAATCCGTAAAAATAAGAATCTATATTTTATGGAAGAAAATAATATTTTTTATTATCAAATTAAAAAAACCTACAAGTTAAACGTAATTATTAATGTTTTTGATTCTAACATAGCACCTTAGCATAATTTTATATCTCCAATATATGAGAATTTTACGGAATGAAGGGAAAACACGGGATGATATTATTTATACGAATAGCATTATATCATCCAATCGTTGAAAATATCGTTCTTTCGAAATGTCTCCCCCAAACACATTACGCAGTAGCTTTTATTGCCTCATAGCTAACATAATACACACATCTGAAGGTCAAACTAAAAAATAGCAACGACAATCTGTAAGTAGGTTTTACTACTTTTTATCCGTAATCCATTAACTATTTTCAATTCTCTAACTTTTATATCGAAACGTATCATTAGATTATAAATTTTTTTTTATTATTTTAATTTATAATAAATATTGTTTATTTTTTCACAAAATAATTTAATATGTTGATAATTTATAAATATTGAAGAAATGACATAATTTTTATCATTTATATCAATTATTTGTTCTGTAATTCATAAATATTTATTATTATATAATTTATTATATAATATTATTTATTATATTTTATTATTATAATAAACATTATTTTAAATTATTGTTAACTTTTCGTAAATAAACTGTTGTAAATTCTTTAAACTTATAGCGGAATACTGAAGACAAACGAAAAACTAATTTTGATTAAATAATCAATTTTCTTATCATTAATAATATAATATAAAATAAATACAATTATTTGATAATACAATATTTAATAGGATGAATATGATCAAATAATGATGAAAATAAAGTTGTTACTTAAAATAAATTACAATAATAAAAAAATATTTATTATACATTGATCAAAGCATATAAATTAATTAAATTTTTTTACAGATATAACTTGTATTGAATAATTATGATTTATTTCAGAGATACTAATGAATTGTGTAATTATAATTACAAGTATGTATTTTTTAAATACATAACAGTGAATCAAAAAGTTTTCAATATTATTTCAAGTTGAATATAATTTAATTAAAAATGTATAATACTGTTTAAAAGTTTATATTATAAAAAGTAGTGTCAGAAGGCAATAATAAATAGAAAAAATATTATGATAATAGAATTTTTAATATAATTAATGAAGTCAAGATACAAAAAAATAAAAATAATTGAATAAGAAAACGACTTATACTTTATTATTTTTATTTTATAAAATCACTTAATAAGGAATCTAACAAATATTTTTTGTTATAGTTAACATTTATCTTAATTATAATTTTCAATTGTAGTTAATAATATTTATCGATTGATTGTAAAAAAAAATTTTATAATATTTTAAAAAATTTTATTTAAAAAAATTTAATTATGGTTATGATAACGTTTTAAAATATCTATTTAAATATTATTAGCATATATTTTTTGTACATATCTAAAAAATATATAACCTTTATATATATGTATCTTGTTGTTGTTTATATAATGTATCTTCTAATTTTTAGAATTGTATATACATCGTATTTTAAAGGTAGATTTATATACTTATATTATTATGTAAAATTTTAAAAGAATAAAAATGATGTATATGTAATTTATAAATTAAAAGGTGCATAAATAAACATAGCAAATTATTTGATATTAGATATAAAATTTAAAAATATTCTCTATATTTGATATTAGATATAAAATTTAAAAATATTCTCTATATTTGATATTAGATATAAAATTTAAAAATATTCTCTATATTTGATATTAAAGATAAAATTTAAAAATATTTTCTATATTTGAAACTATTATGCATTTGAAATTTATTATTTCGATCAATTATATTGGATGTAAATTATTTTATAATTTAAATATTGTCCATTATTATATTAGTAGCCATCTGTCATTGAAGAGACGTTGCAGATTCATGATAATTTTTAAAAAAGATAACGTGCGTTAATTATATTATTTTATATGTTTGATTTAGTTAAATTAATTATATTTATAAAATATTAATTTTAATTATTGAACTTTATCAAATAATTGAAATTTCTTATATATATTTTAATTTCTATATTTTTATTTTATATAATCATTTTCTTTATGTGGTATGTATGAATTTATTTTGATAACATTTTTATCTTCTTCTTCTCAACTTTTCGAGGCTAATCTTGTTAATTTTATAAATTAAATATTAATAATGTTTTAATTATATTTTGTTTACTTATATAACTTAAAAATATATTTAACATTTTTTACAAATTTTTTTTGACAGAACACTAAAACTTGCTGTCTATTTTATAGATATTAAATTTTTATAAAATCATATAAGATAAGAAGTATAATTTAAAATTTAACTTATAAAATATATGAACAGAAAAAAAACTGTACGTAAACATGAATTATTTTGAAATACAGCATGATATTGTAAAAATAAATTTTTAATTTAAACACAATTATTTTACTTATTTCTTTAAATATATATAAAATTGTATAATCAATTCATAAGGTTTTCATTTATAATTTACAACTACATAATCTAGAAATTTTCGAAAAATATATTGATTTTAAATATTTATTTGAATATGAGTGTTTTTTTAATTTAACTTATATATATATTTAATGTAGAAGTAACATAAAATTAATTTCGATACAAATTATTAGTATCAGATTTTAATTCTAATAATAGTTTATATAAATATTATAGTATATTTAACTGATTAGACTATAATAATAACTACTAAAAGAAAATAAGAAAAAACTCTTCATTACACAATCAAGTATTGATATATCATTTAGTGTATATAGTAGATTCAGTTTCGTGACATAGAAGCTTATAAGAAAATATAATTTTTTTCAAAATTTTTATTTTACTTAGATCGAGACTAAAGTTGTTAATACAATTAATTCATATTAAATGGCCTGCATTGGAAAATTAAACGTTTTTTTCTTTAATTTGACAATTGATACGGAAAAGTATCTATCATTTATAAAATTTTTAATTAATTAATTCAATATTTATTGAAATTTCGTATTAACTTAATAAAAACTCTTTTATATAAAGTTCTATTAAAATTAAAATACACAGTTTCAAGAAAAACGTTTTTAAAATTTTCAAAATGTTTTTTAATTTTTACAAAATAGAATATTAATAATATATAGAATAATATATTATTACTTGAAAACGTCAATCTACTTATTTTATTTATTTTAATGATAAAAGGAAATTTACCGATTAACTTTTTTTTACAATATTATAATATGCTTTTATTTTTTTGTATTTCAAAAGATCAATAAAATATCAGATTTTAGGATAAGATTCATGGGAACTCATTTACTGTCATTATAATGAATTATGTTCAGAATGATATTGACAATCGGGTTTATTTTGTCACTTTACTTACTACGGCAAAGGCTACAGTTAATCATAGCTAGTACTTAAGCCGATAGTCCGCCATTTTGACTATTTCTCGCAATCTGTTTCTTCTTACATCATAATGCTCTTTTGTTATCATACATAATGTTGAGTTTGAGAATATAACTAGAGGGAAAAATATAAAGGTATATGCAAGTGTATCTGGTATATGTGAATGAGAGTTAAGAATAGAGAGTATAATAATATTTATTAATAAGGAAGTTTCTTAATAAAGAGAGGAATTACAGTTAAAAATTATTAATAATTAAAACGCAGAATAACAAAAATAATATAAACATAGTTTTTTTGTATTAGTAGTATTGAATACTTATTTTTATTTTAATAATTTTTTAAGAGAGTAAGAATTTAATTCAAATTTTAATCTCTTATCTACATTCAATTGTAATTTTATTTTTATACAACGAATGCTTGTCTGAATTTAAAATATGCTTAATATATAAAATACTTCAAATATAAATTTTTATATTTGATTTTTTTATACCTATGTAATGCAATTATTATTCAAACATTTTTTGGAAAGTTGCAATAATTTTAATACTTTTTTGACATGCAATATTTTTTTGTATAATAATTCTATTAAAAAGTAGGGAGTAGAGTTGCTATTCCTTTAAACTTTTAGATTATGTACACTTTTGTTGCTATACTATATACAAAGTTAATCAATTAATAATTCATTTAAGCATATTATTAATTATATATCTCTTTTAAGACATAATTCCTAAGTTACATTTTTCCATTGCCCACACGGTAGCTATTCGCTGACAAATTAATCTCATATGTTCAGGTAAGCTGTGATCTATAGCCTGCTACATAGATAGATACTTGTTAATGCAGTAATGTTATATATTGATATAATACGGTATCTGTATAGTACAATTAAAAAAAGTTTCTTTATTCTTTATATAATAATATAAATTAACACATATGCTGTTAATTGACTATTACTTTATCTTATCAATAGTCCTATTTATCTCATTCGAATTTCTTTGAAATTCTTTATTATATTGAATTATTACAAGTGCCGGATAATAAGTATTATATAATATATAATTAAAACTTTTTATGATATAGTGTTATTTATATTTAATAAGAAGGACAAAAGAATGAATAAAAATTACAGAGTAAGAATAAAGAAGAAACTTATGACATAATATTGGATGGTCAACTTTCTTTCGAAGAAAAAGAATAGAAACTGGAGAAGTAGAAGTATTAAGAGTGCGACAATAACAGAAAATTTGGATAAATGGAAATCCTCAAAATTTGCCGAAAAAGCTAAACTCATCATCGAAAAATATACAAGAAAAAATGTGTGTACGAAAAGAAGAAAGTAAGAAAGAAAATGAAGGAGAAAATAGAAAAGAATAGAATATCTAACAAAAAGAAAAAAAAGAAAACATGGAATTAAGAGATTAAACATATTATATAAGATTTATTGGAACAAAAATAGAAGAAAGTAATAGAGTGAAAAAGAGGCATCGATGTGAGAAGTGAAAAATAAAAAATAAAAAAAAATAGTATATGAAAATAAATAAATAACTATATGTAAGTATAAAAGTATATAATATAAAGTAATAGAATATATGTAAAGAGTAATTTAGATTTAAGAAATGTTCAGAAAAGTAAATGACAGAGTATGAATTGTTCGTAAATAAAATAACAACAACAACAACAATAATAATACCAATAATAATAATAATAATAGATAATAAAAGTATACTTTAAGTGAATTTTTCGTATAGTTTTACAGGTATAATTCAAGAGTAATTGTATGCTTTACCGATGCATGTTGGAATCGTATACATTTCTATATTTTAGATGGGAGTTGAAAAAAAGTTCTTGATTCTCTTGACGTTTCTAATTTATTTTTATTATCCTATTAACTCAAAATAAATAGTAGTCATGAATAATAAATAGTCTCATAAGTCTTACGTTTTTAATTGGAAGCAATTGAATTTAATAACGAAAGTTTATTTATTGAAATTAAAAAAGTAATAATTAAAACTTTGATGAATAATATAGAATATATTTAAATAAAAATTTATTTTTGATATTTAAGCTAAGCCGAGCATCTTAATTTCTTCTACAAACAGATGCCCAACTTTATACGAGTCGCAGATGATATCGATCATTTTTTAGTGAGATCTTGCATGTACGATCCTAGTATCTTTAAATATTTTCCTTTGTAAAAGTTACTAAAATTTAAATTCAAAACTTAATTACGATTGACTATATAACAAAGTCATACTCAGAATCAATAATAAATTACAAGCAATATATAATCCATCTTTAAAATTAAAAAATTTTAAAATCTTAAAAAGAACATTTATCAGCAAACAAAATATTATTGAAATAATTTGTGAATGGGTTTAAATCTATATTAAGCTCAAATGTTTATAGTCACTCAAAAATAAAAACTATAGTATATATATATATATAGAGAGGCAAAGGGAGAGAGGGGGAAAGGGAGAGAGAGAGAGAGAGATTAGATTTATGATACCCCTATGCGCAACTCACCTACAGGCTGACCCATGTGTGAAAACATAAATGTATTCGCAAAATTGATAATTCCTCTACTTTTCAGGGTATACAAACATCTTATTATTCAGATTATTCTCATATACATGTGGTAATTTAAATATTTAAATTAATAAATTAAAATTAATACAATTAAAATAAGTTTTTTTTCGCTTCTTGAAAAACGAATTTTCTTGATAAAATAATTTCACTTACACGTTAGAAAAATATATAATAAAAATATAAATACATACTCATATGCACACATATATATATAGGGCATATTTATAAAATATATTATATTATCATATTAAGCGCACCTATAAATAACATAAATATTGAAAATAATTCGGATAGCAATTTGTTAAAAGATCCTCTGAATAAGTCATGACAAATAATAAAAAACACAAGCTTCTTGAACATAAAAAAATAAACCTGGTAGAAAGCAGATCTCCACCATTCTCATAAATATTTATTATCATACTAACGCGAACAACCTTTCCAAAACAAAAATAACGCTTAACTTAAAAATTTGTTTTGTCAAGAATGTAAAAATATCTTGTGATAAACCAACATGGTATAAAAATAATAAATTATTTTACAAAATTTGAAGTTTCAAACAATCATCCTACATATAAATAAAACTTTAAAATAATTTTGAACTAATTACTGCTTTATATTGATGAAAATACTTAATTTACTATTAAAGAAATAGTACCTTAAAAAAAAAACTAGTGAAAAAATAGGAAATTTACAATCAATAAAATATATTTCCAAATAGGATGACACAAAAATTAGGGGCATTATTAAAAAAATATAATTAAGAAATCTCTGTAGGCGATAATTTGGAAAAAATATCAAGAATTTGAGAAAATTCTGCTTAAAATATCTCTTACTATAGAATATCAGAGAAGAAATAATAATATATAAACATGATAAAAATATTAAACATATACAATAAGATTTATGATATTATATCTGTGTGACACACATATTGGCATTTAATAAAGAAAATTAATTAATTTTACCTTAAATTTTAAACATAGTATAGAAAAAACTCTGCAAAACAGAAGAAAGAGGAAGAAATAAAATATTAGCTACTAAAATATTGTTAAATAATCTAATTAATATTAAACAGATTTGCAGAAAAAGCTGAAATAATAAACAATATGGAATTATAATTATATTATAATTAACGATATTAATAATATGTTTATTAGTATTGGAATTATATTATTTATTAACTATATATATACACAATATTGAATACTTTATTACGTACTAAGGATAAACTGTAATTAAGAAATATTTAACACAACATGAGTTATAAATAATACTATGTACATAAATGACAAAAAAATTTAGCTTACAAAATTAAGGATTAAGAAGAAAAAATAGAATTTTTATAAAAGGAAAAATAAGTATTAATAGTCAATCAGTTCACTTATTTAGGGTATATATAAATGTAATAAATATAATAAGATTAGTTTACAAAAAATTAATATCGGAAAGACTAGTCAAAGAAAGCTTTAAAATTAATATGAAACTATTCGATGCTTCAATATAATATCTGCCTCTGTCCAGTGTAGAAATTTGGGGGTAGGGAAGTTATAAAGAAATATATATACAAAAGAAAAAGAATGTCTATCTAAAAAAGAGAGAGGAATAAAAAAATTCGGATTAAAAATTTTAGCAAGATTTGATAAAACAAGATGGACACTCAGATGAGCGGGAATAATCACTGATTGATAGAAGAAGAAAAAGTATGTATGTGACATAAAAAAGAGTAACAATCAACGAGACACATTATGGAAAAGTGCTGTGCAATAGAATTTAAGACAAGAAGATCACAAAATAGTATGAAAGGTGATATAAAAAATATAAGTGTAATGTATAAAATATACTGGAAGAGAGAGAAAGAGAACAAGAAAATAGATGAAGAAAAAATGAAGTATGTACAAATTAATTTATTTAAGAACTAATTATAAAGTCATAATGCACCAAGTGAAGTGTAATATTAAGTGTGAATATTTTATATGCAATAACTTTATTTATTTATAGGGAAATTGTTACCAAAGACGTTAAATGCAAGAAAATATTATTTTCCAGCTTGGATTATTTCATTTTACTCAATATTACATTTAATGCAAACTTAATTACCTTTGATCTTAAATAAATTATAAATATTCTTTTGCATAATATAATATACATAATAAATTTTAAAATCAATATTTTAAGTACTATATAATTTAAATACTATAATATAATATACTATATACTATATATATACTAGATATAATCTAAATACTATATATAATACAATATATATATATAGACTATATATAATATAATCTAAATACTTTATAATAATATATAAGATATATACTATATTACTATATATAATCTAAATACTATATAATACAATATAATATATATATCTACTATATACTATATATAAATCTAAATACTATATATAATACTAATATATATATATAATATATACTATATACTATATATAATCTATATACTATAAGCTATATATCTTACTATACTAAACAACAATAATTTCTATAAATAGACAGAACTGCATATATATAGACGAAATGTACAATATAATCGAAAACAGTGATCATTTGTATTTTTAAACATAAAAATGTAAAATTATAAAAAACTCTCGAATTAATAACGATGTTAATAATCAAATAATAACACTTTATTCATGATATTTCGAAATAAAATTAGATTATGAGATTAGTTTTTATTTACATAATTAGTAAAAAATGTTTGAAAAATATTAAGCTTAAAAGTAAGAAGTACAATAAAAAATAGCATTAAAATTATTAATAAATTTTATGCAAAAATTTAACAAAATGTATTAATCTACGTTTTCACAATTTATTAAACGAATTTTTTAATTTTACAAACATATTTATAAATCAATTATAGTGTCAGAGATATAAAAATATTTAATATGCTTCAAAAGATTTTTTAATAATATTATAATTTATAATACATAATTTAAAAGAAATTAATTAAAATTACTTAAGTAATAAACTCAATAATTTTATTATATATATATCTATATATATCTCATTTTTTATATGTGTAAAATACATTTTTAATTAATATAATGATATATGTACAATATGAACTGAAATAAAAATACAATTTATAATTTTATTATTTTCGAATAATATAAAAAATTTATTGTAACTTTTGCTACTACTATTATTATCAAATATTTATTTTAACTTTTGCTACTACTATTTTTCAGAAACAATATCTTTTATAAAAAAAATTTTTTAAATATAAAAATGAAAAATAATACAAAAAATGAATTAAATATAAGTATTTTTTAAAACCAAGAATATTGATATTTATTACGTTAAAAAATTATTTATTGTTAGAAGAATTACAGAACTAATTTGGTTTATTTGCATTCGTTGCAAAAAAAATATTTTTCAGAGATAAATAACACTATAAAATGCAGACGTTAAAATCACAAATCACATGTGCTACACTCTACCGGTACTATTTGATACTCTTAATATTATTTATGTCGATAGAACAGGATTTAAAAAAAATTAATACAATATAAATTAAAACGTTATGTAATATAATTCATTAAAAATTGAAATTTACTTAAAAACAAATTTTGTTATTTATAAAAATAATTTACAAATATTTGTTGAATTATTACTGATTTTTTCTGATGTAAAATATAAATTTTATAAATATATTTATAAAATCAATGCATTTTTTAAATTACGCTATCATATTTATTAAATGGGCCATCAAAAATTTGGTTTTAATGAGAAGTAAAAACATAAAATATGTAATTCTGTTGTTTACGTATATTTTACCTTTTTCTTCTTGAAGTTATTTTATTACATTTCATCTAGAATTCATATTCTAATTTATTCAAATTATTTCAAATTTTAAAACTTATATGCAAATGTTTTTAATATTCTTTTAACTTTATACTTTTGAATCAAATATTATTATTATTATTATTATTCATTACATATTAATAATTGATTATATTTCTTATGTTTGTGATTATATTTTCACCAGAAAATAATCTAATTTCTTTTAATTTTAAAAACATCTGTATATTTTTAATTTGTTATATCTAATTATACTTTAATTAACTGAATTATTTATTTTACTTTAATTTTATTCTAACCAATTTAATTTGTTCTAACAAGAAGTTTTGATTCTATTTAAAATTTAATTACTTATTTGAATGTTTATAATATTTATTGTTCCTTTCAATTTTAAAAATAATTTTATAATTGAATAAAGTTAAATTTAATGTTTTAAAGATCTATAATAAAATAAAGAATACATTTAAAAAATATTATCATTATATTTTTTATATTGAACAAATTAAATATGTTGATTTGTTATATTAAATTCACAAAATAATACAAATTAAAATAAAATGTTGTAACTGACTTACAATCCATCCAATCCATTATATTTGTATTTAAATTAATGAACAAAATTTTAAGTATTGAATGGGATTTAATGTTTTAGAGGCAAAATTTTTAAATTGTTTGTAATATGGAAAAAAATATAATCTATATATATTTAATACAATAAAATTATAGATAGACAATTAATCTAATAAACCAATAAAATAACCCAATAAAAAATTTTTTTGTTTTATTTCATATTTTTAATACTTGTTATATAGTGATAAATTTTAGCAAGTTTAATATGTTTATAGAGCATATGCTACTGATAATTATTTATCAATGTTTATTGTTAATTATTAATAATGATAATTATAATCAACGTTTAATTATTATTTTAAAAATATTATTGATGGAAGTCAATATAATCAACCGACAATAAATTTTAAAGCTTTTTAAAATATATTTCTAGATAAATGAAACTATTATTTTATAGTTCTGTTTTCGTTTTACCTAAAACTTTGTAAATACTTATAAATTTTTACTATTATATAAATTAAATATTTAGTTATTTTATTTATGTTAGTTTTATTTTATTTATTTAAGTTGTTTGTTTATGCTAGTTTATAATTATTGCCTAAATATTATTTTTATCGCCATTTTTCTGAATAAAACACTTTGTTTAATTTTTAAATTGTAAATTTAAAGAAACGAACACATAGTTTAACAACTTATATATTTAAAAATTTATTAATTTTATTTTTTAAATTTTTACACTTTAATTTTTTAAATCGTAATTTTAAAATATCAATACAATTTAAAGTATATTTTTTATTAATGTTTATATATATATATACAATGAGGGGAATACAAATATTATAAAAATATATATTTTTTATAAATATTGTTCAAATATAATACAATAAATAAATTTTGTATTTTATTATTCAAATTCAAATTAAATCATCGTTAAATTCACATTAAATGAATGTGAGTGAGATTAACTTGGTATTTAACAACTTAATTTTTTTTATATTAACATAAAATGATGAAAATTATTACGTGGTAATTCGTTAATAATACGTGGTATAGTTCTGGGTGATAAAGTAGATAACTATAAAGTCGATAGTGTAGGTATTCATATCGCGGGTTTCTTTTTGTTAAAGTTCAATAAATATATTTATTATCAACGGTCGACAATTGACTGCTGATTAGTCAATTAGAATTATAGTATAACAATTTATGATAATCCATAATCATATAACACTCTAAATAATTATTGTGTATACAATAACTTTTTAATTATTCTTCAAATTATTTTATTTTTTTTAATGTTCTATAATATTTCATATAATTTTATGAAATTGCCAAATAGTATATATTTAAACTATATACGAGGGCAAACGTCATAAGTAAGTTAAATAATATAAAAAATTAAGGTTAGTTTAGATAAAATTATAAAATTAATTTCTTTAAAACGATAGAATAATTATGAAGCAGAATTTAAGAATTTTTAAAACCACGTAAGATTTAAAATCAGTTGAATATATAAAGACCGATTACAGGATATAAATATATATTAGAATTAGAAATATAAATACTCACACTGACACTGAAGAATCGATAGTGGCGTTGAAATTTTTAACGTCAATTACTCTTATTAATAAATTGTATAATAATATATTTTATTACATTACTTTTAAATATATTAACATAAATAAATTCAAATTAGAATAACGAATGCAAAACTTTTTGATTATTAAATAATATTCAATAATAATATTAATGTAAATGTAAATAAATTTAATTATCATAATTCATTATGTATGTGGGTGGTTTGCTACTGTTTTGGAAGGATTTTGAATTCTATGTAAGAATCTAGAAGTAATGGCGGTAGTTCATCAAAAAAGTTGTTTATTGATTTTACTTATTGTTTATTGTTCGGTTCCAAGAAAGATTTATCAAGTGCAAGAGTGCTGGGCGTCAATATAGAAAAGAAGTCATCAAGCCAAAAATATCTAAACCTGGAGAGTGTCGTCCATCGATTTCATACAGATTTGCAGTATTCTTATTGTCTGTACACTTCGTAAATTAATCACTAAATATTTGCAAGACATGATCAAATTATTGCACGACAAATATTAAATTACTGTTATAGATAATTCATTCTATTGTTTATTTTTAAAATATTTATTTTATTAAAATTTGAAATTTTTGTATTTAATTCACTAATACATTTTTTATAATTATTGTGTGAGTTAAATTACAATATTATCCTATTACATATAAATCTTTAAAACTTATTTTGATAAAAGAAAAGAAAATTTTTTTATTTAAATTTTTATTTCTACCTTATCTTAAAAAAATTTAAATCAATCTCTGTAGAAAATATAATGATTGATTTATCAATCTCAGTAGGTGACTAGATTTTACCCCGATATCTGAAGGTGTTAATCGATCAATGTTTTCTTCCTTATCCTGGTTTGCTAACTTTTTACTTTTGTATTTTTTAAGACATTGTACCGGTAACTGGTTTCTAACTCTAAATTTTTTAGCTTTTATAAATAATCTTTTTAATTAAACATTAATTCTATCTCAGCATTTACATGTTCTTACTTTAGAAAATTTTGTAAAAAAAAATTTAAATATTCAAAATTGCTATTTGTAAGCTACATATATATAAACTGTTTAATGCACAACATTATTACAAAAAGTAAAATAATAATATTATTTTTAACAATAATTATGAATTAAAAATAACGAAATAAAAAATACCTAAGTTATTTATAACAATATTTTGTAAAATTGCAAAAATTAGTGACAACAATAATTATTTACGTTATTTAAATAATAATTGCATATTATATGCTTAGGATTATATAGGTATTGCATCGAATACGGAAGCTGTACTTCAACTTTTTGCCTTGCTTGATTTTAAGTCATTGAACAAACACGTCAATTACTGTTACAATTTATTATACTTGTATTTTAATCTGTTGCAACTAATATTTTTGTCATTTAAATTGATTTTCTAAATTTTTTAAATGAACTTAAAACTTTTTACGTATGTAAATATATTTGCTTATTTAAATATAAAAATATTTGATTATTAAACTTATGTTAATATTTTTAAACCTTTTATTAAACTTAGATTTCTTATATATATATTTAATCTATTTTAAATAACTTATAAGAAAAATATGTATATTTATCAAATTTGATTTTTTTATAAATTTTTTACTTTTAAATAATAATATTAAAATATCTATTGTATCTATTAGAACGGTATAACGAATGCAAAAATTAATATTTATAACATATATGTATTAAGTACTAATGAAGATATAGAAACATCTGCATTGATATAATTGTTATTCACTGTTATTTTGTTCATAATAATATCGTTATATTTATTAATAAATCAAGCGGATAATTAATAAATTTTAATTTTAAAACTGATAATTTTTAATTTTTACACATTGTTTGACAACTAACTAATGTGAATTATTTAGTGGTGAAGGATGAGTGAGGACACATATAAATAACTTTGATAAATGATAAAATTATATTTTAACAATGAAACTTAAATCACTTAAATATAGCTAGACAATGATCAATAAACTTATAAAACTAAACGCACTTAACAACTATCTTAACACTACAGACTTAACGAGAACTTACTCACTATGGAATAATATAACTAATATTGAACGTAATTAACACTATGAGCTTAAACTAAAATTATTATATTAAATTATGAGTAACGCACTATGCATCTACAACTATATTAAATTGATTATAAGACAAAACGTACTTATAAATAAACTAAATGATTTGAACAAAGAATTATGTTAATGAGCTTGTGCAATATGAGTAAGTGAGTAATTTCCTGTATGAACATAAACTAGTTGAATGAGTATGTTGTGTGCTGATTTTATATTGCATATTTATAATAAGTTGAGTAAAAATGTTGATGTACTAAAAAAATGAATGAGCCTAATGAGGATGTACAATGTAGTAATTATAAATTCAAAAGATGAGTTTAACTTCTATTTTAATGTATATTTTATGCAAAAGGGTGAAATTAACAAATAATTGCTTAGATAAAGTTATCTAACTGAACTTGGCCATCAGTGAACAACGAGCATAAGCACGCCATAATGATCGATCTAATGCCTAGTCATTAATAGGCGAACGACGAGTCAATTTATACGGCGCGACATACTCATCATCAAATGAAATGATCGATGATCAATTCAAGTGTGTGACGCGAAGTTGTCGAGAATACTTCGCGAAGGGTCGACCGCGCTAATTAGTTATTGACGTGCGATCGACGCGCCCTCTTTACACCACGTTGTGTGCCAGTTATCATCGATAATCAATTATTAATCATCGATAACGAGGTGACGCTAGCGGTGCCAAAATGAATCTCTCTAACACACATAATAATGTTTTTTTATTATATGCAATCTAAATTTTGTCGATTACTGTTGTAATTTTTTTCTTTTTTTTTAAATATCGATTATTATTCCTTTATCTTGAAAACTAAGCTGTATTTATTTGTATTTATTTGTTCCTCATAGATACTTTCTTATTTTTGAAAATAATTTTTCTTATCTTGTTTGATTAAATGCTATATTCTTAATTTATTACACTATTGACACTAACAGTTTTTACAAAAAAAGACCTCAGTTTCAAAGTACCCTTATTGTATGTTGGCGCGTATATAAGACGTATTACTATGTCATTACAAGATACTTGTAATTAAATCCAGAAAATTTCAACATAAAAAAGTTATAACATTCCTAAGAATATTTATATTTCCAATCATAAATAAAATAAAAACAATTTAAAAACCTAACATAATATAAATAAATTTATGAAGATATAAAATGATTACACTATATATACACTTTTATAGTGAAGAAGTTATTAGAGAAAAAAGCAATAGCTGGAAAAAGAACAAAAGAATTGGTAAAGAAAAAAATTAAAAATTGTATTCTGAGACCTGCTTAGACTAGAGAGAATAGAACCACTAATAATAAGGTGAAGAGTAAAAGGGGAATATTAACGATAAATAAATAAATGAAAAATATAGAAATAAGATAAATAGATAATAAGAAAAATACGTAAGAATTTACAAATAAAAAGTCATAGTTTTTTTAGATGAGTAAACACCAAGAGAGACAAGGATAAAGTCTAAGCATAATACAATAAAAAGAATAGGTAGAATGATAAAGTGGATCATCGGTTCATCGGTAATACATTATGTTATAAGAAACGAAAACAGGGAGATATAAAGTATGAAAGTAGTGTGCAGCGTAGAATTATACCCTCACTAGTAGAGCTAGAATTGTGAGAAAAAATGGAGAAAAGAAGAAGCGTGGAATAATACAAAGAAGCAATATAAAATTATGAGATAAATGAAAGAAGAGGTGAATTAAAAAACAAAATTATGATGTGAAAAATATTGAAAAAATAAAAAATATTGAATGATAATGTAGACGTGATATAGACGAAGAAAAAGGATCGACACGTGTATAACTTGAGAATAATTGAAAAACCAAAAAGAGGAAAGTGAAAGAAAGGAAAGTAAAAAGGGCGAAAAACGATAAATCAAAATTAATTCAAAAATCCTTGTTCAAAAAAATTCGAAGAAATCTTGAAACGAATTAAAAAAATAAAATAAAGATAAAAAATTGATAGAAATATACAATAAAAAATAATATATGTACTGTGGCGTATACTTGAAGAAAGCATGTACCGCAGGCAAGCGACGGATCCGATTATTGTTTGCCACGTGCTGAGGTTTATGACAACTCGGCGCAACCCGAACTGCAATAAAGATTGGGTGTCCCGTATTGTCGATTGTTTATGAACACATACCCTTATTTTTAGTTTTAGTTTTAGTTTTAATTAGAATTTAAGTATATATAATAAATAGCTTGTAATAAACAAAAAAATGAAAAAGGGGTTTGCGCCCGATGCCGACGGCACTTGGACCAGTTGAATTTGTGTAACCGATTCTATTGCACACACGTCTCAGTGTATATATATTCTCTTAGCAATATATACATATATTTTGTAGTCGTATAGAGATAATAAATAATTAATTCAAAATAAAGTGTGTTAATTATTGCACATATACTCGCTACAATTGGTGACCCCGACGTGATCTATGTATATATATATAATTGTTTAATTTAATTCTAAGCAACAACGCACACATCGATGTAATAGAGAAATTTTGAATAAAGGACCATTGTAGTCGTACGCCAAATACTTACATTAGAAATAACTGTTTTGACTATTTTACACCTATGACATCACTCAATGGTTTTTCGGTTCCTTATAATGGCTCTAAGATTGCAGTCACATAAATATATATTATACAATATAATGTTTTTAAACAATAACAGCATAAGTATATTGTAGACTGCAAGACATCGTTTTTCCTTCACTTAGTTAGTAGTCTACAAGCTGTGAGAAAATACAGTCATAATAAAGGCTTGCGTTTTATACTTTTTTTCTCATATAAATAAATTCTATATATTATTAGTAATAAGTGTTTGCGAAATTTATAATCATTCGCTATTGGCACTGTGTACTTTAAAATTGTTTGTGTTACTACATATTTGTGTGATATTAATAAATAAAGTTTTTTTATCAAATTTACAAGTGTGTTTAACTCCTATAATAAACAACATATATATATATAAGTGTCTGCATATATAGAACCCAATATCATGCAGCTGGATAAAAACTTAGTGACAAAAGTGATCGTTAAAAGGGCAAGCATGGAAGGCGCCGGAAATAGTGCAAAGAATAACAAAGTGGACAACATGGCAACCAACGTAATTGTGTTGTGTCCTATCTGTGCTCGCGACTTTTACGAGGACAAAGCGAAGATGTGGTTCAAACTGCTAGATAGACAAACAAAATGGCAAAAATTAAGGACGAATAAGAAAAGTACCTGCATTCCCTGGGCTGTCTACACAAAAAGGTACAAGACGCGCTCAAAGACGCCAAAATGCTGCACAAACTTGCCTGCGGTTCATGGACGAGATCATCCGGGACCTTCACTTTGTCTAGACGATTTCTTCGTCGCGTTAAAAAATGAAGAATAACATTTTTCACACTTAAAAATGTTTTTCGAGCGATTTAAAAACTTCGGTGTGGTGATAAACCCTGGGAAATGTGTGTTCGGTGTAAACGAGATCAAATTTCTCAGGCACACCGTAAACACCAAGGACATTTACGCATTGAAAGATCGCGTAGAACCGATCTACGACTATATGCTCCCAGGTAACATCAAAAGCCTGTGTGGATACCTGGGAATGTACAACTTTTATAGGCATTTTTTACCAAACACTGCAAAAGTTTTACATTACCTCAACACGCTGCTCACCAGGGCGAAGAAGGGAAGCAAACTCGTTCAGTAGACGCAATTGGCGCACAACGCATTCAAAGAATCGAAAAACGTACTTGCGAAAGCTGATCTGCTCGCTCATTCTGTCGCCGATGCGCCGCTAAGCATCGCGGTCGATGCATGAGATTACGCGATCGGGGGGGGGGCGTTACAACAACGCGTCAGCCAATGGCGTTTTTTTTACGAAATTGCTAACAACTGCCAAACGCAAGAACAGCACCTACGATCGCAAACTTCTACCGGCGTATGCGAGCATGAAACGTTTTGTACACATGGTCGAAGGCAGAAATTTTACGATTTATACTGATCATAAACCTTTAAATTTTGCCTTCGACCAAACCCGGAAAAGTGTTCCCCGCTGCAGTTCCGGCATTTTTTTCGCTTTCGATTTCATCGCGTAATTCACCGGCATGTCAAACGCGCCGAAAACCAGGTGGCCCATACTTTATCGCGCGTCGAAGCCATTTCAGCAACCTTTGATTATGCTGAATAATCAATTGTTCTGAGACGAGCTGCACGAAATATTAAAAAACAAAAAATCCGCGTTGAAATTGAAGCAAATACATTTTCCCGATTGCGGCGCAGACATTTAGTGCGACACGATAAACAACGTCATGAGGCCATTCGTACCGGCGAGCGATTTTCAATGCCTTACACGGATTGTCGCACCAATGCTCCCACGCCACACAGCAATTATTAAATTGCGTTTTGTGTAGCCAGGAGTTGACAAGAACGTAAACGAGTGGACGCGCGCCTACATTCCCTACTAGCGGAATAAAGTGAGCCGGCATGTCTGCGCCCATCGGGCAGTTTAAAGAGCTTGTCGGCCGATTCGAACAAGTGCTCATTGACCTGATAACCATGATTTATTGTCCTTATAGGTACTGTCTGACGTGCGTCAATCGCTTTTCCCGCTAGCATGAGTTAGTGAGAGCCGCCACCGACGCAAGGGCTTTCATGTCTGCGTGGATAGCTTTCAGCGTACCTGCGCGAATAACAACGGACCAGGGGCGACAATTCGAATCCTCTTTATTTGCCGAACTTTGTAGCTTGCTCAGTGCAAAACGCATTCACACGACATGCTACCACCCGCAGACGGACGGCCTCGTGGAGAGATTTCACAGACAGCTAAAAGCCGCAATTAAATACCACGACAGCATCTACTGGATATCGAAACTACCAGTCGTGCTGCTTCGCATTCGCACAGCCATAAAGGAGGACCGTGGCATGTCATTGGCGAGTTACTTTATGGTACTGGTTACGCTTGCCTGAGGAATTTTCACACAAGCAACTGTAACCGTACGTGTGACTATTTAAGTAATAATATTGATAATAATAATAATAATAATAATAATAATAATAATAATAATAATAGCAATAATAATATTAACGAGATAACAGTCGTTTTGTCACCTGCTCCGGCCGGAGAGTTCGCTTTCAGGCTGGATTTAATTTTTTGTAGTCGTATAGAGATAATAAATAATTAACTCAAAATAAAGTGTATTAATTATTGTGCATATACCCGCTACAGCACTTTAAAGAAATATGTTGCAACAAGAAATTAACAGGTGATGACATAGAGGGAGTGACGAAATAAAATAAATAAAAGGGGACAGTAGTACAATACGTCATAAATAATACACAATAAAAAGTAAATACAAAAATATTATACAATAATATGAAAGAGTAAATAAAATAAACCTAAGTTAATATTATCAGCCTTAATTTTTTTATTTTAAATAGGGATTTATCAATTATTTGTAAAAAGGCTATTTATGATCTTTGTAAATTTCTATCTTATATAGTTAAAATTTTTACCTTTCCCTTTATTTCATTTATTTAAAAATATCTCATAATTTTAAAAACATATATCTATAAAATACAAAAAACACCTCATAAACTAAAAAAATTAGTACGAACCCACGCGCATTCGATTTACGATTTAACAATAGTGGGAAAATAAAATCGTAAATCTGTAAATAATCAGTGACTAATACTAAACTTACTAAACGATAATCAGTTTCACTTCAAACGCGTTCTTCAGAGCACACAATTATAAACTTTCTTTCTAGATAATCTCGCATCTTTATTTTTGCTCGTCACCTTGATTTCCGCAAAGCCACACATGAGAATACAAAAATTTATTATATCTTTTTTAGATATGATCCTTAAACTACAAACATCATGGATTGCTCTCTATATTGAAGAAATCTACATTTTCTAATAAATGCCTTTGTCTTGAGACGCTTGTTTTTGCATAGACATTTTGTTGTAGCGCTCAAAAATTCCTACCATGAACCCAGTAATAATTCAGTATTTTATGGTATACAAATAAATTTAGTATTATAAAAATTCATAAGAAAGATAAACATATCTTTCATAAAATAGAAAAGAAAGAAGAAGCAGAGAGAAAGAAAATATCGTAGCAAGACATCCAAGAGAAGAAAAAAAAAGAAAAAACTTATAGTATTTAGTAATTTGTAAATTTGTAGAAGTTATAGAACTATGAAAATATATAAAATTTTAAAACAATATATAAATTGATCAAAAAATAAATAAAATAAAATAAAAATACTAATTACAGAAGACAACAAGTGAATTTCGATGTCTAATACATAGATTTTTAAAAATAATTGAAAATCATACCAAATTTAGATCCAAAAAAACAATATGATAACAAAAAAAGCTTAGAGTATTATAGTGAGATAAATTAAAATTATTAATAAAAATAAAAATATTTTACTAGCTTGTAAAAAATGTTATTATTCAAAGTAGAAAAGTAGATATAGAAAATCGGTAAAGAAATAGAAAAGAAAAAGAGAAAATATATAAATTAGCTGCTTAATTTAGATAAAACACTCGCGAATCCAAATTATAGTAGAAATGAAACAAAAAAATAGAATAGAAGTAAAAACATCTAAAAGAATAAATATATTTGCGAAAAAAATAATAAACTACGAACATATACGATTTATAAGGGAATGTGTAATAGAAATAGTCATAATTAAAATAAGAATATAATTAATCATGTTCTAAAAATATGGTAAAAATTATTAATGTCATCCTTTATTATAAAAGTTTTTAACGGACAAATACCAATAACATGATATAATTTATAACATATCAATAAATTCTATAAAAAATTATCAAAAATTGATCAAAATCACATGTATCTACGTAAAAAAATTAATTAATATTTTAATTCAAGATTGATTTTATATATAATTTAAAAATATATTATATAAATTTTACGTATCCCGGACAGTTGTAAAACTTGTGAAAACACGGAAATATCAACAATAGGTCATCCCGTGCAAAAGCATTAAGCGTCCGGTGGGGCTTCTGCGAAGCCATCGACGGCCGCTGGGGTCTTTTTGGAAGCAGCCGTTAAGATCACCGGCAGTTTTCCCGGAAGCCATCATTAATCGAATGGACGAGGGTAGGTATCACTGTAATGGTACTTAGAAACTCCGTGGTTCAATATAAATTTAATATAAAAATTATAATTTAACATAAAAAAGCGGAACCAGCAGTAGTAATATCTTACGAATATTAGATGCTCGCCGGCGGCCGCTGGTACTCAGCGTAGTAGCAGAAACTCTTGGATAAACAGCAGCCCTCAGCATAAGAGACTAATAACTTCTCGACAGTGCATCGGCCTGGAAGATCCAGCGGAGACTTCAGCGTGGCAGTAGTAGTACTTCGCAGGGAAAAACTGACGTTACATGTAACACATCATGCCACAGAAAAAAAATAATACCATGGCATTGACCTGTCCGCCTCATCTCGCTGATGCGTCAAGGGAGTTTGGAGTGGTGAAAAATTAAAAAACGCGATGGCCTTTTAAAATAACTGCGAGTGAGCGCGCGTGTTATCAAGGAGTTTCCTTGTGCCTTTTAATTAACGGTGTTTAATTTATACCCTCCAATACTTGATCAGAAAGTAAACAATCTCTACAGTGATTTAAAATTTCGTTGGCAACTCAAAGGCCATTGGGATGCTTTTCTTTTTTTTTTTTTATGCCGCTGTTGTTGCGCGGGCAAAATTTTTTTCCTAACACGCGCCAGCCCGTCACCGGTAGCTGACGCATGACGGCGTTTCTTCATTTTTCTCCTTCACTACCTATCCTTCCTTGACAGCGGATCCAGGAAAAATCGACATTGTAAAATTTATTATAGTTTTAAATTCAATTCATCATGAAATAATATATTATTATATACACCTACAATGATAAAAGATATAACCCAGAATACATTTTAAATATAGTCATAAAAATCAACTATTAAAAAAATATCATAAAATCGTAGCATTAATTATAAAATAAAAAATATATTTATTAGTGCGATCCGAAAGACTTGAAAAATACAAATATAATACAGTTATTGAAATTAAATATGTATTAAGTAAAAAATTGTATCGTTATTACTAAATAAATAAGACTGCCAAAATTTGATGAAAGTTTATAAAAAATGATACCATTTAAATATCTGCAAAATAAATGACAAGAAAAATAGAATAAAAAAGAAAAAATTAGTCCGCATTAAATTATTTCAGAAGTGGAAATAAAGTTTGTAATAGTTAAAATACTAAATGTAATTTTATATAATTATATCAGAAGCATTTTTAATAAATTCGTCAATTTTCCATTTATTTACTATCAGAAACAGAAATAATAATTAATTTACTTGTAATAATATAATTATTATTAATAATTATATTATTAAAATATTCCTGAAGATTCTATTAATATTAAATAACTAATATTGCCTTTATATTTTGTAATACATTCTTTATATTTAAATTATTCATTATTAATATTTAAACTATTTTTTATCAATCTTATGCGAAACAGCTACTAGTAAAATTGAATTTTTTATTTTTTTATGTTATAAAACTGTTTTTTTAGATCAAATTTCTATTTGTGGTTTTATTAATTTTTGACAATAAAACGAATTTGAATAGGTTTAAAAATAGTCCTAGCTTATGAAAATAAAAGGAATAATCCACGCATTATTGATCGGATAAGTTCGTAGAATAACCTAGGATTATAGTAGTATTTAATATGACTATTTTAGAGCGATAGTAATGATTTTTGTAATATTTTTTTTTATTCTTGTTTTATTATTATCAAGATGTTATTGTTATCATCGCTTAAATTTTTTATTATTATTGTTTATGGTAATACATAGTTTAATAATTGTTATAAAACTGTAAAATTGGAAATTTAAAAGAGTGTGAAAAACTCATATATAAAAGTTATACACGCATAAATTAAAGATAGATATAGAAATAATTACTGAGTTGAAAATCGGGAGACCTGGAGAATGAACTACAGAAATTCAGAAGATGAAATTAAAATAGGGAAGAAAAAATTAGATCATACACATGTGTGAAGGATAATATTACACGAGCAAGTAATGTGGAATTAAACAAGCATTAATAATTTTCAAAAAGTATCCAGAAAGAAAAGTTAAACAAATGCGGGGTATGACATGAGTACGTGGTTGATTACCGGGCTCACTGACCGAAGCTTCCCGCTGCGAAACTGAATAGGAAGACTGTACATTCGCTGCAAGCACAATGAAGTTTTTTGGAAACATATGAGGTATGCGAATATAAGTAAGGGCAATTGGACTTGAGCAAAAGGCTAGGAATGCGTTACAACGCTGTACCACGGTCTCTTCACGAAAGTCTACTTTTGACTTTACACTTTCGCGTTCCTGTCTCATTGTTTATTATAATTTTATTTACACATATTAACTTGATTATTGTATTCTATATATTTTTAGTATAGTATAGTAGTTTATTGAACAATATTATAATTGTTATGAATCATTACATTATATATACATTTATCTTATATCTAAGTTTTACATATAATTCTTACATATCTAATCGTATTTTGACATCGACATCACTGCAATTTTATATCTTTTATATATCACATAATTTAATTACTACCTTATATTTTAATTACAAACATAGAATCTTAATTATTGCGTAGTCGCAGTAGAACTAGCTTATTAAACGATATTACAACCGTTATGAATCATTAAATTATTTATGATTTATCCTATTATCTGAATTTTACATATAGCCTTACATATCTGTTCGCTTTTCAACATATGAATCCAAATACTTTTATAATTATTAATTATAAAATAATGTATCGAGAACCCTATATCTTAACTGTAAACATAGTCTTAATAAAGATGAAATGTATTGCACCAAACTACCTTGTTCTGATTTATAACTGTATCTAGTTGTACTTTTTTCTTAATTGGAAGCCTATTACTTGACCATTCGTATATTCTCTTGATTATTTGCCTTTATATTTTTGTTAATTAATAAACAATTTAACTTTATGAGTTTTAACGTTTTGTACTTTATGCAGATATTTGTACTTAATGTTGTATTACACTTTAAGATTTACGCTATTTATGTGATATTTCTTATTTAAACATATGATTTTTTGTGCTTGGCGTGTATATTAAATTATCCGATGCATTTTCTTAGTAACCTTAAACCTAAATTTACTTATCTGTAAGTAATAGTTATTGTATATTCATTTATTGAACAATAGTATAATTCTCAGAAATGATACCTTATTACTGCCGTTTTCTAATATCTGAATTTTAAAATCAACCTTACGTATATATTTTCCTTTTGACCACTAATACCTATTTGTTATAAATTTCTTGAGAAAATTTATAATAGAATTATTTGAAGTTTTATACTTATAATAAAATTAACTTTACAATATTTAATTTAAAAAAATGACACTTTACTAAATAATTAAAATTTACACTGTGGTGATAATAAGAATATAATAATATATAATAAAATTACTTAAATTTTCCTCACTATTCACTATGAATTTTAATTTTGACTTAATCTGATTTTAACTATTGTTGATTAAATTGTAAGTTTAATCAACTATGAAATTTTAATTGATTGATTGATATTCAGCACGTGCGTAATGAAAGCTTGCAAAAATGATACTGAATATGAACAACGTCGTGCGAAATTAAGAAATAATTTCGCGCTAAATTAATTTCATTGGCGGGCAAAACAAATTAAAGTAAAACGATGATTGGTCGCACCTATTGTCAAATGCAACTTTATATATTGATTGGCGAATCAGTTCGAACGAAACGACTCATCAATCAAACTTACCACTCAATCATTAAATGTCGATAATAATTTAATGGCGTCAATGATACCAATAGATGGGACCACTGATACCATTTTAGATGATTTCTAATAATTTCATAATTTTCAAACACTACTCATATAGAATTTTAATAGACAACTAGTGTGTTGCACCTTCCTACCTTGTTATGATTTATATTGCAAACTATTGATGAACTCTCTTCGCCCCTTTCTTTCCCTTTCTATCTGCCTGTCGTACTTTTAAAATTTTACATTTATTTTCTGCACCATCCTTTCTAAAATTTTCTTACAGTCGCATTTCTTTGCCTTCGCCCTTTTTCCCATTAAGAAATCCGATTTTATTCCTTCACTCTTTTTTCCTATGCCTATAGGCTAAATATCTTTTCTTTTTATTTCCGACATGGTCGTCTCTTGTTCTATTCTTTTAAATTTCACTATTACTTACTCTACACAGCTTACTGTCTATATGTATACGCCACACCACTTCTGCCAGTTTTCTCAGTTTTCCAGCTTTCCCGATACCTTCGACTTTTCCTTCCAGGTGACATTACTTGTTCTTCTAAGTTTTTTTCCACTTCTTCTGCACCTCTATATGTCTTTCCACTAATACCACTTTTGCACTTTATTTCTTTTATATATTATCTATTTATATCTTTTTCTTAGCTACTCTTATTAATCATCCATATGATTTTGTACAAGTTTCGATTTCACTTTTTCACGTTTCACTTTCTTTCAACCATTACTGACTTATATTATCCAATCTGAAATACTCTGCTTCTCACCGACGATATTCGTTTCACGCCCTATAGCAAAAACCCCTTGTAAATTTGTAGTATTTTGACATTTGTAATAAGCTTTTTTATTACTATTTTAACAGTATAAAATTTTATTTTTAGATAAAATATTTTTGTGATATACATTAAATAATTAACTAAATTTGCAATATTACAGTAAATACACCAAACTAAAAACACAAAAATTAAATCCGAGCCGATATTAATCGTGAAATGTATTCACTTCTTCATCAAATAACTCATATTATTAACAAATGCATACTGGCAGTTGCTTTCTCTATCTGCATCTAACGGTAGGTCTAAGCTAATAAGACCAAATATAAAGAGAAAATTTTTTGGTGGAAGATAGGTTTGCATCTATTGGTCTTTCTTTGTTTTTTAACTTCGTGCGAAATCTTATCTTCTTTTACAAAGTTTTTGTTTCAATATAATGTGATTATCCAATAGTTTTTCAAAATTTGATTCTTCTCCATCTATATCTATCTTTTATAATCTGCTCTTTTCATTGTCTTCATCTCTGAAGTACTCTAAATTCTTCCCGTTAGATTCATTCTAATGTATTCTTTTAATAAGGTTATGTTATTACTATTTTTTGTTTTCAATTCTAGACTATTACTGTTAATTAATAAACAATAAGTTATATTTTTATATATAGTCTTTAGACTACTATTTCTAAATATATTTAGCTATTTACTAATTGCTAATTGCTAACGTTCTGTTGAAATGTATGAGACTTCGTGAATGTTATTGCCCAACCCCATTATTCATAACAAATTCACCTTTTATAATATTCTATTAGTTTTATTTGAGAGTCCTTATGTAGATCTGTAGCATATCTGATTAAATAATGTTCTAACCCTATATATATATACTGTAAATTTAATTTTAGGAGATATACTTTTATTAGAAGAGATGTCAAAAAGAAAATGTGTAGCCAGTAGAATTTTTTATATATTTATCATGGTCTATTCGTCTCTTGTTTACGGTACAGAAAATTTACCACTCATATACTTGAAACCTACTATTTAAAACTTTCCGATTCTTGATACCCCTTAGAATGTCTAAAATTCTGAAATTATGAATAATATAAGTCAAACTTTTTTCACTCATCAGAAACGCACTAAATATAGCCTCAAACATCATATGTATATCCTTATGTACATCAATGGCAGAGTACATAAATTAAACATCAACTCTATTTATTCAAGTTTTTGAAAATCTGAGAGTTTCTAATAAAGTTTATATATTTTATCTCTTATAATTAACCACACTCACTATGGAATAGTGATAAATCCAATTTTTTTTAATATTTAATATTTCTTCTTTCTTATTGAGAAAATATACATTGTAGAGGGAAGAATTAGAAGAATTAAAAGTAGAACAAAAAATTTCAATTAATAAATAGAAAACATTAAAATGTATTAAAATATATAAGTTTAAACGCACCATAAAAAATAGGTAAAAAAATAAATGTGAGCATATAAAAGTAAACACAATGAAAAAAGAAAATATGGAATAAGATTAGAAGAATTATTAATGAAGTTTAGAATGGGCAATAAAACGAAAAATAACAATTATTGGTTTAATAGTCGAGTAAAAAGCATACAGATTGTAAAATAAACAAAAAGAAATAAGAAAGCACATTTTGGAAGAGCACAATGTCAAAGTGGTAAAAATAATCAAGTGAAAGAACATTATGAATGGGAATAAGAAAAACAAAAATATTGTACAAACTTCACTGAAACTGAAAGAGAAAGAATAAACGAGGCTGTGTAAGATAGCAGGAGATAAGAAAAAATGAATAAATAAATATGATATATAAATATAAATTTAAAAGTAAATAATCTTAAGTAATTTGCGTTCATGAAATAAGTAATGTAGATTTAAAATGTGTTATTTCATAAATAACAATGTGTAAATTGTTCTTAAATAAATAATAAAAATAATAATAATAGTAATAATTAATATAAAATAGCTAATCATGTAATAATCAAGAAAATATCAAATGATAATTACTGCTTGTTTAAAATTTTACCAATATTAAACTCTTTTTCTTCATTTAAAGTTGAATTTTAGAAATCTTTTTAGAAATCAAGGAATCAAATATATACTTCACTGACTCGTGTTTATCACTAAAAAGACTATTGCACTTGTTTATACTGATAGCATAAAACAAAGAAACCATTTATTTTAAGAACTCTATTAGGACATAAAAACTTGAATTTATGTAAATTCTTAACTTATTAATTAACAGTATTAATGATAACAATATATAATAACAATACGCTTAATAATAATAATATTTATATATATATTAAAGTTAAAACAATAAAATTTTAACAGTACTCGTATTAAAAGAACAAAATAAATAAGCTAAGAGTATAAGAGTGAAACTATAAGTAGTAATAATAAAATAAAATTGAGGAAAAATCTAGAAGACAAATTATGAATGTGATGTAGATATAAAGTAAAAAGACTGTAAACTAATAAAGGGAAAAAAGTACCTGAAAGGTAATAGAAATAATACAATGGTTTATATTTACAAAAACAAAAAAAATCAAGACACAAACAATTATAATGAAATTATACAAATGGATATAATATACAAAAATTATAAAAAATAGAATAAATGTGCATATAAAAGGATTTAAGAAATATGTAACTCAATTTGGTTTTAAAAAAAAAGATGCATATATATTTTTATACTATTATAAATTGTGTTTTTATGATTCATCTTTGTAAATATATATACATTGTAACTGTTTATAATTTCATTATCGTACAATTCCATCAATAATAAACATTTTATAACACAACAAATTGAAAAAATATTTGAAGTTTAATAATGTACTATTTAACTGAATTAATAATTTTAAGTAATTTTAAATGTACTAATTTACCAAATTAATTTATATTTGAAAAACTATAATCATAATTATAAACCAATGGTAATAAATTCAATTTTTACACATTAAGAAATTAAAGGAAAATACACAAAAATAGATGTTTCTTTCTAATTTAATGATTTATAATTATCAAACACATTTAAAAAAAAATATTGTAATTGCATTATGATTTAATGCACAATTTAATTTAACAAAATGCTTTAATTAATTAATTTATAGTTTACTTGTTTTAGTTTTTAAAACATGAAGGCAAACGTATATTTGTTCCTAAAGTCAACACTTAATATTATTGTTCGAAATTTTTACAAACTGGGTAGCTATCACATGCATTTACCATAGTGATTACAACCATTTAATTACTACGAAACTTTGTACTACTACAATTCATATAAATCATCTTTTAGCTGTAACCCAAAATGCATACAAATCATCTTTATTCTAAGAATTCATTGTTATTTTGATTAATGAAACATAAGTTGCCAGTATACCAGCTGTCTATTTGTACATTGTATATTAAAAACTCACCACATAAACCCTTATTTTGAATATATTCTTGTAGATAAAATGAAAATCATTTGTACTCATTCTTATATCACCATGTACATTCTACATACAACTGTCTTTATACCATATATGACATTCGACAATTGGCCATGAAATAGTGCAAAGACGCCATTCTATCTGCGGGTACACCTAATGCATAGAAAAAAGGGAAGGTTTTCTTTCGTTCTTCCTTTTTTTGAGCCTTTTCATCTCTATTTCACTTTATGCAGTACGGCAAAACAAAGAGCTTATTATTTTATCGATACTACGTAATTAATCCCTACGTAGCACAATACCAAGATAATATAGTCCGTCGATCTACAATCATTATATCATGCATTATATCAACGTAATAACAGGTGATCATCAAAATACTATTGTGTAAGTTTTGTGTCCAGTAAAGTAGTCCTACACACGTGATAAATAAATGATGAAATAAAACAGAGTGCATATAACATTATACGTGACTCTAAATAATTATTATAATGCTTAAAAGTGAAATTAAACAAAACCAGTCCGCTAGTAAAAGTGGCATCTGTTGTAGGGCGCTTTTTTAACCTCATCGGGATATGCTGCAAGTGACCAAAATTACAAATATGACGTTGCGTCAGTAGTCTCAACACTTATGTCAGTATTACATCCTTACTGATTAATGACAAACGTAAAAGTCATGTCGACAGTGCGTATTGGAGTTCTTGCACGCACATTAACGAAATCACTTCACAATACGCATTGTAATATAATAAATACATTCACAGCATTTTAAAAGACTTGCACTATATAAATAAATGTTAGTGAACTTAGAAACTACTGTAATATTTACAGTGAAAATATCTCTAACGACATCTTCTACATAGATCGTATAAGCATGATATTTCCAAACATATATTATGATTGGTAGCACTGATATAATATATTATTTTAGCAAATTATTGCAGAATATTACAATAAGACAAAGAGAAATAAATGAAAGACCTGTTCTTATTATGATTTTTTTTTATTAAAATGTCTTCTGTATCCGTTCATGTAACCACAAATGATGATGAGAGTAATCTAATCACATTCGTCTAAGCAGAACTAATTATACTATAATTTATGGTTACTATTAACTCATCAAACGATTTAAAACGTCGAAAATTTCTAAATTTTTATTTGACTTCAATAAAAATATAGTGATAAAAATATAATTAAAAGAAATTAAAAATGAATTGCACTTAATTTTTAAAATCAAGTGTTTGTATTAATTTTCAATAATTTATATGTTACTTGTAGAATAAAATATTTGTAACAAAGATTCATCGATAAGTAATAAATTATAGATTTAGATTTAGATTTAGATTTATTCAGGAACAAAATTACACTGGTATTTGTACATAATATAATCTTATACACTTAATTGTCATACAACGTCATTTTTATCACTTAATGAATGTAAACTATAAATTTTATATATCTCCATATTTTTTCTTAATTCTTGTATTCTCCTTGTTTCTCCAACATCTTATCCTCGCCTTTCCCGACTTTTCTTTTTAATTTAACTCTATTCACTTCTTCCATTCAATTACGTGTAGTCTGTTTCTCTTTTACTTATTTCTATACCCTTTCTTTCATTGAATCTTGACTGGCCTTTTTGTAACTTTTCTTGCTCTTTTCTACGTTAGTAAGCCTATATGTTCTTTTATTCTTTAAACTTTAAACTTTTATACTAGGTTTGTTTCTCTTTGTAATTCTTTCTTCCTTTAGTCCATCGATGGTCCTGTATAATCTGATTTTTAAATTTAAATTTTAAACTATTATGTAGACTTTTATTTAATTTATTTAATAATTTTCGCATCTCTTTCGATCCCTTTAACATTATAAAAAACTTTTCACTGAATACAGTACTTCTCTCTTTATTCTTTTTTTTCTTAAACCCTTTCCGCTTCTTTTTATTATAACGCACAATTCCTCATTTCCAATAATTTTTCCCCAAACAGTACCAATCCTCTCCATCTTCTCTGCATTTCAATTTTACCATACTTCTTACCTCTCTTTCTTACCTCCCTTATAAGTCTCATCGTGATATATATAGTAATTGGAACCCTTGAGTTCTACTTTTTTCAACATAATTATATTCTTTAATTCTTTGTTTTCTATTTCTGCACCCTACCACCTATAATCACATTTACCTCTCGATCATCCTTTCTTTACTTTCACCCTTAGTCCCATTTTATCTTTTAAACATTCACTTACACCTTCTTCCCTGTGCTTTTCTTCTTCATTCAAGCCTTTGATAATAATTTATTCTTTTTTCTTTGTGTTTATTGTTCTTCCAACATCTATTTTCATTATTCTTTTTTTATTTTTTCTTGTTTATTTCCGGAAATTTTTCCATTTTCTTTGTTTGCACCTTGTTTTCCTCAATTGCTATTGGTTTTTCTTTGCATTCTTTTGTTACCGCTTCTAGCTTTTCAATTTTTTCCCCGTATTTCTTTAGTTTCTCTTCATAATTTTAACTTTTTCATTCCGTTCCTGCTTCATTTCTCTTATCTCTTCCTCTATCTTTTTATTGTTGTCTCCACTTTTTCCTTTTCGGACATTTTTTTAGCACTTTTTTGGATTGCTGACTTATGGTAAGACTTTCTTTCTATCACTCCTAATAGTTTTCTTATTATTTATCAGATATTCTTCTATCTTTATCTCTTTTTCTACTGTTTTTTTGTCTAACTCATTTTGTCTTATTTTAATCTTACCTTTTTCTGCTATTATACTACGAACGTACACAGTACTTTTTCTTACTTTTGTCTCGTGGCTACCTAACCACACTTTGTGCTTTTTACTAAGCTTTTTTTCTTGATTATAACCTTTTACTTTTGTTCATCTTTACTATCCTGTCTGAATTAGCATTTTCTGGTCTTTTTTCACACTTCTGGAAAGTAATAATCAATCAATAATGATTTCAAGAAAAATAAATATAAAAAGAATGTATGTAATTAAAAATAGCTTTAATAAATATTAAAATTATGTAATAAAAAAAATTTAGCTCATAAAAGATGCAATAAAATGTGTTTGAACATGTGCAAAAAATACATGCTTATATGTGTATAATATAAATAACTACGACTATATACGTATATGCATAAGAATTTGCATTTAATTATTTATATTTATTATTATAAATAAATTATTATAAATATTTTGTATTTATAAATTTTGAATTTATGTTAGCTTTTCTATTTGCTATATTCTTCGTAACCGATAGTTCTATTTTTGGTATTTGATATTTTGTTAGGTAAATTAACAGCTAGGTACTTGTCAATACTCGCATAACAGACATTAGTAAAAATATTAATTAAACCATCATAGCTTACTTTAATTATATGGCATACCCAATTTTGGAACTGTGCTATTGTATAGCACTTACATTATGTTAATGATGGACGGGGAGAAATCAGACAGTTAGTTGAAATATTGAATTAGACTGAATTTTGTTATATATATATATATATATATATACTTTTATTTAGCATAAGATTACATGTTGATGTCTTAGAGGAATGCAGGGTTGTAAAAGATTCGAATCTAAAGTAAATTCTAAAACTCTAAAATCAACTAAATGAAAAACTTTTGCATTGTTCCTTGTGTAGATTCTGTCTTTTTCCCTTCTTTCCTCATTTAAAATTATTTATTAAGTAACTTATTATATTTTCTTCAATATCCTGACGACGTACATCAAATTGATTATTTATTGCGCCCGACCAGTATGTTCCGATTTTGGCGAATTTTTATTTATCCCTGCGCAGTCCCTAGTTTCGCGAACGTATCTGATACGCAAACTCTGCATAATAAACTTCCCAAGTGCCAGTTAAGAGGAAAAAACCTGATACATTCTAATAAAAACTCTACTCTAATTATGACACAGAAATTTTCTTGTTGTTCTGATTTCCACCATTGTCAATGGTTATAAATAACGAGACTAGTTGGAATAATCTCTCGTTGCGTTGCATCTTTTTTCTAACACGGTTATACCTCTTTGTCCGTATGCTTTCGGAAGTGGCTAATCGTCTGTGCATTGAGAATTGGTGATATCGCATGTAGGATCACACTTCAAGTGCCGTGAGAAAAGCCTAGCATCATTTACCACGCTATAAGGTGAGTGTAAATAAGAAAGAGAGAGAGAGAGTCGGGAAAGAAGTTTGTACTAGTGTAGTGTGTTTTTAAATTAATCAGTTAGTTAACTATAAAATATATGTATCATATTTAGTAACGATAATGTAAGTAGTAACAGAAATTATATAAGAAATATAATAATTATAATCATCATACAGTAAATAAATTTTAATTGATCTTTTTATTTTATTTTTATTAATTCTTTTTATTTTGATATCTGCAAGTATCTTAATATTTAAAAAAATCATTTTTCAGCTCTCTATTTGCTCTGTAGTATCGAGAGTAAATAATTAGATCTATTATATTGTTATTACTTAAGATAATTATTTATTAACTATATTTAATACTATTGGTTATACATTAGGAGTGATGATAATATATAATCGCTGAAGACGCGTGCAATACGAACGGTTGCACTAGTCAAACTGCTCGGGTGCGCCTTCGGCATAGGGAGCATTTCTTAAATATTAACTAGAATGACATTTATTGTTTATGTTAATGTTTTTCATTGAAAATTTTAATAACAATAATGTTGGACGTCCGCTGACGTTTCACTAGGCGTTAGACACCCTGTCTTAAGTGTTGAGTTCGCAGCGCCGCTTTGTCGCATAACTCGACGCGTGGCGAGCAATAATCGGAGCCGTGGAATTTGATTTAGTAAGGAGTACGCTACAGCTCTACTTATCTGTAACAAAAAAACCATATGTTAATTTCTACTTAATACTTAATTGTCCCCTAAGATGTCGATGGAGTGTAAGAAGACGTTTGGTCCTGATGTCTTTTAAGTTTTCTAAAACAGTAACCAGAGGACTATGACTCTGCTCTGCTCAATACATTCTTTAATAAAAATTTCTACATGTCACTACCATATACCATCAAATTCTAATCTTTTCTCGTATTTAAAAATTTTTGGTGGTCAAATCGATAGGATTAAACAACCTATTGTTGTTTTATTCGGATTAACGAGTAGATAATAATTATTATTTTGCATATATTTAATTATTGTTGGACTTTCCTGAGATTTATTAAGGATCCTCTATCTTGAGCTACATCGTTGCTCACCAGAAGGATATCATCTGTGTCAAAGAGTAGAGGAGTCTCCTGTTTCTAGATGTAGAGAGATAGTTTCTTAAAATTGTTTTCAACCCTAGTTTTCAGGCATCTTCACTGAAGCGATTATTGTACCTTTTTGGACTCACCTTGAGTTCATAGAGAGCCCGTATTAGTTTACACACGATGTTTTCTCTTTTTCTTCTCGATGATCGACTCCTTCTAACTAGATTGTATCCTCCTGAGAGTTAAAAGCTGTCTTTACATCTAACTGACCATGTACAATTAGTATTTGTTGATGATGGATATCAGCGCTCTTAAAATTAGTAATCTAGTAGTATCTAGACACGGGGCGTATGTTATGAGCGTATTACGATTCTACCTTTTTCTTTCAAACCCATCTAGAGTTTTTAATGTTTGGCTTTAAGATCCTTGTGTTTCTCTACGGTATTATGATCTACATATTGTTCTAGATGATTAATTTTAATTCTTCTCTTACGGCTTCTTGCCATTCCCTTCTTTCGAATGACTACATGGCTTGTGCGTATCTTATGAGAGCTTTATTGATTATTGCCAACAAACAATATGTATTTTTTCCCTATGTTATATCTTGTAGCATAATATGATTTGTGGCATTCTAAGGTTTATGATTACTACTTTAGGTACATGATACAGGATTGGAAGTTTAAATTTTACCCTCCGTTTTCTTCGTTAAATGAAATTTATTATTAAGATTTTTTTTCATTGGCTGTTATCTTGTGCAACCTATCCAAATGTATGATTGTAGATTGTTAGCTATATGTAAAGTTGTCAGCTTGATTTTTTGAGCTGCAGATACCAAGCTTCCTTCTTCATATGTCGATTTTTTTATTTTAATCTTGAGTTTGCTAAGCTAAGATTAAACGTCTGATTTCAATTTTTTTTAAAATTTGATTGAATAAATGAGACTGTGTTACTTGTCTTTATGTAATTGATTAGTTAGTATTTTTGTTAAAATAAATATTTAGTGACGTAGAACGGTGAAATCATATTACATTAATAAGCCTTATAATACAACAAAATGTTCAATAATTTCCACTGCAATAGATTCTCGTTTTCTCATAATGAAATGATTGAAAAGTAATAATTTTGTTATTTTTTACAGTTTATTGACAAATTTATACAATATATTCTTAGAAATGTAAAATCACATTATATTGTCGAAGTGTCAGAAACAATGCGCCTGTTTCAAATATGCTGATTTAATGCCTTACTTTTGGTTTTTCGGTAATATTATAATTTAAATATGTTCATTATTATATTAACTGTGTAATATTATAATATAACTGTGTTAAATTTTTAGTTTTGTGTAAAATATTTTAGTTTAATAATCTGCTATGAATACACGACGTTATAGATGTTGTTCACATCTCACAGTTCTTGATGTTCTCTTCAAATTTAACTTCTTCCAGAGGCTATTTATTGGAGCTTAGTTAAATAAATTTTTTTGAGTAGTTGAATCCAGTATGCTCTAGCCTGGTATGTTACAGAACTCCCTCACTCAATATTTTATAAACAAAATTTATTGATGTGTGATTTGTAGAAGTACAGTACTCGCTGTGTATTTTTTGCTTCATCCAGTTGGTTATTTATTATTTCGAGTTTGAAAATTAATTAGGTTTTTTTTAAAAACCTTCCAGAATTGTTATTAACTTTTCCTTATTATATATTCTTAGATAATTAACTTCTAGTTCTATACCTACATTGTGTTTTATAAAGATTACTAAAACTTATTATTTAATCTCATATCTTATTCAAATGGATAATATACTTCCATCCATATCCCCAATAAGACCATTGTCAGTACACTAGCTTGTTGTTGAGATACTTGTCTCAGAGTTGGAGTACTCTCAATGTTCTCTATTTATGTAAAAAGTTACTCTCTTTATGTAAAAAGAGAAACATTGAGAGTAATAAGGAGAAGATTGGTTAGGTTTTCAACTCGATCCGTCTCCATAGACTGTATTCAATTTACCACAGATTTTATTAACTTCATATGCTAACTCCACATAGTTGGATGAGAAATTTAAGGCAAGGAGGAAAGAGAGACAAATATGCACATGTACCTATATTTATGTAAGCATATATATATATATATATATATATATATATATTACATACTATATATGAGCATATACATTGTATATTTTCCATGTATGTGTAAATTTGTATGCACTCGCGCAATACATTCTTCTTCCCTTCATCCTCTTTCTCTATCTAATTATCAGACTAGGTGATAACAATTTATAAAAAATATTTACATGCTAGAGACAAGTCTAACATTACGCTCAAGAACGTAAAAAATACTCATGTATACCCTCATGTATAACCTCATTGCATACACATATACTCCAATTATCTTCATCAAAGTTGTATATATATATATGCTCTCAGATTGCACACTATATATTACCATTATCTTTATTAATACTATATATTTGTTCTTAGTAGCATATGTATAGACTCAAATTATTTTCATTAAAAAAAACATATATATTCTCAAATTTTATTGCATACAAACATTAAAATTTATATTTAAAAAAATTAAAAAAAATTTACGTGTATAACGTAAATTAATTAATTCAATTAATTTATTACACATGTTAGTTTTCAATTTGTTCAGGTACTCGCCATATTCACACCATTTACATCTACCCAATACAATTATGTAACACGTTCTTTAGTCAAGTTTTTATTTATTTATTTTTATTAGATACTATATATATTATATTAATTATATAATTATACTTTGTACTTAAAATTTTGTTTTAGTTCCTCATCCATGAGATGAGAAGACCTAACGCTAGATGATGCGAAGCCCTGTCTGACAATAAGGTGCTAACGAAAAATTGTGGTTTACGACTCACTATGCGACGTGGTAGATATAGTGACTATATATAGAAGCTCAGATTGCGTAAGATTAGTACATCTATGTTCCTTCCAATAGCCATTTGCAAGCATAAATTTCGTTTATGGAGCACATTCGCATTTCTTATTATTAGTAATTATTTATTATACTAGATTATGATTAGTACTATTAATATTATTGGTATTATTACTATTAATATTAGTGTTATTTATTATTACTATTTTTATTACTATGAATTATTATTATTATTAATATTATTGTTATTATTATTATTAATATTATTGTTATTATTACTATTAATATTATTGTTATTATTACTATTAATATTATTGTTATTATTATTATTAATATTATTGTTATTATTATATATACATATATACGATTATTACGATTGTCTAGTTACCTGTACGTCTAGAATAGAGTATCACTCTATTTTTATGTATGCTTTTTTATCTACGTGTAAATTTCCAGGTATACTAAAATAATACTCTCAACAATGCAGAGTTTTACAGGCCTTTTTTCTTATTCTTTTTATTAAATATATATATATTATATATATATCTTAAAGGACTATTACACTAATTTTCGCCTTGGTGTGAAATCCTTCTTGTAATAGGGTATTAAAATAGCAATTCAAGAGTGGTGGGTCAATAGCCTATTAGATATATTTAATATTAAGGGGTGTAAATAATAACTAAATCACTATGGATTACTGCAAAAAATTTTACTTATCAATTATTATTTGTTTTGAGTAACCCTTTTTGGTAAAAGGGTGAGTAAAGGCTTTCTATACAATGGAAAAAATGAGTCAGTTGAATGAATAATACACACTAAAAAACGGTTTAAATAACAACTTATATTAAGGAATCGCGCTGGACACCTAAAACTATATTATATTATACGTACTTGAGTTTTATTTCTATTATCTAACGCAATTATAATTTGAATATAAACTAAACACTTATGATTAAATGAATAGACTATGAGTAATAACTAATGCGCAATTGTAGCTAGCTTATTATTATTACACGTGTTATTAATTATGACTAAAAACACACTTAAATTAACTATTAGAAAACAAGTAAATTAGATGAGTATCTCTGTATCAGTATGTCTATGTGAATGTGTGAGTGTTTCATTAATAGTTTTGACTATATTAATATAAGTGAGTGTCTGTTTTGTGAGCACGTCCGTGTAATATGAATATGTAGTTTTGATGTACAGTGTATACATATATAAATATTATAATAATTAACAATAGCTATAATAATTTATACATATTGAACAGAAATTGAAATATTGAAAAAAATTGATTGATGAACTCATAGCACGTTTATTTTATGCGCAGTAGAAGAAAATAGCGTCATTGAGTAGCGCCCTCTTTTTCGCCACGTGGTTAGTTAGTTTTATCGATAATCATAGAAAAATCTATTGATTTTTCCGTGATTATAAGATGGCATCACCCATGTCGCTATGAGGATTCTCAAATATTTCCGGCCAACATCAGTAATTCCATTGATGATATTTGAGCATTAAGGGCTCACTGGTACAGGAAGGACTGAGAGTTTGTAAATGGGCTGGACCAATGTAGTTTTAGCAGTTTTAGGTGTGATTACACGGACCAACCCATCATTCCCAGGGTGTAATTCTAACACCCGAGCCAGAGGCCATTTGCATAGTGCAAATCTCTTGTCGGTGATGAGAACCAGTGAGTTTTTTTCATTATTATTGGATGTCTCAGGAAAGTGACTGAGGTGGAGGTGATCTTATGTATTTAAAATTAACAAAATTTATATTTATTATAAAGTATTTAATCTCTAAATAACAGTAATATATTAATAACACGTGGTGGTACAAGTACTAAGAATACGAAAGATGTCGTGTAACAGTAACAGGCACACACAGTACATGTAGCACGTGCAGACACATACACATGTGCTGTCCACACATACACGTACTGCTTCATTAGACTACACACACAAAACTGACTAGCAGAGGGAAGTGAACTGCTGACGTTGGAAATAGTGAGTAGACCATCTTGACCAGAATTGTTGAGTTTTCTGTTGTATAAATGGCACCTCGAGATTATCGAGGTGGAAAAATCCATGACTGTCGGCTCAGGCAGGGCGGTGAGCTATTTCTCAATTAGAATATGGGCTGGTGTGAGCACTGAGACGTCATCGGGATCATTACTCACTGGCTCAAGAGGTCGTGACTTGACGATTGCTTCGATTTGAGTTAAAAATGTAGTGACCTCATCCCATCTGAAAAATGTTTCCTCGATGGTGAGTTTGAGGTGGTGTTTCACTGATTTTACCACCGCCTCCGATTTTCCTCCCGTGTGAGGTGCACCGGGAAGATTGAATTTCCACCCTTTGCCGGCCTTAAGCAGCAGTTGAGCTAGTCTTCGTTGTTGATGAGTGGCCTGTTTAAACAATTCTTTGAGTGCTGCATCTGTGCCGAGGAATGTTGTATCGCAGTTGAAGTACAATGTGTTGACAATTCCTCGACGAGCTGAAAACCTACGGTTGGCCGCGATAAATCCGTCGGTTGAGTAGCCACTAACTGTCTTGACATGCACTGCAGATGTTGATAAATACACAAAAACGCACCACGCTTTGTGTGTCTTTGCACCTCGATCTTTCCAGGTTTTGAGTGCCAGTGTCCCGGCGTAGTCCACTTCTGTTTTGGTGAATGACCGTGAATGTGTAACTCGACATAGAGGGAGCTGGCCCATAAATTGATGAGCAAGACCCTCTGACGAGCACACACAACACAGCGCAAGATGTAGCTTTTTACAGGAGCTCTACCGCCTATAATTCAATAAGTCTGACGGATGTATGCTAAAGTGAGTTGTGAGTGCCTCCATGCAGTGCTTTCAGGTGAGCATGAGCAATGATGAATTCAGTGAAATGAGCATGTCGTGGTAATATTGATGGGTGCTTATTTTTGTAGGTCAATGATGATTTATTGAGTCTGCCTCCGGCTCTTATGATATGATGAGTGTCGATAAATGCAGTCAGCTTACTAAAAGCATGTGTCAATGGCAAGTTAGACTGAGAATTCAGGATTTTGAGTTCTTCCGAGAAGTAAGCACGTTGAGTTGAGCATATCCAAAAGAGTTTTTGCCTTCTCCAAGGACTCCGGTGTTAAATCAATCACCGGTGAAATGCCAGGTTCCTTTCGCAAACGAGCGAAGAATCTGGTGCAAATTACAGTTAATCTCTATAATTTATTGAGAGTTGAGTATTTCCGAATGATGTCCCAAGGTAGTCCGATGTTGGTGCAGCTGCATGTAGATTGATATTGGGCCGTACCTCGGGAACATTCTGATCATTGACCAGTGATGGTTGTGCTGGCCATGATGATGGTGTTCCCATCCATGGTGGTCCCATCCATCATAGAGTGTATCCTTAGAGTTGAGTAGCCATTGTGCCTCTTGAAGAGCAATCAGCTGGATTGCAGGTGCCAGGAACATATCTCCAATGAGCATCGGATATTAATTCTTGGATCTGAGAGACTCTGTTCCTGACGTAGTCCTTCTAGCGTGAGGTATGTGTTGTGATTCACGTGAGTGTGACTCGTGAGTCTGTCCACACATGAGTTAAGCTGATTTCCATTTTCAATGTGGCTTTTGTATGAGTGATGCTCTTTGATAATAGCAGCGCTGGTCTGAGCTCTCTCGGGATGGTTAGATGTTTGAGTGGTCCTATCCTTGTCTTTGCCCAGATAAGTATTGAGATGATAGCTGATGAGTGTTTGAGAGACATGTAGACAACTGCTACCATCGCTAACTGCGAGGCATCAGAGAAGTCATGAAGTTCCACTGTTGAGCATTTCGTAGTGTTGTACCATCTAAGAATGGTGATTTTGGTCAATTTGGTAATCTTTTCTCTGATGAGCAGCCATCTATGATATAGGTGGGACGGCAGTGGTTAATCTCAATCTAGTTTATGCAACCAAAGTTCTTGCATAAACATCTTGGCTTTGATCACAAATAGTGAAACAGAGCCGAGTGGATAAATTTTTTGAGCCACATTAGGTAAAATGAGTCGTTTCGTGAGTATTTCATGAATAGGTGAGCGTTTCGTATTGAATGAGAACAGATCCATTTAAGCATTCTATTTGATTCCAAGTATTTTGGTGTCGCAATCGTCGAATATGATAATATCATCTTCATATGAAGTTGAGTTGAGTCAGTAATGACATCCGAGTGAGTATAGTACCATCTTACTGAGGGAAAGCCGCCCACCATGCAGACGTTTCGGAGTTGCACAGCAATTTCCACAAGTTCTTCTAGATATCTGGTCCTCCGTAAATGTCGTCAACATATCTGCCGTGCTTAATGAAAGGTACGGCAAGAAGAAATTTATTTCCTTCATCGTCGATGAGTTGCAGTAATGTCCTTACTGCCAAAAATGGGGCAGCCTTCATGCCGTAAGTTACGGTTGTGAGAAAGACTGGCACTTCTTTATTATTCTTATTTATCTATAAGATTCTCTGATAGGATTCTCTATAAGGCCCCAGTCATCCTTGTGTACTGCTATCTACTGGTACATTTTTGTGATATCCGTGGCAAAAAAATGTTTAAACTGCCTAATCCACATATGTTTTGAGACCAATGTTTTGAGTAACCCTTTTTGGTAAAAGGGTGAGTAAAGGCTTTCTATACAATGGAAAAAATGAGTCAGTTGAATGAATAATACACACTAAAAAACGGTTTAAATAACAACTTATATTAAGGAATCGCGCTGGACACCTAAAACTATATTATATTATACGTACTTGAGTTTTATTTCTATTATCTAACGCAATTATAATTTGAATATAAACTAAACACTTATGATTAAATGAATAGACTATGAGTAATAACTAATGCGCAATTGTAGCTAGCTTATTATTATTACACGTGTTATTAATTATGACTAAAAACACACTTAAATTAACTATTAGAAAACAAGTAAATTAGATGAGTATCTCTGTATCAGTATGTCTATGTGAATGTGTGAGTGTTTCATTAATAGTTTTGACTATATTAATATAAGTGAGTGTCTGTTTTGTGAGCACGTCCGTGTAATATGAATATGTGGTTTTGATGTACAGTGTATATATATAAATATTAAAATAATTAACAATAGTTATAATAATTTATATATATTGAGTAGAAACAAAATGACTGATATTTTCAGTGTGTATTCTGAGTGTAACTAACTGTAGAATTGCTTATCAATTACTATTGGTAATCGATAAGCCAATCATACGACTCGTCAATAAATTGGACGAATCGTATTGATTGATGAACTCATAGCATGTTTATTTTATGCGCGGCACAAGAAAATAGCGCCATTAAGTAGCGCCCTCTTTATTATTGTGTTGAATTATTGTACAGTGGATTCATTTTCTGTTTCACTCAATCTCTGTCTGTATGCTTTTATTTCAATTCTCATTCTAAATCTTGTTATAATTTTTTATTACCTTCTTGGTCTTTATTACATTAATTTTTATTTCATTGACATAAAGTTACACCCTGTAAAAATTCAAATATTAAATCTTTTATTTTTACTGCAAATTATGATTTCTTAGCTGCTTACTCAGTTTTCTTAACTTTTTCTAGATTTTGTCTAGGTTTATCATATAAACATTGTAAAATATCTATCGTTTTTTACCAAACTTGATTCGTAATATTCTAAATATATTTAGCTATTTACTAATTGCTAATTGCTAACGTTCTGTTGAAATGTATGAGACTTCGTGAATGTTATTGCCCAACCCCATTATTCATAACAAATTCACCTTTTATAATATTCTATTAGTTTTATTTGAGAGTCCTTATGTAGATCTGTAGCGTATCTGATTAAATAATGTTCTAACCCTATATATATATACTGTAAATTTAATTTTAGGAGATATACTTTTATTAGAAGAGATGTCAAAAAGAAAATGTGTAGCCAGTAGAATTTTTTATATATTTATCATGGTCTATTCGTCTCTTGTTTACGGTACAGAAAATTTACCACTCATATACTTGAAACCTACTATTTAAAACTTTCCGATTCTTGATACCCCTTAGAATGTCTAAAATTCTGAAATTATGAATAATATAAGTCAAACTTTTTTCACTCATCAGAAACGCACTAAATATAGCCTCAAACATCATATGTATATCCTTATGTACATCAATGGCAGAGTACATAAATTAAACATCAACTCTATTTATTCAAGTTTTTGAAAATCTGAGAGTTTCTAATAAAGTTTATATATTTTATCTTAATCACATTAACCACACTCACTATGGAATAGTGATAAATCCAATTTTTTTTAATATTTAATATTTCTTCTTTCTTATTGAAGAAATATAACAGTACGTAAAGTCCCCTCGAAATCTATTAATTAGTATCATAATAGGTGAATTCGATAATATCAAACTTTTGTGAGGTCTATGTAGAGCTTTGGTGCCTTTAAAATACTGTTCTAAAGGTACTGTGTTTTTAAATATAAGCTTCAAATAATATTATTAATGGTCAAAAAGTTTTATTTTTATTTAATTATTTAAATTTAAATTATACAGAATTTGTATTATTTATGATTATTATCAATCACAGTTGATATTTAAAGTTATTATTATTTTAATTATTACTAACTTAATAAAGTTACTAACTTAAAAAAACATTACTGGATATTGCATAATAATACACGAGCTCTATAATATATATTTAAATTAAAATTTTTTAATATTATACTTAAATTCATATATAAAAATGAGTATTATTGAGTAATTTTAATGTTTAATAAAATTAAATATTTAATATTAGATAATATGATTTGTTTATAAATTTATCATATAAACTAAAACATAAAAACATTACATTGATATTAAAAATCGAATTTATCGTTTTGAAAAAATGTTAATATTCAATTTTGACGTATATATATATATTTATCATTATAAGAATACACATAATATAATATTAAGTTTTTGTTTTATTTTAAAAAAATATATTTAAAATTTATGTAATATTATCATAACATATTTATGTATATATGTTTTTATAAAACTAAAAAAAATTATATGTTGTTGAAAATTAGTTCTAATAAATTCTATAATAAAATTTATAATTATAAAATATTATTTTTATTTTTAGTCGTGTTTGCGTAATAATCGACGTTGAAAAATAATTGAAGACTTGGATAAAAAATACAAGTTTGAATATTTGTAATGGAATACGATAATTCCAAGTATATACTGTATACGCTATGAAGTAATTGAGATGCATTCTATCCACAACTCGTCAATATATACGAATCTTCTTCTCAACAAATCAAATTTCATTTTACTTGAGAGATATAGTGCTCCAAAGACATTCCGCATTCTGGGCAACGTACGAGCGCTATCGTCATATTAAAATAGAAACGGGCGTCAATGCTACAATAACTTATTCCATGGTTCCTTGTCACGTGTTCGCTGAATAAAATTTTGAAAGCCAGCGGAGCGTTAGATTTTAGTATTTTATAGGCTCTCATCCAGCGTATATACGATGAATACATCAAATGTCACTATGATGGTGTTCAACGCGGCCGTGCAAATGTGACTTGAATACGAGCGAGTTGATATGAGAAAGAGTACAAAAAATAGATTCCAATCATTCATATGAGCACACAAACGATATATTAATACGTAAATAATATTTTGTTTAAACCTCTTAATTTTTGTCTGACTTATTGAAATATATAAGCGTAGGTATTTAGATAATATTAGATTAAACAAATATTTTATCGATAAATAGAAATTTAAATGAAGAAAATATTAAGATCAAAACCGTTTTTAAAATATTAGACAATTACAAAATTTAATGTTTGAGAAAAAAGTTTTTATTAGTTGTAACAATTTTAGTGATTATTGAGGGTGTTTTTAGTTTTACAAAATAAATTATTTTTAAGCAACGAAAAATATTCATTATAAATAATTAAAAAATTGGAATACTTCTTTGTAAAAATAATGATTAATTTCTATATAATTAATAGTGTTTATTGATATTAAACAGATATTTCTCTTTATTAATTACGCTTATACTTTAATATTACATAAGAAACTTAAAAAAATCCACGCACATTCTTTTATCATATTTTGTTTGCTCAATAGAAAAACAAGAAAAGGGAGAAAACATTACTTAATATAACAATTGCAATAACATACGCGACCTAGTTAAAAGGAAAACAAAACGTCGAGCGTCACGATTAACTGAAACAACCCGCTGAACAATAGAGTAATCAGGGCGCTTTTCAAGATAGGCACATCGATGTTACGTTGGTAATGACACGATGATGCCAAGTTATTGTCCCACACGAAACAATGTTTCATTTTTGGATAATAAGATTCATAAATTTTGTGAAATATTCAAATTAATTTAAAAAACAAGTAATTTTTGACACTGAGTAAGCTAAATGTCTAAGCAAATATAGAAATTTTTATCAAAATATTTGTTTATAAAAAATTTTAAATATTATAAGGTATAGAAAATATATATTCTTGTATTAAATACGTCTAAAATTAGAAAAATAAATAATGATTAATAAATAAAAAAACTTAATATTATTTAAATGCTATCTTTTCAAATTAAATGTTGCATAAAAATTATATTTTTATATTACATGCTTAAGTAAAAATTATACAAAAGTAAATATTTCGCAATTCAATCTTAAAAAAATTAAAATTAAATACAATCTTTAAAATTTAGTTTTGAGATATACCAAATAAAAATTTAATTAAGCTAAAATGTATTATTTAAATTCAAATTAAATTTTGAAAAACATATTAACTAACAACTTCATAACATTCCCAACATCATTAACTTACTTTAATAAAAAAATAATAATTTAAATATAAGTATACGCTTAAATAAAAATAATGGACAACTTCATAAAATAATTATATTAATTTCTTACAATCATTGTAAAATAAATCTGTAATATTTACATGTATTTATTCAACAATTCACAAGAAAGGTATTTCATAACTATTTTGACTATATTTTTATTCTTGAAATAAACTTTGGCTTGATATTAAATGATTTTTTTATTTTTAAAATATATTAAATTATTTATCATTTATAATTTTTAATTAAATTTTTTTTAATTAATTAATAATTAATTAATTTAATTAATATTTTTTAATTAAATACAATATATATATGAATAACTCAAAGTTTTAATTCGTTAACTAGATATTAAGCCCATGGTAATCAATTGTTCCAAATAAAATAAAATATTTAGTTCAGGATATACAATAATTGCAACAAAAAAATAAAGATCAATTGATTTTAAACTTCATATTCAAGTACTTGGTTTCAAAGTCTAATTACTTAATCTAGTAATTTATCTTTTATCAAATATTATAATTTTAATATTAGATCAGATTTTTAAAATAATTTAAATTAAAAAATTATATATTAATGACGCATTATTTTCAAAAATTAATTCTTGACAAACTAATCATAGCATTGAATATAATTTAATATGGAATAGTAGTATATCTTTAAGAAAAACAATCTTTCCTATTTGGAATTTAAGTATTTAAGTATATAAATTTTAGTTGTTAAGTATCCTAATAGCACAAGTTCAAGAAAAATTGTAAAAAAAAGTACTGATCTTTGACAATACTTGTTTTATATTGAAAAAAATAGTTATTTTATCACTAATTTATAGCTATCTTTAAAACAATATAGAAAGTAGTACTGCAAATTAAATTTTTAACATTTAAAAAAATTTAAATAAAATAAAATTGAATATAAAATTAAAATAACAGTCTAAATTATTAGAGGACTCTGAGAAAATTTAAAACCATAATCATATTTAATTAATAATGGCCAAATATCATTTAGCATTATAAAAAACTTCCTTTTCTCTTTAAGACAATAAATTATCTTGAAATCAAGAATAATCCGAAATTGATCTGGCCGCAATTGCCATATAGGATAGAACAATGACAGGAACTACGTACAAGTTATAGAAAGAAAAGCTCGGAATTGAAAACGAAAAGGCATCGTACAGAATTGTTCCATTAATGAGCGCGTATTCACAATATTACTCTATCTCTTTTTCTCTCTTGCAACCCTCCTATTTCGAGGAGAGGTATTCTGCATCCAATGAATAGTATAATCAGTGGTCTCCTACCAGTCTGTTCATGCTATACTTTTTTATTATATTTTTCATTTGCATGCACTTACAGCTTATTCCTTGAATTCATAATAAGTAAATACATTTTTTAATGACTGTAAAGATTAAGCACTAAGCAATTATGCATAAATGAATAAAAACAAATGATAAAATAAATCTTATGAAAAATAATAAATCAATATTTTAATAAGGAAACATAGTAAATGAATACTATACCATAATTCCCTGAAGTATATATATCTCGCGTAATTAAAACACTTAGTAATTACTTTACTAATTACTATATTAAAACACAATTGATTTATAAAGTATTTTAATAAAAATTAATTTTTATAAATAATAATAATAAATTATAGAGAATTTATATTAAACACACAATCTAGTAATTGTATAGTGTAAATAAATTTTGTAATATAAAACAATAAAAAATTGAAATTAATAACTACATTAAAAGTAAATAATTTCTATTATCTTTTCCTAGACAATAATAAAATATTTAGGAAATTTGCAACTACTTTATCTGATCTTATTATTAATAATTTAAGTATTATCACAATCTTATGCTTCTATTTACGAAAAACTTTCATATATATTAATAAAAGAAAAATTTTACGTTAATATTTGTTATAAAACATTTTTGAAAATCGAATATTTTAAATGAAAAAACTAGATTATACATGTGTAGTTATGACACATAATTATATGTACTCGTTACAGATCTCATTTCAAAAATTTGGATTTGATATGAAATTATTATTTATAATAAAAAGAGTTTTTAATAATTGCAGATTAAAATTGTCAATGCTTCTTTTAGCACTAATTCATTCTTTATTGAATTTTTGTAAAGTTAATAAAATTTTTCTCGGACACCTAAGCACTTGAATTAGCTTAGAAAATATTTTTATTGCTTATATCCTATAAATAATCATATAAATATTTAAACTAGTTTATTAAAGTTGTAACTAATATACCCTTTTCATCAAAAACAATATTCATTAGTTTTTATGGAACAATACATTTTTCAGATTACCATTAAAATTTAATATATCTCTACGTTCTATTATTAATTTTATCCATATTACTTTTATTATTACAATATTTAAATAATCAGTATCTCTAATATAATTAAAACAATTCATTAAAATCTTATTAATGTTAATGTTTAAAGTTTATGTAACATTTATGTTTAGATTATGTAATATGTATGGATACGGTAATGAAAAATATTGATTAAAATTTTAATATTATTTTAAATCCTATTTATCGTTAGATTTCGTGTAATTAATTAATGGTGTGTTTGATTATATTTATAAAATAATTATTATGTTTTTAAATAAAAATTTAATAATTATAATTTTTTTTTTAAAATAACTATTTTTAGCGGGTACATAATTTACGAGTAATAATTAATATATATATGTAGCATAAATTATTATATTTGTTTGTATATTATGCAAAATTTAAAAAAAAGTGTGTGATCATTTATCTAATATTTAATATTCTTTGATAGAATTTATTTGTAAATACTAAACATTTCTTGTAAAATTAAAAAATTTTTAGACTTGATTAGTAATGTAATATAACAATATTTTAAATTTTCTTAAAATATAATACCACAAATTCATCAAAAATTAAAAAAAAATTATAAAAAGAATTTATAAAATTTATAAGAAGAATACTGTACGTAAAATCAAAACTATTCACTTATATGATATCCGCGGGTTTGCCCCCTTTTCACATTATAAATTCCGTCTGGTATCGTAGAGTGTAACGTCGTACTGTGAAAATCCCCCTGTAAATGATCAACTTAGACGGATTCTTATCTAGAAGGCAAAAGGCAAGAGCATGTCTCCCCTTTATTTATTGACACCCTGTCGTTTTTCTCCTCTGCCTCTTTAGTCTATTTCATGGTTCATTATTTTTACAATGTCTTTTTATACGTTATATGTGTAACTCTGTATTTCTTTTTTATATATTGGAATAGATGATTCTGTATTAAATCACAAGATGTTAATTGTGTTAAGAATATAGTAATTTGTTGTTGTTCACTTAAAATATTACTTCATAAAGTAATTGTAAATTAAATTGTAAAATAATGACTTTTTTAAAGTAAACGTAGCAATTTTTAATAAGTAATAACTGTAAATTTTTGTTTAAAAAAAAAAAATTATATGTTAAGAATTGTACACATATATATGTATAAACACTTTGCTCAGGGTGAACTGCAAGATTTTAAAATAGAATTACTATGTTCGTGTTCAAATCTGTTAACATACTCGTGCGAAGGTACTTGTGGTAACGCCGTAATATAAATTCTTAATGCTCCAGCAAGATATTAAAATAGGTCTATTATTATTTTGGAACAATAGTTTTATTTACTCATATATCAGAAGTTTTTTTAAATTATAAATATACTAACAGTTAAATATGTAACATTAAATATTTTTATTAACTTACAATTTTATGTATTAATAATTTATTTCGATGCAAAAATACATCAATTTTTTAACAAGACTAATATTAGTAGACACTCTTTATCTCTGTTTAATATATATCTATTAATTATTTTATTGAAACTTTAAATTTTTAGTTATAAGAATAATATTAAATTTATAGAAAAAATTATAAATCAAAATTTTATTCAATTTCAATCATTTATTAATTAATGTTTGATAGAATAAATCACATTTAAAGTACCACATATTGATATTTAGTACATTGCATACAATATGACCAATAAGTGACCACCTGTTGAATTTGAACTAATTTACAAAAGTAAGTTTACTAATGCTATTAATTGCATTATTAATAATAGTAATACACTAACAATAATTCTGTACTAATTTATTTTATATAGTCACGAGTTGTAAATTATATTTAATATTATAATAGTTGTAAACCAAAATGAAAATTAATCCGTTTTTCAAAATGTAACAATATACAATTTAAGTTTATTTTTAATAATAATTTATATTTCAAATTAAAATTTTTTGTGACAGACGGATATTACCATTTTTACTCTTAATAAATTTATATTTAATAAAGAATATACATTTCGTTATATTTTATTACTACTTTATTACTTCTAACATTAGTGTTTTCTTATAAAAATAATTGCAATAAACAAATATTTCGTTCCAACAATTATAGAAATAAATATAGCGAACGTAATTAACCTAATTAAAAATAATGATGTTCATTTAAGAATATTATAATTTAAAACATAGAAAAATATAAAATTATTCACATATAATGTATTGCATACAATTAGTATCGTAAAAGTAAAGAATAAAAAGTTTAAAATAATATAAATGATATATTAATGATATAATAATATATTAAATAAAAAAAAGATAATATTTAAATTATAATTATATGATTTACAGTAAAGTTAATATTATATCATTCATTCAAAAGGAATTATAACATTTGAAGTATATCAATATGAACTTTATTTTCTTGATAACTTGGAAAATTTATATTTAATTGATCTGAAGATTCTGATAAAAATGTATTATGGATTGGAAAAATGTATTAGATAAATATAAAAATTATATTTTTATAAAATTTTGTAAAATTTTTTTCTTGACTCAATTCTACATTTATTTGTTTTATAAGATACAATAACTGGTTAAAGACAAAAGTAATTTATAGTTTGATTTTTATATAATGAATTTGATGATTGAATATTATAAAATCCATTTTAGTTATTTTTTTAATTAAGAAATCATTCTTAAATCATACAATCAATTTTAATTTGTAAGGCTAACATGAATTCATGCAGTTTCATGCGACGAGTTAATGTGTTCACAGTTTATATATATGTTACTTAGTTATATAATATAAACCAAAAAACGTATTTAATAATAAAGTACAGTAACAATAATTTTTATTACATAGTAAGGAAAAAAATATTTTATTTTAAATATCTAATTAACCAGATTTATATAATGAAATTGATAAGATTTTAATGATTATTGATTCACTTACTAGCGTCCAAATAATTCCAAATTAATTATTTATTTATTATTACTATTAAAGACTGATAAGTTAAATTAACGATTTTTAATACAGAATTAATAAATAAATAACTCACTTTAAACTTATATTTTATTTATTTTAATTTTTTACAGTGAATTGTTTCTTATTATAAATTAAAAATTATTTAAAATGATGCAATTTCTAATAGAATATTTTTAAATTTATGTTAAATATATTTTTTTTATATTTTGTATACATGTACCTTTTTTAAGCACATTGTAAGTTTAAAAAAATATTTCATTTATTGTTAAAATCATCAAAAATTTATTCGATTAATTTTAATATTAATCAATAATCAAATAATGGCTATTATATAATAAATTATGTATTTAATTTTCACATTTTCTCAGAAATTAAACAAAGTGTTTAAAATACAGTTTATATATTCTTATTTAATAATTATTTTTGTAGTCTTTGCAAAAGTATTAAATAAAAAAGGAAGAATCATTGGTGGTGAAAATGTAAATATAATTGATTATCCATTTATCGCACCGTTAAGAATAAAAAATACTGGTCAACATTTTTGCGGTGGTATAATTATTAGCAAAGTTCATATTCTCACAACAGCTCATTGCCTTGCGGATGTTTCACTTGACAATATATTAATCAAAACAGGAACTAGTAGTAGTTCAAAAAATATCCATGCACTAAATTACCAGATTGAATATGTTCAAGTTCATCCCGGTTATACGGGAGAAGTAACATATGGTTCAATGCTGCGCCACGATATCGCTATTCTAAAGTTAGAGAATGAATATTCGTTTGATAAACTTTTCATATTTATTAACCAAAATTGTTTTGGAATAAAATATTGTATTACATACTTTCACATACAAATTAGATCAAGTATATAATTAAATAATATAAAATAAATAATCATATAGATAATTATATAAATAATGTGAAATGTATTGATTTCAAACTTATAAATACAATTTAATCATTAAGCAGATTTCTTATATTATCTTCTATATTTAGATTAGATAAAAATACAGTATTCTATGAAATTTGTTTCATATTGAAAGCATTTTAGTAAATATTTCATATTATATTACAAATAATAAAAAATAAGAGAGAAATAGAAATATCGTGTGAGTGAAAGTGATATGCTCGATAAATCTATTAAATAAAAAGCCGTTATAAATATGTAGTTTGATTAAATCATGTAATGCATTCAGTAGAAAAAGTTAAAATAAATATTAATAACAGTTTTTTTATTATTTATAAATTCAATTGAGAAGTAATTTGAATAATTTTTTAATTGTTTTTCGTATTAATGAAAGTTAGATCATATTAAAACAACATTCAAATTACTGTATTATTAATTCAGTTCTATTACCTAAAAATGATAATATATCATTTTTAATAATATTTCATATTTTTATAATTTATAAAAATTAAATTTAATTATACGATAAAATGATTCAATATTTTTTATTAAAAAACTTTTAATTATTATTGCATTATTTTTTATTTAATTTGTTTTAAATAAAATTTCAATTTTACAGCTAGACCAAATCATTTCAATTTAATTGAATGTCAGAAAAAACCACCTTCCAGTAAGAAACTATGTCAATAATAATACTGGTAAATTCTAGAATGTGGTACATCTCATCCTCTTGGTATAATTGCACTGATACTATAGAAAGTTTCTATGGCAACACTTTTCAATACGTATTGTTTACGAATTATTTCATAATGAACAATTTGTGCTTATAATACTGTAGGAATTAGTACATGTAAATTTCTGAAAATATTAATATCATTTATATTATTATTTAAAATATTATTAGAAATTTGAAAATTCAGTAACTTTATTATATAATAATAAAAATAATAATTGATTTAATGATATTGTATAATATTTTTTAAAGATTGTATAATATATATGTTATATACTATACAATTGTACATTTCTATTTTTTGTCTTGTAAATTCATAATATTTAGAAATTTAATCGTGATACAAATTTATTACAAATGACATCTAAATTATTTAATTTTTGTATAATTTTACAGGATGATAATGGAGGATCTTTGGTAAGTAATCATAATGATCTTATTGGTATGACTTCTTTTATCAAACCATGTGCTGTTGATTTACTCGACATATACACAAGAGTTTATTCCTAACTTAATTTTATTAGATCAATTATTTGTAATGACAATTAAAAACTGTATTTAAAGTTTATAAACAACTTTATTTTAAAATTTTATAATTTAGCTTATGTATAAAAGATATCTCATCATGAAAAAAGTATATATAATTATTAATAAGAAAATGTAAGAAATATTATTTTTATTAATTGAATTAATCTGCATTTGAATTGCTTTAAGCTTTATCAGAACGTTATGCAGTTACAATATTTTAACTGAATTTTTTAACTAAATTTGGTATTTTATATAGGAATTTTAATATTAAAGTTTAAAATAAAATTTTTGAATTAACCAATGAATCATCTGGAGAAGAATTTTGTTCTTGGTACTATAGGAATCACGTTAAGTCGTAAAGATAATAAACAAATATTAATAATGTTTCATGTCTTTTTGATATTTTATTTTTAATGTGCTATCTATACTGCTTAATTTGCCTGAGTGCAATAATTTTATAAGATGTGGTAACTAACTATTCCTTTTTATCTTGAGGTAGAAGGCCATTATACAATGAACGAAAACTCCACAAATACTACAAATACAATCTCGGAAATACATCGATAGTTTATCATGCATCACATACCCTTGGACAGCAGTGAAAAATTTGGTACAGTGTACAGTTTATTAGATTTAATGCAATTTGTATAATAAAATTGGTAATTAGTCTCTTGCAAAAATTACAAAAATTGTTTTAAATTTATGACGATATATTATAAAATTATAATAATATTATATAAATAAAATTCGTAAAATTTAGTATATTTCATTGGATTTATATGATTTTATACATATATATTTATTTAAATTCTTAAAAAAAGTTTTTAACAGATTATACAAATATAAATTATAAATTATAAAATTAAACCATATTATAAATTATATTTTTTATATACTATTTAATGATAAATATTAATATCCTAATGTTATACAATGAACCGGAAAAAATATTTTAAAATATTTATTCAAATTTTGAAGTAAATACAGAGTTAAACGTAGCTACCTACTCGTTTATATCATTTTACACATGTTCATAAATATTGATAAAGTACTTATATTTTATATAACATTAAAACCATGAATATTTGTCAAAATGAAATAAAAAATTATAGCCAACTATTAATAATACCTGTTTTATACAAAAAAATTTTAATTGTCTTAAAAGTATGCACATATAGACATTAAAATAATAAAACGGTAAAACATAAATTAAAAATAATACATAAGATTTTAAATTGTCTTTCAATTGTAGAAACGAAAAGAAGTATTCTTTTACGTAAATAGTTTCTGAATATAAAATACATTTTATATACAAGGTTAGAAAATGATAATTATATGATTCTAATCAAGTATTATACAATATTTATGGTGAAGTTTTATAGAAAAATCAAAGAAGATATAAAAAAAAATAGGAAAAAACTATATAAATTTTTATAATTCTCTCAAATTATTGAAATTTACATATATTATAAAAAATTCAATATATAGGTTCTTAAAAATATGAATAAAATAAAATTAGCATTTGAAAAGCAAAATGCTCAGAATAATATCTTCAACAAAGTAAAAAAATAAATACGGTAACGTATGAAATTACAAAATTTTTATATTATCAGAGTGACTAAATCAAAATGAATTAGATCAATGACTAAAATGAAAAATCAAAGCATAATAATTATTACTGACTTATTAATTTATTACTGACAGATACTTTTTTTTATATCTTTTGTAAAGTGGTAAATATTAAAAAGTCTATATTTATTCAAGTAGTTATTAAATAATTAACAAACATTTATATTATTTAAATTTAATTTATCCTTTTTATCTCTTGTTTTTTTTCCATACTTTCTTTGAAATTTATTTCTTTAAAATGTATTTTAACAAACCTATCAAAAATATATTAGAAAGATAATGAATATTTCGTAAAATTAATCAAATACTTTTATTCATGATTTTTTTATTTTTATTAACAATTAATTCATAATTTTTAACAATAATAAAATTTAATTAATTCAATATCTTAAATATTTTATTTTAAAATAATCTAATAATGAACTTATACTATACAAAAAGAAAATTTGATCACTATATAGCTATATTTATTTTGATCAATTATTAACAATTTTTTATTTGCAAATTCATTTCTAGTCATATTTAAAATACATTTCGAAATGATAATGTACTCTTATACTTTAGTAGCACATGTAAACAAGTATTATAATATTACGTGCAATATTTTATTATATGTTAATGTTAACTGTATTATAAATTTAATATTATTTTACAACGAATGACGATAAATTTTAAATTTACAAAAGATTTATACATAAAAAACAACTATTAAATATTATATTAATTTCCTTTCAAATTGATTTGAAGAAATCAATAATAAAATTTATTTATTAATAATGAAAAAATTAATCTCACAATATTATTTTTATACAATTTTTAAATTAATACCTAACAAATATTAAAATTAGCAAATTAAGAAATATATTTATACAAAAATGTATATTTCAAATTGATGAAACTTGAATAGTTATTTATCACAGGTGATTTTTGTTTATTCCTGTAAATTTTACGCGAAATAAAATGTTTCGAAATGCGGTTACTTGGTTTAAATATACGGAAACATAAAGGGTATATGTTCATTATGTATCGAAACTAATATGTAAATAATGTAAAGAGAAAATGAAAAATAATCAAAAACCAGACAGATAATTACAAATACTGTTTATAAATTTTTTAATTGTTTTGACGTAATTTTGTCGATTCTTATTAAATACATACTAAATAATATATTGTTTTAATTATTTTATTGGTTAATATTTTATTATATTATTAACTATTGAGAATCATGTGATGTTATGTATAATTTAAATCCGTTTAACAATATTGCGTATAAAATCATTAAAAATTTGATGAAAAACAATGATTTTTTTCGTTAGTTTTTGCGTCGTGTATTCTTATATGCAAACATAATTTTACTTTGATTTTTTTATTGGAATCTTAGAATTATTCTCACATTTTTTACTCTACAGTTCACACATATAGTGCCTGTTTTTCTTTCCTTAGCTTTTGTACTCCGTAGTCTCACCTTATCGACTCGCATTTTCATCTTTTCCCACTCGTACTTTGTGTATGAGGAAGAGTACCTTTTCTATTCACATTTACTGATTACGCTTTTGTTGGCTTTCTACTTGTAAATGTTTGTTTTATATATACAAAAAATTTAAGTGGTACACAGTTAAAAATGATTTAAATAAAAGTTTATAGAATGATGATTATTTTTAATGATTTTATGTTTAAATAGAATTATTCAAGTCAGAAATATACATATGTATTTATAATGTGAAATTATGTACAATTTATATCCGTTTAACAATACTTCATATTAAAATCATTAAAAATTTGATGAAAAATAATGATTCATTTTCGATAGTTTTTATATTGCGTATTCTCATATGCAAAAATTATTATATATATAATATATTTATACAAATGTTTATTGTTATAAAGTCTTAATAGTATTCTAAGACCATAATAATCTTTCTCATCTTGTAGATGTATAAAATAAAAATTAATTAAAAATTTTTTTATATTGATCTATACACAGAGTTTATATTTTATTTTTTTTTTAATTTTATAAAATTGAAAAAGTTGTAAATCATCTAAAAAATATACTATTTTTTGGTAAAAAGTAATTATTATACTTTACATAAATATTTAATCTGGTATAAAAAGTCACATTTAATGGTCTTATTCTGTTTAGTTTAGTGTTTATTTTAATACAAATATATCAAAGATAATTTTATTATTTAATACAAAAATAAATTTAGAAAATATCTGTATAAAATCATCAAAGATTTATTTTTACTTTTCTGTTCAGTATCTTAATTAGATTTTTTAATTAAATTTTTTTACATTAATTATCGGTTGCATAATTACATTGGCAAGACTACAACAATTTTCTAGAGTACTATTATACACTTACAGTTTGGTAACGGATATAACCCGCTTCCGCACCGCTACCTGTTGCTTGTTTCCTCCCCGTGATGCGCTTGCCGCCATGTTGAGCATATAACCAATCACTGGTCAAATATTCATAGCGGTGGGGGGCGGCGCCAATTTGATCCATTGGTTGGTGCAACCCCCTCCGTAGCATACCATCCCTCCCAAGACTGCGAAAGATCATGACAAAAGAAGAAATCCTGATACGTATAACGCGACAAAGCCTCGTCTTTTCCTTGCCGCTGTTGATCTCGGAGTAGTGTGCTTTCCCCTTATATTTTAACATTTATATCGAAAAGTAGATAATTATTCATTGTTAAATTAAAATTTTTCTTTCTAAATTTGGGAAATACTTACGTACTGTGTGTGTTCTTGAGATAAAAGTGATTCAAAGCTTGTTTAAAATAAGTGAAATTGTAAAAATGATAATTCTTATTTGAGTCTTAGAGATAAAAGTTTGTTAAAATTATTGGGTGCATTTCTTATGTAAAATATTTTTCTTAGAATACAAAATGTTTATCATTTTCAGATCTGTCAGATTTATACTTATATTTTAGAAAATAAGTTTTATATAAATATTAATATAATCGATATAAATTTAAATATTTAAGAAATTTAAATTAAAAAAACTTGTAGCAAATAATTATATTTTTTAGTTTTGTTTTTTCTATTATTGAACTTTTTGATCAAATAATGATTTATTTTTCATTTTTATAAATTCGGTATAATTTAATTAATATTCTATTTTAACATGTAATTTATAACAAAATTGATTATAAAGTTAATATTAACATATTATCAGTATGTAAAATCTTGGATGTTATTCAATAATAGTGCCATATTAGATGACGTATAAAAAGTAATCAAAACAACGCATCTAATTCTTTTGATTTTTTTAACAATAACTTCTTGTAAATTAAAAACTTAAATTATGTAAAGTTTTTTTATAATACATTTTTTATTATCGTTCATTAGATATTTATTTATCTATCAATATTTATATAACAAAAATTTTGTAGTACTGACATAAATGGAAAAATTAATACCACGCATGTGTTAAATTTTTATTTCATTATAATTGTTTTTTTGTCAGAGTAAAGGTTAAACACTTATACGTTATCAATTTGGATCATTTTAATTGTTGTGCGATATTAAACAAAAATTATTTTCTTCTAAAAAAATTAATCCACAACAAAATATTATTATTACTTAACAATAATTATATTATAAACAACACTTAGTATAATTTCTAAGATATATACTAAAATCTAATTTTTTTAAAGTTACTTAAATAAAATACTAATGAAATTTGAATAAATACAAAATTTATTTTATTCATACGTAAAGTTTAAATTATAAAATAGTTAAATGTTTATTTATATAACAAGAAAGTATAACTATTTATCGCTAATGTATAAAAATTTTATTAAAATAATAGTCAATAGTAAAAAAATAAACAGTAAAATATATAATAAATAATAATAATATAGTTATTATTTAATATAATTAATATAATTATTAAATATAGAAAACAAATTTAACTATATTTTTATATTTTCAGAACAAAATTATAGTTGTCTTACAAAATTTAATTGAGGTCTTTGAAAAGTTAAAAATATAAGTAATAAATTTAATTCTTTCGGAAATATTGAATAATAAATAATTAAGTGAAACTATATAAATTTAAGATATGACAGTGTTCAAATTTAATATTATCTTTTATTAAGAGTTCTAAAAGATGAACATTAGAATCGTGATACCTGTTAGAAAAAATTAAAATAAATAAAGTATTAAAATTTTTATACGTAATACATAAAAACATAAAAAGTGATACAATGTCTTCAAAAACGCTGCATAATGAGCACATAAAACGTCCCATGAATGCATTTATGGTTTGGTCACGCGGTCAGCGACGAAAAATGGCCCAAGAAAATCCAAAAATGCATAATTCTGAAATTTCAAAAAGACTTGGTGCAGAATGGAAATTACTTACTGAACATGAAAAGCGACCTTTCATCGATGAAGCAAAACGATTAAGGTATGTAATTAAGTTATTAATTAATTAAGTATTTTTGAATATATTTTTTCTAATAAGTATTTATTAAAGTAATTTTTTCTTGAATTAACTAGAGTCCTTTAACTGTAATAGTTTAAACTATTTTAACCTTTAAATTTGTTTTCGTTGTAACAATCTTTGACAAATGATATTTATAAATGAACCTGGTTGAACAAATATTAAAATTTTTCTTATAATTGTAGAATTACATGTGAAGGTATTATCGATTTTTAATATAATTAATTTGAATATATTTTTCAATATTTATATTTCTAAAACTTTGCATTCAAATACTTTATTTTTTTTTATTTTAGTTAAAAAGTTATTTTTTTAATTAAACGATAATTGCCTTTAGCAATATAAAATTTCAATAAAATTCGAAATAATTATTATTTAAAAATAAATATTCCACCCTTTTTAGAACTTTAATTTTACCATTTTATTAACAAAATAAAATGTCTTTAGATTTTTATATAAAGAAGCCTTTTTATAAAATTATTTTTTTCATAGTTTGAAACCCATATGTACTATAATTTAAAAAAAGTTATACTAAATTTAAAAATCATAATTGATACATAAAATAGGAATATAGATTATACAATATCAATTATTACTTTCATAGATATATACATTCTTTATTCTTTTAATTGCAATTGGTTTGAAAGTGAATTAATAAACCTTTCTTATAAAATCTAAATCTTAGAAACTTTATTTCATATTATTACTAATAGCCAAAAGTTTAGTAGCCTACATTTTATTTCATAATTTTGATTAATTTTAATTTTGATTTTTCAACTTATGATTTTTATTATCCATTTCCTTGCAAAACATAGCAAAAGTTTTGCAGTAAATTGCATAAACATTTTTTCTTAATTTTTTATTTTTACTAATATTAATATCTTATTACTTAATTAACTGTAACATCTTATTACTTAAATTTAATATGATTGTCAAGATATATTTTTAATGTCATATATAGTACATATATTATTATTACAAAAAAACCTTTCCTTGGAAATAGTAATTTGCTTATTAACTAAAAAAGGTATGAAATATTTAGCCTTTTTTAGGCCGGAGAGTTATTTTAGTCAAAAAGAATAATTTATTAATTGTCAACACTAAATTTTAAGTTCTATATTCTACATCCACCAAACATAACAAATAAAAATTCCACAAAAAGTAAAATATACAGCAAAAAAAATTTTTTAATATTACCATAAAATCAAAGTAAAAAAGGTTAAAAATTATCATAAGCTTCTGAAATTAATTTATTTATCATTTATTAACAAAACTCTTCAATGATTATATTAATAATTACATATGATGCATAGAATACTTTTCTTAATATTAAAATGAGAATTCAAATAAAAATTGTTAGTGTAATAATATAATTGTTTGCAATTTTCAGATATACAAACAAATTTATTTCAATATCAAAAAAATGTTATTTAAAAAAATTATTTTTATATTCATAATTCCTTATTTACATACTTCTTTAAACATTTTAAAAATTTTACAAATATTATTAAATTTAAAAAAAAATTTCAATATGATCTGTAATTATTAAGATTATAAAGTATTAAGATTAATAAATTAATGTAATTAAATACAAAATTATTATTCAATAAAACCTAATATTAAATATTCTTAAAATAGTAATAATTTAAAAAGAATACAAGATATTATTTACAAGCCCTATAGATGCCCTATTGAAAAAGTAAGACATAGTTCACACTAATTTAAATTATATAGATAAATACAATAATTAGATAAAATAGAAGTTATGTTAGCATTTGCCATTTTGTGCCCTTTCGTATTGACGAAATGATAATTTATAAAAAATATTTTGTTAATTTATATTTATAGTTAATAATAATATTTATAGTATATATAATTCCATAAAATAAATTTTAAATGTAAAATTTTTATTTCGTAAAATTTTCTTATTCTTATAGATAGATAGATCTTTTTATTAACAATATTTGCATTGTTATATTAACATATTATTTTACATTATTTTTTGTTACACGGTTTTGTTTTTATTATATTTTTTTTCTTGTACTTATTACTATAAATTTTTTTCAGGTTATAATATCTGTTGATATGAACTTTCAATCTTTTCTTTACTTTCTTCTTATGTTCATGTTTATCTTTTTTCTTCTGTTATTTGTTCCGTTCTAGTAGTTCGAAAATCTTTTCTTCCTCTTTTTTCTTTCTTTTATGATATTTTTTAGCTTGTCTATATCTTGTTTTTTTGCTTTTCTGAATTTCCTGCCACTATGACTCTATACTACCTGTAATTAGTAAACTTGAGCCCGATTTTAGACCTTAAGTGAAATAAAACAAAAAAAGTAAAGCACATTAAATTATTTAAAGAACATACATAGATTGAAAAAAATTACGAAAAGTGTCAACAAATAATTTATTCGTATAATAACATATATTTTAAATAATTCAAACAGTACAAAAAAATAATGATCCTTTTATTATGAAAAATAAAGGTTAATTGCAAATCGATGTTTTTTGGTACTCTGGTTATTACCTGAAAATTGAAAAGATGTGAATTCAATTCATACAAAATAAAAGAACATCACAAGGAATAAAATTTGTTCAAAATATGTATGGCAATTGAAAACTGAAAAATGTTTTATAATTGTAATTTATGATAACAAATTTTGAAAAATTTAATATTAAAAAAAAATTTTAAATACATAAATAAAATTAAAAATCTATTAAAAAATTTATAGATTTTCTAAAAAGCTTTTTTTATGTAGAATTACAAAATTTTCTTAAATTAATAATATTAAATAATATTAAATAATTTATAAATTATATTCAGTAAAATTTATATCTATAATATGTATCTTATATTATTTTAAAACTATTAGGTTATTTTATAATATATTTTAAATATAAAACTGAAAATGAATAATAATAAAATAAGGTTAAAATTAAAATTATAATGCAAAATTGAAAAATGTTGAAAGTAAGTATTAATTATAAGATATACGTATTTAATTAGTAATGATTTAGGTTAACCTTAATACTTATTAAATTCAATAATAGTTAGTTTATTAAATAAATAAATAATTATAGTTTGCTTAATAATCATACCTTTTAAAAAAAAATTATTAAAATAATAAATTACAATAAATTAAAATTTCATCAACTTAATATGGAAAATATAAAATTACAGATGATTTTTTTATACATGGCTCAGTGACACATATTAAAATATTTAAAAAGTAATTTGAGATAGCATTATAGATAAAATTACAAAACAATATAAAGAGAAGAAGAAAAAAGACCTAAAGTAAAAAAAAATACTCAAGGGGTTACAAAAATTTTGAACACTTTTTATGAGAAAAAATAGTATAAATGATGAAAATAAACACTTTGTACGTTTTTTAAAAAGTTATTTTATTAATTTTATGTTATGTTTTTAATGGAAAATGCTTTGATACCATCTGGTAGATAACTTTTTATTGATTGATCATTGGATAAAATTTAGTATTTTCTAATTTAAACATCAAAATAATAAAAACTTAAGTCTAGAAAAACTAATATTTAGTTGTAAAAATATTAAAAATTTACTAATAGAATTAGTATGTACATATAAAAAGAGGAAAAATCTCTTACTCTTAAATCCATTTTTACGGTGTCCGCAAAAAAAAAGCTTCCTCATCCTCACGGTCGTAAAATAAAAAGCGGAATGATAAAGTCATTCTGCTAAGAGGGTGAAAGAAAGAGAGATAGAAGAGTGTGAAGGGCCTGTATTCGTGCTGCTACTGGCCCCCGACAAAATCTGTCCGTTCATTCCACAGCAAGTCACAATGTGGCGCTAGAGATAACAAATAAACCCCCATTGTCGCAATTGTGTGGATTTAAAAGGATTTGCGTTCAATTCTCTCTCTCTCTCTCTCTCTCTCTCTCTATCTCTCTCTCTCTCTATATATATATATATATATATATATTTTTCCCATATCTATTTCATGTGCACTATCATTCATACTATCATTTATTTTAATTTATCTTGGTTAATTTTTTATTTTCTGTCAAGTAAAATCTGTTATAATTTTAATTACATTTGATAATTGAAAGTGATTTTTAATATATAAATATGTAATTATAATATATGATTTATAATTATAATTTTTTCCATGAATCTTAAAAAATTTTAAAGCACCCAACTAGTTAACCAATATAGTTTTATTAAAATATGAAATCGCTATTTATATTTATTAATACCTAAAATTCAAAAATAAATTTAAAAAAATCTTTTATTTGTATCTAATGAATTAAGATCTTATTTTTATTAATAAACTTAAATTCTTGTTAAAAAGTCATCAACGTTTTATTTTTATAATTGACATAATTTTTTAAGAATTTTTTCTATATCTATTAACGCCTAAACATTCTTTCAGTTAGAATTTTTATATTCCTACTTAAACTTGTTTAAATTTCTAAGTAAAAAAGAAAATATTAAAATAAAATATTTTTCATAAAATAAATTTTAAATAGATTAACAAGTTATATAAAATTTACATGAAGAAATAAATGAAAATATATGTATCTTTTAATAACAATGAAATTTAAATTGAAATTTAACGTTTGAAATTTAAAAACTGACTAAAGTTTCTAGTTTTAAATTTAATTATTTTTTATATACTTTATTCTTTTTTTTTATGTATAATTTTGATCTAATAAATTTTTTTAAATACTCGTTTACATGATATAGAAATATTATTACTTTTTAGTTACATAATTATTTTAAACAATATAACTATTTTATTATAAATGTATATATTCAAATACATACAAAATCAATTTTACATATTGAATTTAATAATATTAATTAGTTATATTAGTAAATTAATATTATATAATGTTTATATCAAATTTATAATACTTTATTACATTTTATGAAACATAATTACATACTTCAGTCTTTTTTAATCATATAAATTGATGAATAATTTCATATTAAAATCTGTTGCATAATGAATGCATAAACAATATTTTATTAAACAAATGTGTTAACTAGTAAACAGTATTTTATACATATTTATTTTACATACATATGTATATATTAAACAGAAAGAATAATTTATTTCAATTAAATAATTTTATTAATATATAAACAAGGGTGGATCAATAATTGTACGTATTAGGAATGAAGTATTTTACATAAAAAAATTTTTTAGTGTAATCTTCATTTATGATGATATACTTTTTCGAAAATCGCTATAATTTTTTTAAACACTTAAAAATAAGCTCTTATTTTGACATCGATTTCGTTTGATCTGAATTTTTTTTCTTCAAGAGCCACATTTTCGTATTGTCAGAAAGAAGAGTAGGAAATCTAATCAATCGAATAGGCGGATTCGGTCGCAATACGTAATTCAATTCATATAATTTTACCCTTAACATTTTTTATTAAAATTTTCTTTATCTAATTGGGTAGTTTTGTATTAAACTCTTATTAAATCTATTTTACAACTAACGATAACCCTGTATTGTGTTTTCTTTCTCCAAAAAGTCGATGACGATTATTTCATTAGAGTTCTAAGTAATCGTAGCGATGACCTTTCCAATAGACAAGGTCATCTTTGCTTCTTCGGAGCAAATTTTGACAATTTTAAGACATACGTACAACTTTTTGTTACATTGTAATTCAGAAAGAATTATTTCTTTAATCTGTTTAACTTTTACTTAGTAACCACGTTTGTTTGGAAAGTCTTTGCGTTTTTCACAAAAAAACATATGTATCGCCAGATTTAAACATATTAAACCAATATTTCTTTATTACAATGGCTAAAGACTTTCCCCATAAATATTATCTAACTTTACCTCTATTTCTTTTTTTTGCATAAAAAAAGTTAATGATAATAAAGAATGATATTGTTTTGTTTCCATTGTATTAAAAAATATTAAAAAATATTAAAAAATTTTAATAAAAATAATTGTTAATTATTTTTAATACTATAATATTTATACCAACAAATAAATCTGAATTTTGTATGGTGTTATTTGAAAAGTAGTAGTACTTGGCGATAAGATAAACATTTCACATTAAAACCACATTTTTTCAAATATAGGTACTTGTCGATTCACTGTCGTGTGTATTATTAATAAGATATTTAAAATTTTTAATCGTTGATTATTACCAAAAATATAAAAAGTATAAGGCAACGAATATTTTAATAATTTTCATATTTTAAAGAGTATTTAATTCAACTTTTGTATTTTAATTTTAATAATACTACTATTGATTACATTTTTAAGATTAAGTAAATAGTTACAGGTATAATTCGACTTAATTATCTATATTATTTTTAAAAATTTGATTTAGAATATTATTCTATAAATACTTTATTATAATTACGATCTTTATATATATTTTAATAATTTCTTTTTATCTATAATTGTTAATTAGATATTATATATTGTAAGAACACTTAATGTATTAATTTTTTTTTAATAAATACACTTTTACAATGATTAATATTCTTTTTTATTATATTTTTATTATTAAAATTAATAAGCATAAACGAAATAGTTCTTTTGAATTAAACTGTTACAAGTTCATATTTTATAATAATACTTAATACAAAAAAATATTGACAAAAAGAAAGAAAAGTAAAGTAAAAGTTAGATAGATAGATATATATATATATATATATATATAGAGAGAGAGAGAGAGAGAGAGAGAGAGAGAGAAAGAGTGAGAGATGGAATAATAATTGTCAATGTGTCGCATCAGATAACATAAACATAAATCAGCCTAAACATAGGTAAAGTTATGTACGAGTGTAAGCTGCAACAATTCATGATTAATATCTTAACATCGGATCCAAGCAATCTTGAGAATTTTGGACCGTCCGCCCGCGACTGATAACGTAAAAGTGTAACGCATCCAGAATGTGTACTTAGGTATATTGATGGAACCTGGTGCTTCTAATCATTCGTATTATCCCTTATTTTTTCGAAGAATTTCTTGTATCATAGTCATTTTTATTTGTTCTTGGTTATTTCTTCTGAGATATTCTTAAGTTAGTAAAAATTGAGTTATGAGTTATTGATTATAAAGCACATTTTTTAATAGAACGAATAAGTTTGAAAATAATAATTTGAACAGATATTAATACATCATCGTAGTTAAATTCTAAATTTTAAGATATATTTTTTATTTATTTCCAACATTTATGAATAACTTCTGTGATTCAGAGAATCTGAAAGATTTATACAGTTCTTCAAATATGAATATAATTATTTTTCTTATAATTTTTTACATTATTTTTATTTTGTTTTTATATTTTTATAAGGGTAATTACTACGTAGAAAAATTCTAAATATTTGGACTACAAAAGATTATTTAGATTATTTAAGTTACAAAGATTAAAAATGACAATTTTACACTAAAAAAACTAACTTAAAAATTTTATACAACTTTGTTTACTCTGATTAAATGATATTATAAAATAAATGTTTTTTGAAAAATATATTTATTTATACTTTTAATATTATGAATATCTGATACACTTAAGACAAAATATACACATGCAATTAATTGTATGTATCTATTAATATTTTTTAGTAATTATTTATATCGAAGAATCGTTTAATAATTTAATTCATGCCAAAAATATTTAATAAATATTTGAACTTCTTGATATTATTAAAAAAAAAAATGTATTGAATTATTCGTAATACTCTATGTAGACTGAGTTTTTACATTATAATATAAATAAAAAGATTACTGTTTTTCATAAAAATGTCGAGTTATATATTTTCGTTGAATAAGATATAAATAAAGAAAAGTTTAAGTTTCATCAAATTAAATGAACTCAGTCAAGCTCTATAAAATCTGAGTATGTCATGCGCACATCGACCCATAACGAAATGAAATGTCTTTTTTATCAGTTATTTTCTGTCTCTTTTTCTCTCTCGCCTATTCGGGCAGCTGTGTTGTCCCGTTATTTTTTGTAAATATCTTGAATACACAAAACCCTTACCGGAGGTAAGACGTATATATATATGTGTGTGTGTGTTTGAAAGTGAATGTGAGGTTGATATCACTTGTACATAATGCTCTATTATGTACGTATCATACAAAATGCTTGAGCGAACAGAAATATCTTCCTTATGCAAACGCCTGAGTATATATTTACACATCCTGGTATGACTTCTTTTATTTTTCTTTTCTTTACCACGATTTCTTTTTTTCAGGCGATAAAATAATAGAATATAGACAAGAACTTAAGCAAGTTTTTTTCGCGTGTGTGCCTTATATATTCATTCTCTCAATAAACCTGAAAAAATATACAACATTGATTCTGCGAAGTACTTTTTGCAATCCAGTTTTTGGCAAAGGTAAATATTTTTATAGTTGTTTCATAGCTTATTCTAAAAATCCTTTAACTATAAGTCTGAAATATATTATTAAAAGTTTAAATATTAAATTTTTATATCATTTTTTGCATTACAGAATGATAAATAATAAAATACATAAATTTAAATTCTACATTATAGTCATAGTAAATTAAATATTTTTATTGCTTTCTTATTTATTTCTTAAATTCATCATGAATGATTACAGCAATTTTTGAAAAATTCAAAAATTAATGTTTAAACAAATTAAAGCGTTAAACAATACAATTAAATTAGTGAAAAATTTATATTTATTATTATTATCGTACATAAATTCAAAGAATATATCCTTAAAAGTTGAAAAGTTTCAATACGAATTTACCTCAAAATAGTGCAATAATATATTATATAAATGGATGTAATTGAAAAATATGATTGTTTTTACTTTTTTATGGGTTCAATAAATACCTTATTTGAATGAATAACGGTAAACTTAAATTAAATAAAACTCTAAGTAATTAGATAATATAGGATTTAAAATTGATTTTAATTTTAAATAAAAATAATAAGTTATTTTATAATAACTCTTTTTTTAAGTAATTGTATATATTTTGTACAATCAATTTTGACAAAAACATTAATACAGAACAATATAATTATAATATAATAATATAACATATTATTATATTAGTAATGGATAACTAATATATATAATGTATTCTAATTTAATATAAAAAATAAATTACTGTATTCAGCTAACTATAGCACTTTTATATTATGATCCTACATTGACTGTATTAGCAAATTCTCATTATAAATTACTTCTAAAGTAAGATTATTTTAATAATTTGGAATAATGAGTATTCTAGCACATTAAAATACTTATCACAAAAAATAAATAACACTATAATATAAATATAAACACACAAATTAAATTTAAATTATACATTCTATGAAATAGAATCCATAAATCACAGGTTTTTTAATAAAATAGTTGCTTATATAATAATAATCAATGCTAAATATCATTCATTTCATATCATCAATTTTTTAATCTTTTAAGTATGAAATTTTTTTTATAAAAAATATTTTATAATAAACTCTCTTAAAAAATTTTTTCCAAGAAATTATTCGAAAATGAATTAAAATAAATCAAATATTTGAATACTTATATGAATTAATAATTAATATTGATAATCAATATAACATCCTAAAAGTCAAATTAAAATCTATTTTCGTAATTATTTAAACATATCCGTGAATAAATCCTTGTAACACATAAAGATATGCAGATTATTAAAGATATGCAATAATAATGTATTAATAATTGAAATAAATTTAACTGCAGTTGATATGCATTTATTTTCCTTTAAAACATTTTACTTTTTTGCATTTTTTCTTTTTTTATATATTTTTAAAGAGAAAAACAGATATATGGAGAGAGAAAGAGAGAGAAAGAGAGAAAGAAAGAGAGAAAGAAAGAGAGAGAGAGAGATAAGAAACCCTTGAATTTACGAATAAATATCTACAATTATACGCATATATGCTTAAATGCTTTTACAATAATTAGGTAAATAATATAATATAAGAATACGATAAAAGAATATGTATCTAAAATTTATTAGAAACTGGATAATGAATTATGCTTCATAAGAAATTACAAGTCGTGTATATATGTATACACATATCTGTTCGAACAGATATATAAGGGAAGGAAATGCATATCACGTGAATTAATAGTGTAGTGAAGTGTAGATAAAGAATAATTATATTTAATCGAAAATAAAAAGAAAAATTTTTTCGATTAATAAACATTAATAAAAATAATTATTTTACAGAACTAAAGTACTGTATTTAAATGTAACCTTCCATTATAAAATAATTCAGCAATCGTTAATATCTAACATTGAAATTACGTACTCTATGATCGACTTCGATTGATATTCTTCTGATATAAACGCTAATTAAGATATTCTTCAATGTAATTCTTTTTTGGAAATAATTTAAATAAATTCATAATCTTATTTTGTTACTCAATATCTTTTGATCATTGATATAAATTGAAATTGTATCTAAAATAATTTAGTACATAAAATAATTTCGTATAATTTACATGTTATTGATTCATAAAATATATATAATTTGGTGAAATATTTATACTATAAACTATTATTATTTAAATATATTCTTTATACTATCGGAATATTTAAATAATATTAATTTTGTTAAGAATTATCTACTATCATGAAACATCATTAAATAATATTTGGACTCTAAACAAAATTTGTTATTTTATTAAAATTACCATATAAAGAATTAATCAATTTATTCATAATCTTAGATAGAGTATGTTTAAATTAATAGAATAATAAATTTAAGACATAAATACATATTATATTTGTTAGAATACTTTAATTATGAAGATTGCAATAAAGTATCATACACTTCAAAATAAAAATTTGTTTCAAACGTAAATATTTTATATTTTCAACTTAAACTACTAAAACCATTATCGATTTAAGATTTTCAGAAAGTTTAGCTTATTTTAGAAATATATAAATATTTTTTAATTATGAGATTATTGATTATAAAAATTTTTATTCTTTCGTACTGATTCATAATATTTAATTATGATGTTTTTAACATGGTAGATTAGTATATTAATTATATTAAGCAAGATAATTCCTGCAGTAACAGTATCCCGAATTTTATTTGCATAAGCTCAAAATTAAATCTTAATTATAATTTGAAAGTGTAACATCTCATCCTTCTAATATACAGTTTTTGTTCTATTATCACAACTCTAATTTATAAATTCAATCCTCAATAATATCATCGAACATATATCGATTTTGTATTTATTTTCTAGAGCATTACACATGAAAGAGCACCCCGACTACAAATACCGTCCGCGACGAAAACCTAAGTCCATTATTAAAAAGGAAAATAAATTTGGTTTCAATCTTTCAACCATGACAATTCCACCAAATAATCATCATAGCCAACTCAGTACAATATCGCGGGGGCTTCTTCCATCATTAGGACCACCAGGAATAAATTATCCTTTAATGAGAAATACCGACGAACTGAAAATTCCAAGGTTTTTCCCCCCTTTTGCGTATCCTCTTTATCCGATTCAGCACAAAATAAGCGAAGATTTCGGAAATGGAAAGTTGTCAACAGATTTAGCCTTTCAGGCAATCTACGGTTCTGGCAGTAATTTTTATTCGGGTCACCAAAACATGATCTGGCCCAGACTTACATCACCCAATTGCCTCCGGGTAAGATAACATTAACTTAGCGAAGAATTAATATTAAAAAATTTTAAAGTTTACTTTTTGAATATTATTAGTTAACAAGTTATTCAGGAATAACTGAAATATATATTAAACAAAATATACACCTTTGCTAGGTAAATTTTTTATGTTTATGTTTTTATTTCATAAATTTAAGACTATTTATATGCAATATACATTTTATATTGTTTCGTTATGTCACTAGTAAATTTGTATATCTAACTTAATTTAACTTAAATTTTACACTTATGATAGATTTACCCATATAATAAATATTGGCAAAGTATTTAATAAAATAATAAAAATAAACATTGAAACATTATGAAATAAAAAAATTATTTTAAAATGTTAAGATCTTTTTAATAAAATAAGAATTTATTTTTAATAAAAATAACACAGGTGTTCTATATATTTTGCTATTTTTATTCATTGCTATTTATTCCAATTAAATTTTATAAGTTATATAATTCATAATTTCAATACATATATTATTTATTAAATGAATTTTATATTTCAATTTTATTTTTAAATTATATTATAATTTTCTGTAGGGTAGTATTTTATTTATTCTTTAATTAATATGTATAATATTAGAGAATATAATATTTTTATTTTAAAGGTTCGATAATTTTATATTTATTTTTGTACAGATGAATTGTGGATGTCCAAGTTCATCAAAGAATCTTAAAAGCTCAAATTTTTTTTCAAGTAAACCAGAGGATCAATCTTTTTCTAGTCCAGTTCGACAAGAAGATGACCGCTTTAGTCTTGAAAGCAAAGACTCTAAAGATTACCGGAAGTTTAGCGATGATTCTTATGAGACAATTTGCGTTGAACAACATCAACAATTCCAAGACGATGAAAAATCTCAAGATCGCTATTCTACATCATCCGTATCTCCAATTATCGTCGAGAAAATTGATTCAAAACCCTATCTTATTCTAACTTCAACTACTATGTCATCTTTATCACCGAAACCGCAAATAAGTAATAGCAATAGTATCAGTAATATAAACAATTTTTCAGTGCAAAGTTTAACAGAGGACGTAACAAGTTCATTTAAAAGTCACGTTATATGAAGGCCGCTTCCGGTTTTTCCGGACTTTAACTTCCGGGGGAACCTGGTGTCTAGCTTGACGTCATCTACAGCAACTGATTGGTGGCGCAGTTCTGTTCAAGTACCACCGATGCTGTCACCCATCCCGGCACAAGTAACCGCTACGAATTTGACCACTACCGCAACTATATCAGCGTCGCCAGCGGCGATGTCAAATAATAAAAATGTTGATGAAAATAAGGGCATTTTTTATGAAGATGGTCTGCTTGAGGCTAAAAGCTTAACTAGGTCCACCACTAAGTCATCGTTCATTGCGAGCGTTCAATAAGCAAAGTTACTTATATTTTTTACAACGCATTTTTTTAATTTTGATATTAATACAGGAATAATAAAGATATAAAATGTATTCAGATAATAAATAAAATTATTTAATAGTAAGATTAAAAATTTTATGATGGACTATAGATCATACTTCAAACAGTTTATTGATGAATAAATAATTTCCAACACTTAAGAAATTATCCAAGCATTACGTACGTACGTACGTACGTATGTATGTATGTATGTACATGCGTATGTATATATGTATGTACGCATATATGCATGCATATATACATGTATACATCGCTATATGGCTGTATAGCTATTTATACATTAGTAAGTAAGAATGAATTCATGTACGTATTTATATGTGTGTATGAGCGTTCGCACATATTTATGATAATAAACCTTATTATTTATTTTAAAAAATTTATTCTTTATTTAATATATTTTATTGCAATATCATTGTACTTTAACAATTTGATTATTATCTTCAAGATCAGATAGTTTATTTAGTATTTGAATTAATTACATAAATTTCTACAATTATCTATTTAACCAAGTAGTTACATTAAGTTAGATGAAACTGGATGTTAAATTAAGAATTTTAAATTATCTTCTAATTTTAACTATATTAATATGTCAGGCTTAAATATTTTGTCTGTTATTGATTTGTTTACAATTATAATTAATTTCTTTTAAATAACTTTGTATATTAAATTTAAATTAAAAAAAATTTTTTAATATTCGTTAAAGTTTACTTTTATGGATAATTTTCTTGTAATATTATAATATTATAATCATATTGTACAAATAATGAATCGAAATCAAATTATGTATTTATAAATAGCACTCTATTTCTTAAAAAATTCTACACATTCACATTTAAAATTTTTTCATTTCAAAAAATTTGATCGTAAAAAAACAATAGTCTTTTATTTCCGACGAGACATCGAACATATGAATGTTACTAATATACAAACTAGTTTATATATTAAATTTTTAAAAATACGCATGCATATATATATACACACGCATATACACTCATAAATAAAAGTATTATATAAAAAAGAACAATTTTTATTAATTTAGCATGAAAATCAAACTGTATTTTTTCTGAATGAGGTAAAACCATTGAAGTATGCATAAGAGAAAAATTTATTTTGATTTTCATTAAAAAAAGAGATAGAAATGAAAAATATCGATTTGTATATGATAAAGTCTTGAGTAAATTTATACAATGTGTATAGAACACATATAGAATAAATATAGTATGCGCTCATTGCTCGAAATCCCTACAAAGAGACGACGTATTCATGTGCAATTTTGTTAACACATTTAAAACATATTATGCTTGCGTGAAACTATCTACACATATGCCTGTAAACTTATTTCTCTCATTTGAATGGGCTTACAGAACAGATGAGAAAAAAGCTCTCGTTTTCAGTTGCAAATTTCCTTTGATGAGTATCCATGCGAAATAAACCAGGATACTCTTATAAACGTGATGAATTCAAGTTTGTTTATATATATATTTATGTATGCATAAAATATATTTAGTGCGTAAAGCATTGTTGTCATAAGAAGTCCATGCGAAGTAAAAAAAATGTATTAAATTAATTTTAATTTTTAGATTTTCAAAAACAATATTTTTTATTATTTCAATAATTTATACTATAAATGAAAGTAGTAAAAAAACATGCATACATTTACGCATATGCATACTAAACATATATTATTATCCAAATTTCATCAGAAAAACTCAAAATCTAGATAAAATTTTCATGACATTAAAAAAATGACAAAGAATATTAATTAAAATAAATCAGAAAAAATTTATAATATAAAAAGTCTTTATAATAAATCATAAAAAAGCATTTTTAAACGTTACTTTACTTTCTTATCAATTTATTATTCTGATACAAATATAATTACAAAATTATAATAATTTCGAGAAATAATATTTATTCATTTTAATTTTTAATTAATTTATAAAACTATTATAAAAAATTTAGCTTTTTAAAAAACATTAAACACTTACGAATATATTTATAAAAAGATACACAATTTGTTATTATATTAAAAGTCTTCAATTATGATTACACGTAATCACTTGAATTACTTCAGACTATTTTATCCATATTTGAAAATTTTCAAATTTATTTATTATTATATAAATTAATGACTACAAAAAATTGACCATATTAGAGGAGAATAATATGATATATATATATAATTTTATATTTTTTGGAAATAATAATATAAATAAAAAATGTTTTGATTATTAGATTATAAAAATATATAAATAGAAGCCGTAATTCATAAATTATATATTTAAAAAAAAGTATTTTAAGAAGTATATTAAAAATAATTGTTCTTTAATTATATTATACAATTATATAATTGTATAATAATAATTCAATTATAAGATTAAATAAAAATTTATCAATCTTTTATAATATAGATTACATTTTGATTAAATACCTACATAACGAATATATATATATATATATATATGCATAAATAAATATATATAATTAAAAATGTATATTAATTATATTCTCTTATTATTATATAATAATATAAAAAGATACATTTAATTTCCGTTATAATAAACAAAGTTTTTATGTTATATATAAAAATTAATTAACAATAATATTAAAAAATTCAATCAAACTTAATTTTAATAAAGAAAAACTATAAAAAATTATTTTCCTTTAAATTTTTATTCTTTCATTTTCTAGGAAATTAATAATTTTCTCAAGTAAAGTTATTCTTTGCAATGATAATATATTTTATAAATGTCTCTAATAAGAATGTTTATTAAAAAGGTTTTAGGTAAATGAATCTTTTTTAAACAAATAACAATTTATAGATACAATAAATTTAAAACTACTAAAAAATGTATGATTTTTAGTTTTTGTATAATGAAACAAAAAACAACTCGTTTTAATACAATAGTGCAACAAAAATATATATTTCATCTTATTATTTATTATGGAGTTGGAAGAAAAAATTTATATAACAAAATAATATAATACACACGTTTTATTAAATAAAAAATTAATAAATATGCTAGCTAAATATTTAGTTGCTTTCGATTGAATAATAAATTTTTTTTTTATTATTTCATTTGGTTTAGAGGATAATTTTTAAAGATTTCCTTTAAAGAGTAAAAAAAATGTTATTGTAAAATAACTTATTATAATACTTTTTTTATATCTTAGATTTTAATAAAACAATTTTACAATTAAGAAATATATTAAAAGTATAAAAAATTTTTTTTAAATATTTAAAATGTGCCTTTGGTCGTTTAAAATTGCTAAACAATAATTTTACAATATTATTTTAGTCTAAGTAACATTACAATTATAAAATATACTTTTTTGTTTAAATAAAAGAATATATTCGAAACACAAATAAAACCAATAAGAATAATTATGAAATAAAGTTATTTATTTAAATCAGTTTATAATATGATAATAGAGTTTATAATATTATAAATAAGTATATAATGTGATCTGCAATAAAAAATTATGAAATTTTTAATAAAAATATACTTATGTAATTTTAGCCTGTGTACAAATTAAATTAATATCTTTATTAGAATAAATCATAATAATTAGAAAGTTCATAAAAATATTTAGTGAAATATTTTTTTGATCATAATAGGAAATGTCTAACGAATCTCATTATATTTCTTAACTATAAAATCGACTGTAATGAAGATATATGTGCATCTTTTATTGGCACTACTAAGCAATAAAAAACTTGTTGTTAATGTTCGCATAACACTATGATCTAGTTTACGATTCCACTGGATTATTACTAATTACAAATTCAATTTAAATCTTATTAAAGTCATTGTGAAATTTCTTTGTAAAATAATTTAAAAAATATTTTATATTAAAAAAATTTTTTTTTTAAATTAAATGAATATCTTTGTTTTACAAGTCATCGCTTTAATGAGTTGTAAAAAATTATTTTTCTTTATAATTTCAGCATCTGTTCAAATTTATTTGAATTTTTTTTACATTAAAATTTTATATTTATTTAAAATATCGTGTTATTTATATGTAAACACACGTAATTTTACACGTAAACACAAGTTTCTTTTATTTATTTTGCTATTGTTTTAAGAATTACTTTGCATAATTATTTTTTATTAATTAATTTGTTAATATTACATCGTAATAATTAAATTTTATTTCCACGAGAAAAATTATATTAGGGTGAATGAAATTGTTTAATGCATTATACAATGTATTATATGTACATGTATATACGTATTTCAATGTATTATTAAATGATTCTTCACCCATTAAATGATTTTCATTCATATACCAGAAAAAAACCTAATTCATATTGTTTAAGTTTTTCAATGTTAAGAACTAAAATTTATTGTTCAGAATCGCGAAATTTTTCCTTTTCAATTATATTTTTTAATTAAAAAAATAGTGTACATTATAATTTTTTTTTAATTTTCTACATCATTGTAAAAATTATAATTAAGTATTTCATATATCTTTAAAATTATATGAAATATAGTATTTATAGGGAAATAAGTTTCCACTCTTTTAAGCAATAATTTTGACGTACATAAGAAAAGGAAAGTCAAAAAATTTTGAAATAATTGAGCTAAAAGAACTAATTGGTAATAAATTATGCCAAATATTTTAAGAGTTGTCTTAAAAAATGAATTTTGACAATTAGATCTACTATTAGAAAATGTGTTTATAAAATAAGAATTTATAATTGAAGATAATGATAATTCAGAATAAAATCGCTGAAAAAAGTAAGAATTTAAATGTCAAAGATACTTCGTTTCATATAAATCGCTATTTCAACAATAGAAAAGAAAGAGTTTCCTACTTCTTTTTCCATCTCAAATTATTACTTTTATATTATCAGTACCAAAAAGTTTTTTTTAAATATTATCTTGCGCTTTTGATAGAAAACAGAGTATTTGATAATTTTAAACTTCTCAAATTATCCTAAATTATTACTAAAAATGTTACTAATTGCAAAAAATGCGTATAAACTGGTCTAGATAGAAAATACCCTGAATAGAATAGTAGATACGAATAGTTGATTCTGCCATATGACACAACAAAACTAGTTCTTATATCGCAAAAGTGATCAATTATTACTTGCAAAATGTAAAACGAGAAATCTTAACTCAATTTTCCTACATTTCGGTACATTATTAACCTTTTAGATTATCAGTTGTTACGGTTCATGCAGTCACCAGTTTACGAACACAGATTTTATATTTTATATATTTAACAAATGAATAAAAAATGAATAAATGTAATGGTAATAAATAATGATTAATATATATTGTTGTATTAGATTGAGTTGAAATATTAAGATATAGAAATTAATAGAGGAATCCATTACAGATGTTGACAAGTTATCACTTTTCAATGATGTATAATACTTCGAGTAAAATCTAATTTTTTTTAAAAACGATGAAATACAAACTAGAAAATTATTTTATTAAATAATATGTAGATTTAAATATTAATTAAAATGATATTTAACTATTTTTTTACATGTTATTATAAAGAATTTTTGCGATAGGCTTATGTAGTTATAAATTAAAAATATTCAACCGTATTATTAACGTCAAAATAATTCATATCACTTTAGCATTAGTTATTTAAAGAATGCACAATAAACAAAGCGAACGCATTTATAAAGTAATAGTGTGTATTAAAAAATTTGTTTTCTAAATAATTTTTCATCAATTACTTGAAATGATTCTGTCATATATTTGCTTTTAAACTATTTATCTTTATTTATAATGATTCAACTAAATGTTTACACGAGAATAACAATACTGCTGGAATAAATTTGTCCTCTCAAGTTTAATTGGTGGTTTTGGTGGCAAGATTGTGATTCGCATTATTTCTACCCATGTATACTTACTTAATCCTCTTCATATAATATATATATACATTATTAAACTATTATTAAAGTCCAATACTTTTCTATATTATTTAAATAAATAATTTTTATTGTTATTATTACGGTTATAAGTTTAAAATATTATAACTCATAATTTTGAGTTTAAAATTTCCAATTTATTAAAAAACATTTTTTTACGGGTATAGATGTAATTATTATAATAAAAAAATCTTCTTGAATAGAAATAAAAATAATTGAATAAATTAATCAAGTATGTAAACCATATAATAAATTAATATTTCTCTTTGTTACATATCTGATTAATTTATTTTAATTAAAATAGATAATATTTTATATTAAGAAAGTAATATTTAATTCATCTAATTTATAAAATTTAAAATTATGAAACAAATAAATCAACTTGTTAACAACATATTCATTAATTAAAAATTGAATATTTTTAAATAAGCCAAAAATGATTTTAATACCAAATCAAATTTTTCGTCAGGAATAAAAGCGTCTGACTGGGTATGAAGGTTGCCTAAGTTGCAAGAAATAAGGATCCGTGCACACCCCAGTTGTCTCTCATGCTCTTCCTATTCGGTGGGCGCGAGCGTGTCATGTTTTATTTCTGATAACACTACCACGTTGCCGGAACGCAGGAGGAACATTATCGCACTACCAAAGACCCTTTCTTCCTTTATAAAGGCAATCACGTTTTGTCCGTACCAAGATAACAGTAGGATGGAGAATAGACTCTTCATTCATTCCTTTAATTTCTTCTTTTTTTTTTTATTTTTTTAAATCGTATAAAATAATTATAAAATATATATAAAATAATTATATAAGCTTACACAGCACAACATATAGTTTACTATTTATTAAGAGGTACTAAATGTTTTTTGATATCTGACTATATACTATAAAAAATAGTTTTAATGGTCGAATAAATATGATTCAATAGAATTTAGTGAAAAATAGTCTTAATAATAATTTATTATAATATATTATTATTTTAAGTTTCATTAAGAAAAATCTTATTTTAATATTTCATAGCTAATATGATGGAACATTTCTAATTTTAGATATTTTAGTATTTAATAAAATTTCAGTGTATATAATCTATTAATATTAATGAAAAAACTATATTTTAATTTTGTAATATTTAATATTTAAAATCAATACTAATGTATAATATAAAAAAAATAATAAAATGATAAAAAAATTATATAAAAATCGAAATATAAAGGTAAAATAAAAAATTTGATAGTATCTTACGAATAAAACACGAATAACTAATGTTAAATCTTAAAAGTTGTTTTTAATCCTTTTCTTAATATGGATTCTTTTACTTTTATTTTGCTAATATATAGTATATAGATATTTCTTGTGCTTTTACCAGTTATTTAATTAAATATAAACAGTCAATTAGACTTATTTAACTAATATATAATGTACATAATATTCCTTTGAATTTACTATTATTAATCAATTAATTATTTATGAATACCGTCGTTATTTACATTTTATATATAATTTTATACTTTATCAGTACATTAAGATAAATTTTTTTTGTTAAACGACGAATGGATAATTTTTAAAAATATTAGGTTTCTACTATAAATTGATTATAGTTTATTAATATTAAAAATTAATATTAAAAATATCTCATACTGTGTTTTTGTTTTCATAAATTGAAGACAAGGAATAAAAAAAATTATATCCATGTTCCTTCAATAAATTTTTAGTATCGTGCTTGAAAATTTTTTATATTTTCAATTTATATTAATTTCTAATTATCTTCTTAAAAAATATTTATTTCAAGATTTTTTATAATTTTAATCAACATAATAAATTTTTTTTTTTAACTAGATCAAAATATAGATTTAAGAAGTCGTTGTATGTATAGCAATAATTTTTGTATTTTGAAATTTTAGTTTAAGTTTTATTTTATTTATAAAGTATTTCAATCAATTAAAGTTTTTTTAAATAACAATTTAAATTCTAAAATTTATTTTTTTAATTTCATGAAAGAAATATTAATTTGTTTACAAAATATAGTAATTTTATATAAATTTTTTTTTATTATTGCGTTGATCTCTCTCTCTCTCTCTCTCTCTCTCTCTCTCTCTCTCTCTCTCAATTCTCTTTTACAAAAATTCCAAAAAATTGAATTCTTAATCAATCTGGTTAAGTAAAGATATTTATTATACGTATAAAATACTTTACAAAAACCTTGAAAAAACTTTACATTAAAAATACAAACTTTTTTAGAAACTTAAATAAATATTCCTTACTATCATCTTACTTATTTATAAAATTTAAGTTTTATTTAATTATTATCTATTTCGGATTAAAAATAAAAGCTTATAAAGTAAACTTATAACACATAGAATGCTATTTAAAATGATCAACAATAAATAGTGTACATATTACAAAATTATCAATTAATCCATAGAAAATATGTTTAATGAAAATTGTATTCTAATATGTGACATCGCAAAAAAAGTTTATTTAAGATGCTTAATTACAAGAAGGCGATAATATAAAAAGATGGAGAGAAACAGATTGGATTTTCATTGTGCGGCAACTTTGACTTCCGAGTTTTTTTTATTCAAACTAGCCGAAGGCACAAACGTTTCGTCCCTGAATGTTGATTGTTTTATTGTTTTCGACCCTACTGTTAAATACCGCTGCGTCGAATGGTGTTACTGTTATTTCAGCTCAACTACCGATACAATTGCGAAGCGAGGCTTATGCGACTGTTATATTTCAATCTTGACTTGCTTTTAGTATTTCACTTCCTTTTTTGGGAGTTTTTATATTATGCTTAAATAATCTAGCTAAATTTGATAAGAATAATTAATAAACAAGATAATATTATGTATTTTTACTTTTTCTTGAAATGATAAAGGATTGTCGATCAGATAAATAAATAGTTGATTTAAATTACATTTTTTACAATATTGATCTGATTTCTATGAGTCCATGCAATTTTAATGTAGATTAAATGTAAGGCTATTTTGTTTAAATTTGAATTTTGAATTACATACATATATTAATTTTAAAATCAGACGGAAAGAATTTACTTATTTTAGTAAGTTAAATGGCACTTGAATATGTAGCTAATTATTTTTTAAATGTTATAACTTTATAATTGTAAATTTATATTTGTAATATCATATTATTTGAATAGAAAATAATAAAGTAGGGGAAAAATATTTATCATTTATTTTCATAAAAAATTAAGAATATAAAAAGCAGTGTTTTTAATAAAACTTTACAGTATATAAGTATCAAAGTTATGGCTCTCTTTCTTATTTTTTTATGATGATATTTAATAATTTAATTTCTTTACTATAGATATTTCAAATCAAAAGTGCATCTTTATACTTCTATATGAATTTCAATATTTTTCTACGAAATCATACATAAAGTAAAAGTCAGTAGATTTTTTTTCATTCACGAAAATCAATCTCCCTCTCTCTCTCTCTCTTTCTTTCTTTTTTCTCTTTTTCTCTTTCATTTTAAATGAAATATGTTAAGATACAACCAGTACTGGTACAGCTATGCAAGGTCGATAAAATCGTCGCATTTCCTATGGACACTTGTGTGCGTATGCACAATCTTCGTGAAACACGTAAAATTCAGGGAACACTTTAGCTTCTTCGTAACTTACTACAATATCTTATCGGGAGGTCAACTTGATATACCCGTGTACGACATTATGCGAAATTGAAAAACCGAAGGCTCAGGGGTGCTAACACGAATATAGATATGATATATATGACTTCCGGTCAACAAGACGAACGTTCTTCTATGTCACACCCCCTCACTCTTTCTCTGTCTCTTTCTGTTTCTCTGTAGACTAACGTTTATATTATTACGTTTATATTTTTACAAAAAATTTATATCGTTATCTACTTGATGAAGTGATCCATAAGTTCATTTTATGTACAAAATTAATATTTTAAAAATTACTTAAGCAGATAACAAACAAAATTTCCACATAAATTTTTGTAAAAAGAATAGCATAATGTATAATAATAAAAAATAAAATAAAATAATCTTTACTTTGATTTATTAAATATTTATTTTAACTTTATTATACGGCATTTATATTAATAATTTTAAGTTATTGGTTTCTATTAATTTAAAATTTATTCATAACTTAAAAAAATTATAGTTCTACAAAGTATTTTGCTTTTTTCAGTAGCGTAAATCCTAGAAATTATATTTATAATTCATAATTGGTCATTTTAAGAATATATACAAAATAAATAAAAATAAATCGTACTTTTTACAGGTATTTTACATAATTTGATAAATAATCTTAATTGAATTAAGACACTATTAATCGAATAATACTTTTCAATTGATGTGCAAATATTAATAATTATATTTGTGACGATATTCGATAAATTTTTGTAATAGTACAAATTTGTAAGTGTAACATTGTTTTACAGCTGTAATTTAAACATTGATACATTCAACAAATATTATATTCGTTTATATATAACTAAATAGATCAATTCTAATATAAATACTTTATCATATCAGATGAAAAAAAATATCTTATTATACGTAAAATTCCAAACATATTATACATAAAATATGGTATTTCTGTAATATAATAATTGTCTTATGAAAATATTGTACTCGTCTGCGAATTCATTGAATATAAAAAAGAAAGTAACAGAGATAAATCTTCGAAAAAGCTTGCAAGCTTGTAGATATCGAAAGGAGTTTTTATAAAGACGCAAGAGGCAAAAGCAAATTCGCCTCGTAAACATTCTAAATGTATATGAAAATGGAAAGCTGGATATTATAAGTTTATCTCGAGCGAAAAGTATGACGAATGCTTATGACTGCTATAAATTGATATTTTTAGAAAAAGATTAGCTTTCCATGGTATATTGGTATATTTCTAATAACAGAATTGCATAGAGAAAATTGATATCAGCTATTCGGAATTTAATAGATTCTAGTTGTAGTTTTAAATTCATAGATTTTATTTTACAATATTTTATTTGTAGTTAAATTTTAATCTAATTTTGATTATTTATCTTTAGTTTATTTCAACCTTATTTTAAATTTTTAGAAAAAATTCACTTTATTTTTATAAAAATCTTACTATAGTAGTTCTTAATAATGCATTTAAAGCGCAGCAATAGTTTCGAGGTTAAAAATAAATAAAACTAACATTATGGTTAAAAATTTTAAAGAAAATAAATTACGAATATTGATATACTATCAATATAGTATAATTTAAAAAAAAAAATTATAAAATATTATTACCGTAATAAATACAAATAAATAGAATAGTTTCTAAAATATTAAAGACTCTTATTAATTGTATCTTACAAACTAAAAATAAATCATAAATTTACAATGAAAAATTGTAATTATTATTTGTATTAATTATTAATTATAAATAATATTTTAGAAATTTATGATAATATTTTAATAATTGAAAGATTTTAACTATTATATCAACACATATACATTTAATAATTATAAATTTGAAATTATAATTTTTTTAAATGTATAATTTAAACTTGACTTGAATCAGTATTCTACAAAATTAAATCAATTCGTATTTTGAATAACATATGGAACATAATAGAACCTAATAACTTTTATTATTTAAAAATTTTGCATTATTTATATTATTTAAAAATTTTATTCTAATTTAAAAATTGAAATATATTTAATATATTAAAATATAAAATATATTAAATTTTATAGTTAAAGGAGTTTTTTTAACACGTATAAATAAAAGAAGTAAACTAGTTTATTCCAATATAAATTAAGCATATATAATAATAAAAAATTTAATTTTTTTTTTAAATATGTAAAAAATACAGATAATATAATAAATAAAATGAAAGTTCTTTATAAAATAATGTCATGAAATTGTTTATTCAACACGTTTGTATTGTCTCACAAAGCTTGCATTTTCATTTTATACAAGCTTAAAAAGCTTCTCATATGAGATCAAGAATTCACGCACGAGTGGGTATATAGTAATGTGAAATATAATGCAATATTTGGCTATCCACAAAAGGCGGATTTACCGGTTGGATGTATTCTATATATTTAACTTGCGATTTTACTTTATACGAAAGCTTTGCCTGTTTATGAAACAGTCGTTTTAATATAGAAAAATGTAGAAAAATTAATAGGTAATGAAAATGAAAGTAAAAAAAATGAAATACATTATATAATTAAAATGATTTTTAAAATTAATAATCATAGAATATATAAAATATAAGCCTTTTATACAAGCCAATTCAAAATTAACATACCCAGTACAATGTATTTATTAATCATCTTAAATGATTTCTTATAATATTATTTATTTGTAGTTTTACTTAAGATGTTACTTATGTTTTTATTTAAGATAATATATTTATTTAAACAGATATTTATAGCTAATAATTATTTCTTTTATAAATATAAATTTTATTTTGTATGATAATATTTTTTTATAAATAAAATAATAATAATAATAATAATAATAATAATAGTAATAATAAAAGGCTGCATCTGTGTAGTTTGTTTATGTATAAAAAATAAGTAGAATAATTAAGAATAAAAATAAATTTTTATTTCGAATTTTTGTATTCGCTTTTTTTGTTACTTGAGATGTGTAAAAAACAAAAATCAATATGAAAATGAATTTAAAGCTTTTGTAAATGATTAAATTAAAAAATAAAATAATTAGTTAGAAAGAAAATATATATAATTATATATATACTATAGAAAGAAAATATATATAATTTTATTTTTTGTTCGAAAAGCCAATTAGTGTATTAGTGTTCTACGTATATTTGATTTACTTACTCAATATTTGCGGGTTTTGTCAACATTTCTGGACACTGTCGTCTTATGAATGCAACAAGTTAAGAATAAAATATTGCATTTTTAATTTATGTATTTAATGTTAATCAAATTTTCACCTGAACTAGTAGTATACCGCTTTTTATATTTAAGTTCTATTTTCGTTAAACTAAGAAAAAAGAGGGTATTTTTCTTTTTTTCATTAAGGATAGCTAGTGAAGTTATATAGAGCCGTAATATGACGCCGCAATGATAGTCATGAATGCTTTTGAATATGTCAATTTCATCTCTCGTTGATTGTTGAATATACTTTTACTTACGTAGAACGATATAATGTAATGGCAATGATTATTGATACTAATTTTCATGTCTTACTCCAAAATGCGTGATAAGGAGACAATCACAACTACATCTATCCTGCGGTAGACGTTGCAAAAACTTTCACAATCTATTTCGGATATGATCTAGTCAACTTTCTAGTAGTAATGTTATGTATTTGTTATTAGTTAAAGATTCATTCTTATAATATTGGCCGTCATAGTTTTCTTTAAGGTTTAATATTTTTTTCTCGAATATCTAACTAAAAGTTAGATAAATACTTAAATATAGATGATTAAAAAATAAAGATAGAATCTAAATGAGTCTTCCTGAATTTTTTGTAAGAGTAAACCTAGAATCATTTTTATACGTAATGCGAGTATTAATAGAATCTTTTGATATTTTTATTATTTTATATAGCCACGCGTATATTGATGCAATTTTTTCCCGGTGTAACTCTGAAAAAGATATTATTCAGTATATAATACCTTAATCACACGTATTTAGCCCACGATCAAAATAGATTTGCAATCGTATACAAAATGTTTGTATTAATAGATTAATTTCGGCGATATATTTGTGTAATTTTATGTATACAAGCATGTAAGTCTCACTATTATGCTCAAACAATAAGTACACTAATAATAGCAGAAATATTTTCTTAAAAATGCATTCACGACATTTTTGAATCCTTGCAATAGCTGGTGTCATTGCTAAGAATAACATATTTGTACAAGCTTTTCTATTTCTAATAATTCACAACATACTTTATTAATTGTTCAATGATGAAGTGATGCATCCTTTCAAAAATCTGTTTTATTGCGAACGAAATATAATGGATATAATATCTATACAATGGAGCTTCCTCATATTTTACACATTCTACGTAGTATTACCGTGAAATTAAAATTTTGATCCATTAAAACCATTTTTAGAGCACTACATACATATACCATTTGTATGTATAAATGCATAAAAAATACTTGATTTGTTTAAGAGAATTGACAACTATTTCTTCGAATTTTGCTTTTTGATTCAGATGGCAATGCTGCACTGAATAAATATTTATTATTGTACTTATATCCAATACGAATTTTAGGAAATGGTTTTAAAATTTCTAAAGTTAAAATTTTTCAAATCTGATATTTGTAGTTTCGTCATTAACATTGAGTTTTAACCTTTATTTCTCATGAACTTGTTAATCTCATAGAATAAAATCTTATAATTTACAATTATATCATATATTTTTATTCACATTCTTAATCAAAATTAATATTGACGCATACGGTAGTACATAATTGCTGCTAGTTCATACCCACTAATCACTTTACAATTTACAGAATTGTCTATAATTTTATCTAGTTATTCAGTTCCTTGAAATAAAAAACGACTCTGTATTACTTATTAAACTACTAATTGTTCTTTTTAACAGATTACGGAGAACTGTTTAAGAAATTAATAACAACATTTACAATTTATTATTGTTATAAGATATCATTAAAATGATTATTAACAGTCAATTGTTTATTATGGTAATAAATTTTTTCGACTATTAATCATATTAATTATTAATATTATTAGAAAATTAATAATAGATCTATTATTTAAATATATAATAATTATTCATCAGTCATGGAAGAATGTAAATGGTGAAAGAAGTTAGATAGAAAAAAAGGAAAAAAAATTACTCAGACAAGAAAAAAAAATATAGAGAAATATTAAAAGGTAAAAAAGACAGAGAGAAATATTATAGATCAAGTGAAGAGTATATTGGGAAAACCTATTTGTAGACTAATTAATAAAGGAAGGAAAGATAAAAAAAATATTATAACAGGATAGAGAGACAAACAGGTTAGATATTATAAAATAATATACGAGGCAAAGACAATGAAGGAGAAAATGAGGAAGAAGAGAGAGATGGACCAAAGGAAATAGAAACGGTGAGAGAGGAATAAGTATTTATATACAGGAAATAGTATATTAAAAAAAATTTTAGTAAAACCACAGGATAGAACAAAGTATTGATAAAATGTTTAAATACGAAGGAAACACAATAGTAAATGGATTTTAACATAATAAAGAAAAGATAAAGAAATTAAAAAGAAAGAGAAAATTACGAAGTAAAATTTAAGGTACTGGTACAAATTTTAAGATCAGGCACCAAAGAAAATACAAAAAATTATAGGAGAATTAATCTTTTAGACACAGGATATAAAATGTACACATGGATTATAAAAATAAAATAACATATTGAAGCTAATAAAAAATATTATATATACTCGGTATATTTAAAAGATAAGTAGTAGTTCACCGTTAAAAGACAAAAAAGTTAAAAGGGAGAAATTATCGTATGCTTTGCTAATATAAAAGAGCTTATAAATAAGACAGAAAGAGATAAAATAATAAAAAAATACTTGATTGATTGTATCGAAGAAATATATAGAAATTCCAAGGAAAAAATTAAGATAGAAGAGATACTTATAGAAATTAATATCAAGAAAACAATAAGACAATGATATTCTATGAACCTAGCATTACTTAAAATAGCATTGATAGATCTGAAAGAAATCTGAAGAAATCTGAAAAATCCAGAAACTCAGACATAAAAAGGTAAGAAGATTATATTACTCTCAACGCATACGGATGACACAATAATTTTGATAAAAAACCAGGGATAATTAAATGCGTTGTTACGAATTTCAGAAACTACATATAAAGGAACATCTAAAACTAAATGTAGAAAAAAACAAAAATAATTAAGTTCATGAAAACGGGAAGAATAAAAATAAAATTTAAGTGGAAAACTAACAAAATAGAAACAGTTAAGAAATTTTCATATTTAGAATACAGATTCAATGAAAATACCAATGTTATGAGTATACCAAATATATGTTCAGAGGAACGAATAGTGTATTATAGAAAGCACGAAACATACCCGAAAAATGATTTCAAAAGGATTTCAATACAAAGATAAAAATTTGATACGGTTATGGAAAATATATTAGTTTATCTTTATTAGTTTAATTATAGAAACTATATTAGTTTAATTAGTCCAAATTTTTTAATAGAAAACCTACAAAAATATATATAAAATGAATATTAAATCTACAAAATACACCGTATCACATCTGGAAATAACAGGTTATAATTAAGTTAAGTTAAAAAGCAATTAAGTCTGAATAATAATACATAATAATAAAAAAAATAATAAATAGTAAAATTCTCAAAAAAAATTTTATAAAAATATAAAAATAAAAATAAAATGAGGAAAAGATTTTAAAAGATATAGAAGGATAAAAACAGATTGAAAGGGAGAAACAAAATGAAAAATAGTAAAAGCAATTTTAACCAAAATAGAGTAATTCGTGTAATTATATATTTTTCCCCTACCCTTTTCAATGACCAGTTCCTCGTATTCTATCTTAGTATTTGATGATTGAATTTAACTCAGCTACTACTTCTGTTCTTAGCATATCGTCTCTGACTCTCTTGATTAAATATAATATAGTAAACTACTGATACTCATTTACCGTATTATAAATACTTCTTCATTGTTAATTATTTTAGCCTTATTTTTCCCTGTTTATTATCATTAAACCAACTCTTTTTCAGTTATTTTGGAATTTAAATCTCATCCAAAAACTTTAATTTTATTTCTTATCCATACGATGCCTATTTTTTCAAAATGTTTTCTCTTTTATCATGCATATAAACTACCACAATATTTTAATGTTACAAGTTATTAATCTTTATATCTCTTAGTATTATGTACTCATTATTTTATTTCAAAAACCACTCTTCCTTTACCCCTTGTCATTACTGAGTTTTTCTTGTATACTTTTTACCCTTTTTTCTAAAACAATCTCTCTGTATATTCTACCACTTTCTGGTCTAAAATAAATCCCCAGTCTTAGACCACTATATTCTCTACGCCAGCCACATTAAAAAACACCATATTTTAAAAATCTTTTGTCCTTTATGCTACATTATATTTCTTTTGACTATCGCTTCGTCCATTTTTTCTAACCAATGGCTTATTGTTCTCTCTCTCTCTCTATTTTTATGTATCTTATGAATAGTACATTTCCATCGTCATTTCTGTTCTCTAGTCTATCTGTGAAAATTTGTATTATATTTTTCTTTCTTTTTCTCCTATTTTTCTCAATTTATCCGTAACTGTTTTTATATTTGCTGTATATAAAAATGTTAAGTCTTTCTATAATATCTTTTGCCTCTTTCTTATGCTCATTCTTCATAAATTCATAATTTATTTCATAATTTTCTCCGTTTTCTTAAGTAATTCCTATATAATTTTTTCTTGTCATTCTTATTTTCTATATATTTTTTTTATTCACTCTTACTTTGTTCTTTCTTTCTCTTAATCTCTTCTTCAAATTTGCTAAACTACTTTCTTATACCTTTTATCTCAGACTTTCTACATATTCTTTTACAAAGAATTCTTCTAAATAATGAATTTAATGTCTTTGACCAATTTTTTCTACTTTTTTCAGTTTTCCGTTTTCAAATTCGTTTTTTTTTCCAAGGAAGAAATGAATTTTTTCTTTCCTTCTTTGCTAATCATAAAAATAGATGTGTCTATTTATGTTCATTTTTTATATTTTCTTTTTTTCTTTTGAAACTGGTCGTTCAATGTGCTATTCTTGCTTCCTGTATTACTGTTGCAGTCTCTATTGCAATTCTTTCTATCTTTACCGTCTCTACTTTTGTTTGTACAAAAACTTCATATTCTCTTTTAATTTACCATCCAACCATTTAAACTCAATCTTATAATTACTTATTTTATGAACTGATCTATCATTTTTATTAATTTACTTCTTTCTGTCATCTTATGACGTGTCCTTCTAATTCTTCACTCTTCTTCATTTTTCCTATTCTTAAACCACGCATTCACTATTTCAATCTTTTTCACAGTTATTTTAATTCACGGATTGTGTATATTAAAATTAAAATTTATTAAAAATTTTACAAATTTTTTAAGAATTTGACGGAGACCTTGCTCCGGAGAGCTCGGGGCAGGTCCAGCGTCAAGGCGCCGAGGGGGGAAATATTCCCTCTCCCCGGGTCTCCTCCGGTTCGGAGGAGAGAAAAACGCTCGCCAGCGCTTTCCTGGGCCTCTCCTGAGTCGCCCAGTGGACGGGGGCCGGCGTGGGCTGGAGGCCGTAGTTGATTCCTGCGTCGTCGGCTGGGGGCGATGCACTGGCCTGGTTGGCGCGGTGCGTACGGGGCTTAGAAGGCCGATGATCGTGGTGCGCTCGCTGGGCTGGAGGCTCGCCCTGAGAAGGGCGGCTGGCGCGGCGCCGAAGCTTTTGCCGGCTTCGGGCTTTCTCGCAATGTACAGCGTACCTAGTTTTTATGTGCACGCGACGTTGATGTTCGCCCTGAGAAGGGCGGATTGGAGTACGAGGTGCGAAAAAATCTATGGCGTGGACGGGAGCAGGCTTCCCGTGGCTACGGCGTAGTGTTCTTCTTGCCTTTACGGCGATTCCAATCTCTGCCATTTGGCCAAGAACCTTCGGCTTAAATACCTTTCCCGAGCGGGAAGTCGAGCGTGCAGGGCGGCACTTGTTCGGTGCATTCGGACCTGTGCGTCGAACACATCGAAACGCGCGGCTGGGGCCTTCCCCGCGGCCGTCTACCTTGCCGTCATAAGCCGAGTCTCTACCGCCTCCCGTCGCCTAGACGCGTTTACGGCCCCCAATCATCCGTCGGGCGACAAGTGCCATAAACCGCCCGACCCGGATTTTTGCTTATGTCGGCTGGGTCCCTTTTGTTTTCACTTTACGGCCTCGGTGGTCGGTCGCGGCAACGCGCCGCACACTTGGCACGGCCGCGCCCCGCCCGGTTGACCCGACGTGCGTCAAATTTTTTATACCAACTGATCATCTACGTAGAACTCTTAACAAGTATCAGTATAAACTATCCAGGTGATATCGTAAGCCTTTTTTTATTTATAATTAGGCTAAACGTAATTAGAAAAATAAAATCTTAATAAAATCAACATATAATGTGGTTTTTACTGAATGAAAATAAATATAAAGTAATGAAGTCACTTCGATAAAAAACACATTAAATAAAAATATTGAACTAAGAAAAATATATAATAATTAAATAATTAAAATAAGGATATATCAATTAAGAACTAAACTACTTGAAATATGTTATACTCTTTTAATATTCAATCTGTCTCGGTAAAAATTTATGAAGTTTAAGTTTAAAAATATTTCGAGTTGTTTTTAATATTGACCTAGTAACATTATCATTCTAGTTTAAGTTAAGTTTAGTCTAATTGAGTTGATGTATAGATAAAATCTAATTAAGCATACTTCAATCAGAATAAATTAAAGAAGATATAGAAAAATAAATACATTAAGAATTAATAAATTAGAGCTATTTTAAAATTTTAGAGATGAATAATTAAACAATGATCATGCTAAGAATTCTTAAAAATATCCATATATAATAAAACATTTATTTGAAACTCAATCTTATCAAATTCAATTTGAACAGGTGAGCACACTTGGAGATATTGTAATCTAAGCAATATCTCTCAGGTGGTAATAGCTAAGCTTAAAAACTTTATATCCACAAAGTTCTTTCCATCTTTCGTAACATAAAAAGAAAAATTATAATTAAGTACTTAAGGAAAGTTTCAATTTTTTATTAAAAAATTTGTTTAATAACACTATAACTAAATAAAAAAGAAATAAAAACGGAATCCAAACAAAAAGGGGATATCACAAGTGGCATGGGCAGATATGCGAAAGGCAGAGTATAGTGAAAAAAACGAAAATTAATACAAAGATTTAAAAAAGATAATAAAATAAAAAGAAAAAAATCTTAAATATATTATACAACGTTCTTTTAAGTAGAAAGTAAAATAAAAGAAAAAAATAAAGAGATACAACGTAAAAAAGTAATATTAGGAGTAAAGAAGAAAAACGGAAATAAAAGTGAAACAATGTGCCATATATATATATATATTATATATATATATAAAACTAACTTCAATACCAAATAGCGATTACAGTAGACTTATATTTAGACCTGTCAGAACAATTTACATTATATAACCATTATGTAGTACAATATTTAAAGTATTTACAAATATAAGAAAAAATGAAATCTTTATTATCAAGATAAATTGAGCATCTTCTTAGTTAAAAAATTAATTTTCATTTTTTGGATAAATATAATTTATTTAATCAGAATTTATTTGTTTAATCATTATTCGGCTTAATAATGCGATTAATAAATATATGTTTATATTATAAAAAAAAAATCTTTTGTTAATAAAAGAAAAAAAAATTTTTTAATTTAGTCGATTCTTCATTTAGTTTTATTTTTTCTTTAAATGAAGGATTGTTATTTTAACAAAATTTCCAATTTATCTAATGTACTTTGTGCTCTAATAAATTAAAAATTATTATCGTAAAATCAAGTTTCAATACTAATGTAAAAATATTGTAAAATACCAATGATAAATGTTAGGTCACCATAATTAAAGGCATGTAAAAATAAAAATAAATAATCTTATTAATTTATTATTCTTATATAAAAAAGGAAACAAGATCATATCTTATAAAATTTAACAATCAGTATATATTCATTTACCATAATTACCCATAATTTTTTCATCATAGAAAAGTAATACAACTTTTACATTTTTAAAATACATAGTATTCAAAATTAGTATTATCTCATCAAGATTTAAAATATAAAAGAAAAGAATGGAAAAAATGAAGGCCACAGAATCATTGAATATCGCGTTTTCAATCTGCCACTCTATATTGACAATTTCAAGCAAATGCGGATAAGCCGATGCGCGTCGAGGCGTACACTCAGCTCACATTGGCGTTAAATAAGAGAGCAAGTCGAGACATACCAACGCGACGAAGCACACTTCCCCACCTCCGGATGCCTCCGGCATAATTGCCTGTGAAATCACTAGATGGGTTTGCTTGTTGTTTTCTTTATACATAGGTATACGTCCAGGGTTATGATAAAAAGCAGTTAGAAAGTTGTCAAAGCTTTAGACAACTCCGTATTTGGCTTTTTTCATCATTCATTTTACATTTTCATACTTTATTACTCTTTATAATTACTTTTATTTTACATGCATAAAAAAAATACCGAATTTTTCATATGAAACTAAATTTTTGTAAAAAATATGATTTTCAAATTCTATATATAAATTATAAATATATATAAATATAAGTAAAAATATTATCTCAAATTATTTAAAAGAATTGATTTTATGTATGTAGAAGAATCGAACATTTGAAAATTTTACTTCATATTTATAATTAACTGAAAAAATAACGTTAGAGGCTAAAAAAATATACTTTACTAATTATATTTCAAAAGTATCAATAACTAAAATAATAAATGTATAAACAAGTAATATTACAGATGACCAAGCTGTACAGATATTTAAAAAAATACTTTTAAGTAATGGAAAAAAACGCAATGCATATTTATCTAAGATCCAAATAATTAAATCATAGTTCCTTTGTAACTGTCTATTCAATTCAATTAGAAGGCGATTACTTTTTTTATTATATTGCTTTTAATTTGTAATAAAATTCTACGAATAATAACAAAAATAGATAAAATTAAAGATATATTACTAAAAAATATCGACACATGGAAATCTCAAAAAATATATAAAAATAAGAATAGAAAAAAGTATATACGAAAAACATAAAATAAAAAAAATGTAATTAAGTAAACAGCAAGGTATAAATTTGTAAATATATAAATTGTAGAATACAGAAATTAGCTATTATAATATTATTATTTTTCAGTATATTAATTTTTAATAACATTTTTATTTAAAAATATTTTTTTTAATTATTATTGTTTTTATAAGCTTGCTATTCATAGGTAAATACTTACCTAAATATATATTTTTCAATATACATATAGTTTTTTTTACTACAACTATAATATTAAATGAAGTTTCATATTACTTTTATCAATATTAGTACCAACAATTAGTTTCAAAATATAAAGTACGCCACATTAAATAAATCTAATAAATCAATTAATTTTACAGCTTGTTCCAAAATTCACTTAGGCAAGTATTAGAAATGACATATAATTTATTCATGTAGTACAGAAATAGATAGGATAGATATATTTTAGATGTATCGATCATACGGTCATATTTACAAACTATGTGGAATTAATGTTTCGATTGAACCGATATGGTTGGCTTTTCAATTAAGAGAATTAGACTCCTCATTACTGAGAATAAAGAAAACTAGTATTTAATTAATCAATTAATATCTCCTACCTATGGAAAAGTTTGCTTAATAAACTAAGATTGTTAAATTACTAAAAGAAACAGTATTGTTCTAATTTTATGATCAAGCTAAAAATAAGCAGGAGCTGCACAAATTTTATTACGAAATTTTATTGCTCGTTTTCTTTTTTCCCTTTGGTGATGCCGAACATGCTTCAAAGCTTGATGGATGAATTTAGCCTACAGGCTGGCCAACCTAATGGAAACAAGAAATTGCTGTAAATAGAGTTATCTATGCTCGGGTGGTCTTATCAAATATGATGCCGCAATGGTGCGATGACTGATTTTCGTTTTTGCTTCTTTCTCTATAAATTCTTTTTTATCTCAACAATTTTTTAACGAACAGTTGTAAATGTGAATTCATTTCCCATTGATATTTTAAATATTTTTATTTTACTCTATAATGTCAATAACTGTTTCATACTATATTGATAATTTTTAAACGATTCGCTTATTCAATTATTTTTTAATTAAATGAAAATAAAATTTGATTCAGATTTTTACTAAATTTTATTAGTATAATTTATTTACTTTATTTACTAAATATTTTAATACGTTTAGAACTAGTTTACTACAGAATTATTTTTGTTATAAACTTTTTTACAAATTATTGGTAGATATAAAAATGTATGTTACAATCCTTTTCGTATAAACACACACATAAACGTTTGCTCATAAGTTATTTTCTCTTTTGGTCAAAAATTTTTTTATATATTATACCTTATGAAAATAATTAAATGTTCGTTCACTTAATTCACGTTTAAATGTATATAATGTATTTTACGAAAACTAGAGAAAGAATTAATAAATAATTATTAAATTTTTATATTATTTATATATATACGAATAAATATTTGTGTAAAATCGAAATAATTGTTAAATTAAAAATCGTAAAAAATAAATATATTTTTAGATTAAAAAAGCGAACAGAATTATAATAAAATAAAAAGTTTTATTTATAATTGATAATAAGGTTCATATTAATTTAAACAATATAGAATGAATATTATTACAAAAATGAGTAGACTGAACACGTAACCGATGTCCATATGATTAGTATTGATCTAATTCATAAAATAATTTAAAGATAATAAATGCTTGTATACATAATTTTCGAGTTCTTCGTTTATTATATATTTTAATTACTTAGTCTTTACGTAGAAGAAAAAATATATCTGTCGTATAAATTTAATGTATGAATTACAACTGAATATTTTTATCTTCATCGCCAGAACAGTTGCATTACGACGCGAATTTATACGAACAGATGAACTATAAAATGTAAATTATTTATGTATTAAAATTCTTATAAATTTAGCAAAACTATATAATCTTTTTATTGTATGTAAATCTGTATAATAATTGTGATGAAAAGCGTAATCATATTTTAATATGATCTTTAATTAATTAAGAAATTTATTGTAAAAATAAAGCAAAAAATTTATGAATGTATTGTAATCGTATAATCAATATGATTTCATTAGAATAATATATTTATATGTTTATAAACTCAAAATAAATTTTAAGTAATAACAACGACCAATTAATATAATCGTTTAAAAACAATACGGTATATAACTATATTATCTTTAATACATCAAAATTATAAACAAACTTATAAAAATTACTTATTGAAAATTAGTGATTATATTATAATGATTATTATATTTATAATTACAATTTATTAATGTAATAAAAAAATATTAAAACATATAGTTTTCCCCTCAATCTTCATTTACTAAAATAAGTTATAGATTATCAAGCATCAAAGTTTTAAATAAAGTACGATATTATTTGTTATCAACATAGTTTGAACCCTTATAATTTTTTTAGCTGTATTCATCATTTAAAATAAGTCAATGTTTTATATACTGTATCTATTGCGTATTTATAGATAGTTTGAAAAAATATTTCTCTTTGTACCACATTTAAATTCGACTACATGAAATTTTTAACCTTTATATTAAACATTAATCTTATTTTATATATTTATGTTGGTTTAAAATTATACTAAATATTACAATATGTTGATACTTTTATCCTTATTTTAGATTATTTATTAATCTTTATAATTTTAAATACATGAGTAACAATTGATACTAAAACGAACAAAACAGATTTATATTAAAAATAATTTCCTGTTTTTAAATTTTCAAAATATTCTTAACTAACAATTATTTTGCATATAATTATAAAAAAAACTTGAGTTTAATATAACGAAAAAGTGTAAATACTGTACTAGATAATTTTTTAACTAATTTTTAATTTAAGCTTAGTATGATAAATTCAACAAAATTTTATTATTTGTTATGTAACATTTATAAATTCTTATTTGTATATTATAGTCAAAAATCATGCAATAATATCAAGTCATATATAAATTATATAACTATACAAAATTATAAGTATAATTATTTAAAATATACATTCATATCTTAGATTAAGTAAGTTTAAAAAATATCAATTCATAAAATTGTAAGAATTTTAACACATAGTATTTATGATAAAAATATTATGACTATTCTTTTTTCATTAACTTAAGCTGTCCATAAAAAAACAAACATATTTCTTATTAATTTTAAAAATTTTACATTTTTTTTCAAAATTAATTGATTTAATCCGTTATATACATTTATTCTTTTAAAATGTCTGCCATACTTTCAGAAATGTCAAACTAACTAGTTGCGCATTAAAGCCTTTTCAAAATTACGCCTTTTAACATGAAAATGGTCAATCATCCATCTAACAAATTCGGTATGCGCATCTTTCATATTGCTGTAAGAATATAAACGTGATTTGGATAACTTCGTTAGTGTGCTGAAGTGTATTAGTTAGTGTAAATAACATCACTTGTCGCATTTTTATACTTGATTACTCATTCTCCTTTTTCCTCAATCGTTTTTTTCTTGGCTTTGTTCAACTTTTATGCAAGCAAATTTTACTTTTCTCTCTCCCTCTCTTTCTCTCTCTCTCTCTCTCTCTCTCTCTCTCTCTCTCAACAATATAAAAATATTAAAACTAACTTTATCACAATCAAAAGGTAATTCACAAGATCTGTAACGAGCAATGATTGGTGTAATTCTTTTTTTTTGTGTATGACCAACTTTTTCTTATTTTCTAATATTTTTGTACTTATGGAAAAGTTTTCTTTTTTACTTTTACATATTAGATGCTTAAATTGTATACTATATACGCTTTTCTCCTTTCAGTAAATAAAAAGTTTTTATAAAATTTATTATTACATTTTTTTATAAATGCAAAAAACTGTTAGTTATTTGTATCAAATAATTATGAAAATTAGAATGCGAATGAAGAAACTCATTTTTATAAACATTCTATTGTTTATTTTTCTTCTATACATTTAAATATTGGTACTTATTATTTATAGTTACTACCGTATTACTCATAAAATATGTATGAAGTAACATATTTATTACATATTAATATTTTTTTAATTATTCAACAACTATTTATTCATTTAGAAGTTTTTAAATGTAGAGAATAACTTTGAGAATACATATAAAAGGCAAATAGATCTATTAAACACGATTAATCTAAACTAAAAATAAATGTATGTCATTAATGTAATAAAATGTATCAAAACCAGATCTAAGCTGTGAAAATTACTGGTATAGAATATTTCTTGTTGTTTATAATACGCTAATTTTATGTAAAATCTATTTATAGGTATTATAATAACATATTTATCAATATTATTATTATTAAGAAATGTATTTTATAATTTGCTTATACAAGAATTTAAAAAATTTATAGATTATTAAAATAAATTTTATATTAAATTTGTATTCGATTATATTAATAATAGACTTTAACAAATATTAGTTGGTATACAATACTATTTTTAACTTATGAATGATAATTTATAAGTATATGATTAAAAATGATTGATATCAAAAATACCACACTGAACGAGAAAATATTATATATTAAATTAATAATTTTTAAAATAATAATAAAGTAATAATGAAACAAATAATAATTTTTGACTTACAAATTATCGATTAAAAATATAAACTTCAATTGATAAATTAAATCGAAATTCAAATTTTTTAAATTACGTTTTTATGAAATTCGTTTTGTTTTTAATTTTTAACCTTAACGTTTTTTTAGCCTTTACTTACGTTGATTTATTACATTTAATAGTAATATATATTTAATAGGAACATCATCATTAAAAACCTGTTTTATTTTATACGTGTATTTTAAAAAAAGTTTGTCATAAAATAGTAAAAAGGTCTTGAATATGGTAGGTGCCCTTAAAAAAATAAGCCAAAATACCATGTTATAACTTTAGCTAGTTTACGCTACATCACGTACGGGGAGAGGCTTATTCTTTGCATTGAGATAAATACAGATTTGACATAATTGGAACAAGATTACAAGAAAGGTGACGGAGGACTTTTGACAGTGGTAATCAGACATTGAATGCTCTCATTACATATCGACGACTTTATAAACTCAATCTTACAATATCAATAAAAATTAATATCACATTGATTGTAAAATTATAACACCAATATCTTATTTATCAGAGATTACGCATTGACTCAATCTTTCAACATTCAGCATACTGTTTCTCCATCTATATATTAGTAATTACATCTGAGCATTTTACTATATATGTTACATATGTATTTATTCAAAACCCTATTCCTCGAACATTAGGTAAGTTACCTATCCTCACATATTTATTCATCGTGTCTTTTCAATAAAATATATTTTTTAAATTCTTTTAAGAGTTGTGTTAGAAAAATATAATAGATTTTTCCTAATATTTTCTACAAATTTCATTCTTGAAGAATAAGCGTAAAAATATGAAGATATTATTTTACTTATGACTTCTATTTTTCGGTAAAAAGTTTTATTCGAATGCTTTTTGCAAATGTCAATTTAACGTATTATATGAAATTACGATAAAAACTATGACATTCACTATTTTTCGTTGGGTAACTTCTGTGCATCGCATTTTCACGTACGTTTATGTTCTTTCATGATATGATATTCAACTATACTCTCATACTTTAACAATGAAAGTAAATACTTATTTCAGATACAGAACGGGTCTTTTTATAATCATTTTCGTTCAAATACTTTCAATATTTGTGTCTATCTGGAATAGATTTCAAATTTCTACTTTTCTATATATTTTGTAACCTGATGTGTATCAAACTGATCGTTAGTCAACACACATTTACACATAAAGTGGCATCTTTTTTTGCTGTGCTTAGTTTTGGCAAGCATTACTGCACGATTCAGCATTTCCTTCATATCGACTACCGGAAAGTGGGGGAATTACGCAAGGCACCTGTTGTCATCCCATTGATGTGAGGATCTCAGTATCTTGATAGAGGTATAATTACTAAAGACTTAAAAGGAGGACCCCTGAAGTCATCGATACACTTTTAATACCTCTTGTAATCATTGAATAAAAAAATCAAGTCATTAAGTTAGTGATAATTATCGTAGGGGGGAATAGAAACTAATGTCACCATTTGCCGCATTGCTACGTCTACGCTCCTTTCACGTATCGTCATCACCTTACAACCAAAAGAAACAGAGTTCTTTTTTTCTTAATCCTTAATCTTGTTCCTCTCAGTTCCATCCCCTAGGCCTTCAAACTTTGTTAGGCCACGAGGAGTTAGAGAACGGAGGCTCTTCCCCCGGGATGACCGGACTCCTTTCCGATTTCTTACATTCACTCCTTTCAAGCTCAACTCATATTAAACCTATTTAATATTAAAAAAAAATTCTTATTTAATGTACTCACTTACGGAGAAAAACAATTTTTTACAACACTGTGCAGTTGTTTTCCAAGAAGTAACTGAATTCTCTATAGAGAAAGAAATCTCCGTTGAACTTTCTGTTCAATGTATTTAATTCCACTCGTATTAAAGAAATATCCGCCTAATTTTCCCTTGAGAGAATGTTATGTATATTAAATCTAAGAAACTCATTTCTTAGCCTTTAATAAAAGAGTTACCAAATTTTCTCAGTTTGCAAGGCCTTTGGCAGTGTGATATACCACGGATGCCTTAGGTCTGAAATTATGAATTGTGTAATCTATTAGAATAATTATGATTTCATGATTAAAGTAATAGTATTACCTTTCCCATATTTTTCAGATACCAATAATTTGATAAAAAATCAATCTCTTTTGCATATTTGTATAAATTAACTGCTAAATTTTATACAGTGGTGATCAAGTGGACTCACGCACCCACGGTTCGGATCTTCTCTTTAATTTTTATTAATTCTAAAGATTAACTCTAAATCTTAATCCATCAATTCACCATTGGGGACACTATATTAGATTCTATTACATATTATATATATTCACTATTATAGATTCTATCAACAATTTATCTTCCATACATGTTCTATTTTTCTAAAGCTAGAATTCTTGTAGCGATAAATCCTTTGAATTTTATCAACTTGTACAGAGTGAAAAGATATATATCAACTGTATTTCTGATACTCATCTACTAACCACTTTTCATACATATATTGTATTATACATTATGCAAATTCTTCTTCTGTATCTATTTTTATCCTTATTATACATTTTACTCCCTCTCTAGAAATAATAATTTGGATGCGATTTATAACTTACTTCTTTCAAATACTACTACTGTATTGTCCGAACATTACAAAATTAAGCATAGGTGATTAGATCGTTTGTCTTCCAACCAGAAGGATAATTCTCTTTTTAGAATGTTTTTTCATCGCAGTTCAGAAGAATTCTCAAAATACTTTGCTTCTGTAATTTTCATTATGACCTATGTTCCTATGTTCTTTTTGTTTAGTTGCAGGAATTGTCAATTTTCTCACTTTTTGAGATATGTTTAAAAATTATGACCTGATACTTGCTCTTGTGGCGGTGACTCAATTACCAGTATTATAACCAATTTATCGATAACCAATGCTTATCGTGACGCATCGATCAACTATTAATTAATATCAGCGACATGATTGGTTGGTCATGCGCACATGACACAATTTGCATATTTTGAGTGTTACATTTTCTTATATATAGTAATCAATTCATTATCAATCTTATTCTCTTGTTCAACTACTCTTACGTTAAGCATATGTTATAATTATCTTAATTGCAAATCTAGATTTATTCCTACAATCATACATAAATTAACAATAAAATTTACACTGAGCTATTTTTCTATGATTAATAACACATAATCTTATATTTACTAGTTACGGAGAACATAATTAATCTTTAAATTACAGATATTCAGCCACATGGTTACCGCACGCCATCAATTTCAACTAAAAATTGTTCTCGAGTGAGACAACAAAATTCAATAGTTATTACTCAAAACATTTACATAATAAAAGAGATTAACAGCGGTCAATAGTTTTACAATCTTTTAAGAAGTGCATTACAAATTATTCAAATAAATACAAATTCAATTTTATAGTAAACAAACTTTAAAATTATTCATTTTCGCCAAAAAGTAGTCCTTACTACCTTCTGAATAGAGATAGGTAAAAAATTATAAAGCATTTTCTGAAACACTCAAGTACCATCTTATATTAATCGCAATTCTTTAGCTGTATAATAATCCCTTATACCCCTCAAAAACTTGATTTACATCTTTTTGCGATTACCTATAAACATAAGATCGACTATATATGTGTATAACATAGTAATATTAGAAGAGTTAAGAAAGTTACTTAGAAGATTTATATTTCATGGAAAGAAAAGATTTGGAATTGAACAAGGATAAGATTAAAATGTTGAGATTTAGAAAAATTGATGGTTATAAAAAAAATAATTTTTATAGAATAATGAAAGTATTAAAATAGTTAAACAGTTCTCGTATCTTGGATACACATTTTTACAAATAATAGTGACGAATTAAATAAAAAATTATTAGTAGAGAGCGTTAACATATTATTAAGCAAAGTTTACAGCATTTCAAAAAGTCTATTTTAAGAAGATTTCAAAACTAAAATAATAGTATTTGCTGCTCCAATAGAATGTTCTATTGTATGGTGCAGAAATATGGGGTTAAAAAGATAATAAAGAAACTGAACGTATTAAAAAATTTATTTTAATATAGTTTGAACCTTGACAGACATTGTTTTGATATTAAAAAATAAAAGAAACAGGATTGAAATTAAAGCGGCATAAAAGTGCAATTACTTTTGAAAATAATATTATAAACAGTAAGAGGATGGAATAAATCAAAGAATGCGTAAAAAAGAGCAAGAATAGAGGAATAAAAATTACTGGAGAACAATGGATTAAAAGAAAAAAAAAATATTTTAGAAATAATGTGTTTATGACAAGGCTTCGGATGATCTTAGAGAAAGTGAAAGGAGAAATTTGAAAACGTTGAGACATTATGGGATGAGGTAAGAAATATAAAAAAAGAGCAGCAGATATAATTGTAGATTAGTCATATCGAAAAATCTAAATATACTGAAGAATTTATTCTTGTCGTATTAGAAAGAATAAAAAATAAAAAATGTATATATGAAAAAAATTTGGTATGAAAATTTTAACAAGATTTAAGATGAGAAATGAAATTAGAGAAAACAAACATTGGCTATCAGAAGAAGAAAAAGTATGTACGCTATATAAAGAAAAGATAGAATAGTGATGATATTTACAGAAGAGTGTAGAGAAATAGAAATCAAGACAAGCAAAGCAACTGGGAAAATTGCATGAAAGGGAGCAAAAAGAATATAAGTTTTCTGTACAAAATATACTAGTAGAGAGAAGAGAGAGAGAGAGAGAGAGAGAGAGAGAGAGAGAGAGAGAGAAGAGAGAGAGAGAGGAAAAAGCAATAAGAAGATAGGTGATTGATATAAAAAATATGTGCAAGTTTAATATATTGGGATAGGAAGAATAAAAAACCAAAGTGTAGCAAGTCAAGTATAAAATTAAGTAGTATTAATTAAGAGCATAAAAATGTCTCACAGTTATATTATATGTAGTTTGTATTCTTGTATATTCAATGTTATTCTACAAAACTTATATATTCTTATATATTCTTCAAATTTCTTATGCATTTCAGTTTTTTAGAATTGCCTGACTCTCTAAGTACAGTCCACTTTTTAAGAACTTTTCACTTATTTCTTCTACCCTTTAATTCCTCAGGAACTTCAAAACTAAAACAAAACAATAATTGCTAAATACGTCAGGTCAACTACTAATTTTCTCTTTTATTGAATTTTATAATAACATTCACAGACCTTCGGTTTCGCCTTTTCTAATATAAACTTATCCGTTTATAAACAGTCTCTAAAGACCACGACCTTAACGTAGCCTACATTTATTAACTTCTTTGACTATTTTTTTAATTGGATGGTAACAAACAGTAAACTAAAAGAACTTATTCAAGAGAAGCAAAGTGTTGGCGGAAAAAAAGTAAGAAGAGATGTAATAGATGAAATAAAATTTGGTTTAAAGTATTTTCGAACAGAAAAGAAAATTTTATGGAAATATATTGAAAATTAATTAAAAATTTTGCAATAAGTCAAAAAATTGTCTATAAAATTATTTATTTATAAATGGACATTATAAATTCATTGATAAAGATGTATCTATGCTGTATATGAAATACAGAAAATTAAAAAAAAATAAAAAACAATATGAGAATAAATGGGATGGTAAACAAAAAAGATGTGGATAGAAGAAATCAAAAGACAAAAAAGTAAACAAGGAAGAAAACAATGTAATAAAATAGATTAAAGAAAGAGAATTATTTGTTTTGAAAGAAAAAACGAAGGAAAAGATATTAAATTTATGTGTAACTGCATAAGAGGAACATTTATAGTAGACCCATGTAGAAGTTTAGAACAAATTATATATGAAATAACGAAGGAAAGAAAAAATCAGAATCGAGACAATTGCAAAATATAGGATGGATAATAAAACGCGTGAAAACAAATACTGGTTAGTACACTTAAATTAAAATTGTTATTGTGCAATAATGACTGAATACAAAAAAAATTCTTAAAGCAAAGATTTTAATATATTATATAAAATTTATTAAAGCAGAGAGAGAAGAAATATGGAAAGGAAATATCGTAGGAAGGCAGTATTAGAATTAATAAAACAAAATTAATTTCCATAAACAAGATTATTATTTCAATTATCGTAATAAAGTTTCTAACACATATATATTTAAATATAATAGTAATATAATAATAATATATTAAATATATATTATATATAAACTTTTTTTTGTATTTTTTATAATTTTTAAACTTTTTTGTAATTTTTTTGTAACTGTAACAAAAAAATTAATAATTATTTAAAATTTTTGGTAATTATAATAATAGTTTTCATATAAAGTATTTTTTAATTTACATTGCTATATTATATACAAAAATTTATATAAATATGGTATTTGAAACGTAATATAAAACAATGAAAATTGTATTTTTAATTTCTTTCAATGTATGTTATGATTCTAAATATATAAAACAAATTTATTAATCTAAAATAAAGAAAATTTATTCTATCTGAAAATAAAGATACTATTTTTTATTGATAAACTTTTTATTTTTTTTTAACTTTTCTTTTTTATTATTCTCAATAACGTATTTAACCCGATTCTTATAGACCATATTTATATATGACGTTAAAATAAAGTTAAAGAATTAATACAAAATGATCTGACGTTTAATAAAAATTTTGTTAATTAAAAAAAGATATTTTTTAAATAAGATTTTTTGATCTGAGATTATAATATTGATTTCATAAAACTAAATTATTTTCAAAATAGAAATTAAAGTTATGGAAACTCATAACAAATAATTTTATATAAATAATACTTTTATATATTATGTAATAGTCGAGAATAAATACAATTAAAAAAATCTGTAATGTACTTACATACATTCACGCCACTTAACACACTCTGCAAGACATGCTACACATTACACGCGCTATTAGAAACCTTTTACGCTTGCACTTTTCGAACAAATTTGAATTAAAATCAAAACAGACAAAACTTTAATATATCGTCACTTTCTCATGCTCTTACCACTGCTAAGCACACGAATATCATCTCGAATCTTACATTACTCGCGAATTCTTGAATTGCAAAATAATAAGGAACTTTTCGTTTAAAAATTACTCAGCGGAATATTATATTCTACAAAAAGCGTATTTTTTAGAACTTAAATTAAGAATTTTTTAAGCACATTCGAATACTCGAAATATATAAAAAGAGCTGCCTGCAAACGTGCAGCGCCTATTATTATTTCTACTTTCATAAAATACACTCGTATACTACGCAACAACTCTGTCAAAATCGAATACAATAAGAACTTAGTCATTGTAACGAAGAATTCATCATTAAATAAAATTTAAAAAATTTACAAGTGTAAACAAATTTGTTCAATTAAAACCTGAAAGTCCACACGTTCCTTAAAAATGTATTATATATTTATTATTTATGATTAATGTTAATTAAATTAATAATAATCACTTGAAGTAGATTTTAATCATTGCTGCCGTAAAAAAGATTATTTTAAGGATATAATATTAATTTTATTGCAACAAACATTAATTTAAAAAATACTTATTAAATCCATACTGTTACTTCTTATATAGTAGAATTTAATTAAAAATTTTATTTGAAATAACGCATATTCATATTAATATTTAATATATTTCTATTTCTCGAATCATAAATAATATAGTATAACTTTACTTTTGATATTAAATAAGATAACAAAATTTGATATTAAATAACAACAAAATAAAAAAAATAAAATAATGATATATTAGGTACTATGATGTTCTTAAAAAGCTAACAAACATAGAAAGACCAAAAATAACGCGAGATTGCTATTGCAGATATTATACGAAAGGGACTATAAGAGAAATAAGGGGATGGAGTCAGGGTAAAGTTAAATTAAATCATACTGCAGGCAACTAATATTCTAGTTTATCTGGCGAGACATTAACGTGCTAAAGTAAACCTTCCCCTCCTATGTACTATGTACTGGTTCGCATACGCTAACGCTCCTGAACTTAAAATCAAGATTCCCAAAGTTGCAGTAGCAAAGACGTAGAAGAGCACAAGGCATCCTTCCTGTTAAGCTGCGCGTGAAAATATTAATTATTATACCAATTATTAATAACTTCTTGCTACGTTCACAGAATCACACGCGTTTAACTCACCTCGTAATACCGAGTACGTATACTCTCTACATTACCCAATGATCTTTACTTTTATCTCTTACTTAAATTCAGATTCCCTTTTTTTAAATTTTTAAACTGATTTAAAATTTTTCGTTGTTCTACTCATTTTGAGAATTCATTTAAAAAATCTGGCAGTTTTTACAATTTAAAAGAATTATCCATGGTAATTTTAACTACATTACGAGTAAAATATAAAAATATAAATACCTTGCAATTTTTTATTTCATATAATTAAATTATTACATATTTAAAAACATTTAATTTAAATATTTAATATTTAATTTTAATAAAGTGATTTAAGAATGTATGAATTTGCAACTAAATTAAAATTGATGAAAGGAAAAAAAATTTTTTATGAAATTAAAAATTAAAATTAATAAGCAGATAAAAAGAAAGTAAATTGAAGGATAATTGGTTTAACTCAGAGCATTTAGAATATTCTAAACATTAATTTTATATTTATACAAAATATAGTCATTGTAATTAATATTCAAAGTTAAAATGAGATTAAACTTATATTTAAAACAAAACTACTGTAATGAATTAGAATATTAGAAATTTTGGAAAAATTAAAAAAAGAATTTACAGAATAGAAGTATAAGAAAGTATAAAGAAGATATTAATATGATAAAATAAACATTCAAGATTACAAAAATTAGTAGAAAAAAAACAAATAAAGAAAGAAGCAAACAAAGAAACAAAAAAGAAAATAAAATAAAATCAAAGAAACAAAACAAAAAGATTATAAAATTATTTGCTACTAAAAATTTATTGAATAAAGGAAACAGAAAAGACATAAGAATATAGATAATGATATGTAGGTTATATATATAATAAATTAAATTGTAATAAATAAATATAATAAAAACTGTATAAGACAATAAAAAATAATATTAAAAAGTGCAAATTGAAGAATTTATCAATACAAGATTTAGTAATATGATAAACATTTACAAAATTTAATGTAGTTTTGTTTATTTATTAGTTATAAATAAGAAATAAAGTACAAGAATAGAGTATATAACAAGATAGAGCAAAACATTATAACATTAAAATAGAAATTTTTAAAAATTTTTCATCGAAATAAAACAATTGGTATATAAAAAGATAATTATAGTTAAAAAATAGAATTAGATCTTTTAAATAATAAAGACAAGAAAAAGATAAATATGTGTTTAATTTATATTTTCATATCAACATACGAATCTGTATTAAAAATTGAAACGATCGAAAGATTTCATAAGATTGATAGATAATATAACAAAAATAATTTTCTACGATATTACAAAAGTATAAAAAATAGAATAAAATTAAAGAAAAGAAATAAAAATAAAATATGTTGAGAACAATAATCAAATGTATCTTTAAAATAAGTTAAATCTTTATGTCTAAAACTTAAAGTTTAAAAAGCTTTTTAAATTCATAGCTGAAATGATTCAAGAATTCTTATAAACTATTGTTTAAAACAAAAAGAGAATTTCTTAATAAATAAAAGATTAAATTAAAAAAATTAATAACAGTAATTACAAAAAAGAAATTTCATATATTTTTTAATATTGCAGTCTCATAAACAAGTAATCATTTATTATCAAATAATAAAATTTCTAAATAAATTATAGATCATTAATATTTATTTTAATTAAAAAAATAATATTTGAGATAAATATGATTTATGCAACATTTTTTCTTTATTTTTAATGTGTATAATTTTTTATAAAAAAAATCATCGAAGGTATACTATCGGTATAAATAAAATTTTACGGTTTATAAATATCAATATAATAAAAATAAATGGATGTCTAGTAGGAATCTAATTTTACTGTTACAAATATATGAAATATTCAAAGAGATATGATACGTCTTTACAGGAAAGACTATTTTTTTTTTACAAATTTTAAGCATTGGAAGTCTGAAAAAATCGAAAGTAATCGGGTAATTTAATGAATTTAAATTGTCTTGTTACAATTTTTGAGTTAATTAATTTATTGTAATTGTTAAGTTACCTATATCACTTAGATTATAACGAAAATTCAAAGAGAATGAAAATAATACTAGCGAAGGATATTTTTATATATTTAAGGTGATAATGCTACAATAATAAAATTCATGCCAATTTTATATAAATTTTTTCTATTATTTTACCCTTTTTTACACATATTTATTTAGATGAAAATTACATATGCGATTTAATTAACGTGAGTATAGTTCAATGAATTAGACATGTATTTATCAAAGTCTTTTAAACATCATTTTAAAAACTATATTTTATAATGAATTATAAAAGTCTTAAAATAATTTTCATATAATCGTATTTTATATATTTGTCTAGTAATTATAATTAAATATTAATTTGAAAATGTTTTTTAAATTGTTGTTTTATGTGAGCTTAAATTGTTTTTAAAATTCAGTTTTAATATTTTTGAAAATAGAAATTATGTGCTTAGTTTAGAATTATAATTTTGTATTAGACAAAATAGAAAAATGGAATTCTTATCACCATTGATGTACATAATATATTTTTAAAACTTACATAAAAACTTTTTAAAGTTTTTAAAATATTATCGGTAATCAATATCCATATAATTTATTTAAATAATGGATTTGAATCTATAAATTTACTTAAAATTCGTTTGTCTTAATAGTTTGTATTATTCAGCCACATGATTTTTATAAATTTAACACAGTAACAATGTTAAGAAACAAATATGTAACTAATAGCCATTGTCTCATAACTAAAGTTCACAAATCATGTATATACAGGCTTTGTTCTTCTTCTCTCTCTTCGAACCATTATACGCATAAGATAATAAGCCCCTTAGTGTTCAGTGGACTGTAGTAGGATCAACTGAAGCGAAATGGGCTAGATTGGCGTGTACTAATAAACCAACCTCTAACTACGTTTCCTTAGTTACACTACATGTAAATCTATAGTCTCAGGTACCGATGATGTAAACACTCAGTCCATTTCACTTATAATTAATGAATTAAAGTTTATAATACTACTTAAAAAGACTATATATAAATTTTTGTAAAATTGTATTTCAGACCATTACTTTTATAAAAGTCTATTTTTTAAAGCATGTTTTATGTTTTTTCGTATATTTTATAATATTATTGAAACTTAATTATTGTTCTTTCCATTACATATTGCAATTATAAAATGAACGTAGTATACAATAATATTAAAAAGTGATAAAAATATAATTTAAAAAAATTGATAATTTCTGACCAATTTATTCAAGTGTGTTACGACTAAATTAGAATTTAATTATTTATAGTTTTAACGATTTGAAAAAAGTATAGATTGTAGTTGAAAATTTTTATTTTTAAACATTTTTTATAATATTAAAAATGTACATCTTATTTTTTTAAGCTAATGCTATTTTTCGACTTAATTTATCAACAGGATAATTTTCATTTTGTATAAACTTTGCATATCTAAAAGGTTAATTAGCACATCATTATTTATATACTAATTTAATGACTTGAAAGAATTAATTAAGTAAAATACTTACATTTTTTTATATTTTTCTTTTTCTATACTTAATAAAGATGGTCTTGTCGTATTGATTATTTCTATTAAACTTTTTTGTGTAATATTATGATTACAATCATTTTTTAAATTTCCCTATAGAAAGTTTAAAATATTATAGTTATTAATATTTTGGTTTCAATAGAGAAATAATATTTCAATTTATTGAAGATATTACCGAAGCTTCGTCTATTACGTTAAGTCGAGCTTGTATTAAAACAGAATTTAAATCAGCACCAGTAAAATCAGACGTTAAGTCAGCTAGTACTTTCAAATTTAATCTTTGTGTATCAATGTCATGAGTTAGGCAAAGTGCGCATAGTATTTCTTCTCTTTCATTCTGAAAATATATTAATTTCTACTTATGAACATATTGAATTTATTAAATTCAATAATTAAGAATTATATATATTTTTTTTACTTTTTTATTTTTTATGTTCGTTTTAAAATTAGTATTACTAGGTAATTTTTTTATTTTTAATAGTCGATGGAATATTTATAATTTCTTTTCATATAAATCAGTTTTTTAATGAAATTTACACAATGTAATCTTATAACGTAAATTAAATCAAACAAATTCAAAATTCTTTTTGTTTTGAAGTAAATTTAATTAAGTTTTGAAAAATACGAAGTTATTACCGATGTGTTTACGACATACCTTGTTGGGCAACGGACAAAGTAGTGATTTGTCAAGACGACCAGGCCTCAAAAGCGCAGGATCAAGCAGATCGGGGCGTGAAGAGGCCGCGACAACAGCCACTCCCTCTCTATCCTCGATTCCATCCAAGTGGGTTAGCAACTGATTTACCACGCGATCAGTCACCCCAGTGCTGTCGTGTCCCCGTCTATTTTGATTTAACAATTAAAAAGCCTCGATAATCAATGCAACGTAGTCGAAAGCGATTCAATAATGTAACAATTTGTTTATACATATGACAAAAATTTTTAAATAAACTTATTTTATAGAAACAAAGAAATGATGATATGTCGTACAAGTAAATCAGTTAAAAATAAAAAAATTCTTTGATTCTTAAATTTTGTATTTATACTAAATATGAATGAAACCACTTCATATCAAATATTTAACGTTAATATTACATTTTATCTTCATTATGGATCAGGCTTTTTTAATAATTACGAACGAAATATTAAAAATGTTCTTTGTTAAATTATTAAAAATTTTGTAAGAATAATACTGTATTAAGCATTTGTAATCTTATAAGTAGATATCATTGTTTTTTGATATATCAAGCAGATTTGTAAATTTAAAAAATTTAATTAAAAATACCTTGGGGCAAAACTGTCGAATTCGTCGAAAAATATAACACAAGGTCTTGCTCGGTATGCTCTAGAATATATATAGATAGATATTATGTACATAGATAAAATTATATTTTTCTTTAAATTATGATAGATACATTATAAACTTTTATTTAGTTTAACATACTTTTCGAATAAATTGCGTACAGCTTCCTCGCTTGCACCTATAGATTTTGATAAGAGTTCAGGACCCTATAAATATTTAATTTTTTAACAATATTTCTATTATGTAAATATATTATATTAACTAATCAGATAGTAAATAAATTACGTATATAACGACTGTTTTTACTTTTGTTTAATTTACACTAAAATTTTTATTCATAATATTTCTGTTATTATCTCTCTGATTGGAAGCATATTTTTAATTTATGTATTAGTAGTCAATTTGAAATTTTTTATACGAATACAAAGGATTATATTTATAGGACTAAATACATAGTAATTATTATTGCTATAGGCAACCACATGTATAACTAAACAAAATCTAAACATACATATATAAATAATAATAAGAATTTTATAAAAATATGTTTGAATTAATATTAATATATAACGAAAAAAAATATATTAATACAAATCAAAACAACGTTGAAATTGAAATTTATTAATTTTAATTTTGAGTAATTTCTTAAATGAATAGAATACATATAAATCAATCTTAATTAAACTTCAATAAACTTTAAATTTTACAAATGAAAATTAATTATTAACGCGAAATTTAAAAAAAAAATGAAATTAATTTTTTGTATCGCATAAATAATGAATTTTATTTGAATTGATCTAAAGAATTTAATTATCAATATAGCAATCAATATATTTACAAAAAGTTATTATGCTACAATGTTTTATTAAGGTAGATGAAAAATACATGCCATATATATATATATATATATAAAATAAATGACAATATACTAATGTTACACAAAAATGCTTACCATTATAAAACATTATCATATTGTATTGTGTTTTTTGAGGCGGACAGTAATTTTTACATAAAAAAGATAATATTATTAATTTATTTATATTACTCATATAAACATAAGCACAAATAACTTCTCCATGAACTTGATTTATTTTAAGTCGTTGGTGAAAAATAGTGCATGCATGCATAGTGATAAAAGTAATCTTTAACATACCTTAATACTTATCATATTAAGACTACACTCGTGCGCGATAGCACTTGCTAATAAGGTTTTGCCAGTACCCGGCATACCGTATAATAGCACGCCACTCTGTAACTTTACAGGTGCGTCACGAAATATTCCAGAGTACTTTGTCGGCCAGCCTAGAATCTCAACAAGAGTACGCTTAATTTCAGCAAGTCCACCAATGTGCGTCCAACTCTGATACGGGCCTCGATACAAATTAACCCCGTCGAGTGAATTAGGCCTACACCGAGACAGACTTTTGAATAATTCAAAGTCTCTGAGTATAAGTTGTCCTCTGGATTGATTCGTAACTATCATTTTATTAAAATAAATAAAGTTTAAAAAGTAAAGTCTTGACGTAAATCAATAATTTTTCGTTTTTCTATATAAAACTTATAACTACAGTTATTTTTAAGAAATATTAAATAAATCAATTATTTAAAAGTATTTGTTAAGAGCCATTTCGTGCAAAGCTATAATTAAAGTAGGAAAAATAAGAATGTGTTCATAATTAGTTATTATCGTTTAATATTTTAATATAGTTGTTAGCGCTTCTTACAAATAATAAGCAACAAGTTATTCCGCTAAACAACGGCAGGATCTGTATATCAATTTAAAACAATAATGTGAGTTTCAAAATCAACGATTGGCATCATGGATATTTTGAAAATGCAAGTGTAAGTTTTATTAATCATATCTAGGGCATTTGTCTGAAAGTTAATTTTTGTATATTTTACAATATTTAAATATATATTAATTTCCCGTACTTGTACGTTCGAGATATACATAATTACCTAACATTACTGTTTTTAATATCCTTGTCATACTCTGAAGATAAAATAAGTAAAAAATGTATGTAGATGTATATTTACGCCATTTTTCTAATGTTAAAATTATTTGTTTGAAATGTATTTATTCAATTATTACCTTATAATATTTTATATAAAATCAATAAGCACCTATGTAATTAATAATGAAGTATATAACTAAACTTCAAATCATCATTATTATAAAAATTAATAGCATTAAAATATAAAAATTTTAAACGATGCTAAGAATGTTAAATAAAGAAATTTGCATATCTTGAATAAAAACTGTATTAGTTTAAGAATAAAAAAATTCCATAAACTTTAATTTTTTATTTTATTAGTTGTGTTAGTTGAATTTTCGAACATAATTGAGTAATTATAGAATTAAAATAAAACTATAAAATTATTATCTATACTCAACAGGTTTCTTCATTTTTAATTATTAGTTTCAAAGTTAATAATAAATTTAATATGTAACACACTATTATATTTATATAATAAATATTAAGAATATGAACGTAATTGAGTACATATAAATAAAAGAATATACCAATGTACTAAAAGCTAATAAATACCGTGTCGTTTCAATGCGGTGAAAGCAGATCTGTTCGCTAAGATGACAAGATCTTCTGCCACCCACCCTTCTGTTTTATTTCCATAGAGGTCCCAATCAATTCCTTGATTAATGTATAATTTATCTGGAAAATTCGATCTTAGAATTTTAATTCTCTCTTCCTATTAAAAAAAAATTACATTGGTTTAAATCATTCATAAATTTTTATTTTTTATTGCAATTATAAAATATACATAATATATTAAGTTTTCTATTTTCATTTATATACGTTTCTGACATTATAGTCTTATCCATTTTTTATTGTAATCTATTTTATTATTAAATTTGTAATTCTTTACTATGTGTATTCAAGAATTAAAAAAAATTGTACATATATTAATCCTTATAAATATTATTTAAAATATAATTATTAGGAAATATTACAAAAAATTAAGTTATAATATTTTACATATATATTTAATACAACTATTAACGTTTGTTATAAATAATAAAAGGTTAACAGTTGTTCCGCTAAGAAACATCATAATCCAAATATTTATATTAATTCAAAACAATAATATAAGTTTTAAAATCAACTATTGGAACTATGGACTATATATATATATATATATATATTTTCATAATTTAATAAATACTCGTGTAATTTTTGTAAGATTCAGTATATTATTATTTCAGATATTATACCCGATATGATTTATTCCAATATTTTTTATTTTCCAGAATACATAAATTAAAGCAACTATTAGTTTTATTATCCGTAGCTACTTCACAATTTCTTGTAATTAAAAGAAATATATTTTTGAACTTATCATAATCTAATAAATATTTGTGTATAATATATTTTATTATCTTAACTTTAATTTATTTTGATTACACCTATATTCCTAATACTCTTTTATATTTTTTAATATGTAACTTCGGATATTTTATAAAAATAGTCATTTTCTTTTCTATTAATACTTCCATTAAATACATTTAAGAATATGACAAAATATTCTATAAATTAAAAATAATGAAATTATCTCTTTAACCTAAATTGACATAATTTTTGTATTACTTTAATAGGCCTAGATAATTTTAGATGTTATAAAAATAAAATTGCAATTTTTACTAATGCATCTAAACAGACAAAGATAAAATAAATACTAATTATTAAAGTCAGCAATCCATTTTTAATTCAATATTAAAAATAATAATGTTAAAATGCTCATTAAAAAAAATTAAAAAATTACCTTTTTCATATTTGAAATAGTTATAATTGTGGAAAAGAAATGAATACCTCGAGCTTCTTGTAATTTTTTACTAACTTGTGAAAAATTCATACAAGTACCCACAACCGAAATATAATTTGTAGCTTGATATTCAGTAATTATATTATATATTACATCTGTAATTCTGAAATGTTAAATGTTTATATTTTTTTTACTAGAATAATAGTTACATTCAAGTTTCAGAAAAATTTTAACAAGTAAAACTTTAAAGAGCTATATAATCTTTATTGTTAATATTTTTTTAATGATAGAAATATTCGAAAAAGATATGTTTTACACTATTATCATGTTTTTAATTAAAATATACAATTTAAAAAAAAATAACTTCTTTTTAAAACTCGTTACCTGATATTATTTTTAAAGTCTGGTGTATGTTCATCTGTAGCTGTACTTGCAGTTGTTAAAAATTCAATGTTGTCGAAAAACAAAATAGAAGGCTCAAAATACACAGCTTTGGCCATTTCGGTAGTAAATAATTTCTGCATTACTTCTATCTTCTTGCCTAATTTTATTAATTTTTTTTACATAATATAAATTATTAATAGCAATTGCTAATTATTGTTGGTTATGAAGTTCTACAATTATTCGCGTGACACTCAAGATAACTGGGTTATCGAAAATACAAGGAATTTTCGTAAGGATTCGGTAATTTTTACGAAATATTATCAAAAGTAGGTTTATTTTATGTTCTAAATTCAGAAGAATACTTCGTAAACACAAGTTGTATCGCATAATTGTGTTGATATTCACTGAAGGCATCACGGTATTATTCCGAAAGATGCCTCGAGGTATTATTTCCTTATTTTTTTTATACATCGTATTTATTCTCCTACGTGACTATCCGTAGGTAATTATTTTTAATTATTAAAATTTTATTTTTTGTATTTAAATATATGAATGAAATGTTTAGTAACTTCTTTAACTATTAAATAATATTAACTATATAATAATTGAATATAAAAATATTAAATTAATTAAAAATTTTATTAAAACTAAACGTGATATTGTATAATAATTATAAAAATAAAAAAACATATTGTAATACTAAAAAGTACATCATGAATATGTTATAAATACTAAAAAGTACTAACCTTTTAAAGTTTTACAATCGATAATTTTTGTGTGTACAAAATAAGGTGGTTTGTTTAAAATATCTTGAAGTAATTTACAAACTGTTGTTTTTCCAGAACCCTTAGTGCCTTTGATTAGAATATTTTCTCTGTTATATTTTAAATTTGTAATATTATGTAATCCTAAACTTAATATCAGCAAATCCTTACATTCCATAGTTACACTTTGTAGTATACTATAAATTAAAATTACAACTTTAAACAATCAAATACTACCATTTTTCAAACGATGCAATAAAAAATTTTTGACTATTCATAAGTTAGTTTTGATTGACTACCAATTTGAATTAAATATATTTGACGAATTTTTATATAATAAAACTATATCAGTCCGTAATTTGTTTTTTTATTTTAAATGAAGAAATGCGTGAAGAAGTAATGATGAAATGGGATGGTTTTTATGCCATCTTCTATAGTAATTGTGGTTATAAAGGTTAAAATGCATCAGAAAAAAAGGTTCAGACTATAATTTTTATTGATAGTCAAACGAAGCTACATAAATTAGCAAAAAATATGTAAATTCTACACGGTATGTCTTACAATTTATACTGAATATAAATTTTTACTTAACGAAAAGTAATCAATTTTAGAATAATTACATCATTAAAAATAATTATGATTTATTTAATGAACACATTAAATAATTAAACTTTTGATATCCATATAAATATACTAAAAACAATACTACGAAGAATAGAATAGTTTTGTTATTATTTAAAAAAATACTATTAATAATTAATTATTGAAGCTAATGCAATAATTACTTATGTCGATAAATAATTTTTAAATAAATAATACAGAATAAAATTTATTAATTGAAAATTACTACAATAATAAAATAATTTAAGAATAAATAAAAATTTATAATCTTTTGAAATATTTAATTAAATAAATATAGTGCTTTAGAATTCAATACACGACTATATATAAGATGAAAATAAAATATATTTATAACAAATATACACATAAAAATGGAAATAATCTTACTCGATTGTATCATTGTTTGAAAAATGTTTATCTTGTATCTTAATAGTATATTGATTATCTTTTATGTTCATTTCATTAATTTTTATTTTTACTTTTTGGAAAGATTTTTCGTCAAAAAATTTGTATGAACAATTATCTGGTAACAATTTAATCGAGCAGCGTGTTCTATTATCCAAAGTTACTATACCATGTGAATTCAACAATATTTTTTCATTTTTTAAATTTAAACCAATAAATTTGCAAAACTCTTCTTTGGAGATATATCTATTATAGGGATTAATCTCAATGCTTGTACATTCAACGCAACTTTTATAATTATCGTAGATCGGCTCTAAAATCACTTTTGCTCCCAGTTTTATTTGTAGGCTTTCTATTAGATCCAAATTCATATATATACATGGATGTTTTGCAAAATTATAGTAATCCTTCTTATTCATTTCTGTGTGTTTTAATAAATCTTCTAAAGAGCATATTAATATCTAAAATTTAAAAAATATTTCTTGTTAGTAAATTAATGAATTTTTAAGAATAAATACAAATTTATTAGTTACTTATTTTATATAAGAAATCCAAATATTAAGTCAAAGTAATTATGAATAATTTTTTATTTTTAATGTTATAAATTTTTACATAAACTTTTTTTTATTAATTTTATTTATAAGAAACTAATGCATTAAAAGATTAAATTACTACAGAAGCTCAAAAATAAAACATAAATTCAAGAACTTTCTTTGAATTAGAAAAAAGTCTATATTAAAGACCTAATTATATTAAAATAAAATACATATAATATAATATTAGGTACAGAAAAAAGTTTTTACTAATTTTTACTATATATATTTTACTAATTTTAATGATGTTCATAAATTAATATTTTACTCATTGATTCATTTATAGACGTTTGATTACGTCCTTGATGTTGCTTGGACGGTACCGTAATTATGAATGGAATTTTTACTGATGATTAAAAATAGATCTACTACAATAAGTCTACTTAACAAACATCATTAGTTAAGATATTATCTAATATTTAGCAAAGATATTAGTTAAACCTTTTTTTAACGATATTGTTTATCATATTTATAAACTTTTAATATCAAGCTAATTTATCATTGTGGATCATTATTGACTTTATCTAATACCTTGAAAGTAAATTTTGAAAATAAATGACAAAAATAGAACAATAGAGATGAAAAGATGATACTGATATACAACACCACTTACTATCTATTTTGCAGAACCAGTGAAACATTAAGAATGAATAAAATAAAAAAATCTCACTACACTTTCTTTAGTTTTCATACATCAAATCTTTCGATTAACATTTGTTCAGGACCATTGATCTCCTATTTCTGGGTAAAAATTTACACCTTTTAAAAATATCGGTAAAAATTAAAAAAAATCGGAATGATTAAAAACATTAAAACTTTATTTATAGAAGAATTTATTTGCTTCCATAAAGATATGGAAATTTCATTGCTTCTCACAGTGTATATTTCAAGTTAATTACTTGGGAAGAAGTTGTTCGAATAAATAAAAATCTTGAAAAAAGAACTAAAACATATTTTCATATCTAATATATAGATTTTAAAAATATATATTTATAAAAGTTATATATAATGAGTAAAAAAAATAAGTCTTTTTTAAATTAGAAAACGGTAAAAATTTGTTAACCATAAGTTACAAAATAGGAGAAACTCAGAAGAACAAAATTGTTTTTAATTTACAATGTTATTAATTAATCAAAACATTTTTAAGAACTTTTTGACTAATTATTTTTTGAATATTTCTTATTCATTTCAAGATAACCTATATGTTTGAAGTACTTAAAAAACGTGTTTAAAATTTTCTAAAATAAAGTTTTAATTTTCAAATATTAATCTTGAAATTTATAGTTCTCACCATCGATATACATAATTAATTATTGATATATCTTTCGGCAATACATTTCCATCTTTGTATTCTTCTTTGTGGCTTTTCAATTCTTTTGCACCTTTAGGATTTCCAAATTTCAAATAAGTAATTTTTAATTACTTATAAAGTCCTTATAAGTAACATATTTTTATCAACTGACCTAATATTTTCATTATTATTCAAAATTCTTACTTATAAATTCTTTCTACTATTTCTTATACATTTTATAATAAATTTTTAGAACTTCATTATTTTTGTTTTTTCATTTTTAATTCTAAGCTCTTCCATTCCAGGTAATTATTGAATATTCTCATCTAATTTAATTCCAACTTACTCTTTACCAACTACTATGTTATATGCAGCTATTAGGGATCCTCTTTTATTTTAGTTTTATGCCTGAGTTTCTAGATTTCTTTAATGCGGCTTATGTGTTTACTAATCCTGTGTTCAATATTATTAGGCTAAATAGATAACCTTGTCTTCCTCTTGTTTTTACTTCTATATTCCATCTTTTATTTTGATTTTTACCTCGGATCTTATATAAATTTTTTTCAGATAGAGTATGAACTACTTATTCGTTCCTGTTTTTCCATTCTTTTTGAAAGTTTCTTCGTATCCTGTCTAATACTACTTTTAGTTTGTAAAGTATACAAAAATTTCTCTCTTATTTTTTATCAACTCTTCATCGCCATCGTGTTCTAAACAAATACTATACATATTTTGTCTCTTTTTATCTGAATCCAAACGTCTAATTAAACTTCTGATTTTCCCACATATTTTTTTTGTAACCTGTTTCTTTTACTGTATGTATATTTTTATAATTTCGGTCTATTAATATTATCCTTCTAGAGCTATTTATTTTTGCTTAAATCCCTTTTTTCTAAATCGCCACCAATATACTTCTTTTCCTGGATTTCATTTCCCCTCATAACTTTGTTGATTATCTTGGTTACTCCTTTTATATTTGTTTTCATTCTCAAGCTCTATAACTGGTCTCCGTTTGTTTCTATTCCTATCACTCTTCATTTTCAAGTTTATTTTTTATCTTTTTTCTCTCTTAATGCTTTCAGAATATTTTCCCTGATTTAATGTTATCTACTTTTTTTTTCTCTTTTTATTTTTTGGCCTTTATTTATAACTTTTTTTTTGAATTCATTCACTACTTGTATTTTCTCATGACACTTTTTCGCTTTTCCAACATCATCAATCCCATCAAATCTTTGATTTTTATATTGCCTCAGCCGTCGTTTATTTTCGGCCTTATACGTCGTCATATTTTTTATCAGTTTTCTCCAAGTTTTTATTTCAGTATCTTCTGTTATTATTTTCTTGTAGATATTTATTATTCTTCTGACCATTTTTTCTTGAATTTTGATTGAAATTATATGAAATGAATCCTATAAATAATTTTTCAAATTGTGCACCAATTTATGATTGCATCTTATTACCAAAACATTAAATTATTTAACAATGAGTTTTTTCCTCAAAAACTTTTCCCTTTTTTTACATTTTACATTTTAATTGTTTATTTTCTATTTCTTTTATTTAAACTCCCTTTTTTAATACGTATTAGAGGAAACTAAAATTACTTTATATATTTAAAATTTTTATGGCTTGCGTTTCTAAACAAAATTTAAGACGTTTAAATTCTTTTTTTTTAAGTATAACAAATTATTTTTCCGAGCTGTTTGCACGAACGCCCTTTATGATCTGTAATAAAAAACTATTATTTTGCTAATCTGCTTATTTTTGTGCTTCGGTGACGTGCATTTATTCTGTAACAGTCACTGAATATTTTCTTGGCACTTATCGTGGTGATATGAAAAAGAAAAACTTCTTAACAAAACAGCTGTTGTCAAACAGGATTTCTGTTATCTGACTGGGCCTAGTAAAATCATAACTGTAATGTATAACGTTATATTTTTATAAAAAGTGTAGATTAATGTTTATAATTTCTTAAAATAAATATTGATGATTGCTACAACTATTTCCAAAAGTTTATTTTTATTAAATAAATTATCATTTACTTCTTACATAATACATATGATTGACATAAGATACCTTTGTTGATACATTATAGTCCAAGATTTAAGCTTCTAAATCTAAATAAAATTATTTTTTGTTGTTAAACTAATTTTAACTTCTTGAGATGCCAAGGCATTATATAATATAGCATCAATTTTTTGAAACTTCATCAGGTTAATACATTAAGTATTACGTAACTAATTATACATATTTTATCTTTCATCGAACTATTCTAGGTACAGAATTATACGAAGTTATAACTATGAAGAAATTTTAATTAGCGTATTTAAATTAAACAATATTATATTATACAATAAACAGTAAATATCATAATACAAAAGATTAAAATATAAAGTAAAAAAACAATATAAATAAAATAGATATATAAAATATTTTTGTTACTAATGTACAAGTATCTCACTGTATGATTTCAAAAATATCACACATTTAACAAGATTGTTTTATTTTAATCATTATTTTATCTTTATTTTTCTTCATACCAAACTTTAGCTTAAATAATAGTTAATATATAAATTATATATTTTAAGATATTAAAAAAAACTTACAGCAAAATGCTTAATATTGTTTCTTTCAGGTTCAGAGGTTGTTAATTGAACATACTGCCGATCCTCCTTAATTTTATATACTCTGAATAACTTTGTGGTTTTTTGACCTTTTAATGGTAGTTTTATGTAAGCTTGAAAGGGCAGAAGTAAAATTTTACTGTCCTCTTTTTTTAATAACGGATAAACCCGGTACACATATGTTGATCTTGGCGAATCATAATAATTCTCAAGAATATCGCAAAGTTTCGAGACTCGTCCAAATGATTTATCCACGTATATTTCAGTAAAAGTTTCCAGCTTACCATATTCGAACTGCGGATTTAGTGAATCTGTTAAAAAAAAGAAATTGTTTATCTTCTTAGCTTTAACTACATTTACAAACACCTACTTATTAATCAAAATTAAGTATACGTTGAAATAAATAAAAACTATAAGACTTAAAAAAATTAAAATTTTATTGATTTATTAGAAATGATTTGAAATTTTCGTAAAAAATATACATTTACATGGTACAAAAATTTGGGAATGAAAAGTTAAAAGAGAAGTTGAAAAGATGCAGAAAAGGTTTATAAAATTATACCTCAACTTTAATAGAATACAGCTAACTTACTTTATTATTGAAATAAAAATAAACAAGATATAGATAAAGTTACAAAAAGAGTAGTAAGATTTGAAAACCAAATTATAAGTAATGAAAATATGAAAATAATAAAAAAATGTGTAAGAATTGAAGGAAAAATTTACGAAAAAGTAGAAATGAAAAGTAGAAAGGATACAATTTAGAAGTGCAAATAACGACACTTATGAGAAGCGGATGAATATTACTAGAAAGTCAAAAAACTGAGAAAATGAAGAACTATTAGGAGTGGTATGGCGCATGCGTACAGACAATCAGGGGGGGGGCTAACTTTTAGAGAAAGAGAAAATATGAAGGAGGACGTCAAAAAGTACAAAGAAATAACAGAAAAAAAAGGAACCTGGAAAATAATGGGAAATAAAATAACTGGACTAGGCGTTATAGTCAGAAAAAAGGTGAGCGGTTTCGTAAAGAAACAGATCAGTAAATAATTACGTAAATTATAAGTGATATAACAGGAGAAAAGGAAGATAGAAGGATAAATATAGGATTTTGGAATGTAGCAGGCTTACAACTTGAAAAATAAGGAGTGAGAGACAGTCAAGTTTTGGAACGTCGTTGGATTTGCAGAAACTTGGATTTTAGGAGAAACAGATATAATAAACAACAAATTAAAAGAGTATATAATATAGAATTTTGTCACGTAGAAAAGAACAAAAAAAGGAAAGCAAGAGAGGAATTGATTCTGGCTATAAGAAAGTGTGAGGAGATAAACATAATGGAGAAAATAATACATTAGAAGAACTTCTTTCAGTAAGGGTTAAAATTGGGGGAAAATAACTAATATTGACTTTATACATATGTGAGGAGGATAAGGAAAAATTTATATCTCTTAGACGTAATTTTTGAAAAATTTAAAGGTGAACCGATAATAATAGGAGGAGATTTTCATGCTAGGTCGGAAGAAAGAGGATGCATAGATATCTAGGGAAAAGAAGATCATCTTCATCCTGAATGGGAAATTAGGGAGGGGGGTGATGATGATTTCACGTTTAACACCAAGGTGGGATATTCGGTAATTGATTATTTTATAATAAATCATGAGGCTGATATAGATATATCAGAGATGAAAGTACTATAAAGTGGCAGAAAACACCAAATTGGATCACAAATTCATAAGCTATCTGACAGTATAAATATAAAAGAGAATCCTGATTATAAGAAGTCATGCATAATATGAACAGAGAAAACAATAGAAACCTACAGGAAGAGAATATCGAAAGCAAATTTTGCGGAAAATTGGAAAGATATTATAAATGTGATGAACAAAGCTATTGTAAAGAAAGAAGAAATTAGGTGGAGATACAAGAGAGAGTTATGGTGAGATGAAGAATGCTGGAAGAAAAAAAAGAACTTCGTGATATACACAAAAGATGGCGCCATCTCGTCGTTATCGAGTAATCAATCAATATCGATAAAGTCGATTCACCATGTGGCGAAAAAAAGGGCGGTACTCAATCTGGAAGCGCATTGATCACGCCCCAATAACCAATCGGCGCGATCGATCCCCCCACGATGCGCTTTCTATTTTAGACACATTAATCATTCAAATGGAAAACTCATATCATTTGTCAATAGGGATGAAGTATGATTGGCTTATCGATCGCTTATCAATGATCGGATATTACGATCGATGGGAATACGCGCGTTTACTCGTTAGCTCGCTGCCAACCAAGCGCTCCATGACCACCTCCAGGGCTGCCTCTACGTCGGCACCACAAAACGCCAGAAGATATTCCTGGGCCGGAGCCCGCGGGAAATCATCCCGGGGACGGGAGAGCAGGTGTGGGCGCGGGTGAAACAAGCCTTCCCGGAGGGCTACCGGGAGGGGTTCCGACACCTCGTGGAGCAGTACCGGGGCATCTTCGACGGCCAGGGGCCCCTCCGTCAAACCAGGTTCATCGAGCACGACCTGCGTTTGACGGACAAACGCCCCTTCCGACTGCCCCAGTACCGTTACTCTGCCGAGAAGAAACATGCCATTCAAGAACAGGTGAAGGAGATGCTGGCCGACGGCATCATCGAGGCCACGTCATCGCCATACTCTTCCCCCATCGTGATGGCCAAGAAGAAGGACGGCGGGTACCGATTTTGCGTCGATTTCCGCCGCCTCAACAGCGTAACCGAGGACCGGCTCACCTCCTATCGGTGATGCATGAGGTGCTCAAGGACCTCGGGGGAGCCGCGGTGTTCTCCACCCTCGACTTGCGCAGCGGGTATTGGCAGATCCGACCCGCAGTCCCCGTGGAAAGTAGTCGGGGTGGACCTGATGGGACCGTACCCCAAATCGGCCCGGGGGAAGCGCTTCTTCCTCGTCGCGACGGACCTGTTCTCACGGTGGACGGAGGCCTTCCCGATGCCGAGTGCATCGTCCGGCGCCATCGCCCGGATCCTCGAAGACGAGGTTTTCGCCCGCTGGGGGTACCCGCGGGCCGTCCTCTCTGACAACGCCCCCCAGTTTCGCGACCGCCCGTGGGCGACCGCTTGCCGAACCTAGGGCGCGGAGAAATGGACTACCCTCGCCTATCATCCGCAGGCGAACGCCACCGAGCGCCGGAACCAGGAGCTCAAGAAGGGTTTATGCCTGCGGTTACAGGCGGACAACGGACAACGACGATGGGACGAGCATCGTCTCGGCCATCCTCTTCACTATCCGGCGGAGGAGGAACGAGACGACGGGACAATCGCCCGCGGAAATCCTCTTGGGGAGGAATCTCCCCAGGCCAGGGGAGGAGGCCAAGGTACCGACCCCCGTCGAGGAGCGCGTGGCGGCCGCCCGGGAGAGGCAGGCCCGCGTCGCCCCTAGAGCAGAGCCCCGACTGCCCCTGCTCACCGTAGAGGAGCGAGTGTACGCAAGGAGCCACCCACTCTTCGACGTACTTCAACGCCGGCCTCGCGTCCAAGTGGGAAGGGCCGTATACCATCCTGGAGGCCCTCAGCGCCGACGTGTACGTGCTCCGACCACCGGAGGGAGGCAGGAAGGTGAAGTTCCACGTCAGCGACTTGAAACGAGCCCCCAGGGATGGGGAGCCGGATCCTGAGGAAGGATCCAAGGGACAGGAGGCCGAGCGGTAAGCGCGAGACGTCAATGAAGTGGGGGATTGACGCGTGCCTTGTCAACCGGGCGGGGCGCGGCCGTGCCAAGTGTGCGGCGCGTTGCGGCGACCGACCACCAGGCCGTAAAATAAAAACAATGGAGACCAACCGATATTGGTGAAAATCCGGGTCGGGCGGTTTACGGCACTTGTCGCCCGACGGGTGATAGGGGCCGTAAACGCGTCTAGACGACCGGAGCCGATAAAGGCCCGAATTATATCGGTATGGTAGACGGCCGCGGGGAAGGCCCCAGCCGCGCATTTCGACGCGTTCGACGTACAGGTCCGAACGCGACGAACAAGTGCCGCAATGCACGCTCGACTTTCCGCTCGGGAAGAGTATTTAAACCGGAGGTCCCCGAACCGAAGGAAGAGAAATTTCGGAAAAGCGAGGGAGTCAAATCGCCGGGTAACCCAGAAGAATACCACGCCATGGCCACGGGAAGCCGCTCTCGCCTACGACGAAGATTTCTCTGCTACCGAATCCGCCCTTTTCAGGGCGAACATCGACGTCGCGTACACCTATGAACTAGGTGCGCCGTACGTCGCGAGAGACCCGAAACTTGTAACAGCTTCGGCGCCGCGCCTACCGCCCTTGTCAGGGCGACTCTCCAGCTCGGACAGCGCGCAGAGAACATCGGCCTTCGACGAGGCCTTCCAAGCGCTGTATGCACCGCTGAACCGGCGCACCGCACTTCCTCATCAAGTGCATCGCACCTGCCCGGCAAGTGCACCGCACCGAGTCGACCTGCGCGCCGCGCCGACCGGGCCAAGGCATCACCCCCAGCCGACGACGCAAGCATCAACTCCTCCTCCGACCCACGCCAGCCCACGTCCGCCGGGCAACTCAGAAGAGGTCTAGGAAAGCGCCAGCGAGCGTTCCTTCTCTCTTCCGAACCGGAGGAAACCCGGGGCGAGGGAATATTTCCCCCTCGGCGCCTTGACGCAGGACCTACCCCGAGCTCTCGGGAGCGAGCTCTCCGTCAAGTTTAATAGTTATCTGTATTGTTATAATTCTTATCTATTGTTTATACTCACCTTCTATATATAATTTATATTATAATCGATTGCTTTTTAAGTGCTTAAATATAAGTGCTCTTTAAAAATAAACAAACGGTGGTGTTGTATTTTTATTTATTTTCGCTCATATTTCTGTCTTTTGCCCTGCTCAGCCTTTTCAAGTACATTTGTTAGTAACTTAGAAATTTTTTAATTTTTTACAGAGAAATAATAAAGAACAAAAGAAATATGAAGAAATAAAACGAAATTAAAGAGGCAAGAAAGGACAGTACAAAGAAAACTTTTTGAAATTTAGTTAACAAAGGTAGAAAATCAAACTTTATAATAGAAAATAACATCTCTAAGGAGGAATGGTAGAAATATTTGAAAGAAATATATTCAGATTATTCAGAAGTAGATAATGAAAGCGAAGAGACAATGATTGAGGAAGACAGTATTGCATATGTGGAGGAGGAAGAAATTAAAACATCAAACATTTTAAATGTGATAAACAAGTTTAAAAAGAAGAAAGCTCCAAAATCAGGTGCAAAATGAGATGTGGATGTTTAGTTCTGAAAATATAATTATAAAAATGGCGTATATTATAATAAACACATTAATAAAAGGCAGAAGCATACCAGAGGATTGGAGGACTGAAATAGTTGTGCCTGTCTTTAAAAAAGGTAACAGAAAAAACGTTGACGTTAAAAACTACAGGGGAATAATGCTCATGGGCTCGGGGTAACTGATTGCTGAAATCATAAGAAGCAAGATACAGAAGCACATGCAGAAATATAACAAATACTCTGATACATAGTTTGGCTTCAAGAGAGGAAGAGGTACTGCTGAGACAATTTACGTGTTCGTGCAATAGTTTCGTGTAAACAGCTATTTACACGAAACTTCTAAAAAAGAATGGAGAGATCTTGGCATGTTTCATGGACTTAAAGTTGGTCTTTGATAGGATAAAGTGGATCGAGATTTGGAAGTTCAAAAAAAGTTTGAATATAAAAAATCAGCTCATCAACTGTGTGAAGAAGATATACAGAGGGACAAGAAATGAGGTAAGAGTTAAAAAAAATTATAAGGGAAAAATTGAAGTAAAAAAGGAGTGAGATAGGGCTGCCCATTAAGTCCTACGTTTTTAACATCGGACTACTAGAAATTTTAAGAATTAAAAAAAGTAAGAACATCACGTATAAATATAAGCATCTCCATGATTAGAGCAATATATGCAGACGACATAGTGATCCTAGCAAAGAGCAAGGTCGAGTTGAAATAAATGTTGAAGTTTTCAGAGCTTGATTAAAAAAAATCTATAATTAAATGTGAATAAAATCACGATAATGAAATTCGAGAAAAAGATGGAAGGAGGCAGAACCTCGAAATTTGGTGGGATAAACATAACTTAAAAGAAGTAAAGTAGTACACGTACTTGGGGTACACCATCACCAAAAAAATATGGATGTGGCTCATAAAAAAGAAGTAAATCTTGAGTGAGGTAAAGTATAGAGTGTAACAAAAGAAGTATTTGAAGAAGATATGAAAATTAAGCTTAAATTATTTGACGCTCTCGTAGAAAGTATGTTTGTATAGAGTGGAAATATGGGGTTGGTTGGGGATAAAGTAATAGAAAGGACGGGGAAAAATACTAAAATCGTACCTAAATTTAGATAGTAATACCCCAGACAGCATTTTAAAACTGAAGCCAAGGAGAGATAAAATAAAGATAAGAACAGCAAAGAGAGCGATAAAGTTCGAGGATAAAATAATGAAAAACGAAAAGATGTTCGCTGTTAGAAAATATGTAAAAATGAGAAGAGAAAAAGGAAGGAGTTTTAAAGAGAATTACAGAGGGAGGGAAATAAGAGAAAAATTAAAGAGCTACGCGGGGGTTAGATTAGAGTTCTGACAAGGCTTCAGTTCGGCTTAGTGTATGTAGAGGAAGAAAAGCGAAAATGTAAATACTCTTTTGGAAAGAGATAAGACATATTAAGACAGAACAACATAGGTAAATTTCGATTGTCCTATTTGAGAAATCGAAATATATCTCTGTTTCTGATAGAAACTCGATTGTTAATTTTTTGCGCGACAGTCAAGTTGGGCAAATCCCATTGAAATGTCGCAACGAAAAGTAAATAATAGCCGTAGTCGCGCGACGACTAAATAACTTCTGGATGTTAACTATTTTGATCGCGTACTACGAAAACATCATTTAAAAGGGAGAAGAGAGAAGTTATAAAAGGAAGCGACGAGCACAAGTCCATCTCACTTTCATTTTGATAGCTGATTGCAAGCTACTTCTCCCTTATTTTGCAAATTATGAGTGCCAAAGGTGTTTAAAAGTTTAAGAAAAATATTCTATACATGATTATTTTGCTAGCCATGATGGAAGGCACGTCTCCCTCGAAAATGTACTTCTGCTATGTAAGAATTCCAGCTAAACTTTCTTTTGGTTTTGGTATTACATCATTATTAATATTGCAAAAAGGTAAGTGATTGGAGACAGAGCGGAGAAGAATATATGATATGCAGATGTTTACAAAAATATATGTGAACTTATTTATATTTGAATAGTTCTTCTTTCTTTCTAATTCACCTGAAGTGAATAGGAAAGTAAAAATACAAACAAAAAACCCTGTAAGATTACCTAAAAATTGCGCAAGTGTTTTGTTTAGAATTCCTCTGATTGATTACTTTCATGATCTTTTTTCTTTATTTCTCCGTATTCACAAAATTTAGTTGTGTGCACCCAAAAGATATTGACGTACACTTCTTCTCTGGAAAATGTTGTGAAGAGTGGCAGGAGGTGGGGAAATTTTCTTTCCCATAAAGTAAAAATATTAAATAGATCTAGATATTAAATAATGGATCAAATGGTGGAATTCGCCGCATAAGTAAGATAAAGACATACATAGACAAAGTAATGAGTGCATGTACATAATTTATTGAACTAGAAAAGAGTAAAAAACTAATAAAATAGGAAGAGTACAGACAACCAGAGAGAAAAGAAAAGCATGGTTGTTAATACTCAGATAATGTAAACTTAGAAACCTACGGCTAACATCATTAGTTTTCCAACTGAAATCCGGTCTTACAGTCAAAGGAAAAAGTCCATGAACAGTTAAGTTCCACAGAAACTATAAACTAGGGGGAAAAATAAATATAAATCTCTGATTTGACCACATGAAGATAGAACTGTACTGCCAAAACTTTATCGAAATTATGAGATACAACCTTTCAATCGATGCAACAGAAGATACTATAGCCAGAATTAATTAAATGGTGAGAGAAATGGGATTATAACTTGATTACTATACACATGGTTGGTGTTAAAAATCAATGAGCCAAGTGACACAATTCGAAAACTGTCAGAGGACAAGCAGTATGAATCAAACCTTTCCCTCACAACTATTAGAATTAAATTATATACTTTTAATAAGAAGAAAGGAGAAACCATAAGTGTTTTCTGTAATATGTTTGATAATGTAGTGAAGAAATACAAAAAATATAACAAGGCAGTAAATCGCCAGGAACAAGAAAATAAGCTGCCCTCCTACCAAACACTACTACCTACTCACCCCAGTTTACTACAGATAAGCCTCATTAACTCCACTTTCGCGAAACTCGATACAACTTATGAATAACTAAAGAATCAGGTACTATAATTAGAGTTGGGAGAGAAATCTATGTTCTAATTTAAAAATGAGAAAGTTACATGCTATCACAAACCCTAGGTTTATTGATGCAAACAAACAAACTTGTCCCTTGAAAAGCATAAACAAATAATATTATTATTATAAGTCACAAATCGCGCTAAGACTTAGGAGTCAGGTGAAATGAAGTTTGAATTGAATCATTGAATAGATTTTATTTCTTTTTATTTCTCCGATACTTACTATTTTGATAATAAAAGGGAAGAGGCAGAGTTACTCAATCGACGATTCGTATCAAAGCGAGAAGCAAAAGCTAGAACTGCTCGGTACCCGTCGCCTTGGGCTTGGATGTCTTGCCTTCTCCTCTCCCTCTTTTTAAGATAAATGTTCTAGTAATATAACATAATAATTCGTCTAGTGATGAAATCTCTGAATAAAAAAGCAGTCTTAATCAAGCAAAGGATCAATCAACAATGAGAACCTCAAACTTAAAGTGTATTATCCGAAAGCATCTGCTTATAAATTTAAGAAAAATATCCTAAAAAATCAAAAAACAAAATCCAATCAGAAAAACGGAGCAAATAAAAAATTCAAGGTAAAAACTCGAGGAAAGAGGTTTTCAATACTCATGATACCATGTTATGTATTTTCAAAGCATTATATGCATAATTCATTGCAGACTATGGAACCACACATCGTATTGTAAAAAATATAATATTAGATAATTTAAAATGATATCCGGATAAATATCAAATTCAAAACAAAAATAAGTTTGTGGATATGAAAATTGACGAAAAAAAAGAAATAATATTATATCAAAACGACGATAAAACAATAAAACTGACAAATGTGATGGCCGATCGAGACATTAGCAATAATCTTGTATTGTTAAGGTAACTAGCCAAACCTGGACTAAGGATTATCCTTGATACCGATAATTTGGTAATTTACGACAAGAAGGCAAATAAAACAATATTTGAGGGTCTTACGAAAAAACAATTGGATCTCAAAACTCAAATTACAGTTCGACAATCCGACAGTAATAGAAGCTGCACTGTATTTCTAATCTTGTAACCTTCAATCGAAATAATAGTTCAAGATCAACCAACAACAGTTCGGTGAAAAAGAAGAACATCAAGCAAAGAACCAGATAAATGTAATATTAAAAAAAACTGACTAAAGATGTACTCTTACATACGAGGCTGGGACATATCTCACTCAAATACCTTAGAAAGTTGAATACTAAGTTACAACCGTTGGAAGGAGTTCACTTTGAGATCGATATAAAAGAATGTTAGCTATGTACAATCTCAAAAATGGATAAACTAGCCTTTACAGAAGTCAGATCTAGATCAACAAGACCATTCAGCATATCCAGATCACAAGCAGGTCATATAATACATATTATATTATTCGTAGATCACTACTTGAGGTCGGCAAATATCTACATTATAAAAAATAAGAATGATGGAGCTGATGCTTTGAAAAGATTTCTCATAACATTTTAATATTACGTCATAAGGATTTATTAGACAAAGAAAAGAAGAATATACTCCATAATAGAATCGACTTGCAGAATGGTTAAATTGAAAAATTTAATGAAAAACCAGACCTTTGATTCTTTGATTTTGGGCTGCCTCTGTCCATATGAAGTTTGACTAGATACCTCATAGCAGTGTTAGATGTGGAAATTCATTAAAAAGAGGCAAAAGATTATTTGAGAGATCTACAAAGATTCAAGTGCGTTTATGCTGAACACAAAAAAATTGAAAGTCTTGGAGATGAAAGACTTAGATACTTTCTGAGAATCAACATCCGTTGTATTGGAAAACGGTATCATGTACTTGTCTTAAGAATAATTCACCTAGAGCATTTTTAAAAAATTCAACGCGAAGAATTGCAAACCGTATGATACAACAATGATAACGAGGCGAATGTAAAATCAGCAAAAAGCACTCAAAAAGAATGTATAAAAAAACAAAGAAAATCTGTTGAATGAGAATTTCCTTCCGACAAGCAATAGGAAGTTTGATGTACCTAGCCAACTGTACGAAAACAAATCAGACATTGTATTGCCAGTCAACTGCCTTGTCAAAAAACAACATTTGGACACAGAAGAAAATTGTCTTTAGATATCTGCGAGGAATAACATTGCTGTGATTAACATATAATACCACACCTGAATGCTTAGAAGTTTATACTAATTTTAACTTTAGAGATAGTAAATATTCTACTTCTATAGTTGGATACGGTTGAAGCTACATTAAAATAGGCTAGGAGACGCCATCTCTTGGTCTGAATACTCAATTATGATTTTTTTGCAGCGTACCTTATATTTTGACAATTGATCAATTTTATCAATATGGTTGATGTCTTATGCGCAGAAATATGCACATAATGAGCTCAAGGGATAAACTTCAAACTATTCAATTAAAAATTTTCACAGTAAGTAGGTGCTGAATTACTCAAAATTCAATATCTAGATTATTATCAAGAATCAACAATCAATCTAAAGTGAATTAGTTATTAATAGTTCATTTATTGTTTAATCTATACTCACAAACAAATATTTGTTAAGTTAGCAGTGATACTCATATAAAAAAACAGAATCAATCATTACCACATGGTGGCCTATTAATAATCAGGTCTATACTCATTAACTACAGCCCCTGAACAGATTTACAGCCTGTTCAGTTACAATATCAACAATTAATATAAATTACTCATCAAAATTAGTTGATGAGAAAAGTGTACATACTATATATAAATTCTGTGAATAGTAGTGTATGTGTTTGAGAATGGCTCATTTTTGGTAGCCCTAGTGCCATCTGGTTATCGATGATCAATTATTGATTATCTATAAGTATGGCTCACCATGTGGTGATAAAGAGGGCGCTGCTCAACTCGGGCGCATCAATTGCGCGTCAATAACTAATTGGCGCGATCGACCCCCCACGAAGCATTCTCGACAACTTCGGGTAACTCGTTTGAATTTATCATCAATCATTTCATTTGATAATGAGTATGACCCGTCGTATGATTGGCTCAACGATCATTATGGCGCGCTCATGTGTCGTTGCTTATTGATGACAAGTTCAGTTAGATAAATGTATCTATCCGCTCACAAGTTTCTCTTAACTTTTTGAGCAAAATACTGTCATTAAAATCATTTGTTAAACTCATTGCGTGAATATTATAATAGCTAAAGTGTACATCATCATCAGTCTTATTCATCTCTTCGTACGTCAACATCTGTGCTCATCAGTTATTATAGTATTTAATCTAAAAAGCAGCACACACACACACACTCACTCATTTGACTAGTTCATGCTCATACAGAGACTTACTCACTTACACATATAATACATGCTCATTATACTGAATTAGTTTTAGCTCATTTACAAGTGCGTTAATAGTATAATATAGTTGTAGATACATAGAGCGTTATTCATAAGCTGTATTCTCATAAGCAATTACGTTCTTACGTTTAAGTGCGTTTCATGCTCATACATTTAATCATAAATATTTTTAGTAAATTAATTTCATAAATTAAGTGCGTAGAATTTAAAATAGTTTTATTTAAGTGCGTTAGATTTAAGTGTTTAATAGTGCGCTCAATAAATATTAAGTTATTAGAAATTAAAATATAAGTTATATCTCTTATTATATTGTTATAGTTTATATAAAGGTTTTACATTGTCTGTTTTGCTCATTTATTTTACCACCAAAAAACAGCTCAATTTAGTGAATAATCAATAGTATGAAATGTAAGTATAAACACTCCTTTCTCCCACTTCACAAAATCCTTCTCACCTAACTATTAAGTTAGGAGGAAAAAAGCAAACGCTCAGATACATTATAAAGTTGTTCTGGGTAAGATGAATGATCGGTAAAAATTTTAAATACTGGATGATCTCGTAAAATTATTTAAAGAACAATTAAAATTAAAAGATGAATTGACATCCAACAACCGCTGGTTAAAACACATGGGGACTATATTAAAAAGTATGTTGATGAAAGTAAAGCCACAGTCGTATGCTTGTCTAAAGATAATATATCTAATATAATGACACATCCAATTCCTATTGACCAGCATACTTAATTGAATACTAAGATATAGGATAATGACAGTTAATAAAAATGTATTATGATTTTTTTTTCTGTTTGAAATAATAAAGAGATTAAAGAATAAGAATCAATAAGGGATGCAATGGATAACGCTGAAATAAGCGGGTGTTCAGATAAGAATATGAACTTAATATAAAATAGTAATCATTAGAGGATACTAAAAGATGAAATTTTTTAATTATATTATAAATTCTTAGATTTTGATAATTTTTTGTATTCGATAAAAATCATGAATAATATAAATTAAATTGTTTTAGTTATATATTTAAAAAAATATTAAGCATATACTTACTGATAATTAATGTTACAGAGAACAATTTTGATATCCAAAAGACTATAGTTTGATTTTTTGCAACTATTTGAATTTGTTCCATTAAATTAATTTGAATATTATCCCTTTGCATTTCCTGCAACATACATAAATTATTTCATATAATCTTGTCACCTGAATATGCATAGTAATTATAACGAATTCAAATATAGAAAATAAAAATTATTTTACATTTTTTACATTTTAATTAAAATATTTCTAAAATGTAGATACATTAACCATTACATTATTATAAATTTCATTAACTATTAAAAAATTATCATTATTAAAATTATATACTAAAATTATTTATTTTAATTATACATGTAAAATATTTAATAAATTTTTACCTATTTTAACAATAAAATTATAAAATTATATGTTTAATAATATTTAATATATTATGTTTTTAATTAACCCAAACATAAGAAATTTATCATTTTAATTTATTGTATATTTTTTTTACAATAAGGTTTTTATTTTGTCAAATAATAATACCATTTAGTCTTTTAGTTTTAACAAAAAAAAAATAATTACATTTAATTCACCTATACTTTATAGAAATTTTTAGTAATGTACCATTATAAACTTGGACTTATAGTACGTTACCATTTAATTTTATTTATATTTGAATCTGATAATGTCTTCAATTAATAGTTTTATTTACAATTTTTAGATAATGATAAATTATTTTAGAATATCAAGTAGTCATGTAAATAAACAGAACCATATAAATAGAGTAGAAGTAACAAACTAGTACTAAATTTTCAGAAAAACCCGAGTAATCTTGAAAACATACTTTAAAAACAACGAAAATAATAAGCAATATTATAAAATAAAAATTAATTTTTTTCAAAGACAAATTTACCAAGAGATGTAATTGAGGTCTTTCATTTTTTATTAATAGCTTTTATTTAGAAAAATATTTACACATTAACATATGAGACTTGTACGGAAAAAATCTTTCTTGAATAAACAGTTATAATAAATACAAAAAATAATACAATACAGGAGTTATAAAAAATTAACAAAAATAATAAACAAAATATGAATAAAATTATATAAAAGTAAGAGAGTAAACATAAAGCAGAATAAGAGAAATGGTAAATAGGTAAAGGAGGAAGACAAATTAGATGTGTAAAACAACGGAGTTATGTTCCTAATCAATTGGGAAACAAAAAATTAAAAAGAAAAGATATAAATTTATTTATAAAATTGATTAATTACGAAAAATTCAAATGAAAAAGTAAATACTTTAAAATAGATGTTGATATTGTTATAAATCAGGAAACCCAGTTTTGATGTAGATAATAAAAATAAGAATATTAAAGACTATATATATTTAGTAGAAATCAACTAAACAAATCGATATTTTGATGTATAATAAAAATTAATGTTTCTCATTAATTAGATATATTAAATTAAATTAATGTATTAAATTTAACTAAAGAATTGCATTTACAACTTTCTATAGCGAATACACTGAAAAAACATTATATAAGACGTTCAGGATGATCATTCTGAAGTGAGAATATAGAATTCAGGTAAAATATGTTCTGGAAAACCTTAAATCTCTAGTTTATTTGTAACTAATGTGTTTTACAAATCGAACGACAAATTAATATTTATGTAAAAGAGCGAAATTGCGTCTATCAAGTACTTAATGCTTTGATTGACACATGAAAATTCTTTTCAAGATTCATACTTCTAGTTGGTGTGTATGTGGTACTCTCCACTTCAATGGTTGGACGAATGCAAAGAGTCATGTGATACTACAAATAGTTTATTACTTGTTTTTCATGTAAGAAACTCGTGGTGAATTCTTTCTTTTCATTTACCTTTGTACTAACTTTATACCAACACTTATTTTAGTTTTCATTCATCATCTATCGTTGTAAAGTATATATTACTGATTGACCAGGAAAAAGCGGGATCCTTGATGGTTTTCGAAATTTATTAGATTGATTATTTTATGAAATTTTGACTTTTATTTAGTTACCATTTTACACTGATTCGTTGGAGAAAAGAAGGGTTATTATACTATTTCAAGCCGAAATTGACAATCTCCCAAGATTCTTAATGTTACGCTTTTTATTTGCTTCACAATTTTCCCCCTTTCTTCCTTCTTTACATTTAGACATAATTATTGGCGTCTTTTCTCGCATTATTTAATTTACCCTTGCTACTTTTCCGGCACACATGAATTACTTATTCCCGGCACATTCGCCTTACGCTCCGAATTCTCCTATTTGTTTACCGGCCGCCATGCAGTTCTTAATTCTGTGAAGTTCTATAACAGCTTCGGCATAAAAAAAACCTCCAGTCCCAGTCGGAAGGAAAATAGCATATTACATTATTAACTATCGCAGACAGCATTTCGCTTTTGTATGTTCCGATGTGTTGCGTCTATTATGGGAATAATTAAGTGAAGATTTTCCTTGTTTATCCATGTTCCACTAATGTTCGCGTATGTGAACAACGAGTGTAGTCGAAACACTTCGACTGCGTCGTATCATTTGCCCCACTATAATTAGTCTCTTTGCCCATATGTTGGGGGTGGCCAACTGCCCACACATTGAGGTACCGGTAATACCTGTCGGATCACCCGTTCTGATGCCGTAAACGGTTTTTAAGCGCAAACAGAGAGAGGGTGAGAGAGAGAAAGAAACATAAGAAAGGTAGACTAGAATGACAGAGAGATATGTAGAAAGACGTAGAAAGAGAGATAGAGTAGAAAATTGCAAGTAAAAGAATGGGCCTGTGATGCGCAACGTAAAGCGATAGAGAGAGAGAGACGAAGTAATAAAGTGGGAGGTAGCTAGGTCTACCGTCAGTCATGGTGATGTAGTATAAGAGAGGGAGTAAACCTACATTTTATCTTCAAAAATCAAGCACCGAGATAATGCTTTACTAACGCTTTTAATTTTACATCCGTGACACTTTCGGGGGTAATCTTATCCGCTATTACGATTCTCTGAAACTCCTATGCTCTTATATTACTAATACATATTGTACTCGACATGTCTTATTTCACTAGGTTTCGTTTTCGGTAATCAGTTTGACGACAAAACTATTTTCGCTTGACATGGCACATGCAAACACCATAAATTATTTAAATCTTTTTCTTTTTTAGAAACCGATTCTCAGAAACTTCGAGCACTCACGTAGATTTTCAGGTAGCCTCCGAGGTTAAATAATTACATGGATGCACATGATTACTTATTCCGTCCTCCTCTCATTTATACTTGAGAAACCATCATTGTTAGTAAAATGTCAGAAAATTGTCCATGTTAATAAAACATGGACAAGAATTTGTATTGAATAAAATTGCATTTACCCACACATGCATACAAAAATCATCTTCATACTCAACACTATTTATAGATTCTTCTACAATATTTTTGTTTACTAATATATAAAAAATAACAAAAATAAAAAGTATTTCGATAAAACAACTATGGATATTTTAATAAATATAAATTTTATTTGTTTCCTTTAAATTATTGACAATATTTTATACTATTTAATAGTTGCCTTTAGCTTTTGTTCCAAAGGATTTATTTTTTGGAGTATCGCAGTTAACTACATTAGCTGTCGCTACCACGTGTTGTGTGCCAAGGATCGTAACGTTCTTTCTCCTCGAGGCGTGGCATTTTCTTCTTTTATAAAACTTGCTGTTAAAATGAGAGTAATCAAACAAAAAACAGACAAATTTATCTTTCTTATTAACCTTTTATAGAGAGAAATTACGGATTTTAGAGAGAATCAATCCTATCTTGTAAACCTAACGCAAAAATTATTTGTCTGCAATACTTTTGAAATCAAACGTATATATTTGTACTCAAAATAAATATTTACAAATATATTTGACCTTCAATATTACAATAAGTTTATTTTTTTAGTAGTACTTAACTTATAATTTACAAGCCATTACACGTATAATAAAAAATTGTAAAATTGTAAACAGTTATTATTGAAATTAAAAAATTTAGATCATTAAAAACAAAATTAATTAGAATATAAGAAATAAAAACAACACAAAAAGAATGCACAAAGATTTTTTAATAATTTAAAGTTTTAACGCATGTATAAAATTAAATTTTTTAAATGAAAAAACAATTAAATAATAATTTAAGTAGAAGATCAAAGTTTAAATACATAACTTACAGGACGTACATTTAAAATTTAGTAAATTGAAATTAATAATTGTATTACTCAGAAAAATTAAAAATAAGTACAATTAATTTTAAGATAGGAAAAGATAGAACAAATACATGTATAATAAATATATGACAAAAAGTATATATAAAAAAAAAAAATTGACGTTTATTTTATAGATACAAGAGTTAAGAGTTAAAACTTGAAAATGAGTTAAAAAGGTAGATATACATAAATATATGAAAAAGAATATTATATTGATAATATGAAGAAAAGTTGTAATAAAATAAGAGAAATATTAAGCAAATATAATAGGTTTCAAATATTAAATTAATTTTTTATGAATAGGGAAAATCATATAGATGACAAAACGCAAATTAATATTGTTAATCTTAAAAAGAATCCATTTAATGATTTTGGAACATGCTTGAAAAAATAAAAAAACTCTCGGTTCTTTTGGTATACTATAATATGAACGGAAGGCAAAGAACTTTATGAGCTTCTTTTTTCCCTGTGAGTTTCACGAGCACCTATATTTATAATCATATATTTATAACAAGTAGGGGATCATGGAGTGACGAACATTCGTAGAGACGAACGTGTTCGATAATCATACTCCAATTTATTAGGGTGACTATTAGGGATAAATGCAGTATATTATAGAAATATTGATGCAATAAAATAGTATATTAAAAATATAGAAAATATGTTTCACTAATATCTTGTCCTTGTTTGTCATATAATAGTGACTTGAGGTCCTACATTTGTAATTCAACGTTACAGGTGACGCTAAAGACATATTTTCTAATAATTACTTAACGAACAAGCTCTATTTATACTACTGTGTCATTTGTTAGGTACTCAGTGTTACTATGTAAAGAACTAAAATGACCAAACCATCATTCTTACACACACATTATCTCATTGTAAAAGATAAAGAGGCCAAAGGTCATGCCCATGCGAGAATTTCGAAGCCGGCGAAATAAGTGAACGGTCCGACGGCCACAAGTAGGCGACCCTACCGAACAGCCGGCGAAGAAAATTCCGAAAGGTATCAATGCGAAAGGCGTACAGGCGACATATTATTAATAGTCAGTAATGAAAGTGAGAAGAGATGGATTTAGCGGGGCCAAGTGTACATCAAGAGCAAGGCCTATTATTTCCAATACTGTCGGACCTTCGACGGTTCGACGATATCAGAACATCCTCCCTTTTACGATAAAGTTCACGCTACCTCTCCCACTATGTCCTAGCTAGAAGCTAAGAGGCTATTAAAGTGTGGCCACTGATTAACGTGACCTCGGTATCTGAAGCTTTATCACCCCCGGGTCGCTTAAAGACCGCTAGAAGAGAGCAATGGTTAGTTGTGTAGCATATCGGGGGAAAAACCGGAACAAACCATCGCTGCAAAGGATCAGGACTTCCGGCCGTAAGCTAGAATTATATGAGACTTTTTCCTCCAACTTGGCAAGCAGTTTTTTTACGCCAAGGGTCGTTGTCGCATCCAACGACAAATTAGGAGCTGCATCATGGAAGGAGGATCTGGCGCGACAATTAAGATTAACAGGACTATCGAAAAACCATGATTGTCATACAAAAAAATTGTAAAGAAATGATTGAAAGAAAGAAATTTAAAAGAGAAAGGGGAAGGGAGGCGGTAAAGAGTGCTGAAAAGCACGTTGTGAGGGGCGAAACCAGCTTTTGCTACTCTTACGCCATTCGAATGAGCATTTGAACGTCTTCTTCTGCCTTCCTCTTAAAAAGTAGAAATTATAAATAAATAAAAAAACCGTGAAAGTTAGTCTACTAATAAATTCAAAAAAGAAAAAACAATTTGAGTCTAATTTCGTATTCCACTCCCGTAACACCAATCCTTTTTATTAATGACATGAATGTTGCTCAAATAATAAAAAGCAACGCGAAATTTTCTAAATGGCTCACTTTAAGAGCAACATTAAATAATTAATAATCCTAATTAAGAAAATTTTATTTCTAGAATGACTTAAAATTAATTATTAAAGACAAAAACTGATTCATTTTCATTTTTCTTATTTACATAATTTTTCGTGAGAGATTTGTTGCTATTCGCCATACGAGTTTCCTTCCCCTTGTATAGTTTTTTCTTGTATTAAACCCTAATGGTTTCATATATTGAGGCTACGTTGCTTCGATATATATATATAATTATTAATATTAATGAGATATTGAATTTTAATATTTTATTCCATTCCATGATCATTGTATATAAATTAACTTATAAGAAGTTTTCATTTGGTTATTTCTATGTAAAAATTTCTATGTAAATATTTCTATGTAAAGAATAGCTTTATCTGAAAACTTAATTTAGAAATGATATTCATAATATTGTCGAATGAGATTTTATATTTACGAATAATATAAAATAAAATAAAATGTAAATAATTCAACAATATCAATATAAATAAAATGTAGATAATAGAAAAGTAATAATAAAAGTATAAATCCATAGTTGGTAAAAATATACAAACCAATATTTCTCGATCATATTTGCATTTAGGAGCTACAATAATGCTTGTTATAGAGGGTGCCTGCTCGGCACAAGACACTAAGACCTCATCGCCTTCCTTAATATTTAATGATCTTGCAAATGTAGCACTAAGACAGAGCCTTGTATTATCATAACTTGGCCTTGTATACCAAGAAAGATAATAATGAACTTTATTGTGCAAGATTTTTACGACATTCGACTGCAATAAAGCAAAAAAGAAATTAAAAAATATGATAAATCAGATAATTTAAAATAAAATAAATTTTTTTAACATTTTTTAAACCTTCTTCTATTAATTATTTGGTATTCAAAGGTTTTAAATACGCTTATTTTAATATTTCGAGAACTTCTGCTATGTTTTGGCATGTGTCGTAGCACTGCACACGTTCTTTGTGCTATAAACACACGTAATGCGAACTAGTCCATTTAGTGACTTATACCGTCACTATAATTACTGATAGCCGCGTCGTTATTTTGAATATAAGCTATTATATTTATATCGCTTATAGAGTAGTACCATTAAACAATAATTCTGTATATCAAGAATGTTGATTACAAAATTAAATAAAGTGTATTCATTATCATTTTGAAATAATTTATGTATTGAAACTATTTATACTTGAGAAATTTTACCTGGCTCAGCCCACGTCACACTTCCACTGCTCAAAAGGAGAAAACGGTCATGGACAGCTATAAACCTCAGATATCACCTCAATAATCTAATGATGATGAGACAGGTACATAATCGAAAAAAATACTAGAATACGATGTAAATTTAATCGAGGTGAATCAACCAGAACCAGTGAACGATAAAATTCTTTTCAGAAAAGTATCTTTATTCAATATATTTATTCTCGAGAAATTATTTCTCACAATTCGTTTCTAATAATTATACAAGTTTTTTGTTTTCTTATTAATTTTTTTATTGATTAATGCTAAATGTATTGTAAACAAATCTAAAAATTTCGAAGCAAAAAGTAAAAAGTATTACAGTTTAAATTTTCATACGAACATTATTACAATTTTTAAAAATTGTAAAAAATGTTTTGCCATTATAAATAAAATTATATAACTGTATACCAATAATTTAATATAATAATAAAAGAAGATACTAATTTGTTACACATGTAATGATATTGGGTTTATTTAATATTATTTTATATAATTGAATTTTAATGTGATTGAATAAAAATAAATTTTTTAAAATTATTATTTTTTTTATAAGTGTTTATAGATGTCTCTATATAAAAATCTAAAAAAAATACAATCAATTTCATAAATAAATTTTATTAAGTTAGAAATTTAAAAATTTTAACATAAAAACTTTTGCTTTTTTTTCAAATAATTATATATTTGTAGATAAATGATGATTTGCCATTAGATAATAAACTTTATAAATAAATATACATAAAAATAGTACTTAAGTTAATAAATTATCAATACTTTAAGGTCTGAATGATTATCAATTTGACATTCGTCGTTTTCATCAGAAATAACTGGAAACCTTAGCGAATAGAGGCAAAATAATTTCCGAGTCAAAGGAAGATAAATAATTTTCCAGAATTCTCTCCAAGCACTTCCGATCTGATAAATAGGCTGATCGAATCTATATTACGATTAACCACATCTGGTGTTATATCAGCTACCGCAATAATAGTCGTGATACTGAGCAATCATATACACCATTTTTTCAATAGATAAAATACCTGATGACACCCTACCCGTATCTCTTCAATTTCAACATATCCACTCTCTCTCCTTTTCTCTTAGGCTACCATCCATAAATAAATAAAAATCTATTTCCTTTTTTCCGAGTTTCAAACTCTTTTATTTCATTCATCTTAACCGTTGTTTTCTAATCTCGATTCTGAAAAAAAATTCCCCGATTGCTCTTCTGAGAACCAAAGAACGTTTCCAGGAATTTTAAGTTTTTTTTTAAGATGTAACAAAGATTTTCAAAATCAAAGTGATCAGGAGATAGACCCGTCAAACTACCCTTCCAGTGCCACAAAAAAATAGATATTTAATTTGAAACTTTTTGTAACAAATACCAACTAAAGAATTAAGAATTAAAAAACGTTTTCTGTTATACTTTCTATGATGACATACTTAAATCATAACATATATTTGAATCTGTCTATAACCTTTACATAATTGTATCTGTTTTGCCTACTTTTATTTTCTTTACTTCTTCCATTAGTCTCAAAATTTACAAGTTTCTCTCTCCACCTACACTATAATCATCCTATAATAATCCTATAATATCCTTATGAATCTTTCGTTATGCAGTTTCTTTTTCTTTTTTAACTTACTGTTTTCGTATACTCTTTTTCTTATCTTAATTTTAACCACTCTTTTATCATTTCTAAGTCTTTACTATTTGTTATTTTTCTTTCAAATTTACTTTTGCAGCTTTAAAATCTATCCTGTTTCTTTTGGCTGCTATCATTATAAATCCAAATTTCTGAACTTTATACAAGCACATTTTCTATTAACACATCAAATAGATTTATTTTAATTCTAAAAAAACTTCTTTAAACTTCTTTAAACAATCTCTCTGTAATGCTATGGACTTTTCCTAATACCATATTTGCTCTTTCTACATTTCGTAAACTATCCTTTTTAACTTCTTTAAATTTATACCTCAAATAAGTAAACAAATTGGCTATTTCTATTTCTTTTTTTATCATGAAAATTTAATTTTTTTCCTGAACCCTGCTTTAAAACATCATTATCTTAGTTTATCTGTGTTTGTATCTATAGGGTAGGTAATGGCAGACCGTGGTTTATGTATAAAGAATTAATTCTCAATAATATTTGAAGTGAAATAGAATATTTTAATAATCAATTATACAGTTGAAATATGCTCTTGATATAAAATATAAGTAAATACAATACGAAGTTCTCTTTACTGTAGATAGTAAGCATCGTTAAAAGAAACTAACTCATACGGACAACGACTGCATTGCCAAGGGTATATATGCATCTTATTTCCTTGAGGAAGTGCCTAAACATTTGTCATGCACAACATTGACACATGTCATAAATCAATTATGCTATTGTGCATACTATAATAAAGAAAGTGAGACTAGTGCGCAATTCAACGGCTTATGCCGAAATACATTTTGCTGTATCAATAGAATCTTTAAAAATGTCTTTTTAGGATCTATTATATTCTTTTTAATGCATATATGTTTCATACGTTTTCAAATTTGTTCTCTGTTAATATGTCAAATGCCATCTTAAATTTTCACAACATACAAAAACTACTGCTTCTTTTTTTCAGTTGTGCATCTACGATAGCTTTCAACACATATATTGTTTTTCCTGAATCCAAATTAAATTTAACTGTAAATTTTTTTTCTTACTTCCCTGCATATATTTTGTAAGCGAATCAATTTAAACTTTTTTTTTAATTTTCATTTCATTCAAATTTCAAAGCCAAAGTCTTTGAAAATATCGTAAATGGGATACCTATCTACATAAGTATATGTGTGTGTATGCGTTATATTTAAACGACGTATAAATATACTTATTAAATTTTTAACAAATATTTAATCTTTGTACTATATCTTAATTCATATATATTCTAATAAATTATTATAAAGATCTGTATTTTGGTTCTTTACAGGATTTTAAGCAACTTAGTGCAATATAAATAACTTATATAGTAAATGTCATTAAATTTTATTTTGATTGCCAATACCTATCTGTTTTATATAATTTAGGATACATACATTACTAAAATTTATTCAAATAAATCCGTAAAAACATCATCACTGTGGAAAAAAAGTAGAATGACTAATTATATTCCAATCATATATAGATACATACATACAGATATATACACATAATATATAACGTAAATATTCGAATTTTGCTTGCACAATCTTTGTGTCTGACTTTTTTATCTCTCATTCTCACATGCAACAACGTAGTACTCTCAATATATCTTGTATTAGCTTTCTTTCTCTCTTTTAACTTGCTTTTGTTGATTTTACGAATCCCCTAGATTATTTTGCTTACTCCTTTGTATTATATTTCTGATTAAATTTAATAATTTTTTTATACAATGGAAATATTTTTATTGAACTATAGATAGTATTATTATTAATTTATATCATATTTTTTATTTGAATAATAGTTTATTTATTTGGTGCATTATAATTCTAATTTTAATTTATTATCGTTTTTTAATTATATTAAAGTAAAAAAAATTAACTGTAGTACTAAACAAATTTGAACATTTTAATTTTTTTTTCTTTTTTCTATCTAATCTCTTTTTATGATAAAGTTAAATCATATAAAATAGTATGTTAAACATAAAATTAAAACTTTATATTTAAAATTCAACGATAATATTTCAATAGAAAATTTTATTCGAAAAATTATGTTTTTCATACAGATACGATGTTTTTAAATATCTTGAGTTTATACTTTTTGATCCAAGATTATATATAATTTTTAGTTTATTTTGTTTATAATCTGTTATTTTACAATAAAGAAATAAAAAAAATTTTTATAATTTGCTAAGGGTTGGTATTGAAAATTTTTTTGTATGTTATAGATACGAATATGTAGAACTCTTAGACCTTTCAGATTATATAAAATTGAAAAGAATAAAAAATATTTCAGACAAAAATTCGATATTAAAATTTTTTTTATTATTTTTTTTTAAATGTTTCATATTTAATATTGGAATATTTATGTATTAAAAATTTTGATTCATTTTATTTTGAACATTTGGAATTAAAAAGATGAACTAAACAATAAATGTTTATTATTGTATATAAAGATTGTTAGGTGAGATATATTTTAGTATTAAATGTTAGTGGTATTCCATTGAGTAAGTGACATTCAATGAAGTTTCGTTCATTATTAAGGGAAAAGTCTGCATTTCAGTGACGCCTGATCAAAGAAAATCTGATGGTATATCCATCTAGAGGATAATAGTATACTCACGACTTCACCGTTAAACTACAAACCATCTAAAAATAACATAATATGCAAAGACCAATACATGAAAATGGCTGATAGATACCAGCAACAGATAATAAATAAAATTAAACTCAAAATTGAAAAAATAGCTGATGTGGTAAAGCAGAGCTCTGAACAGCGTTAAGATCATTTTTGAACTGTCAAATTTTTTATTTAATTTTTTTTTAATTCCCGTCAATTAGAATTAACAATTTAATGTTAAATTTAAAATTTAAATATTTATAAAAAAAAATCGAAAAATACAAGATTCTTTAAAAGTTATGCTTAAGAAAATCTTTTAAAATTTATTTTATAACAGTTGGAAAAATTAGTATTAAAAAGAATAACAACAACAAATTCAAAATTCCATCCAAAAATTATTTGAAGAATGTCAATAATTATAGTTAAGTAAGTACCTTCAGAAAAGACTGAATTAAGTGATCAAACGTGAGAGATGATAGCTAAATCAGATTTTTGAGAACACAAAGATTAAATCGAAATAATCGAGTGTGAAAAAAACGTCTTAACATATGGAAACTGAAAGTGAAAATCTTCAAGAAAATAAATAATATTTTTAATTCAGCAGAATTAAATTTAAATGTCAGAATTGCAATTTTTATAAACAAAGTTAAAGAAAGCCATATTTAATAAAACGCAATATGTGGAAAAACTTCTAACTTACAAAGAAAAATTCATCGTGTCCGAAGAAATCTCACAGTATCGATTGTCGTACAACGTTTAACACAATCGAAAAAAATGTGCATTCACGATCGCGTATGGTACATGTTCGGTAACCAAATCGCTGCTCTTGTCAATGTAAGAGTGAGCAAATTAGTAGCGACGTTATTGTATGCATCGAAAGTAGTTGTACAAATGTATTAGAAAAGAAACTGTTTGATCAGGATATTTTTAGACTAAACGTATATATCTATTCATACCACGAAAATTTTTTTACAATAAAATGCTATAAGAAACATCTCATAGAGAGTATATAAATTTATCGGAAATGAAGAACATCAATATTGTTATTTACTATCTTTCCGACGAAACGCGGATTCAACTATAATGAAATGTGATCGTAACTGTTGAATTAAATATTAAGAATAAATATTACGCATACATTTTTGTGAGCTTGAAAATTATAGGCCTTTTACCCAAAACATGTAGTCGATATGAGTACGTTCAACGTGAGTGACAATTGTTTGCGAATCTCCTTTAAAAGTAGTTTATGAATTCGACGTTTCAAACATGATTCTAATAGACCAAGCATCTTTATGAGAAATTTAAAGAAGATAAAAAGGTTCAGAGCTGTATGTACATCATGACCATGATATTTTGAACCCAATCGAAAAGAATCAATTGAGCTCATACACAATTTTATCAAATAGTAGTTGAAAAAGTACTGAAATATAATGAATGATGTAAATATACTAGATTTATCTATAAAAAACAAAATTAAGAAAATAGCGCCAGCGAATTCGCTAGTCGAAGATAAAATGAAAATATATAATAACTACATTTCTAATTTACCCATATAAATACAATACGAAGTTTTCTTTAGTAGACAGTAACGAACCTTAAAAGAAACTAACTCATACGGACGATTATTGAACTAGTACTTGGTACGTTAAAGCCTTATTGGCGCAAAAATCTATTACTATCGCAGTTGAATCCGTATGATATGGGAATCCATTACTATGTGATGCTTCTCAATGAGCCTTACCGAAAGAAAATTGCACTAAAATACTTATGGCCTATAAAATAATAAAAAAATTGACTAATAAAATGAAAGACATTACATATCAAAACAATACTCATTAAGTTCATACAAAAATGCTAAAAAATGCACTGAGATATTATTAATGTGAGATATTGCCTATTGTAGATGATCGTCAATAAACAAATCTTAATAGATTATTATAGTAAAACAAACTGTATTAATAAATAGGATATCAGCTTAGCAATAAGTACCTTGAATATCTCCATTCACTAAATTACAAAAATGATGCGAGTTAAAAATGTAAAATTGCAATCATTATCAGTATATGATAAATTAAGGAAATTCCTGCCGCTGAGGGATATTAACATGCAATATAGGAGCATCTACTACCGCCATCATGATATTTAGTATGACGATTACAATTCATAGTAAAAGAAAAAACCTCTTTTTTCAAAACATTTAATGAAACAAAACTCTGTTTATGGTTGTGTTTTGACTGAAGGATTGAACTGTAATATAAATCAAGGCTTTTCTAACTATATTAACGTATTCTGTTTGTGTTGCAGTCGCTTCGTTAAATTGTACGCGGCAAACTTAATCAATTACAATTCTGTAATTGCAAACGTAAGGTAATTTTTTTTGCAAAAATATGAGACAAAATAAATCAAAACACACATTATCTAGAATTTAACTTAACATATTAAATGATATCAGTCAACATTAAAATTGATTGTTAATCATAATCCAATAAAATTGAACGAAAGAGGTGAAGAAATAAAATAATTAAACTTGAAAAGTGTTGCGTGAATATTTCTTTTACTTCTTTAGTGTACTCAGAAACGACATAATTTAAAAAGCTGTGCAGCTAAATTGAAATGCAACTAGATCAAGACAAGTAAATCAATTTTACAATAAATTAAAACGTATGGAACCTGCAAACGTCATGCGACGGAAACATTTTAAAACATGAACAATAGATCGGTAAAGTGAAGTATATAACAAGATAAATCAGGAAAATATCAAAAAGTTACCAAGAAATAATTAAAAATAAAACCGATCGTATTATACTTACTCGCAAGAGCACTTTTTTCAGCAAATGTTCAGGTAAATATACAAAACAAGTTTTAACAGTGATGTATTTTACTGTTAACTGTTCGTCCTTCATTGTAATAAGATAATATGCAAAACTTATCTTATTTAAATTTTTAATGTCTCAAATATTCTCTTTCATTCAAGATTTCACAATTTACTTTCCAAGTTGTAATGTTATTTGTCATAGACTTATGTACTGTAATATAATTAAAAAAGATAACCTGTTTTACATATTATAATGAATCAAGTTTAATTATTCAATTGTTTATTGTAAAGACAAAATATACAATTGCTTATTAACATTGAATATAAATTAAAGCAAATTATAATATACTTTATTTAAAAAATAAATGTTTGTAAAACAATTAATTTAATCAACATATCGCATTAAACATGCAGCTAAGTAACTATATGAAATATAAAAAACGAATACAGAAAGATCATACGTAATACAGCGAATAAAAAAACATTACAAACGTACAAATTTTGTATGTGCATTAGTTATGCATTCTTGTTCAATAATTACTGTATTCCATATCAATTCACGAATTATAACCTATGAAGATACTGCACTATAAGAAAACGCTATATTGACGCATATTCTGTCACTTTTATAAAATATTAATTCCACTTATTGTTTTCTCTCTAAATTACTTTCAAAAAAGGAAAAACTACATGCCAGCTTTATTTCTACTTATATTGCGTTTGTGCACGTGATTTTTATATTTGTGTTAAACCAAGAAATAGATTTTTGACAAATATATATACACCAAATTGACGAAATTTGACAATTATTTTTCGGTTGAAATTTGCAATATTAATTGAATAAAACAACATATCGTGTATACAAGATATTGTCTGCATTATAAATGAAGATAATTTTTTACAAACAGCATATTTAAAAAAAAAATTTATAAAAGATTTTTTTCGTAAATTATTACTCACTTAAACAAACGGGCATACTTTTTTAAAAACAAAATTCTTAATATACTATATTTGAACTATTAATACATATTTCCTTACGATTTTTATTAATGAATAATTTTTTATATTATTTATAATTTAAAATAATTATAAAATATATTATTATTCATTAAAATAAAATACAGTAATTATCAATACTATATTAATATATTTTAAATATTTTAATAAAATATTTTAATGTTGATTAATTAAGAATTATCTAATATATTTTAAAATATATATGGTATAATTGAAAATTCAATTCAATTTTTAATTTGATTTAATTTAACACTATATTGTATATACGCATAAATATGTACGAAAAAACTTTTAATACCTAATATTTCTTCTACTTGTACATGTCATTACATATATTTATATTAAATATGTAAAAATTGTTTTAAATTAATTAATACATTAAAAAGATAAATTATTTCATTAAAAATAGCAAAGTATATACATGTTTTTTTGCTATTTCTATGGTACTGACAAATTTCTGACAGAATTTAACCAAATAGTACGTCAATATCTGATATGTTATTGTCATTTGCTTCATTGATATGATTGGTCAAAGTTTTAAGACATTGACCAATCGCATTACACTCTAACGGCTTTCAACGTTATTTTGAACCAGCATCAATTTTATTCTCACACACGTAACGCATTAGTCACTGATTGATGGGAAAATATACGAGATGAAAATTTAACAACTACACTCATCAGCCTAAGATCATTTCAAGGGTTGCAACAACGTACCACCAGCTTTCTCTGCCTACCGACGTACACCTTGTAAATAAATGACGACGTCCTAACTTTAAGGTCTTTAAAATAATTTACGAAACAGAAAGAGGATAAGTAAAAATAGGTATGTATCTATGCCTTTCGACCGTTACGAAATATGCATTAGTTAACTTGCATTTCAAATGAATGTTTTAGAGTGCTTTAATGTGCATGTTACATATTAGATTATCTTTAACATTTTTCTTATCTAAAATCATACCAAAAACATTTTTATCTATTCTATGAATCATCCGAAAAATCAAAATATATAAAAACGAGTTCTCTTACATCTATCTCCCCTCCGCCTATGTTAACCTTTAATATTGATGGTGCGTATTTATTGATCCACAAGATTTTCAAAATATTTGCATTTTGACTGAAACTTGTAGAGAACGACCAAAGCTATTAACATAGTAAAAATTAGTTTAAATAAAACTTGGAGTTTCAAATTTTTAGTTGAGTTTTGAATATCAATTTCGACTTAAAAGGTAACCTCCTGGCGCGGGATTTGATATCTCAGAGTAGTTTAAGACAATAGATTTCTTTTGAGATATTTGCTTCATATGTTTTAGTTTTTTTATTCTGTTATAATTTTTAATAACAATATCATTCTTTATGTATATAAAGTTCATTTTTTATAGATTTAATTAAATAGTTTTTTTTATTTAACTAAAAATATACATACAATAATGAACTTTAATACTAATTTATTAAAAATAATTTAATCAATAATTCTGTGTATCTAATCAAATGCAATATGTATTAGTTATAAGATTTTTTATAAAATATAAATTAGTTGTATTTAATGAATTAAGTTGTTTTACAAATTTTAATATTATTTACATAAGAGTAAGTTCGGAGGTTTTCTTTGTGGCCTATATATAGTAATTAATATAAGTTCAAGAAACATAAAAAATTAATGTTTATAAAAATTTTTAATGCATTAATTTTATAGTAAATTTGTTATTTTATTTATAAAGATAAGTTATCATACATTATAAACTTTATTTAAATCATTTTTTGTAATAAATAATTAAAAAATTAACTTCTTAATATTGTTAAATTTTTAATTCAATTTTCTTGTTTTAAATTATTTTTGATATACTGAATTATAATTATTCAATTTTTTAAGTGAAACTAATTGAATTTATGTAAAACAAATGAATTCATTAAATATGATAAATAATTTTGTATCTTATAAAAAATAATTCATAATTTATAGTTATTAATTGATTTATTAAATGTGATTGATATTAAGCAAGATTTTATTGCTTTTAATTTTTAAATTACTATTTTCATATTTTTAGCTTTTAATTATATATTTATTTTATTTTCTATGAAATTTAAGTAATTAGAAATTAAACATATCAATATTTTATTTGAAAAAATTTAATATGTTTAGATTATTGATTAATTAAAAAGAAAAAATAATTAATAAATTAACCAAAAGTTTATATATTTTTTTTAATATGTAGTATATATTTTTGTATATAATTTTTTTTTAATTGAACAATAATTAGACTTAAGAAAAAATATTTATTTGAAATTTTCTAATTGAAAAAATGAAATTTTTTAATTACAGTAAATACATAACAAATAATCACTTCTAAAGCATCCAATATGTCTAAATTATTGTTGTTGTTATTGTTATTTATAAACAATTTATATATTATTATTTACAGTTTGTACATTCTTTCAAACTAATTAAATTTTATAATTTTATTACATAACACTATTTTATTTAAAGCCATACATACAATCTTTAACAATTGATTCCATTTTTTATCTTTTGTTCTTAATATTGCTTATATTGTCTATACTGCATTTTTTGCAGTCTTTTCTTTTACTGCATTTATATGTATATACTTGTATAATATATTTATATTAACCTTCTATTCATTAACTATTTTATTCTTCTAATTTTTTGTTTTCGTCTTTGTACATTATACCTTTCTATAATGTATTTTATTGTTTCCATAGCTTTATTGCACAATTTATAAATTCTTCTCCAATTATCAAATGCTTATTTAACCTTGTTTCATTGTCCATTTTATATATGACTAATATTTTTATTAACATCTTTTTTTCTTTTGATATAGTTCATTACATCTTTTCAGCTATATTAACTATCTAAATTATGGATTTTATTCACAATTATTTATAACTACTTAATTTTTTAAGTGTACTATAAAATAAAAAATATAATTTTAACTTTCAAATGTTTTCTATTGAATAGTTTGTTGAAGAACATAGCAACTAAACATAATTTTATTATACATAGATACCTTTTTTAAAATAGTGAAACTGTGATTAGATTATAGATTTTTATTACAGAAATTATTATTGTTAGTATGAGCTAAATTTTATTAAAATAATAAAATTTATTAACCTATTAAAAATAAAATTTTATTTTACAACTTTGTAGAACGTACTTATAGTAATACAAGGGGTTTTTTTCTTTAAAATGGCACCTTCAAAAGTACTTGGTACACAAATGAAGGCAACAACTACTGTGCCTGGAGTAGTCACACGTCGGGGACTGGCAACCCGCCAACATAGTACATTAATTTCTAATACACATGTAGAAAGACAACAACCAACTTTGTTTAAAGATACAAGGATCAAACGAAAAGCAGATGCTTCACCACTGAAAGATAAAATTACAAAACGGTCAGCTCTTGGTAACATCACAAATGTATGTTGATAATTATCATTTTATATTAAAATATTTTTTAAAATTATATAGAATTCAAAATTTTAAATTTAATAATAAACATTAGTAATCTGTTAAAATAATTTAAATATTTTTTATTAAATTCTGCTAGGCAATTGGAAAATCTATAGGTGCTCAACTTTATGATTCTAAAAAAGTATCAAAAAAGGTTACGGTTAGTCAATCTGTTAAAATTAATACTCATACATCTAACATATTAAGGCCTTTAGACAAAATATTGTCCAAACAAGATACTTTTCATGCCAAATCTAAACAATCAATACATATCAAATTACCAGTGAAAAAGGAAGATGAAAAAACAGAAAATTCTACGAAAGTGATCAACATTAGACGAAGTATAGATTTAGAAAAATCTGATGAAAGTTCTCTCTATGTTAGTGCCTTGGAAAGCCTCCCAGAAGAAAATGTGAAACGATTATCTAGATCTAGTAAAGTAAGTATCATCAAAATTATAAACATTGCTTATACAATATCAACTCAAAAGTATTTAATTAAAAAATATTAATTAAAATATTTTTATGTATACATATATTAGAAAATAAATTATTGAATTAATAGATATGATTGTTTTTTTTTAATTATACAATTAACTTATATGTATTCCTTTATACTTTAAACATATAATTATATATTATTACTACTATAATACATTAATAACAAACATTGTTTATTTTATATATTATATAAATTATGTTTTAAATATATTTTTAATATTCTCATCCGAATAGCATAATATATAAAATATTTATACAAATACATGTGTAGTTTTTAACTATGTGTAAAATCATATATATGCTAACACACATTTTTTTATTTGAGTTAAACTATTTAAAAATATAATTTTTTTAATATATTTAAAACATTGCATTATTATTAATTATATTATTATTAGTAATATTAATATAATAATATCACTTAAAGTACAAGGGTTTTGTTTTTTATGCATAATACTAATTTTTATTTTTAGGATTCAGATAAAAAAATATTAGCACTTGGAAATAAAGAGTCATCAGTAACAGTACCTACTGAGCAGAAACCAGTAATTACAGTACGTCGAAATATTGCATCAAAAACAATTCTTCCAGAGAGTGTGCAGTGGGATTTTGATGCAGAAAACTGGCAAGATCCTTACCAGGTACCGCAATATGCGATGGATATATTTGAATATCTAAAGCAACGTGAACATCTCTTCCCAATAACTGACTATATGGAGCGACAAGTATGCTTATCACGATGGATGCGATCTTTACTCGTTGACTGGATGGTTGCGGTACAAGAATCCTTTGAACTCAATCATGAAACCCTTTATTTAGCCGTAAAACTAGTAGATCTTTATCTAACGAAGGTCACGGTGGGAAAAGAAACACTTCAACTTCTTGGGGCTGCCAGTCTCTTTATAGCTAGCAAATTTGACGTAAGTATGTTACTTGATAGTTGTAATATAGGTAAAACTTATTTTTATTCAATATTACTCATTTTGTTAATTAAATAAAAAACTAATTTTATATTTTAAAAAAATTCTAATTCTAATAACCAACTGATAAATGAATATTGGTAAGTAAAAATTTTTATATTAAAAACCAAATATAAATCTATATAAGTTATATATTTAACGACTGTTAAATATATAAATTTTTAAAATAAATTCACACTAAATGTATACAATATTTTCTTTATTTTTTAATAATTTATGTATTAAATTTAAATTTTATTAAAAGTAATAAGAAATATAACAATTATCTATGGCTAAATAAGCATTAAATATCATTGTTTTTGTTTTAGTAATATATGATATTATGTCTAAAATTAATGTAATTTTACTAAATTTTTTAAAAAAATTTAAAAATATATTTTCTTAATTATTAAAATAAACAATAAAAGAAATTTTACTTTGATAAACTAAAAATAATTTCACTAATTATATTTTTAATATAAATAAACAAATGTGCAAAAAATCTTTAAAAATATTTCATTTTATTAAACAAATTTATGATCAAATAATTAATGCTTAATAATAAGTATTAATATGTGTTTAATTTCATTTTTAACAGGAGAGAATTCCTCCAATGATAGAAGACTTTTTATACATATGTGATGGTGCTTATTCACATCGAGAATTGACTCGTATGGAAATGAATGTTCTTAAGGTGATGGATTTCAATCTCGGAATACCTTTGTCTTACAGATTTTTGAGGCGTTATGCTAGGGTTTGTATTTTATTTAAATACATTCTATGTATGTGACTACTTATAAGAAATATTTATTGTACAATGGTCCATATAAGAATGTGTGCATGTTAATATATTCAATTATATAAATAATATACAAGATAAGAGAATACAAAAAATGAATAAATTATGTACAGATTCGTTAACAAATAATTTTAAAAATATTCAGTGTACTCTAAATTACTGATCATAAAAATTCTAGTGTGCAAAGGTTTCAATGCCAACGTTGACATTGGCACGCTATATTCTTGAATTTTCATTAATGGATTACTCGACAATATCGTACAGTGATAGTAAAATGGCAGCAGCGGCGTTATTCCTTGCATTACAAATGAAAGAACTTGGAGGCTGGACAACGACGTTAGAATATTACACGGGATATAAGTTATCCGATTTCTCTTATTTAGTTCTAGCTTTAAATGAAGGTTTACATAAGAAACACAAAGAAGCTCTTTCAACTGTTCGAAATAAATATAGTCACAAGTGAGTATGAAACACATAATTAAAAACTGCCAAATACTTAATTAATTTCGAAAATTTATAAATATTTATAACTTTTATAATATAATATAAAAATTCTTTGATTAACTGAATATTTTATTAATGTTATATAAAATTATTTTGTTTCAAAATTTTTTTATAGAATAGTCAAAATATAAATTTATATTTATTATTAATTTAATATATTTAGCAACTGAAATAAATAATAGAATATTAAAATAATTTTTGTTCTAATAATTAATAATTATTATACTACTTATTATTAATAAAAAAATATATACGTACTAATAATGATAAACTATTGTAATTAAGTAACTTTGAAGCGATTAACTATTTATATTTACATCAATGGTCTTATTAATATTAGAAATTTTTAATAACTTAAAATAATGAATATTTGGCGCATTAGTCTATTGAAGATATATATATTTATAATTATGAAATCGTTTTAAATAAAATATTGTTTTTATTTTAGAATATTTTTTGAAGTAGCAAAAGTACCATTAAAAGACGTTCTAGATTTGTAATAAACTCTAATAAAAGTTGTAAGTATTAAAAAAGTTTGAAAAATCATAAATAGGTAAATGAATGGACTAATGTAACTAATGTACTAATGACAGGATTATTTCAGTGGAAAAACCTTAATTGCGAGACAACTTGAGTTCGAAATAAAGAAGAAAAGCCAAAAGTGAGACAATTTTGGACGTCAAATTTAAGATTTCGATGTTCTTGCAAAGCTTGTGTGATAATATTTGACAATGAGCGAATAAATAATAAACAGAAAAAATATAACTATAATGGAAATAGATGAAGATGGATGGATTTTGTACAAGTTTTTACTAATGTATATTGGTCGATGTTATGCGTCGTTCAGTATTAAGCTATTAGATTTGATATTTATTAAAAAAATCTATTATAGCATCCGTAATTTTCTATATTCTATCAGATAACTAAATTTAGACGGATTTTTAAAATTCTTTTTTTAACTTTTTACATAATTTTTCTGTATTTTCTATAAAAAATGTTTGATAGTATCTGTCAAATATTATTTGGTCATTTTTTTTTATTAATTCTTATATTTAAACATATTGTATAATGTAAAATAGCTTTGCATAATACATAGTGATTTACATAAAAAGAGAAAAAGTGAAAGTAAAGATTGACTTCGAAAAAAGAAATAAAAAAGAAGACCTGCGTTCTTTCAAGTTCATTCTTTCATAGGCTAATAGTGTGGTGCATTGTTATATATTTTTGTTGCACTTTACACAGACTGATAACGACGGTAATAAATCTACGTCTATTAAGTATGTATTGATTCATTATCTAAATAATGTTATATAAACACGATAAGATGGTTTTTTTTTTTTTTGATGGAAACTTATTGAGTTAATCATCGAATGGTAGTACTTCAATTTTGACTGTCGCGAATCAAAAGATTCTTTAGACTAAAAAATAATTTTAGTTTTATTCATCGTTACTATTTTTAAATCTTAAAATAATACGCACGATGGGTTATGTGAATATTGTCTTTAAATTTTTTTCTATAAGTAAGCAATATCCTTTTTGTATGTAATGCGTTCGTTATGACTTTTCTAATTTTTTCGCTTATTTAGCGAATTACTTTGTGTATCAATTAATTAATTTAGAGCATTACTATTATTTCAAGCTAAAAAAATTAGTGTATTTTATAAAACTTACATAATCCAAATAGTGCCTTTTATTCTAAATTTTTTAGAATACTAAACGTTGGAAAATTTTTTTTATTAATTTCAAAATAAATTTTTATATTCTATTTCGATAAATGAACAAATTCTCTAATGTCATTATTTAAATAAAACAAGGTGTGTAAATAACATAACTATTACATTTTTATCACTAAGTTTTTCACGATGTACATAATATATTTTTTATTAAAAAGCAAATGTACTATAAGTATTTTATAGGGCGAATGTGCATGTGGGTAACTATAAATAAAATTTAATTTAAATAATAAATTTGTCATTTGTTTACATTTACAATTTTCTATTACTCATTATTTACTAAAATGATACAAATATTAAAGTTTTTATTATAATAATTATGAATATGATGTTAAATAAATTAATATTATTACATATTCTGTTTTTGTTGAATACATAAATTTACAGAAAACCAGGTACTATAATTAAATTAAACAATTTTTTAAAAAGATAATATTTAAATAATAATATAAAATGTCTTATTTATAGTACATTGATAAAATGTTATATACACTAGTAAAATTCACAAATTTTATCTTACAATTTAAATTTATAATCATATATATATGCAATTAAAAATAATTATAAATTATTTTCCAATATTACAAAATCAATATTTTTTAAAATTAACTATAAGAAATACGTGTAAATAAAATTTTATTCCACATTTTCATCTGTAAAAAAAAATTTTATAATTCATTTTTTAATTCATTTTATAAAAATAGAAAATAAGTATTTTTTAAGTAAAATTTTAGAAACAAAAATTTTGTACTTTATATATATAATGTAATTAAATTAAATATTTTTAAAAGATAATATAATTTGAATAATTCATAATAAAAAATAATACAATAATAAATTAAATTTCAGTATTAAATTTTTTTTTTAATTTTCGTTGTTTTTTAATGCATTAATTACATATATCAGTACTATAAAGCTGATTTTAATTAATTTTCAAATTTGTAATAATTTTTTCAGTATAATCAGAAAAGTTTCGATTTTTCTACAAATACAAAAAATATAAAAGTTTATAAAATTCGTTAATACATAACAGAATATTAATTGAATTAACATTTGAAAAAAAAATATTTCTAAAACAATTATTATTTTAAAGTTATTTTGAGTGTCAAATGATTGATATGAACAGTTTATTAACACTATTTAAAAACAGCTTTAATCGAGTCATATTGTATTTTTTTGTATTTAATAGTCAAGTCAAATTAATTTAAATTAATTATATACTAACAAAAAACTATAAAATAATTTGAAATTATTATTTACCAGATATATGTTTTTTTATTTTTTAAATATTCATTGCTGCAATTTTATCCAGTTGATAAATGTTCAAATAGTACTTTCGATTGTTAAAATTAACATGAGTATGTTCAATATGAGATGACTATCGTATTTAAAATTGTTCAAAAATATTTATAAATTAGAACATTAAATAGTGCAGCTCCACAATTACAATTTGTATATTGTAATCAACTATCAAGTTGCATAGAAATCAATAATAGCTTTTAATCACCTTCCGGTAAACGTTGATTCTTCTTTTGACTTGCGTCGAGCATGAAGTCTATTGCACCTTTTGCAATCAATTTTTCTTCCTACTCCACTTGCATTGGCGCAAATTGTATGATAACAGGTACCGCACCTTTCGCATTTTTTCACTTTATTCAGCTCCCATGGGTATATCACATCTTTTGAGTTGCAGAGCTCACACATAAAGCCTCGCGCTTGGCATAGCTAGAAAATGTTTAAAGTCCTTTTTAAACAATAAATAGCGCAAAAATTCCATTATTTTTATTTTTATTTTAAGTGTTTTTAGTAATTTTTACTAAATGTTGTGATAATAATTAAATTATAATCGTTTTAATTTTAGAAGTTTCTTGTCATATAACATAATTTTTAAATAAAATACCAAATAAATGTAAAAAAAATTTCGAGCATATATAAAATTTGTAATTTGTTTTAGATTATCTTTTATAATTTTCTTGTAGTTATAATTAGAATATTAATACAATTAAATAATTTATAAATAAATAAAACTAAATTGGTATTTTTATTAACTTTTATATTGATTTCTAAAATTATACTTATATCAATTTTAATATTAGATAATTTGTTATAAAATCTTATATATTATTATAATTTTTTAAGTAATAATTTAAATTATACTTAACACGTTATTAAAAACTAAACAATGATAACAAATATTAATATTTACTACACATTCAGCAACATGTTTATAACATTCTTGAACTAATTTATTTAATTCCAATGGAAGTATTCCAGCTTTTACTTGTGTAAAATCCTGAATCGAGTAAATATGAGGATCCGAAATTATGTGATTTGGTTCTCTTTTTAAAATTTCTTGAGTTCTTAAAAATACATATTAAATAAATAAAAAGTAACAACTAGTACATTATATTATTGCAATTATCTTATTTTACTTAGTGGCAAAACGGCAAGTAAAAAGAAAATCCTTCAGATAAAACAACTGAGTTCGAAGTAATTTTGTACGATCTAATTGCTTTATTCTTCGATACAACATTGGATTTAGATCACTAACTTGAAAAAGTGGATCTATTGTCATTTTATCCAAAAGTCTGTACGAAAAATTTGAAACAGGATACCTAAACAAAATAATATTTACATAATAAAATTATAAAAATTATTTTTATATTTATACTTATAAAAAACTATTTCAAATACCTATTAAAATCCCATTTTGCTAGAATTTTTCCGGGTATTAAGGTTACTTGATTTGTATGACATCCCGTGCAAAAATATCTTCCTAAATATTCACAATAACGAAATTTATTGGCATATTCTATAGCAACTTTCATACCACAACCAGAACATCGATAATTTTGCTTTGCTATGAGAATTCGTCTTCTGTAAAAAAAATCTAGTTTTAGTTATTACGCATAGAAAATTTATATAGTAAGCATATAATTTATTATATATGTTAAAAAAATGTATCTTGTACAATATGCAATCATTCAATGTTATTAAAAAGTGTATCATGGAAACTCGGAATTCTATTTACTACTGAAAAAAAAAGAATTTACGAATATACATAATTTCGTTTTTATTCGATAAAAAATATATACAAATAAATACAATTAAAATAAGCTTATTAGCTTTCTAAGAGATAACTAATAAAGAGAAAGTTTTTGTTAAAAAAATTAATTTAATAAATTATATTATATAATTATATTTAATTAATTAATAAATTATGAAATTTTTCTCGTGCTCATTGAATCTTTGCTTTGATTTATGAATAATTAATGATTACACTACTATTATACTTCACCTTCACGGCAAATAATTTTAATTAAAAGGTTTAATTAAAAAATTGTATACAATATTTTACCTGAATTTTATTTTACAAGATAATAAAATTCTTAATTTCTTATGAAATTTCATATTTAATTTCATAATTATTTCATACACCAATAGAAATTTCAAGAATTATTATACTACATATTTGTAAATATTATAATATTTTTTCATAATGTAAAAATAGACTAAAAAAATTTTTAAATAAAAAATATTGATTATTATTAAATAAATAACTCACACAGGAGGTGGGTGAATTGTAAAAATTATTTGAGGTCTTGGTGGAGCCCATTCAATTGTTCCTCGAAGAGAGATTGAATTAATATCACCTACTTCAGCATCATCAAGATTTATAGGCCAACTTTTTGGTAGAGGTAACAGCTATTATAAAACAATTCCAATATAATTTTTAAAGAGCAATATAAACATGGCAAAGATAAATTTAAAAAAATACTTTATGAATTAACTGTTTACAAAAAAATTATATTCACATTTAGCACTGTTTATAAAAGATTATATTTTAAACTATTATTTTATAGAAAATATAATTTTTATAACATAATACAATAGCTTTCAATGTTTTAATGATGATTTTATATTGTTACAGTTGTAGTTCATATTTGTATTTTAAACTCTATACAAATTATAAGAAATACAGTTTTAAAATATTATAAACTTTATACAACTTATAAGCAATACAGTTATGAAATATTTATTGAACTTATTATTTTCAACTATTTTCTGTGTTATTAAAAAATAAATGAACTATGAACAAGAATTCTATAATAATATTGTCCAAGAATAACTTGAGTTCTGAATATATCTTAGTTATATATTTATATATTATTATAATCAGTGTATAATTTATATCTATGGTAATATGCTACTTCAAATGGATTATTAAGTAAAATTACGAAATTTATCGTACATTTAATTCAAAAACATTTAAAATATGAATTTTCTTTTATTTTATTAATAAATTAAAAAATTTATTTGCTAATTTTAAGAAAGTAAATAAATATATAGTGTAAACAATTTAGCTAAATAATTTTTTATGAATCATTTAATTTTTACATTTTATACAATTTAAAAATTAATTTTTTTTATTCATTAATCTTAAGAACAAGAAATTAAAAGTTCAATTTAAATAATATTCAATATTTTGAAAAATTAAGTTTTAATAAATGTTAAGTATAAAAATTATAAAATTTATAAAAGTTTATATACATTCTATAATATTTAACAGTTTATCATCGTTACATTTCTTTTGAATAATATGTGAAATGTAGTTTAGAATACTAAATACAACCTTTTATTTTACTTAAATTTATAAACTTAATATATAAATTTATAATAAAATTATACATATTAGCCTAATATTAATTAAAAAATTTTTTTTTATTTGTGTAATTTTCTTAATTTATACTAACACGTTGTGGCGCATCTTGTTCAGAAACAAGCCATTTTAGTTCGCTTGCTCGTGGGAGATGTTTTTCACTAAATCTACTTATTAAAGATAAAGCAACACCCTCTGCAGATATAATACTATCGGTTAAATTTGAATCCATGCTATTTTTAGGTGATAATCTGAACAGATCTGCTTCCGAGTATAATGACGCCATTGATACTGATAATTCTAGAAAAAGATTAGGAGAAAGAAAATTAATATATAATTTGCTGTCCCATATTTTTGAGATACGTCATTTTGTAATGTTATAATGATATTACACTATCATTTTAAAAATGATCAATATTTACAGAAATGAAAAAAAATTATAAAATTAGTTTTATTATATCTAATTTTTATGTGTTTGAGTCTACGACTCAATTTATAATTTAATATTAATTGTAATTAAATAATTATAGTAAATTTAAATTATAGTAATAAATATACAGTATTATTAAATAAAAGGTGAAAAACGGTATAAATACTAAATAATTTGATGTAATCGGATAATAATCGTCAGAATAAAATATAAAATTTACATTATATTTATATTTTTTAATAATACGTGTGTTGAAACTCCATAATAGAAGGCTTAGTTTTAAATAAGAGATGAAAAAACTGAAAATTCATTAATGATATATTCCTTTGCTAAATAATATAAAAATTACTGAACTTGATTAAATTACATAGGTATATTTACCACAACTTAAAATTAAAAATTATTTTCGTACATGATTTTTTATTGAAATATGAAACATGAAAAATAACTGAAAGAATGTCCTCAGATTCTCATATTTATTTAACGCATATGAGAGATGTAAGAGAATACAGTTTTCACAGACTATGATCTGTATTTTTGAGCGATGTTATAAGAATTTCAAGTATAATCAAAAATTAGATTTAATTAATTTATTTTCTAATTAAAAAAACTGTAGTTTTTTAATACTAAAAATAAAACCTTATTTTTTGTACTTTTTTAAAGAGATGCTTTTGCATAAAGGTTCGTTCAAAATTTTCAAAAATCATACGCAATTTAAACTGTTTTTAGATACCTTTATATTTTTAGTAAATTAATGACATACAAGTATCATATTACTATTTCTTTAATAGTATTAGTGAAAACATTTTTAAAGATATTTCTACTTAGCCAGGTACGTTTCACGTAAAATGACTCATATATAAATTATTAATAATGATCATGTATTTTAAATTAAATAAGTTGAATACTTAAATATGTGGTTATTTTTACAATAATTGATGACGCTTATTGACTTTTTTTTACTCACTTTTATATACTTATAAAATATTTAATATCTCTTTTTTCTTTGAACATTAAAATATTTCTATGATTACATTTACTTGTGCATACTCGAAGATGCTTTATGGTTCATACTACATTTTTTATAAACATTGAACCATTTATTACATTCTAGTTCCCAATAAAAATTTTCAATATTCACATATTATACAAGAATTTAATAAGAAGTTATAAGAACAATATCAATTGTTTTATTTGTAAACAGCAGTTTTAAAACATGTCGAGAAGCCTTTTCCCTTCACCAGTGAGCAAATCCGTATATATGAAAATTTGTTGTGAAAATCTATATTACAAAATAAAAACTGCTGAAAAACTGCTACATAAAAAAAATTAAATACACCCCTACTGATATTTTGTTGAATTTTTGATAAGGGAAAATTAATATCTACGTGCTGCATCGAGAGAAAGTTTGACGCTACTGTAATATACGTTATAAACTACGAAAATTACAACATATCGTCCTCTTCACTCTCGCTACAATTGTTGTACATAATTTTATCTTTATCATCATGTTTCACCTTTTCTGTTAAAAAACTTAGAAGATTCTTAGAAAACTTTGAGTGAACAGTGCATTTCCTGTAACTTATTTCACCACTATCATTGTGTGCCGTTACCATTGTGGTACATCATTTTATTATCACGTTTCACCTTTTCTATTAAAAAACTTTGAGTGAGCAGTGCAATTTCTGTGACTTATTTCACGTTTATTTTCTAATAAAATATTTATTTAATTCACCCATGCATTCTAAATTTGAAAAACATTTTTTTAAGCTGTAAGAATAATTACTTTATGAAATTGAAAAAAAATATTTACCAATTTTTTTCATTTTAAGTGATAGGTAAACAAAAAATATTTTATAGACAAAATTTTAGTTATTGGTAAAACCATTGCATACGACTAAGGTTAACTTTAATAAAACACAAAAATTGTGACGTTAAAATAGTAGGGAGTTTTTCTAATTTTATTACACCTAAACACAAATTTTTTCGTGTATCAACAGTTAAGAATAAATAATCCTTTATTTTATTTGAACTTTATTACCGGCAATTAACTGGTAGTTTTTTGTGTCTTTATTATTATAATTGTATCTGTAACACAGTAGTGTTATAGTCGGAAGTAAAAGCGGTTTAATGTGAAAAGTTTTCTTCTCGGATGCATCGTACGTAGAAATAAGAATGAAAGTATGGGTATAATATAAATATGTCGTATAATGTAAGCAACCAGCTCAAATCCGTCAAGACTTGCTGATTACTTTATTCCTTCTACAACTCTCTTTTTACATATAAACTTAATAGCGTTCAATCTTCTATCTCTTTCTATATCGTATTTACCAACATGCTCGGACCCAACCTTCTCTCTTTTGCAGAATACATGACATTCTAGTTTTAATATTTTGTTGCTCTAGCTTACGCTTAAAAGTACGTCATACTACAAAGTGGATTGTAGCAAATCATTGCGCAAGTCAAATCGTGGAAAATATACCACATATCCAGATATTTCACGGCCTACGAATAAGAAATAACATACGAGAAGAGAATAAATAGGAATAAAAAAAAGCGCATGTAACATCTTTTTTCAAGGTAAAAGGTTATTATACTTTATTTTTTCGTACTCCATATTTTTTATTAATTAATTAGTTTTTCATATCGTCATTTTTATGTCTATGTCTTCCTTAACTTAAATTTTTTAATTTAACTTTTTTTAAAAATCTCACTTAAACATTTTTTAATCTTTTGAAAAATAATGGATAAAAAATATCTTATTAAATTAATAATTAAAAGAATGATCTAAATAAATTCATATTTTATAAAACCTACACTCAAAAACTCATCTAAATTAAATTGAAGTTAGGTAATGATATTTAAAATAATTAATAATTATTTGAAAATAATCAATCTTCCTTGGAGATTCTATATAGTACAAAAAATTATTCTAAATTTGTTTAGGTCGATATGTATAAGGAATTTTTTTTTAAATATACGGAAAAACGAATTTATTTGTATAAAAGAATCGAAATATATTGAATTATTTTATTATAAGAGCGATCGGTAATGGGCCATCTGAATGAACATACAATTACGATAATATATTAATTGCGATTTAGTGAACAAATTGTATTTTTTATTTTTTTGTAATTCTTCAATTCATTCATTCATAATAATATAGATTTTTTGCAAGAAATAAAATCACGTTTATATCGAACTAAATAATATAATTTGTTTAGGAATCAAGTAGAAAAATTATTATGATTCTTATGCATTTATGTAAACACTTCTTGAAATTAGAGTAATGCAATAATGATACCTTGACAACTAACGACAATAAGATAATAATTTTTAACACACCAACAATATATTATGTAGCACTTGAAATATCAAATAAATCTTGTTTTCAATTATTTTCAATCTACGCAATTATTTTAAATGCAATGAAGAATTATTCATTATATGGCGTGGAACCGTTATAAATCAACTGAAACAATTAATTTACTAGATTTATATAATTTAAAAAGTATTTTAGAAAATTTTAAATTCAAGGAAATAAAAACTGTTCATTAAAATAATACACAACGTACTTTTCGTAGTGTAATATCATCCACAGCAATAATCGTAGTCATCGCAAAGTTCAAACTGACTTGTAATTTGGAACCATACCATACATAAGCATGTGAAAAACTAACATCCATACTCTTGATGAGTGTAGAAAAATCTTAAAAAAAAAACAAAAAAATATGATGTATGAATAATTTAAGATAATGATCGAATCATGTAATAGAAATTTATGTAAAAATACAATAAATTGAAATATTTAACTTTGAAAAAATGGTATTTATCATCATAAATATTATTGAACATCCATAAGAAATTACACTTTCTGCTTTTTAGTGCTCAAATAAAGTTTTTTTTTTTTAAATCTATAAAAAAATGACGAATATCTCTTTCAAAAGTTAATATTAGCATTTAAAATTAAAAAAAATTTTTTTCTTCTTAAAATTAAGCCGTATTATAAAAAACGTTTTTGCGATCAGTTATTAAAAAAAAATATTCAACTTAACAAAATTTTGTTTTCATTTTATTATATAAAGATTTCGAATAATTCGTTGATAATAATCAGATTTAAACATAAAAATTTTGTAATTAGGAAAGCAAACGTACGAAGAAAACTTTATTGAAAACACTTGATAGGACTAAATTATTAACAGATACATGGTAAAACTTATTTAAAAAAATAATCAAAACCTATTTAGTGAATTTTAAACAAACGTACTTAAATAATTTTATGTGTTAAAAAAACTGTTAATAGTAATAATAATTAAAATAAATCTTTAAAAATGATTTATACTTATATTTAAATTGTATTTATACTTAAATTAGAATATAATGTAGAAGCCAATATTTTTTAGAGAAGTTAAATTAAGTAAAAGTAATCCTATATTATCAAGGATTTTTAATTTACCATTTCTCATTTTAACAGAATTATATGTCATATTAGTTTATTAAAACTATTGACTTAAGAAATGCTCGAAAGCATTCTATGCTACTTTTATTTAAATCACGCGTATGTAATCGAATAATTATAAATATAATTTATATATATTTTCGCGCAAACAGACAAATAATTTGTAGTTGATGATTACAATAATCATCAACTACATCATCATCAACACTGTAATTGATGATTATTAGAATTATATGTAATCGAAAAATTTAAAACTTTTACTTCAAATTTATTGCACGCAAACAGCTTTAACCTAATTTAATTAATTAATCTATAATTTACCTAAAGCGTGACTTTCTAAGATATCGAGTATTCTATTTTTCAAATAAGATCGATGTTTATGCATTTATGTTGTTGCATAGAAATAATCAATTATTTAACTATAAATGCCTTTTTATATACTTTAATCAGAACATTAAATAAAGTCACAAATTAAAAAATCAATAACTTTTTTATATTTATCGAAAATGAAACATTTTTAAATATTACAAGTTTATTTCATTTAAAAATTTATTTAAAAATTTATTTATAGGTTCTAGGTGTCAGTCAAACATTTTCAACTACTATTACTATTATTCGGCAAATTCTTCGTGGTTAAAAAATTCTAGCTTAAATATTTTTTTTAAATAAGAATTATTAAGAGAACAATTATGAATAAAGTTATAATATAATACTAAATATCTGAGACAATAAAGCCATAAAAGTAATAAATAATAATAAATTTTTCAATATTTCTTTGTTTATAATATTACCCTTAAAATTGTATTATTTTCTAAAAATGCATAACTAATTGTATAAAACGTATTTATAAATTATATTTTCATATATACATTAAAATTTTAATGTAATCATAAAAAATTTATAACGAAAATAAAGATCTTTGTAATATGTATTTGAACGTAACTATAATATACAACATGGCGATATTTAAAATTTTATTTTTCGAACAGTTGAATTTATTTAGAGTGTTTTTTAAAAATAGAAAAATAATTTAATGGCATAATATAAATGTTTGAAAATTACCAGAATTTTTGAGTTGAGAAAAACTGCGGGCATCGTTCATTTCGTAATCATCAATATCATCAGTGGAGATGCTTTCAGAACGCGTTCCTGGAGATACCGACAAAGGACTAACACTCTGATCCGTCGTGGCTGCTTTGTAAGTAATGATTAAATAAAATAAAGAAAATATATATATTAAATATGAGCAAATATCACCTTGGCTTAATTTCGTAGATTTTCTATAAATAATAATTAATTTAAAAGAAAACTCACTGTCGGTCTTGCCATCACTGAGGAGATCCCGAGTCCACGTGCTAACGCTATTTATATCATTACTACCCGTACAATGTTCTTCCTGACGTTCACGTCGTCTTAACCTAATTCTCTGCTTAAGATTGTTGATTTCATCGTCGCTATCATCAGCAGTTTCATCTACCAGCCGCAGTTGTCTATTACATTTGAGCTGTAATTTAAAACATACTTTATTATAAAATTATTTTATTTGTTGCATAATGTGTGCATTATATACTTAAAATATGATATTATTATTATTATGTGTATTGTGGTACCCATTTATATAAAAAGGTAATAGAAATGTACCTAGTAATTATAAAGGAATCACTATTGAACATAAGATATAAAATCTTAGAAGTATTTAAAAAGAAGGTAGAAATACACGTGGAGGACACAAAAAGATTCGATAAGACGCAACTCAGGTTCAAAAAGAATAGAGGGACCTCAATGCTATTTAACTACTACAAACCGCAATAGCTACGCAACTAAAAAGGGAAAAAGGTGAAATTTTTGCTTTGTAAATATGAAAGTCGCATTTGAGGAGAGATAAATCTGGACAGCAATGAGAAAAATATGAGAAAAAATCATATTATAGAATGTATAAAAGAAATATACAAGGACTCGAGGGTGAAAATAAAAATAGAAAAACGAGAATAACGGAAATTAACAATACAATCAGTGTTAGCCAGGGTTGCTCAATTGTTATTTAACATTGCCATGCAAGATCTAAAAACAACATTAAAAAATTGATGAACTTCAGATATCAAAATCGGAAAGAAAAAACAAGATCCATTACGTGTGCCAACGATACAGTATTACTATCGAAAAGTGACGTTGAACTTAACGAACTCCTGATGATATTTAAAGTCTTTTTGACAAGGAAAGGACTCGACTTACATATTCAAAAAACAAAGATAATCAGATGCGGGAATGCCAGAGCTTGAAGAAAAAGAATAGAATTTAAATGGAAAGATGAAAAATAGAAATAGTTAAAAAGTTCATCCACCTGGGATACACAATTAAAAAAAAAAACAATAACGAGGAATGACATATTGAACATTTAACAAAGAGAGCAAACATGAAATTAGGAAAAATATGGAGTCTCGCACAAAGATGGTTCATGAAGACCTCGAAATGAAAACTAAAATATTCGATAGCCTTGTAAAAAGCGTGACGAGATTGAAAAAATTCAAAGAAAATATCTACATTGGATAATGGGAGTAAATAGAAACACCTCTGATATTAATACATTAATGTTAAATAATTTTAAAAAGATACATTCAATAAATTAAACAGATTTTTTAAATATGAAGTTGTGTGCATAGTGCACATTTTTTTAAAATAAAGACAATTTTGTTTTTTTTTTTATGTAATTTTATTTTAAAACTAACAACTAGTTTAAATTTAAAACAAAATTAATACTTGCTAAAAAATTTTTAATTAATAATTTAATAATTTATTATCATAATGACATTATTCTATTACCTGTTCAATCGCGGCGATCATAGCTTCAGAAATACTAAAATGAGCATTTTCACGATCAAGTTCAGCATTTGCTCTAGTAAATTGGGCCGAAGATAAAAAACTTGTCAAGCTTTGTCCTTCCTTAGGCTTTGGAAAATAGCCTGTAGCCATAGGTAAGACACTACTTCCCCCATCCTCAATAAAGCTCTTCTTAGGAATGCGCAGGTCTTTCTGACCTTCAACCTCAAGACTCCAGGAGCCTGAAAATTCGGGAGCCGAGCCCACAAAGAAAGATGTTTTACTCTTTAATTTCTCAGATACAAATCTTTCCGAATGCGAAAGTAACATGCTATGCCCCGAATTTTCAGTTAATTTTAAGGATTCCTCGTAATTTAATGTTTCAGAACTACCAGTGCTCATTCTCATATCCTTGTCTGCATTGTTCAGCCCTAACTTTGTCTTCCGTCCTTTCCTTGTGATGTATTTCAAGTTCACTATTTTGAAAATTTTAGTCGATTCATTTTCATTACACATGAGTTAATGATAATAAAGTATTAATAAATAATTAATAAATAATTAATAATAATGCTAATACTTAATTAACATTGACTCTTATGCAAATGAAATTATTCTATATAATAATAATCAAGAAATTATCTATAGAGTAACATTTTACATCTGAATAAAATAAGAATTAATTAAATGTATATCCAAGAATTTGGTTAAATATAAAAAATTTTTTTAACAATATTTTATTTTAGTTATACATAAAATGTTAGGTCTTTAATGATTTTTAATAAATATTTTTCATATCTTGTTTATATCTGTTTTATTTACAAAATACTGATGGATATCATTAAAATATACTTTTTTTTATTTCATAAAAAGAATTTTCCAATTGAAACAAAAAAACAACATTCGAATAAAAATGAATATGAAATATAAATGAACTTTTATTACATTATTTTTTAGATTTTACTGCTATCATTTTAATTATAAAATAAAAAAAAACTAATTAAAAATAGTTTATCATCTGACTTTAAAAGAAATATTTCATGTTTATATTTAAAATTATTTATTATGATTTTTTTAAATACATAAGTATTGTTTCATTGGTTTTTTAAATTTCATTTGAATTAAAAGTTTATTCTATCGTATTATTTATTTATGAAAAGAAATTCGTAAGACCTTAGAACTTATCTATGAACTTATCTAATAATTCTAATCTTTAAATTAAATAAAAATAAATTTAAATATACCTTAAATTTATACAAATATTATATCTTTTTAAATATTAATAAAAATTTCTTAAAATATAGTTTTATTTATAACAAACAATTTACATGTGATAAGATTTATAAAAATGGATTTTTAATAAATGATTTTGGTCAATAAATAAACATAGAACTCAATCATAAAAAAATTACTAACGTGGTTATATGGTTATACTAACCAACACTATACTTAGGCTCCATGGTTATTGATGCATTAACAGCTTTTGTTTCTGAATAATCGACCTTTATCACATTCGATAGTTCAATCGATTGTGAAATACAATTTTTATCGCTTTTATCCAATGTATGATTTATTCTTCTATTCTTTGTTATTGTTTTTACAGCAGCAACGTCCTCGCGACCACTTTCTGGATTATTATCCTTCAATACTGGAAAACTGCTCCAAGTTTTTAAAGAGACATTACTACATGTTTCTTCCTTGATTATTTTGTGATCATTTATCATCGAACTCATTGGTTCTATTCTATCCAATTGTTCTGTATCTGTTAGACTATAATTAATGGTAGTTATTGAGGGTAAGATCTTTTTTGATCGAAAATTTGACACTTGTTGGCTTGCTTTATAAAGATTCACGGGATATGACGATGAACGTCGATGGGTTCCTTTAGGACTATCTTTATTACTCCAATGCGGCAAAAACTGAAAAATATTGTTTTTAATCATTCTTTCATTTATCCTATCATTATCTTATTTTTAAATATTGATTTTTATTAAGTCATTCATAGTATTTATTTTATTCAATTTTATTACTTATTTTAATATGATATTATAATTATTATTAAGTAATTAATTCTAAGTAATCAATTAATTGTTGGAAATTATAAAGCATTCTATTAGTAAAATTATAATCTATAAACTTGCAAATTATTAACAATACATATTTTCTTGTATTAGATACTTTGTTAAGCTTGCACAAAGCATATTTTAACTGATTAATATAATTATAAATAAATTTAAAAAAAAAATTTATAACTTATTAAAAAACTCTTATTATTATTTATTCTATTATTGTCTATAATATTGATACAAAACGAAATAATTTTAAGAGAACTATTTCGTTTATTCAATATTCATATATAAATTGTTGTGAAATTTAAAAATTATGTTTTGAATTAATGAAAATTTTTTGTATTATTTCAATATTTTACTTAAATAAAGTTAATATAAATTAATAAAAATAAATATGTATACATATTTTTTCAATCAAATTATTATTTGATTAACAGAACAAAAATGTCATTATTACCAAGCACGGATCTATTTCAGTCAGTAAAGCTGGTTCATTCTTTTCTACAGCTCTTAAGCAAACTAATGTAGCTTCAGCTAAATTTTCTTGGCAAAGGAAGGACCATGGTTCAAGACAAGAAAGCAAATGTTCTTTGTCTGATAAAAGCCATGATAATTTTTGTGACAAAGAATGATCTTCCAAACTAAAAATTGTTATTTCTCATAAACTAATCATTGATTATTTATATGTGTTTTACGTTTAAATATATACCTTTTATACAACCATAAGATATCTTTATGTGAAACAATCCTGTTTGGAAGATTAGTATGATACTCATCACAGTCACAAATTGTTGGAGAGGTAGCCAAAGAAGGCTGTAACCAGTTTAACCCCTGAATAAATACCCAACAATCAGGTTCACCCTATACAAGAAAGTTTACATATTTATAAATTTTTTTTTTTTATTTAATTATTTGAAGTACTAAATTTCATAAAATATACAGTTTTATAAAATTGATTATTTAATTAGTTTTCTTTTTCTCATTTTCAATAAAATATAAATATGAAAAATGCAATTGTTTACTATTTGTACATTAAATTATATATAATAAATTTTTTTACACAATAGATATTTAAAAATTATTATAAGTCATACACAACTGAATCATACGAATAGTTACTTATTAATATTTATCAGTAATAGTTATATATATATATATATGTATATATATATATATATATTATAAAAATATTTTTAAAAGCATTGCATTTAGTATTACATAAAGTTTCAAAATTTTAAGATATAATATAATATAATGAATCTTACAATATCATCAATAAGCGGAAACCATGCTTAAAAATTCTTTCCATTATATTATGCAAGCGATTTAAGCCTCCATAAACATTCCATACATTCGATACTCCGTTAGTCAATAATCCTTCAACAGTAGAACGAAGGTTCTGCAACAAGAGTCTTTTCTCCCTATTATGATTTTCTTCGGACATTCTATTACGTCTGTTTGAATTAAAACATAATTTTTAATATAAAGTAATTTCTAAATTTTTCTATTTTAAATATTAAAGATATTTAATAATTGAGTACATATTTGTTTTAATAATATAAAAATAAAATAATAGTACTTCTAACTAATTGTTTACGTAAATGTAATACAAAAAGAAAATTTAAATAAATAACGTAAACTTTTGTTTATTTTTTTTCTAGGTTAGTTAGCTTCTAGTATGTTCCCGTGGATTTACCATAAATTTTATTGTCATAAGCGTTGTGTATGTTCTTCTATCTGTATATCGATAAAAAATTTAAAATTCCTGCATCTTTTGACTTTTGATATCAAAAATAAAAATGCAATTTCTACTATCCAATTCACTAACAAAGTTTGCGTATTATGAAATTCTGTATCACTAAGTCGCATGGTGTCGTAGGTGCGCGCGCCTAAATATAATAGATCACTTGATCTTAAAATAAAAGAATAGAAATTGACAAGGTTTAGAAGTGTGACATTTGTGATAGCTAAATATTTTATATTGAATTGTGTAACGATGTGTCTTTGTTCCTTATAATTAAATTTCTCACACCGTCTTCGAATAAATATTTACGCCTTGATTTTATATATCCATTTTTATGTTTTTATTAAACTTTCTTAAAATATTTTTATTTGATAACTTTTAATGCATTATTTATATAAAATATTATGTCATTTTCTTATTACTAGAATGTAATTTTATCATTTAAATTGATTGGAATAATTAGTTCATTTTTTAAAAGAATAATTGTTGTTTTGGTTGGTGGCTCGACTCGTTTTTACATTGCAACCATTCAATTTTTTTTATAATTTAATAAGAACTTCTGTGATAGAAAAGATTTTACCGAGGGCTACACATAAGTAAAGGAGGAGGTAGAGAGAATGTGAGAAAGAAAATGTATATGAAGAATAAATGTAAAGAAAACAGATGAAGCTATTTAAGATAAATATGATATGTTTGGAAAAGAAAAACAAAGGGGATAAAAAAGGTATATAGATAGAGAGGAAAAAGAAAAGGATGAGATGGATGATAGAGGAAATGAAAAATAGAAAAATAAATAATATAATTAATAAGAGCGTGAATATCAAGAACAAACGAGAAAAACGGACAGACATAGTTTATGAGATTTTAGATGTGCTGTTCAAATAAAAAATTGTTAGTGTTCAAATAAAACTGGCCTTTTTTTCTGTAGATGTGGAAAAGTGTCGGTGTTTTTATTAGAGAAAAAATTAGTTTTTTTAGGAAAAAATTAGTTGGCAACTTGTATTTCTTTTTTCTCTAGTTGATAAAATTTGAAGGACTTATTTTGAATTGTGATGAAATGTATTCAAAATTAACTGGATAATTTTTTGCATGAGTAAGCAAAGTGGTAGAGGATATTTTTTAAAGATAAAATGCCTTCTCTCGGAATAGTCTGAGTGAATCTTACTATAACCAAGCTAAACACTTCCTACGGTAAAAGATGAATATGAGATGATATCCAATCATAATTCCATACTGCGTCTGATTATGCAAAGTAGAATATCTGAAAATGTTGTCTAATGATTTTGCGAGTATGATATCGAAGAGTTAACAATAAGGTTAGAATGTTTTCAAATTTTTAACTGAAGATTGGAGGCCAGTTTTTCCGCGATTTTTAAATGAAATTATTTGAAAATTCCTGACAAATTATGGATAATGGAATAATGATTTAAAGATTTTCATGTATGTTGACTCGAGTCCGGAACACTGGGTTGAGCAACTGAGTCTCAAAAAAGCCACATAAGACGCCATGCTATAAATATTGACTTCAAACGCTTTAAGTATTACCTTACGGGATCATGATAGATAATATATTTGTTAGAAGAAAGGGGATAAAGACAGTATGCAGTAAAAAATGTTCTCATGAGTGCTAAAATGTAATTTGACTATCGATGTTTTTTGCCAAACGTGATCAATATTTATTTTACTAGGCTCTAAAGGATTAAGCAAAAAACTATTTTGATGGACAAATTCTATTTCTATCAGAAAAGAAAATGGCTTTCGATTTGCCATGGTTAACGCCTTATTCTCTACGTGTTCTAAGTGATTACAATAGTAGAGAACATAGTATTTGGTATAATATGGTCAGAATAAAGTACAGCTATATTGTAGGCATCTTTGAACAATGATAATAATATTGGATTTTATAAAATGATCTTAGGTTGGTAATATTATTGAAACAAATTTTAAAGAAAATTGGAGCGAGTTTTAACCCTTATGAAATTTATGTGATTATAAGAAAGTAATTTAGTAACTTTGACTTAAATGAGCGGTTTGAAACAAATTCTATAAATTTATTAAATAGGTGGATTGATTAATGATTGTGGAAGCAGAGATTGCTTCATTGATAAAAAAGATGAGTTTAGATATTGCACGATGAGTAAGTCAATCCAAATTTGGCTTATTTTGAGGAATTATGATTGAGCAATATGAAATGATACAGAACAGTGATAACAGAAAAAAGCATTTATAACCAGAGAATTGTATATTGGTTTCTGGTTATGAAAGTTCCCATCATAATAAGGTGGCATAATGTCGGTAAAATGTTGGAGATGAAAGTGCTTCGTTGTTGTACTCAAACCAGTGAGAAATATACTGGGAAGCGATGTTCCTTCAGTATTAATATTTATATTTGTATTGTAGAAGAAACAACATCATGAGGAATATTCGGTATTAAAATCGACGTTTAAGATTATAGGTGTATCAAAGAGGAAAAAAACATGAATATCTTCTAGATTTAGATTTCTATTAAAAGGAAAAATTTGGATTATATCATGATAAATTAGAATCTATATGCCAATTAATATTCTATATATATATAATAGTGAATATGTTCGATCTAATGCTCTTGTTACGTATTTCACGCCAAACTAAGACTGCAATACCATAAGTAGTTAAAGATAAGAGACAACCCCATTGATAGAAGTTATTTACGGGTATTTATTATTTTTTAGATTTTTACTTGGACAAGTGATTTTCAGAGATATTCTTTTTCAATAATCTTTTCAGTCACTAGAAGTTTATGGTTCAGAATACTTATTTGAAATACTATTTCGAAAGACGATGCCACAATTCCAGAAATTAATAAATCAACAACTAGTCCTGGGGTATTGCTATAATTATTATTGTATAATTTAAATAAGAATAGTTTACACATTATTGCTGGTAGTACCAAGGAAACAGTTATGTTGAATGAAGAAGTAGATTTCATGTCTACAGCGTTGTGGAACAAAGAGAATGGACAAATGTGATTCAGTAAGAGTCTCAATCAAGAAGGGACCTTTATTTTTGAAGTAATTAATTATTTTTATTTCATAATTTTTGAGCAACCACAACATGTTGCTTTATAAGGGTTACAACAATTTGTGTAGGTAGATTTTACATAGGTAATGTCCTTATCGGGAATTTTGTAATATAGTTTTTAGCATAGAGAGTCATTCCAAAAAAAATAGTTTGTCAACATTTATATTAAGCGTGAGCTTTAATTTTTTCTTCAAACGTTGATCAATTCTTTGTCTGATATTATGAATTTTTTCTCATTTACATAGCAGATACGTGAGAACAGATTTTATCTTTATTTCGAAACTTATGAACGGAGTCTAATATTTTTACAGAAAAGTATACAAGGATTTATAGATCATGAATGGACTCATTTATTCTGCAGAGAACAACTATTTTTTTCACAATTTGGTGAGTAAAATACTGAATCTTGTTATTTTCCGGTACGGGAATAGATCTATGAAATTTGTGAAAAGCGTAATCGCCAATGAGTAGAATTATTAGTCAAAGATTTGGAGCTACAGTTTCTGCAGGCAGGAGGCTGACGAAAATAGAGAAGATCAAAAAATATGTTTCTTCTTTTGTTTTTTGTAAAGGATTTGAAATTGACTTGTCCACACTTCTGTTTATAAAGACGGTTAGGCATAAGAGGCAAACAGCCTGTAAAAGTGAAAGAGGAGAGTAGAGAGGCAGGCGAAACTGCATCTAGATCGCCTTTTAAAGACTGTACTTCTTATAAGAGTTTTAGGCATTTCTTGAAAAATTTCAATGCTCTTAATCGATTATTAACAATAACAAAACTAGGAAGTCAAAATTAATACATTGGAGCTACAATCACTTAAAAATTACAATAATTCTACTAATTATACAAAATTTAATCTTATAGATGAATTTTATTATTTGCTAAAAGTTGTAAATTAAACTTACAAAAGAGGTTATCATGGTGGCTACTCAAATTAACGTGAAAATTTAAAAATAAGATTTTTTCCTACACTTTTTCAAAAACTAGTTTCAAATTATTTATATATTTTTTATTATAAAAGAAAAAAGATAGAGGCTAGATGAAAGCTAGGAAAAAATAGAACCTAGATAAAAGTTTTAAAAAATAGGAACTAGATTACAATAAGTATTAATAATTCAGTTTTATGATTAAAAATATTTGCGTAAATTTTTGGCGTATGTTAAACTAAGATTGTATTTAAACAGCTTCTGGGTAGAATTTCTATTTCAAGATAAAACTTGGCAGGTCATTAAACGAGAGAAAGTAAAATAGTTAGTCTTAAACAAAATAATTAATAAATATTAATTGAAATTAAAGTCTTGATTTGTATTAATGACCTTATTCATTCACAGGCGCCTTCTAAATAATATATGAAAAGAACAATATGAATACTAATCAGTTATCTAAATTAGAATAAAGATATTAAAATAAAGTATGAAAAAGATAGATTGAAGTTGGCTTGTAGAGCACTAGTCTAGAAATATAAATGTACTTTTAACTTAAATAACAGTGCTCAATATAATAAAAAAAAATTAACACTCGAAATTAATACAGAAGTAATGAAAAATACCACAATAATAACTATAGAAGCTTTTTAAATTGAAAGAAATAGACCAGCTACGGCAATTTACTACTTAAAATTGCGAAATACTACAAAGAAATTAAATGCGTTAGTTTAAGATCAGTAATCGACTCGTTCTTGAATATCCGAAAATTGAATATCATCTTATTAAAATCAACTACAAAAAAACATGTTAAAATAATATAAAACAGTCATTATTTACTGATAATTTTCTAGCATGTTGGTAGATTATTGTGAATTAGGACAGAGAAGGGAGGAATACCTACATTTTAATAAACATTTAATTAATTGGTATAATCATTTTTAACATTATTACCTAATAAATTCATGTTTGAATATATGGTCTGAAAATTGACTTTATCAATCTCTAACATTCAGTAACTATTTAACATAGCATGAATACACAATATAAAAATAATATAAATTTTATATTTCATCAATCTAAAATTTTTGTTAATGTATTGTAATAAAAAACCTTGTTTTACATAAATTCATACTTTGGATACATCAAACTATAGTATATTGATGACTTAATTTACAAATATTCTAAAATAAAATCTAATATAAAATTTTGATAATGTGAAAAATTTAAAGCCATAAATCTTGAATTATCACCATTACAAAATCACATTTGTTACATTTAAATGTTTATATAAAAATTAATTTTTACTTTATTCTAAATGAAAAAATGTGAATAGATGAAATAATCAAAAATATTTTATGGATAAAAATAGTGATACTTTATATTTTATATCTTAAATTTAGGTTGTCACAAATAAATGTAGATTTTATTAAGTCTATAATTAATTATTTGTATAAAAATTTTAGAGAATATTTTTTTATTTAAAAAAAAGTTTTTTTGTGAAATATTAAAATAAAATAAATAGCATACAATTTATATTGTATCATTAATATCAATATATGGTAATGACTACTCAAAGAATCAAATCAGCAATTATAAATTATGAACAAACTAATAAAATTATTATTATGTGATTAAAATAGAAATTATAATCTGTCAAACAGGTATTAAAATTTGGTATTTACAAAAATTTTATATTTAACTTATGATTTTGAAAAATTTATTATATCTATATTCATATTTTAAAGAAATTTCTTCTCAAACAGTCGAATAAAAATAAAACTTAATTCACTATTTCTTTCTTTTATAAGATTAATAACAAATAATTTTTAATAGTATATAAGACTATTTTTCTGGTATATTAACACTAGTCTGCTTAAATAGATTATGATTGAAAAATGAACTATTATAAAAAATAATTTAGTCGTAAAATATATGTGTAAAAATATATACGTATTATAATTAATTATAAAATATTTCGATTAATATTAAAGTACAATATTCAAAAATAATTTTTTATATCGTTAAACGAAGAGTTTCAATTTATTTTTGAAAAAAATCCATTTCATTTAAAATACATTAATTTAATGTTATAATTAAATTTGATTAAGAATTGGTAATTATAAAAAAAATAACGTCAAATATTCTTAAATAAACAATAAAAAATTTCAATTCTAAAGAAAATCGATGAATTATATTTATTTTTACGTATATTATTAAATTCGTTTATTTTATATAATTAAAATAAAAAATTTCTACTCTATTAAATCAATGTTATGCTCAATAATAATTACAAATATTAATACAAATAAACTAAAATATCACAAAAAAATATACATAAAAATATTATAATATTTTTAATTTAGTAAATTTTATTTTAAATGTCGGTTTCAAATTTTAATAATCGGTAAGAACCGCAATACTTTTTAATTAGCACATAAATACTCACAATATTGTTTTATACAAGTTTCATTTTAATTGATGTCTGAATATAAATTTTTTGACTAATGTTGTTCATATGAATCATTAAGTAATGCAAGATGGAAATTTATTTTATAAAAAAAATATTCAATATTCGATAAAACTTTATGTATGTATTAATATATATAAATTTATATAAATTATAAATAACTTCAAACGAGATTAGATTTTTTTGTAATTTATATTTTCTTTTCCAAATACTTTTATAGAAATTAATTAGAAAAAATTGATAAATTGATGAAACCGTTTATAATGTATGTATGTACTTATATTGAGACTATTATATTTATAAAATTGTATTTCTAACTTTTATAAATTATATGATTTACAACTTACTGTACAATATATTTAGTTAAGCATTTTACTTAATTAACTTAATTTTACTTAGTTTTACTTAATCAACGAATTATTAATACAAGATTCCATTGATGGCATTAATTACGCGTATAAAAACACTTGTTTAATAAACAATGAAAATTATAATTGCATATTTTATCGAATAACAAAGACACTCCTACAATATTTATTTTATTTAAATGTATTTAAAAGAAAATTTTTTTATATTTACATTATATAATGTTTAAATACACGGATAAAATGTTATATAGGATTAAAAAAATTTTTATAATAATTGAATTTTTAATTTACATTTATCTTATTTAAAAACTTAATTTGATGATATTTAAATTTATTACTGTCCTTAATGAATACTGGATTTTAATCATTATCAAATAATTATTTTTTTATAAATAATGAATATTAAAAAATAACATATATATATATATATGTGTGTGTGTATTATAGACAAAAAATATATTAAATAAATTATATATGGTTATATAATTAAAAATTTATAAATCTCGATTAATGTTTAGATTCACAATGTAATTTTACTTACTTTTTAATTTAGTTTTCCATTAAATAATATTTTTGTAAAAATTAAAATTGATAAATTAATAAATTATTGCAGTAGTTTTTTTAGAAAAAAATTATATAAAAAATAATCTAATCAATTGCTGATATTATTTTGAATTAATTATATCACTTAATTAATATTGTTTCGTTGTATAAAACAATAAATCTTTTTTTCGATTGAGCTGAAATAATGTAATATTATATTGTATCTGCAAATATTGTATAATTCACACACATATATGACTCTCTTTCTTCATCAGACGTTTTTAGACTTTTTTATAACATAAAAAAACTAATACAAGTATTCATAAAGTATGATAATTCTTCGTTTTATTATACTTATATTTATTTTTACGTGATTTTTTCTACATTTTCTTTGAATCTCTTTTTACTTTAGTTTTAATTATCAATCTGATGATATATTGATTAAATAAAAATTAAACGAGAGCGCATAAATTAATTATACTTAAAAAAATAGTTAAAGCAAAAAAATACATAATAATTCAAGAAAAAATGAATATTTTTATTCAAATATATTTATAAAATTTGTTTTATAATAGTTAATATTTCAAACATTTTTACTTTATAAATATAAAACACTAAACATTAATTTTATATACTATAATTTATATTGTAATATTTATAATTAAATTTAAATATCTTTTACCACGATTATTGATAAATGGATTCATTTGTAATTTTATTTTTTATTTAAAAACTTATATAGTTTTTGCTGATATTACAATAGTGTAACAAATATGCTCTTATTTTATTTCGAAAAGCATAGTAAGAAAAAGAGACTTATTGTTACATAATTTTTTAAATATTAAACTTACGATCTAACATTTACCAAATATAAAATTCAATGATTGACCCTATAATTTAAAAATATCATTTAATACATTATATTATTTGCAAATTAAAAAAATTTTCTTATATGGAATATTTTGATTTGATAGAATTTAAGAAAGCTTATTTAATTTAAAAAATAAAAATGGATATCAGTATAGTAATAAAATGATAGTTAAAATGAAATAGGTTGTATATACTAGGTTTATATAAAGAACTTAATATATAAATAATTATAAACCGTAATACATAATACATAATCAATAATACAATCAATTTATAAGTAATTATTGAAGCTTAAGTGACTACTATAATTAATTTACTAATTTAATAGTATTTACCTTTATTAACAGAGTCTAAATTAAAATGATAAAAAAAGACATTGAACAATATACTAATAAATAGAATGTAATCGATATAAATTTATGTTCAATAACATATACTATATTTTGATATTATTTTACTATTTACTATTTTTTATTTATACTATGATATTGGTTTAATAATTCAATTTACTTTATTTTAGAATTCAGTTATCAGATTGTCAAGAAAACTTAATTAAGTTCATTTCGATAAACGAAATCATGAATTGGAATTATTTGTGATATTATATGAATAAATGTCAAATTTATTTAAAATGAGACTTTATACGTTCTTAATATTCTTTATTATTACCAACTAAAGTGTTATTTTTATAAATCCTCCGCTGATGAGTTTCTTAAAATACATTTTTATACTTTTTTCGCTATACGCTGTTTCATAGTGAATTTATTGTCATCGGTTTTTTGCACTTTCTTCCGAAGTATTATATATCTATTCGAGCTTTTTTTCTTGTATCTTAAAGATTTTCTCTGATTTACTCGAAATCAAAGATGCATTATCTAATCCTTTCTCGTGCGATATTTCTTTCTATATATTGTTTTCTTATAGTGCATTAGCAAATGGTGGCTTCGTTTGAACATTTGAAAATCTATTTTAATTTTTCAACCTTTTTCCATGAACTATCTTAATTAAATATTATGTAGCTTCTTAATAATCGATAACAATTTTAAATTAATTATCAGACTGAGCATAACTCTTTCTTGACTGTCACCTCAATTGATTCGCAGCTCCAAGGATAACATTCTACCTTTTGGTTGACAGTCACTTCCGCCAGTTATAAAATAAGCTATTTGTGATATTGAGCTCGAAATTTAAAAGAAAAATCCAATTAGTTCATCGATAGTGTATGTAATACAGTTTGGTACAATTTGTCGCAAATTATTAAATCAGTACGTTACTATTTATCAATTTTCTCTTTAAGAACTTCTGAATATTATAACACTTCTTCACCAATTAAGTTAATTATTTCTGATGTTTCTATTTGTATCCTTAACTTTTTATAAACATTTTGTATGAAACTTAAATTGACTTCTCAGCGATTAACAGATTAATTTGTTTTCTCTTAAGCATATGCCTGAGCATATTAGCTTCTTGAGCATCTTCAATTCCTCTCGGTAGCCTTTATCAGTCATTTGTATCATTTTACAGGCGCCATTAGTTTTTCATATTACTTGATTGGTTTACAGAGGGATTTAGTAACTCCTCTAACAGATAATGTAGATTGTATTTTTAAGTATACGTAAAAATATTAATCGATATCTATTCTTATCAATATCTTGACAAAGGTAACCGATGAATGTATATCACAGAGCTACTGAAATTAGTCAGTTTACATACGCATGATTTTATATTTACTATGTGTTATACATTATACCACATTCACTTGCCTAATGAATTACCTCGAGAACTAGTATTAAAATATTTTCCTCTGATTAGAAGTCAAGCCAGGTTCTAATATAATATATATAATATCTGACCGTAAAATTCTTGTGACTCTTGTTAGTTACATTTTCACTATGGATGGATTTATCATTGTCGGTGATTTCTTATTTTTCCACCTTGGTTATAATTTCAATTTAATTTTTTACAATATTTCACGGATCTCTGAAAAATATCATAGACCCTGCACCAATATTAATCAATCTCAAAATACAAGTCACTGATCTGCAGCAAAACTATTTTGCTTTTGAACTTGGTAATTATGCTGCTTTTATTAGCAGCATTCATGTATTTTCTTGATATTTCTAGTTTTTGTACTCAACAAACTCTTTTTTGACTTTTTGCATCTAAAACGCAGACCATAAAAATTATAATAAATACAATTTTCATAAATAAATAAATTCCCTTCCTGGTACTGAGATGTTTTTACTGCGAATTGCTGCTATAAAAAAAGCAATGTTCTTATTTCCCTCTTGAATTGACAGTTATAATGCTCCATTTTACTTTCTCCATTTTCTGCATTAAGCATTTCTTTTAGAATTTTTCTTTTTGTTGAAATCCATCTGTAATTTTTTCTTATTAGTACTTTTCGATTAAAGAGTTAGATACACACTAATTATTTTAAAAATATTTTTTAAACAATCCAAGAGCTTGATTAATATATTATTTTACGATAAATTGGTATTTTTTATGATATTTGCTTTTCAAAAATTTGAACAAAATTAATGAGTAGAAATGAATAAGTAGAAAATCAAAATAATATTGTACAAACAATTGACACAAAGTAGTACAGTTAATAAATAGCTTTTAGAGAGTGCGTAAAATATAAGGTAAAGAAATTTAATTTAACATCTTCGAAGTTAAAAAAAAGCTGTGTTAATTTGAATTCGTATTTCAATTTTGTAGGTGACAGGCCTTAACCATGGAATTATTTATCGAGTAATACGAAAGTATTTTTATATAAAATAGATATAAAATTGAGATCAATATTTATTATACCTTAAATGTATTAACGCGTGTGGGAAAACGGAATTGTTTTCATTAAAACCAATTTATATTTAATGTGTAAACGTCCAAAAGTTATATTTGTAGAAGTAGCACCGAAGAGTTGATAGGGCTTTAACTCGCAACATGTCATATCTCGACAAAATTTAACAAAATTATTAAGAAATTACTTGATATAATGAACTATTTGTAAAAGAGACTACTTGATAAAACAATGACACTGATAAGATTTGAGTTATCAAGCAATAATTCGGTCATTAATCGTAGTATAAAAAAAAAAATAGTTAAACACGATAATATAATTTTTTATTAATCAAAACCAACTTACATTTGTGTAAGAATTTAGATAATTTATTTCATAATATATACATTTTAATAAAAAATAAAAAATTAACTTAGTTAACTTTATATATTTTCACAATCTAGGTTTTTTAAAATACGATCAACATATTGATGTCAAGAAAGATAAAGATTCTGTACAGATTTGAATTATAAAAAATTCTGCATTTTAATTAGTTCAAGGGTACATACAAATTAAGATCATTTATTTGAGTTTGAATTTGAAAAAGTATATAGTTAAAAAATATAAAACTCATCCTACACGTGATTTCAATAAGACGAAGAGTTGCGACTACCGGAATGGGATAAAGAATAATGAATTTCGTTTAATTAAAGTATTTACTGAACTTATTTTCAAAGTTAATGCATAGAGGAATGAAAAATAACAGTAATAGATAAATTTTTAATGAGTATAATTCCAGTATTTAGAAACATTTTAATAAATCGTGTGTATTATTGACTTAAATGACCATATGAAAGCAACTCAACAAGAGATATACTTTTGTTTTTTACTCTTTATTTTTTTAAATTATGAAAAAATGAAAGAAAAAACACTAATGTTAGAAATGACAAAAACTGTTTTCAGCTTATATACACAAAATTATATCTGATCAGTTATAAAGGATAAACAGTTAATAAAGTAGAAGTATTGATTAACAGTAGTAATGATTATTAATTATTGATCAAATCTTTGGAAAGGAAAAATTAAATATGTAGTTTTTATTAGATCATCTTGGACAGCATGATCGAAGTATATGTTTAAGAAATGTACACGTGACAACGCTAATATCAAACTTTTACATAATAAAAATTGAAAAACTAACTTTATAGTTAAAAATTAATATCATTTCAGCCATTGACAGATCTTAGCAAAGAGGGATATAGAATACAGGTACGATAGTTTAAGACTAATCATTAAGATTAATACGAATATAGTTTTTGTTTCTTCAATTTCATAATTAATTTCAAATTTCTTTGATTATAAATAATTTACACAAAGAATTAGATAAAAACGTACATTGTATTAAATGTATATTATTTTTATACGTTATTTTATTGATAAGATTGTTTTTACATGCATTGTTTTCTATGTTATGATATAATGAAGCATGTATCTAACCGTACTATGAAACACAAATTTTAGTAAAATTACTAGAAAATTAAAAATATTCACCCTTTTATTATTCTTTATATTGTATAAAAATTCATACTTAAACTATTAAAATCATATTTCATTATCATTATCAATCAAAGATTTCATAATGATGATAATAACGGTTTCTAATAAAATTACTTTTATTTTTATAGAATAAAATTTACATATAAATCTATATTAGAAAGTATTTGTATATTACACACAAGAAATATATATTAATAAGTATTTTTAATCAATTTCTTAATAATACGCTTTTTAATTAAAAATTTTATATTCAAATTAAAAAAATTCTTTTTTACCCAAAGATACATTGCATATATATACAGGAATACATTCATTGCATTAAAACACACATAACATTAATACATACATAAAAAATATACATAATATTTTTTTAAAATAAATTAGATTGTTAGTTTATTTATGATTATAAATATTCAATATCTATGAATTTAATAATTATAATTTAATAATATTATAGTAAAATAAAATAGTGTTTTGATTTAATACATCACTAATAGATGTAAAGATTATAATTTCTATGCATTTTTAATAATCTACATAATTGTTGAATATATTTAGAGATTTAAATTTTTTTTCTGCAAATAAGTATAAATTAAACTTTTATAGTTTAAATTCACTATTTATACATTGAAAAACTCTAATAAATGAAAATTTCAAAATAGTTTATTAATATTTTCATGTCATTAAATTTATATTACAAACAAAAGATAATTATAAGTTATGATTGTGATTATAGCTCTGTCACTTAGAAATATAAACGCTTCTTCTTTACTTCTTATAAATATCTGTAATTTAAAAAACGAACAACAATAATAAAATTAAATTTTTATAATAAATACTTTTTACAATTTGAGAAGCGTTTTATAACATTTTTCAATTTTAGTAAGATATAATAAAGTGAAAATATTCATAATTCGATAATTATCAGATAAATACAATAATGTAATTACAATAAAATAATGAGATATAATTTAAATGCAACTAAAAAGAATTTTTGTTTAAAAGTAAATACAGGGAATGACTTTTTCAAAGGAATTCTTAATTTAATTTTGCATATAAAATATATGGTTTATTAATATTAATCTACAATTATTTACTTACTTCTTTTATGATAAAAATTTTATGTACATTATTCATGTTTAATAGCATTTTGCAAAAATTCTATGTATTAATCTTTAAAAAGAACACGTTTTAATACAAACCAATGAATGAATTGAAATGCATATTTCTTAAACATAACAACTGAATTACTCTATATTTCTTTAATTTTTACTGAAATAGTCGGGTTTTTAAATAAAAAAATGTAATTATTTTAATTTCTTTTAGAATCCTTAATTTATTCTACAAAACATCTAAAATAAATAAAATACATATATTATTAACAATTTTAGAAGAAATACAGCGATTATTATATCGTTATTGAAATAACGAATATATTTTTTGAATATACACTGATAATGGAAATATTTAGTATAAAGTTTCTTATTTCTTAAAAACACAGACAAATTGTTATTCTTATAATTTTAATCAATATAATTATATCTAGTATATTATTTACAAGTAAAAAATTATATATCTCATTAAGTTATATGAATATATTATGTAATTTATTATATTTATTATTATTATATGCATGCTCCTTGATGACTATTAATGTCATAATATACTTGTGAATTATTCTGATTTTTAAACAGATTACATAAGATAATTCTCCCTGATATAAAGAATCTAGTATAAATAATTCTAACGAACATAGTCAAACTTTAAAAAGTTGAAGTGCAAATTTATTTTATACATTTAGATAAAAGATTAAACTTAATAAAAATTCCATGGTTTATTATATATGAAAAAATTTTGAATGTAAAAATACTGTCCTTTATGAATAATTTACAAAATTGTACTAAACTAATTTAAAAAAGATTTACATTAGTATCCAAAGCTCTACTTAATTTAAATAGTTTTATTCATAAGTCAATTTCAAATAGTTAGAATTTTACGATAGTTGTTAAAATTACTCGATTTTTAATATTCTTTGTAATAATAAAGTAAAAATTCAAATTAATTAAAAAACAGAAAATTTATATTATTTTTTATAAAAATTATACTATACTTTTATGATTATTGAAACATAAATAAAAAATTGAAGTTTTTATGCATAATAATTCATTCAATAATTCTTAATTATATAAATAAAGATTGTAATTGATTTTTTGTATAGAAAAATTTTAATAATTTTTATTAGTTACTAAATAATTTTAATTTATTATAAATTTATAATTTATAAATTACAAGCTTCTTCTTAAAATATAATATTTTTACAAAATGTATTATACATAAGATAAAAATAAATTTATCTTCACTGAATTTTCGAAATGTATAGAGTATTTGTAACTTAAATTTTTTTGACATTTCTATGTATAACATTGTACTTAAATAAAAGCTTAATTACTATATGACACGTAAACATCTAATTCATTAATAAATTCCTTTATTTTTGCAACAATTAATTAATAGTTTCAGTTTTTTAAATATCATCTATTTTTTATGTATTAAGGAATTGGTACACTTATCATTATGAAAAAAGATATTTTTTTGTTTTTATTTTCACATTGTTTTAAACGATAAACTTTCAAGAACATTCTATTAATTTTACAAATTTATATTTTCAAATAGCATGGATACAAGGTTTATAAGATCAAACTTTATTGTTCCAGGGGGAGCGACCGATGGAACGTCCTTTTATCTATGATTAAAAAAAAATTATTAGTTGCAAAATTATAATTTTGATGATTAAAAAAAATTTATTAGTTGCAAAATTATAATTTTGATGCTTTAAAAAAATAATTAAAGAAGAAATAACAGTGATTAATGATAAAAAGTTTTAAGATATAGTACTAACTGTTGATCAATAAAATATGGTGATAGCGCGGCACATCATCTCTTGAAATTTGTTTGCTTATATAATATTTTATACGGAAACTAATTGATATTAAAATAAAAACTGCTTACTATAAATGTATGAATATTGTAAATTTAAAAATAGACCTTAAGAATACACATTTTAATTGCAAATTGAAATTGTGTAGATATCGGCAATTTTAAACTAATGAGATTATTTTTAAAGTATTACTGCTTAGTGAAATAAATACTTTTAATAAAAATTATTCGTCATATATAAAAGAAAATTCATTGTTTTCGTGAACTTTTTAAAAAAAAGAATCCAAAAACATTAACACGTGGTTAAATTATTGTAAAAATAAATAATCTACTACTTGTATGTTTAATGAAAATATGAAATCTTCAATAATTTTATATATCGTGACAATAAATTATAGTTCAAATTTATATGTTAATAATCAGGATATCTCTCAATTAAACTGATGATAAGCACACGTTACAGCCATCACGGAAGGCAGAATTATGTACATTAATAATAAATTAATCTTTTAGAAAAAAAAAATGGAAAGAGGTTATAGGCCTGGAATGGACAAATCCGTGTAAGTTAGACAATATAATTTTATTTAAATTTTAATATTAAAACTTTAAACGCATTTTTATCAAAATTGTACCTTCAAAATCGGTGTCAAAAATAAAAATCAAATAAACAAAATGAAATTCTGAAATTTCGTACACTTGTTTTAAATGAAAAAATTCATCTGAGGTTTCAATTTTTTATTTTTATTTGATTTATTTAAACTTAACTTAAAAAAAAGAAAAACTATCTAACAGATTATTTTATATAAAATTTAGTTTTTTTTATTTTATTTGACACCGAAAAAAAACTTTTTAAAGATGTCCCAATTAATTAGTTATAAAATTTTATTATTTAATATTCTTATATCAGATTCTTTCAAAAAAGCCTTTTCTGTACACATATATTTGTTAATTCTGATAAATAGTAAATGGCAAATATTAATTGACATTACTTAATTATTTAATATTCATTCAATATATCGCCTTGCACAAACTATTTGATACATAAAATAGTTTTGAAAATAAAAAATCAATGAGTTTGAATAACTTTTCATTGCACATTGATAAATTTATTAATTATAAGTGTCCATGCGAATAAAATTATAAAAACCTTCATTTTTTTCTACTTATTTTATTACCATACGTTATTAGATAGATGGTCACGAGGCGAAGAACTGTTGGAGCCGTTGGACGGTCCGTCTGTCCAATGCACATAAATCGAAGTCAAAAGTTTTCTTGGTGATTTCATATTGGCCAGTTTCGGCAATCACCTGTACAACCCTTTGCAACTCTTGATTATCTTGTAGAGTCATAATCTTCTGCTGAAGATCTTTTAATTGTGACACATAATCCTCCGAGAAGACAGGAGGCTCTTCGGTATCTACAAGGGTACTATTTGTTGAGTCAGGAGCGACTTGCTCGTTATCTCCAATTGTGGGCTCGTTGATCATTTGATCGTTTGAGTGCTTAATTTTGGAGATGTGCACTGAGTCTATATTTGTTGCTATAGGAGACTGACTGGATGAAACTGGTTCGACTAAGGGAGATGTTGAATGATCTCGATCTTTGGTCTTCTTCACAATTTCTTCATCAACGAAAACTTGGATAAAAAATAGAAATATATATAATTACAAATATGAAGTATTCAAATATTTTTTAATTCTAATTTTTTAGCAATAACACATAGCTAAATTGAAATACTGATAAATCAAGAATAAAAATTTCGTTTATTGTATAAAGAAAATAATTAATTTTTCATAAAATTAAAAAAAATTTATTATTATATAAAAGAATGTACATAATTTAACGTATGTAAACTAAAAATTTAATGAATGTAAAAACGTAAGTACACCAAAAGTAATTTACATTTTAAATATAAATTTATATTTTAGTGAAGATATAAAAAACTTGTAGTCAAATAATTAATTTGAAAAAATTTTTATTGTAGAACTATTTTGTTATATTTTATGTATATATATATATATATATATATATATATATGCATGCATATTAAACATGCATCCGTGAATGTCTTTTTTTCATTTATGTAAATAAACTTCAATATATTAAGACAAGTATTGTACAATAAAAATAATTAAAATTTGTTACTATTTATTTATATCTAATATTATTCTAATAATACATTAAAATTAATTTATGATATGTATATATTATAACATAGTATCGAAATATTTGTATGGTTATATAAAATTTGATTTTTACCAATAATTTTTATTTTAAACATTACCTTTACTTTCACTTTTTCTTTTCTTCTTCTTGCTTTCTCTATCTTCTCTACTATTTTTTGAACGATCGCGTTTTTTCTCACTTTTATCCTTTTTTATATCGCTAACCGGCGCTGGTGGAGACATTGCTCTACTTATTTCAGTTGGTGGAATTAAAGTAGCAGGCTCCTTCTTTGCAATCGTTACTGTTCTAGTTTCTAAAATTGAATCTTCATCTGCAGATCCAGCTGATTCACTGCTTTCTCTCTCTTGTACATCTATTATACGCGAGGTGATCTGCAAAAAAAAAAAAAAAATAATAAATAAATAAATAAATGAAAGAAATATATTATACGTTATTTATTAACATTTAAATAAATTATTTTTACATATTTCTGTTTATTATATATTTAATAAACACCTTATGAGGTATATCCAAGTCAAATCAATTTACTTTGCCAAAAGTAATTAATTATTCTAATTTAATTTTAATAATAATATTCATTAAATTAATACATGACTTACATAGATTAGTATTTAAAACTTAATTTTTTTAATGAAAAACAACTTTTACCAAAGTATTCGAAGTTTGATTTGTTACTACATTTTGTTTTTCACTGGAAGTTTTTAATTTTTCTCGTTTCTCTTTTTTTTCCTTTTCCTTACTTCCATCTCTTTTATCTTTTTTTTCTCTTTTTTTATGTTTATGTTTTGGCTTATCAGATCTCTCATTTTTTGATTCTTTTTGTTTTTCTGATTTATCAGACTTTGAAATCTTCTCCTCTTTAATTTTTTCACTTTCCTTGATAAGCTTTGGTGACTTTCTTTCATCCTTAGAATGTTTTGATTCATACAATCTATCTTTATCTGATTTTTCAATTTTTTTTTCCATACTTTTAACATTGTCCTTATCTCTGTTTTTGTCTCGTTCCTTATCCTTATACTTTTCTTTCTTCTCTTTATCTCTATCTTCTTTGTGTTTTTTTTTGTCTTTTTTACGTTCACTTTTACTTTCTTTCTCATTTTTTTCATTTTTTATTTCTTCTGAATTATTTTTCATACTTTCTTTAATTTTCTCCTTCTCCTTATCTGATTCTATCATCTTTCTTGACTCCTTTTCCTTTATTTTTAAGGATGGTGAAAATGATCTTTTTAAAATTTGAGGAGGTGTTGATGGTTTTTTCATCGAAGACGGCGACAGCGGCCTTTTACCATCGGAACTTTGATGATTCACCTAATAAAAATAATTTAATGCAAATAATTTAAAAAAGCAAAAAAATAAAACACGTTTAAAAAAAGTTATAAAAACGTAGATTGTTAAAATTGTTGCTTTTCATTCCTTGAAAAGTTTTAGATGCAACATATCGTTTAATTAATAATTTTCCATATTTTAATTTTGAAATATATATTCATTTATATTGAGTTTTTATATATTATTGGATATAAATAATAAGTAATTTTTTATAATAATAAAATTCAAATTAAGATAAAAAAATTATAATATTATATAATTATAATTAATTATTGTCAATTTATATAGTGTATTTACAATGTATGATAAAAAATTATATTACAAAAATTTAAAAAGTTATAAAAAATAAACTTCTGTTAGAATTTTTTTTCATGATTCTTATTTAAATATATTATCATTATATATTATTACCTTATTACTTGGACTTGAAGATTTTTTAGATTTTTCTTTAATTTTTTCCCTCTCTTTTACTATATCCTTTTCTTTTTCCCTTTTTTCTTTTCTTTCTTCGGATGATTTTTCTTTTTTGCCATCTTTATGAGGGCTATGCTTCATCTTCACACTTTTGTCAATTTTTTCAAACTTCTCAGGAATAGAAATATTTTTTATGTTGGTTGATTTTTCATTCATTTTTTTGTTTTCGAGGGATACTTTAGCAGTCTTGATAGGAATACCAAATAAATCATTGAAAGGATTAGACGTTTTTGGTTCTGATATTCTGTGCTTCTTTCCTTCATTACCACTAAGTTTAGGTTTGCCTACCATTGGTAATGTTTTCAGTTCATTCTTTTCTGAGGTACTTTCAATATTTGATATAGGAATCTAAAATTTTAATTTAATTGTTTAGAAAAAAAAAAAAAATTCTAATTAAAATAATAACTTACAGCACCACCCTTGAGTAATTTTTTTCGAAACTCATCTGTAGGATGAACAATAATTTCATTGTGATGTATAATATGGCTAACAGCTGGAACAGTTGTTTCCAGGTTCAAATTGTACATAATTTCAAATTTTTTTGGTTCATTTTTATTTTTTAAGTAAATATGAATTGGAATATCAAAGCCTGCATATCCAGATTCCTTAAGACTATATGGTGGTTCCTTTATAACTCGTTTAGGTTTTGGGAAAGTTTCATGAAGATTGAACACCACTAAAATAAATAAAATCATTCAATAAGTATAATTTTTAATCATTTCTTACTTTTTTTATTATAGTTTACTTATTTGATTATATTAAATGGATTTTTTTCATAAATATAATACTTTATTATTAATAATTAGTTTAATATTATTTTAACTATGTTATAATCTTTTAATTTGAATAATGTACATTTGCCAACAAAATTTTAATTAAGATTATGATTATTTATAAATGTAATAAAATTAAAAATAAATATACCTTTTTCGATATAATGATGTACAGCAGCATTTTCTACTCCTCTTACAAAAACTTCCCAATCATGAGTGTAACCCTCTTGGGTTTTTTTTGTACGTAAGCAAGATGAATCGCCACATTCCAAAGTAATACGAAATGCCATTCTTTTTTCGAAATATATTTCTTTTATTTCAAAAATAATTTACTTTAAAATATTTTTTTTAAAATATAAATGTTTTTTAGAATTTATATTTTTTCTGGCAAATTAAGTAATGCATTCATTTCTTGATAAACAATTTTCAACCGAACTCCAATATTCTTTCGAACATATTTTAGTATCTTTTTAAAACAGTTCATGGATCCACAAATCACGGCAATAATGATATTTATAAACTTTTAAAAGTATTATTTTATAATGCTCTAAACTAAATTTTATTAAGATACAAAAAATAATATTCTTTTCTTTTTTTACTTTTTAAAATTTCATTCAATTATAAATTATTCTCGAAGCAGTTTTATCATCTATTAAAAGAAGGAATTAATTTTTATAACTGCTAATTTTTTTTAACAAAAATTCAGTTATTTCTTTTGTTAAAATATAAATTATTATTTAAATAAGCTGTGGTTAAAAGTATATACATTATTTGTATTTTATAAGGCATTAAGTTACTTATTATATTCTTACTTTAAAAAATTTAAATAATCTTTAATCATTGCTATAGATCAAAAAGTTACAAATCAGTTAATAGTTCGTACAAGTAATATACCCTACTTAATTTGATTAACGATTGCTTAATAAAAAGTTTTCTTTAACATTTTTAACAAAAAGTACGATATAATTTCAAAATATCTATTTTTCAAATGAAAATGTTATGCATAACCAAATCAATTTATTAAAACTTACTTTATTTAAAAATAAATATTAATTTAATTTTTAAATTAAATTTCCATGTAGTTTTTTAATAAAGAAATAACACTGACCTCAAACTTTCTATTTCTTAATGAAAAGATCGTTGAATAATTTTAGAAAAATTTTTAAGTCACTTATAACTAATATTCATGAAAACTTTAAATACTGGTAATTTTAGCTACCATAAAAATTGTGTTATATATATTTTTTCATAACAAAAATTTTAACACAAATCAAATAAAAATGTTTTTTGCAAAATGTATAACTGTACATAGTTGTTTGTGAGGTTCTTCAGAACAACTGCAGGTAAAGACGACAACATTAGTGGTGACGACGGTGATGGTAATGCTGATGTCAATGAAAACAATGATGTTGAATTATCTTTTCGAAGGCAGAACAACATTCTTTCTTTTTCTCTTTGACTTGATCTCACTATTCCTTGATTCCTGTTAACTTTAATATATACGTGTGTGTAGGTATATATATATATACATAATGAAAATGCGCGAGGTAAGAATCATCGACTCCGCGGGTTTCAAGGAATTCGGTTATTAAATTTTTTTTTTACTTAATTTGTAAATTTTTGAAGTAAGTCCAATAACGAAAGAGATTAAGTTATAACAAATATACCACACACAGTAAAGTTTAAATAATATAATTGAACACTACCATTTGTCGTGTTTAATAGGGCACTGGGATGTTTTCGCCATTGTCTTTTCTTTTTTTTTATATTCTTCTGCTCCTTAACTTAAGGTTTACAATTTGGATTTGAATTATAATTCATTTATATCACTGATTGTACCAAATTATACGATAGTAATAACAAAACGGATCACTCGTGAATATGCGAAAGAATATGAATCTTACTGTGTGCGTTGAGTATTTTTACATGCTTTTGGAAATTTGTTAAGAACAGAACACAGGTTATCATAACATCTATCTATTAATAGAATGTATTTACAAGTATATATAATAAAGCTCATCTTACAAAAACACTACGTACAATAAAACTCATCGTATAAAATATCACATCGATAGACAAACATATTCAATAAATAATTACACTATTGTCACTGAGCTTTGTAGCATTATCACCAATTCGAGATAGAATGCTAAAACTAAACATGTCAAAATTGAGTGGTAAGCTTTCAGGTTCGAACACAAGAAAAAGAAATTGAGCATTCATGTTTTTAATTCGTTCGATAAAATGTTGAAATACTAGATGAACTACTTTAAATAATATTTATTTAAAAATTATTAGTTACCCATTTTTTAAATAACTAGATGTTGTGTCGTCAAATGTATAAAACATATATTTGTAATACAATTGCTTAATAAATAACAATTAAAATAAAATTAATTATTGTATGTTATTTGTAGATTATCCTTTCTGTATAAATTGAATAATTACCACTTCATAAAAGTAATCAGATAGTATCTTTGCAATCTAATGTATTTATTGGTTATTGGAATCCTACTTTTTCTAAGAGAGCGCCAATTTTGAAAATTGTATACAATTACCCAATATTTAACAAAAAATAAAAATATAAAAATAAATATTTTATGAATCCTAAGTTTAGAAGAATTTATACAATTATAATTTAAGCAATATTTGTACAAAAAAGTGTAGTTATTTATTTATTTGATATTTATAGTTATATCATCTACTGTTTAACGTTAAAAAGTGATTTATTATCCTATTAAGTGATTATAAATATTCATTTACAGTTGAAAAAACTTACAATTTAAAAATGAAAATTTTAACTTTAATAATGGTAAATCTGTAAAATCTATTTTAAAATATTTTTATTTTTGAACCAATAATTGTAAATAGATTTGGGCTACAAGAAGCAACAGTGACTATCGTTTATTGGCTGAAAAATTCACTACAAAATTATTACATAGATTATTATTATGTTATTAATAATGTATATATATTTATACCAAAAGTAAAACATTTATTATTTATGTGACATCAGGTGAAGCAAAGGAAAGGATAAATAAAGCTAGTTGTACAATGGTAATATCTAAAATTCTAAGGTGATAAGTACAAGGTTGTAGGTATATATGCTACATAGCTATATCCAGGGAGCCCTCCCCTGGATTAATCGGCCTGCTGGAAGTCAAGTTGCTGCGGAGCGTTTCTCTCGTCGCCGCATATCACTGCGCTCGTTGCGCACGAATACTCATACTTTCTCGCTCTCTCTCTCTCTCTCTCAAACTTTTACTCTCGCGCTCTCTCTATCTCACTCCCACATTTTGCCATTCCTGACACATCACACGACCTCATGTGATACTAGTTATTCTTCCTCTTCTGCGTCGTTGTTGGCTAATTGGCATTCCTCGATGTCTTCTCTGTAGCCGGTCTATGGTTTTATGAAAGTAGCATCAGTGTTGGTGTCGCTGACCCTTCGCTATCGCCTGTATTCTCAACCTCGTATTAGTCGTGCAACTTCGTCTCGGTGACTCTGTATGGGTCGAAGAACTTGACTGCGAACATGAGCCCTGGTCCGGACTGCGTCCTTTTTATAAAAACTATATCGCCTGGTTTATATTTAATTACCTTCTTTCTTCTTCTATTGTACATCCGACAGTTTTTTCGTGGAGGTGGTAGTTCTGCTGGAACGCAACCGCCCTCGTATCGTGTCGTACCTGCTGAAATTCCGCCCTTTGGGCCTCGCTTAACATTTCCATAAGTTGGACATGCTCCGGGTTTCTCATATTTATTCTAAAAAGTAGCTGATACGAAGAAATGCCTATCGTACGTTTATGGGAACTATTAATAGCCTGCACCCATCCCATGTACTTATACCACTTGTGTGGTTCTTCTGTGGCTTGACTGTAATTGCTGCTACAATATCATTAATTTGTTCTACCTAGCCGTTGATGATGAGCAAGTATTGAATTTCATATATCTTGCAGTGCTCATCGAATTCCTTGATTGTGTGGGCAGTTCCTTTGTCACTGATGATACGGATGGGGTTCCCAAACTACTGACAATTCTTCCTCTTTTCCGTTGTTCCTGTCGATTTAGTGGCAGAAATCCAAGTATATTTTGTGAAACCGTTCACAATGACTAACAAGTGTTTGTAATTTTTGTTAGTCAATTGCAGCGGTCCCATCAATGTACAGGGTGTACAGCGGGACTCCTTCTTTAGGAATAGGGTTGAGCTTGCCTTTTGCTTTACTTGCGATGCTACAATGCAAGGAAACAATTGACAATTACTGCCTTCACACGTTTTTTGTGTTCTCGATGCTGTGTTGCTTTTGAACAATTCTAGCGTCTTCCTAACGCTGAAATAACCGTTGGCGTGTGTTTTTCTTATAACTTTTGAGTGCAGTCCCTTTGGTATGACTAGGTGTTTTCTCGCATCAGTCTCCTTGAAGATTAGATCGTTCTCGATCATGAATTGTTTATACGGTCCTTTCTCAAGCAGCGCTCTTACCGCCTCGAGTTTTCCATCCATTTTTTAAGGTTAGCGTATTGACGTGCCTCATCCTGTTTCCGGCCCTGTGCTCGATTTTGTAATCGTACATTTCGATCAGCATGGTCCATCGAGTTACTCTGGGGTTTAGATGGCTGCAACTCATAGTCTATTGGAAGATGACGCAGTGTTTCACTATTATAAATTTAATTTCTTTTAGGTAGACGTTGAATTTCTGCAAGGCCTGACCACTGCCAATGCCTTTAGCTCATAGTTATGGTTGTTCTTTTCGGCTGCTGAGATTTTTCTGTCTATGAAGTATATTGGGTGTGTTGGTTGATCCCCCGGACAGCGTTGTAGGATCATCGCATCATATTCATCTTTTGATACGTCTGTATGTAGTTCAGTCTGTTTGGTCTTGTTGTGTAAATGCAATACTGGAGCCAACATCAAGACTTGTTTTAACAACCTAAAAGCCTTCCTTTGCTTCTCACCAAACTTGAATTTAACCTCCTTCTTTAGAAGGTTCGTGAGCGACCTTCTAAATGAGTGCACAGTCGCGTATGAACCTGCGGAAAGGACCAGCCAAGCTCAAGAAGGATCGCAGCTTTTTGACGATTCTTGGCTCTTACCAACTCTCAACCGCCTCCAACCGCGCTTAGAGCTGGTGAAACGGTGCTGCTCTCGATGGTGTAACCGATATAGTCTACTTCTATCCTCATCATCTGCGATTTCCTCTAATTGAATCGCAGTCCATATTTCTCGGCCGTTTTGAGCATTTGCTGTACGTTTTTTGTTGTTTCGTACTGTATATATATATATATATATTACGTAATGTATATAACAACGTTCTTTATCTAATCAGCACCTCGAAAACTCTTTTCACGTACTCATGGAAAATGACTGAAGAGTTATAGAAACCAAAGGATGCTACCGTAGGTTCGTATTGCCCCCATGGCACCACAAATGCCAGGATCTTGCGACTTTGCTCCTCCACTGGCACGTGAAAAAACCCGCCCTTTAAATCCAAGATTAAGCTTATTATGGTGTCCTTTGTACATCTTCTAGTACGGCCGTTAAAAAGTGTTTTTTCTTTACCTTTCTATAGGCCAGTACGTAGTCGATATAAACCCTGAGAGTTCCGTCCTTTTTCGGCGATGTAAGTACCCGTCTTGCCCAGTCAGAGTCGCTTTTTACAACAACACTCTTCTCCAGCCACTTGTACAGCGTCTTCCGGTGATTACCTCTTTGGTCAGCAAGCTACTAGCGTTGGATGATTCAGTTTAATCTTCAAGGTTACAGGAGATTCTGCTTGTTGTTGTGGAATATAGTTTTTAAGCTCCAGTACTTTCCCCCTGAATTGCTCGCTGATGTTTTTCTGGAGCTCCGTGAAGACGTTCTCAACTTCCACCTGTATCTAAAAGATATAATCTTTGCCCAGCATAGTGTCTATTTCTGGACTGTCATTGCTTAACTTAACTTTAACCACATCGAGCAGTAGGTTACCTAACACCGTGGATGGTAAGTTGTCTTGAGGCACCACCAAATAATGTATTGTAATTGGTGCCGTTTATGATGGTGGGAACATCAACTGCGCCGAGCGTCCGAATCGGCCCCCCTGAACCTTTTAAGGTGGTGACCTCATTGTTTAGATGGAACTCGCCTTTCGAATTGATCTCTTTGAATGCATCAAGGATGTTTCTGTCTGTACCGCTGTCCATCTGACATTCCATCTTTATCCCTTCATCATGGCCACGAACTTACTTCTGTTGTCGCCGCTGAATACGTGGTTAATCTTAGGTTTTCTCGCTGATGCCGGAAGTGTTTTTGTTCGGATTTTCCTTTTCGGACAGGCTTTCGCTACCTGTCCACTTTCTCTGCAAATGTAGCAGATAGGGTTGCCTGATTGCGTACATTCCTTTACCAGGCGTTATCTTTTTCTGCACTTGTAGCATATCTTCTTGTTTCTTTTCCCTGAGCTCTGTCTTCTTTCAAACTTTATGTCTTGCTCTCCTTTCTGGGTCATGAGTATGTCCACCAGCTGCCCCTGCAATGTTGCTCTCATCAGCAGCATCCTCAACTGCATGTTCTTTGTATATCCACGTGCGATATACCTGGGTACTTCCTCAGCTGTTATTCCTGCCTGGGCTCCGTAAAACTCCATTTCCTGAATATACGCCAGGATTGTCTCCTCTTTTCTTTTTCCTCTCGTGTACATAAAATCGTGATATCCGAGATGAGCACCTGTTTGCCGAAGGCCTTGTGCAGTTTCTGCATCATTGATGTCCATAGCATCAGTCTTTTCTGTGTCGAACCAACAGCGCGCCGTGCCTATAAGACTACGCTACCTAAGCTATAACTTATTCCTTGCACTATTTTCCTATTGCATTTATTTGTATCTTACACTGTGTTCCTCTTTTTAATTTTATATTTTTTGTTATTTTTTGCACTTATATTAGTTTTATCTTTTATTTTTCACTTGTTTCATCATCCTCTTTATTATTGGCATTTTCTCATCGTATGTATCCTTGAAATCTAATTTTTATTCTTTCGTTGATCAATTATAATAATAAATTATAAATATAAAAGGTTTTGCCCAATCCATCATTCCTAGCTTTTTCTATTTCGTTTTCAATTCTTGATATCCATTGTAGTTATTATATATTATATATTATAGAAATATCTTCGTTTATCCAATAATATTGATAACTAAGTCGGCTATATTTATATACGTTTTTTATATAGTTATATGTTTTAACGTAAAAAGTGAATAAGTAAAATGAATTTATACAGTGAATTTATTTTATATTTATTCATTACAATTCAATGAAATTTTATATATTCTAAAGTTTATATTTATATTCCATATACTTGTTATTTCGTATTCTTATTTTAAAATTTTAAATCAAACTCATTCATTTAAATTAGATCATGATGTTATTACCATATAATATATACCAAGTGTGTATGTATATATATACCAAGAAATTACTATGATTACTAATACGCAAATAAACCTGTGGTTTTTAACTTCTTAATACAAACAAAAATTATGAATACTTGTACTTTTAAATTATTTAAAAAGAAGACGTGTTGCTGTTCCAAATTACTAATACTTATAATAATAATATTCGTAGTAATTATTAAAAGTTTTTGCATTCTAAAATAAAATTAAAATTGCATTTTTTAAATAAAAATAAAAATAAAAATTTTAATCGAAATATTAAATATTAAAGAATAAGAGGGTTGGGAATTAGAAAGTATTATAAGGAAAAATAGCAGATAAAGAAAGGGATATGATAGGACACGACTGGACTTCTGTCAAAGCATCGGTCGATCGAGCAGAAAGATAAGATGGAATTAGGCGGAGAAATATAGGATGTATAGAAGATAAAAAAGCGGCAGCAGTAACATAAGTGAATTAGAGTTATCAAGATGAAAAAGTGTAAGAAATAGATGCGTAAATGAAAAGAGGATAGGAAAATAGAAAGAAGGGTATGAATATTTTCACAAAATTTAGAATCAGAAATGAATCGATTAATAACAAAAGATTGCTTAAAGAGGAAAAGATTATGCATATTATGCAATATTAAACTAGAAACAATGAAATATATCTTGGAGGAGTGCAATATTGCCGGTGATAAGTCATGTAATTGGGAAGATATATTGAAATGTAAACAGAGAGAAAGAAAAAATTCATTGGAGCAGAGAGTATAGAAAAGAAAAGAAAAAGAGAAATAACAGAGTTAGTCTAAATTTCGGAAAACTTAAAAGAGAGGAGCGATAGAAAGAAACAAGTTTATTAACCAAATGCTAAGGTGGATGTAATATAATAAGACTATGTGATTAAGTCAAATGCAAGGTATGAAATAAAAAAAATGTATGTACATTGTAAGGAATATTAAGTGTTTAGAATTACTTAAATTTCAAAGTACGATATAGAACTAATGTCCATGTAATATATTGAATATTATGTGTTTATAATTAAGTCAAATGCAAATTATGAAATAGAAGCAATTTAAGTGTATTATAATGTAAATTATGTGTAATATAACAATTTATATATTGTTCAATAAAGAAACTAAACTACACTAAACTATATATATATATTTGTGTGTGTGTATGTATATTAATTTTTAATTATTAAAGGATAAGTTAATAGTTTTATTAATTTTAAATCGTTAATATTATTAAGTATATGATTTCAGATTAATTTTAATTTTTTACCAGTTTGCTTTTTTCTGTATTAACTATACTCGTACTAATCTAATACAATAACTAAACATAATTGTTTATGATTTTAAAAAATTTTGATTATTTAAGAATAAAAGAAACATTATTTATTTTAAAATTAGTCTGCTCTTCGTGAAGACATTTAATGGTACGGATGATATACAAAAATTAATAATTTGATGATAATGAGCATGAAGTTACTTTCTTAGAATTTAATAAACATTTTCAGACAGAGCAACCTAATATTCCATATGTTAATCATGGTTTTTTTTAACATTTTTTATTTATGATTCAATCACAATAGAAAAAATGTGTTTTTTAAATTTTATGATGAAAAAAATTTGTCATCCCAATAATTACATAAATATTATATAAATTTAATAATTATTAAATAAATAAATAACATTTGTAATTTATATTTTTTATATAATTTCTATTTAAATGTAATGTTTTTTAAATAATTTAATAACACGTATATTCAAATTTTTTTCTTTGTGTTAGAATTATAAAATTTATTGTTTCATTTTGACATTTAGTTTGATTGTATTACTTAGTGCACCTATAATGAAATGTATGTAGTATTTTGCAACGATGTGCAATAAGAGTAAAGATTTGAACTAAATAAAAATCTAGTACATTAAAATTTACCGGAAGGAAACAAAATTACACTGAATAAGATACAATCTAGTCAAATTGTGCTTAGATAATTTAAATATAAAAAATTGACGACAAACCGTTGCATTTATAAACTCCATGGAACAAATTCTAAGATAACTAAGATACATATAATTAATATCATAACATATCAAATCAAATAATTTATAAGCATTATTTTTAATACAATAAACTAATGATTATTTATTATAATAAACCTTTTTAATCAAATTATTTTCTTAACATTACTTAAATTACTATATTATTAATTTTACACTAATAGAATGAGAACCTCATTAAAAGAAAAAAAAATTATCAACATATTTATATATAATTTATATATAAAATTGATAAATTGAAAGCTTTTATATTGTAAATAAAATGTGAAAATGAATATATTATATTATTAGAGAAACTAAATTTATCCAACAAAGTTGGATCATTTTTATAAATAAAAAATTTTTAATTCCCTTCATATTGAAATGCTTATTTACTACTCACAGTTAATAGAAAATAGATTTGGAAAAAAAAGTAAATATAAAAATATAAAACTATTTTTAATATAAAACAATATTAATAAACCAATTAATTTGTTTCTTTACAAAAAAATGATATATTAAAACCGTCAAGCAATTGCAGTATAATACATATTTTCTATCTTTCACCGTACAATCAGAAAATGTTTATACAGAAAAAGATATATATATATATGCGCATACACGTGGAAGGTTGAACTCGTTTAATAGTTTTTATTGAATAGAATTATAATGCGCATGCGCGGGGACGATATTCGACGACAAGTTAATTTTTAGTCAGCCTTCAACTTCCTCTTCCCGTAACACGGTGTACAATGGCGTCTGGTGTAAGTTTTCTTTCTGCATGAGAATTGACTCGCAGCCGGGAACATCGGGTCCGGTTCACGGTGATGCTAGTCCTTCGACGTGAAATTAATCGGCCAATAAAATTAGTCAGTTAACGAGTGGCCTATTTTGCTTTTTCTTCCAGACACTCTATACATATCCGGAGAACTTCAGAGCCTACAAGGCACTGATTGCTGCTCAGTTCTCCGGGGCACAGGTCAAGGTGGCACAGGATTTCGTTTTTGGTGAGACCAACAAGTCTGAAACTTTCCTCAAGAAGTTTCCTTTTGGCAAGGTACTACTGCACTGTGCATCATGAATAAAAGTACCTCTTTACTCTTGGTGTATTTTCTCATGTATTCTTTTTTGATTGAGGCATTCAAGGAAACTAAAGAACTGTTTGATTATAAAAATAGATGCTATAGTCTAACAAATTTTTAATATTTGTATGTCTTGTAAACAGGTTGTTTTGCTATTTATATTTTATTTCTTTTATTTTATGTAAAAACCGTCTACAAATTAATATGTACTATTTGAATAATTCAAAGTTCTATCAAAAGATGTAATGAAATTCATATTTAATTTTTTATCGTAAATAATATATTACTGCAGATAATACAATTTTTTAAATTTTATTTACTTGTGTATAATATTGGAAATTTTAATTGGAAGTTTATTGTATTTTACTTATATATATAATTTTTTATATATTTTTATTTCTATTCATTTAATAATTAATATTTATTATATTTAACTTATATTTTAATATTTATCTATTTTACCATACTTTTAATCAATTTTAAACTTATAAAAACTTAGGAAATAGTATAATTTAAAAATCATTATTAAGTACATGACTTATTATTCATAAAATTTTTTAATATTTCATTTATTTTGTTTATTTTAGGTTCCAGCTTTTGAAACTAGTGATGGAAAATATATTACTGAGAGTAATGCAATTGCTTATTATGGTGAGTTTTTAATTATAACAGAATTTTGATATTTAAAAATGATTTTATATTGAATTTTTAAGTTGCTAATGATCAACTAAGAGGGAAAACTGATGGAGAACGTGCTGAAGTTCTACAATGGCTTGGTTTTGCAGACTCAGAAATTTTGCCTGCTAGCAGTGCATGGGTTTTCCCTCTCCTTGGAATTATGCCTTACAACCATCAGGTAAAATCTTATATTATTTCACAATCTCTTTCAAAGGCGTGATCTAATAATTTTGTTAGATTTCGTAACATAAAGAGATAAATTAATAGGTACAAATTAGTAGTATTTTTAACCATTGTAACTGTTTTGTTAATTGTACCTACAATTTTTTAAAAAGAATATAAGAATATAATAATATAGTGATCTAAAGATTAAATATACTTAATTAATTTTTATATATTTTTCACTATAAATTTTCGTTTTGAATAAAATTTAATTATTTTTTACTGTTTTATTTACTATTCTACAGACTGTTAAAACTGCTAAAGAAGATATTGAGAAAATAATGACATTTTTAAATTCTCATTTATTAATGAGGACGTATCTTGTGGGTGAAAGGTTGACGCTAGCTGATATCAGTGTTGCTATGACACTTTTGTATTTATATCAATATATTTTAGAACCAAATTTACGTAAGCCTTATCAGAATGTTAATAGATGGTTTCAAACTATCATTAATCAGCCTCAATCCATTGCTGTCATTGGTGCCTTTAAATTGGCAGATAAAACAATTGAATATGATCCCAAGAAATTCACAAGCAGTCATGGAAAGGTAAAGAAAAACTTGAAATTAAACATATTAAGGATCAATTTAAAATTTATAACTTACCTTTAATAAATACTTCGAATTATTACTAACTTTATTTAACATAAAATTAAGTTATGAGTTTGCTTATGAAAATGTTCATTTTTATTAAACTAATAAAAAATATATAAATTTTTTTTTATTTAAGGTATTTGATATGTTATTTTTTATTTTATCTTACACATATAAATACACATGGTTATTATTCAATAAATGTCTATTATTATCTATTAATAATTGTCTATTGTTCAATAAATTTTCAATATTTTTACTTTAAAATTTAATGATTTTATTTAATCTTATTAGTTATAATTTTATGTAATTATTAACTTTTAAATTATTGACAAATTATTAAATACTATACAATTATGTAAGAATAAACATTGGTAAATTTTCTCCTGTACAATAAAATATGCAATTTTTGTTCACATACATGTAAAAATTTATTTTTATTTATACTATCATTTTATTTTCTTATTTCAAAATAATTAAAACCCAAACTGTTTATTTGTGTCAAAAGATTTTTAAATATGGGTATTTAAAAATGTATAATAAAATTTACCAAATTTCAAAATGAGAGATAAATGTAAGTGACATATGTCAAAGCTAAAGAAATCAATTGATTATAATTTAACATTTTATTCTTCAAATTTATTCAATTTTTATAAACTTTAGTATTATATTTTGTACACTTGTTCCCCATTTTAGAGTGTAAAAAAAGAGAAAAAACAGGAACGTAAAAGTAAAGAGAACGAACAAGAATTAAATGTCGAAGTTAAAGAAGAGTCCTTTGACATGGATGATTTTAAACGATTTTACAGTAATGAAGATGAAGCTAAATCTATTCCGTACTTTTGGGAGAAATTTGATTCTGAAAACTACAGTATTTGGTTCTGTGAATATAAATACCCTGATGAGCTTACAAAGGTAGATAAAAAGTATTAGATAGATTATGTAGAAGAAATTAAAACTATTTCTGTTTTAGGTATTCATGTCTTGCAATTTAATAAGTGGAATGTATCAACGTTTAGATAAAATGCGAAAACAAGCTTTTGCTAGTGTATGCCTTTTTGGTACTGATAATGATAGCACTATTAGTGGAATCTGGGTTTGGAAAGGACAAGAGCTTAAATTTTCTGTACGTTTTTTAATAAAATAGGATGTATACTCAATCTAAAAACATTTATTTAAATCAATGACAAATATTTATATAATTTCTTTCTTTTACACAAATAAATAATTGTTTACAAAATATAGAAGAATAAATAAAAGAAATACTCCATTATAAAAAAAAATTAATTTTAAGAGTAGCAATCTTATTTCTTTTTAAATTTCTAATTTGTTTACAGACATGTCCTGATTGGCAGATAGATTATGAGTCTTATAGCTGGACTAAATTGGATCCATTAGATGAAAAGACAAAAGAACTTGTGACACAATATTTTAGCTGGTCTGGTACTGATAAAAATGGACGCACATTTAACCAAGGAAAGATTTTCAAATAAATAAAATTTTTTATTTTATCAAATTCGCATAAAAAATAAATTAAAAAAGAAAGAATATTAATATAAAAATTTTGTGTTCTTTTTTAAAGTAGATACAAAATGTATTTGATATTACATGTGATTTCAAATTTTTTCTTAATAGAAATTAAAATAAATTTTTACAATTTATTTATTTGAATGGATTTTATATTTGTAAAACAACTTATTAATACATAATTATACATAAAATAAGATTAATTGAAAAATCACTAGAATTATGTAGATAAATCTAATTTAAAATCCTTTTGAAACCATCCATTGCTTAAGATATTCAACATGATCTCCTCTGAATCTTATTTGACCTGTCATTTCATTTACTCTAGTAGCAACGTTTTTATATTTCTTAGATTTACTTTTAAGGTACATTTTAAGTTCCTCTTCTAATTTCCATATATTTCCTTGAATCTTTTTAATAAGTGTTATATGCCTTAAACCTCTATAAGAAATGCATAAATAAATAGGAATCATGTGATTTTTTGTCCGTGGAATAAAATATGGATGTAATATTGCTTTTTCTGTAAAAAAAATTTCAAATATTAAAAAGTATTTAAAATTACAATAAATATAAATCTTACTTTGTGGAGGCATCCATTCTGATAAAACAGAATTAGAAAGTTGTTTTGGGGTTGGTACTATTTTATAGGATAAACAACGTTCAACATAATACCATTCATTTGGATTACTTGACTTATCAAAATTGGTGAGGTTTGACAACTCTAAATTTGTAATTTGCGATCCTGTACATTGATTAAAGCATTGTTTTTGAACCTTCAATACAAAAACTATATTAAATTTTAATCACTACATACAATAATTATAAATCATTAGATATGTAATATATGTTTTTGAATATTTTAGATCAATAGAATTCTCTTTTATAAAATTGAAAAAAAATATTTCTTCACATTAGTAAGAGTTTCTAATGTGAGGGCATTTTTTAAATAATATCTTTAAATTTATAATTAGATTATAATTATTTTAATTAAAATTCACAACTAATTTATTTATTAATATTAATGAAAATAATACAGAACTATTATTTGTAAATTATAATTTCTAATATAGAACTGTTTTATTTTAAATGAAATGTTTATAGAAAGTATGTCTATAATAAAAACTTTTATTTTTAGAATGAAATGTGGGAATATTACCGGGAAAATATTATTTACGCGATTAAAATTTAATTATACAAATAAATAAGAGATCATAAAAAATGTTTAATATATCGAAAATAATCTTAACCTAGAGTAGGAAACTTCTTTCTGAAAAACAGTACAATTATTACTTACCTGATATTTTTTTATGTTAAGTAATGAACTATTCGTAGATTCAGTCAACTTTTGCAACGTTCTTAAAGTTTTTCTACGCCATAAGTGAAATAGAATATTAGCCATATTTTCTCAATGAAAACAAATTTTTTTAAAAATATGAATTCTTAAAATACAACGTGTGCTCGTGTTAAATTTAATGGCGTCTTAGTTTTCGCGTGTATCAATAATTATATGAACATAGTATTGTGACGATATTATTGTTGTTTATTAACGTGTCATAATTCCCTTCAATAGTAAAAATTTTGTATTAGATAAATTCTCCGTGATTTAATAATTCACGAAGGAATTATATAATATTGCGTTATGAATTGTATGCTAAATTAAAAAAATTTTTAATTTAAAAATTTTATCGATCATTTTTAAATAAACGAAATAAATAGATAGATAGATATGTTTATTGAACCAAATAATAATTGTTATAATACATTAACATTTTTTCTTATATATTTTTGTATTCCATACACCGTATGGAATTCAAAATCTACATTTTCACAGATTCTAATTTAACTTAAAATTTGCGTAAATAGTTTAGGTAATAAATTACAGTATTTTCTTCTACATTTTTATATTCCGTACATATTTCAACATCTTAGATTTCACATTCTATTTTTTATTACATTAATTTTTATTTTTGTATTTAATGCAGTTTTTCTTAACGATGCTACTAATTTAACTTAACTAATTTAACGATGTTTTGTACTAAAAAAATTTATTGAAGCCAAAAAATTTTAAAAATGAAACAAACTTGAGAATAATATATTAAACACAAAACTTTATACTTATAAACATACATTTCTCAGCTTTTTAAAATTTGTATTATAAAATTTAACTTACAATATTAGATATGTTTATTTAACAATATATGATTGTTATAATACTTTACAATATTCTCTTAAACATTTTTAAATATCTTGCTTTTTTATATATTTAACTTCAATTTAAAATTACACAACATAGTTTATGTATTTTTCACTTATAGATATTATTATTATTATTTTAAATATTTGTTTATCGAAAATTTATTATCTGTTTCTTATAAATTATATGTAGAATTTGTACGCAGAATTTACACACTTCAATATTTATCTTTTCTCATATAAATACATTTAAGTTTTTCTTTAATGCTAATTTACATACTATGCCTATAAAATAATGTATTTATACTTTTATTATTTTAATAATTTTTCTAAATATTAACATTTGCTACCAGTTTTTAACATTAAATATTTATTGTCTTAATATTGTATAAATTACTCTTTGTTTATTCTTATTGTATTTATTGTATTGTTTATTCCTACATGCCTTTTTACTAATTTTACATTTATATCACTTTTTTCCACTTCATTTTCACTTATCTTCTTTTCTCTGAGATATCTTTCCCCTCTTCATATATCAACTCTTACGTTTTAAGTATGCTTTAGCTTTTCTTCACATTGTTGTTATTCATTTTATCCTTCTCTTCTTTTTTTCTTTAATACTTTCTTTAATTTTTTTATCTAATTTCCAGTTTATTCTGTATAGTATTGAAATCTTAATATTTTTTCCTCCCTTGCTGCTCTCCGAATTCTTTGCCCTAATTCCTGCGTTAATACATTATTCTAAAATATGTCTAAGCGTTTCTTTTTTTTCTTCGTATAATTTACATAATCTCTAGTATTCTATTATCCATTTTTTATCAACATTATTTACATTTCCCGATCTAAAGATGGTCAGAATTTTCATCCCTCTTTTTTTTGTATTCTTCTTCCTTTTTTTAATAAATATATTTATTATATTCTAGTCCCTTCATTATTATGTTTTTTACATCTTCTGTATAAGTTGATTCTTCAATTTGATTATCAATCCTTGTTTTTGTTGATCTATCTTTACATTTACTACTTCCTTCCATACCATATATGTACATTCCGTTTTTTTTGAACACTTACTCCACGACTAACCTCATTTCAGATTTTTCAGATCAGCCAAAATCTCATTCTTATTGTTGTATAGTCTTTATGTTTTTCCTTCTTTGTTGTTTTCTAGTTTTCTTCCTTCTCTATCCTAGATTTAATGCATTATTTTAACATATTTATCTCTTCACTTTTTAGATTTTACTTCCAAATTTTATTATCCATTCTAGTGCCCTAATTTCTATCGTGTTCCTTTTTGTTCCGGTCATTATCATACTATCGGTGTATTTTTTCTTAGTTCTAGGCACCATTTGATGTATTTTTTCTAGATTTTTTTTCTATCTCTTCACTTCCACCCCCGTACAACATAATATTTTCCACTAATGAATCAAAAATTTTTAATCTTGGTTTTAGGTCTTCTTTAAATGCTTCTTCATCGAAGGTTCAAATTCTTCCTAGAATCATGTTGGCTCTTTTTGCCATTATTTTTTTTATGATTTGTGTTGCTGTTATTATCTGATATATTGTACTCAAAGTATATTATATTTTATTATTATTATATTTTATATTGTTTTATCATTTGTACTTTTTTCTCATCCCATAAAAAGTTCCCTATGATTTTTCTTCCTCACCTTCCCTATTTTATAAATTTCATCACCGTTGTTTTGCCAATATTTATTTCTAATCGTTTTTTCGTCAACATATTTCTAAGTAACCTCAATAATTCTTTCATTTCTACTTCACTCTTACCTAAAATTGTTAAGTTATTCACGTATATTATAAATCTTATTCTCGCTTTTTCAATCTCTATTTCTGAAGCTTTTGACTTCTTTAGACATTCCTATATTAAATAATGTCGGATCTACAGCACAACTTTGTTTCAATTCCTTTTTTTACGCTTAACTCTCCTATAATTTTTTCTGTCTTGATCTTATTTATTGTTACTTTTTACAGTTCTTTTATACTTCTAATTAAATAATTCTTAATTAGTGTCTCTTACATTCTTTTCAAAATTTTCTTTCTCTTTATGCTGTCGAAGACTTTAGATCAATAAAAAAATCCATATCTCTCTGCTATCTTTTCAAGTTGTAAATCTATAGCCATTTTTAGGATGAAAATGACTTCCGTTATTCCTATTCTTCTACTAAATCGAGACTGGGTTTCAATGTGTTTTTCATTCCTTTTCATGTGATTTTTTATCTTGTTCTTTAGTATCTTTACATATTTTATAACCGATTTTCATGAGTATTGTCCCTCTATAATTTCTTGCTTCCTCTGTATTTCCTTTCTTTCATATTGGTATTATTATTCCATTTTTCACGTTCCTGGGTATTTTTCTATTTTTTTAAAATTTCGTTCGAAATATCTTTTAGATTGTTTCCTATTATTTCGTAGCCGTATTCCACTTCATATTCATAACTTCATCCTTCCCTGGAGTCTTTTTATTCTTTTGGTCTTTCTCTTGTTTTTTATTATTTCACCTGCACAACTTTTTCTTAACTATTTTCTAATTCTTCCTCCTCTATATCATTATTCCCTATTTATCTCTCTTCTTCCCCGTCTTCCTCTTCTGTATTCTCCTCCTCATAAAGTTCTTTAAAATGCGTTGAAATTTAATATTAATTTACATTTCGACCGTGGGAAGTGCTGAATGTAATGTTATCTGTAGTAAGATTTCTATGGAAAAGTACAATATTCTGCTGGTTCGACTTCACTAATTTTTATTTAATGTAAATTTTCGGTTCGACTTCAATGGTTTTTACGTATAATATAGAACGCGCAAGCCACATAGATTATTTATCGACAGTCTCACCATGTCACCGGCAATAGATATAAGCTTATTGTAAGAATTAATAAATACTGCCGTACTGGCGAACCACAGTCTCAGTTTCTCTTTATCGTTCTAAATATTATTTTATAATGACAAAAAGCTTTTGTCTATTATAACTGTATTTTATTAATTTAATTATTCAACAATAAATAATTACAATATAAAACATCCTATGTTTGATTTCCAACAATATATTTTAACCATACTTTATTGTTTAATTTTTTCTACCTCTTTTGTCTATATTTTCTATTTCTATTTATTATTTCCCAAAAAGCTATACCTGCTTTTTCTTTCCTGCTTGCTTCTTTCTCTTCTTCTTTTCATCTTTTGTACAGCTCCAGTACTTCTATTTTCGCCTTTTTGCATTCTTCATTCTACCATAGTTCTCCTTTTCTTTTTCCGTATTTTTCCTTCTTGGTAATCGCACTTTTTATTGTTTCTATTGATTATTATAATGTTTTTATATTTTTCGCTGTTTCTAGTATTTTCTAGTATTTTTCTCTGTCATTTCTCACTAATTTTATTTTAGCTGTTATTACATCTTCTTTTTCGTCATTAAATTCAATTAATTCTATATTTTTACTGTTTTTTCATTGCTAAGATTATTCCTTTCTCACAGTTATTATTGTATTCTTTTGTTGCGTAATTTATCTTGAAATCATAGTTTTGTAATTTCTCTATAATGTAATCTCCCTTATTGACTGTTAATCAAGTTACCACTAATTCTATTGTATGGCACTTTAATATACACGCCCACCCCTGTTTATCTAATTTGAATACCCGAACAACGTTTCAAATCCTATATTTAATTTTATGAAATATAATTCTTTCCCCGTCGATGGTATTTTGTTGTTGATTTTTTCTTATTGTATCCCTCTAGGAAGCCATTTCTTCTTTATTATACTGTAAACCCATATCTCATATTCTCTTATAATTTTATTATCTCTATAGTAATATTATTGTTCATTTTGTCTTAATTCTTTACATTTTTCTCTAATTGCTCTACTGGTTTTTCTTTCTAAAAGGGATTCATCGTTATTTGTATAAAATAGACACCCTTTGAATATTCATTTTTTTCATAATTCTTTCTTTTTCTATTTCTTCATTCTACAGTCACCCCATACCCGTTTTTACTCTTTCTCTACTGGTCATATTTTATTAATATTTATATCTATTTCTAAATTATTTTTAAACCGTTCTTTTATACCAGCTGCTTTATAGAAAATACCTTTCTTCAAACCTGAAATAATAATATTAATCTTTCTCTTATCTCTATCAACCAGTGTATTTATCATTTTTGTCTACTTCTTTCTTCGTGTCTTACCTACTTCTTTCGATACCTTTTTCTGTCCTACTTTCCTTGTTCGTATTGACCTTTTTCTTCTTTTCTTACTTTTTTACTTTTACTTTATCCACTTTCATTTTAAATACTATTAAATCTTCTTTATTTTTCATTATTTTGTTTATCAGCTTTTTTTCTCTATTTTTCTTCACATTAATTTTTCTGTCAACTCTTCTATAACTTTCTCATTGTCCTCACATTAGTCTTTTAATTTCTCTAGTTCTCTTTCTAAATTTTTATAATTCTTTGTTATATCGTCTATTTCTTCTCTACGATTAACTTTTTTGGATTCTTCTAATTCTTTTCTAACTATTTTAATTATTTCTTCCATTGATATTGTTTTCTATTTTTTACTAGTTTATCTATTGTATTATATTTTACTTATTTATTTATTGTTGTTCTCTTTAGACCAGTATCCTAATATTCCTTATTTATTTTTACTCATTCTTAAACTCCCTTCGCTTCTTTTTTTTTTGCTCTATTTCTAATGCGAGTAGGCGGGGCATTTTTTATTCTTTTTTAATCTTTGATGCGCCTGCGCGGGACTTTCTAATTTTATGTCTTTATTATTCAACCTTACTTTTTACTTTTACTTTAATTCACAATTTTCTGCTAATAAAATACTTTATTTTTATTTACTTTCTAACTACTTGCTTCTATTATCTTTTCTTTCACTCTATCAATTTATCTTTTTTATTTTTACTGCACTTTAAATCTTTATTTTTCTTGAATTAAATTACACCTATATCTCACATACTTTCATAACTCCGCTTTTTTTTTATTCAAGCGAAATAATATAAAAAGAGAAAAATTGATATTATATACGATGTAAAATACCATATAATCTTTAGTTAAGTTAAAAGAAAAGGGATCAATTATAAGAAAAGATAAGTCTAATACAGGATTAAAAATATAAAAACAATTTTAAGAAAATATTAAATACTATATTATTTATGAAATTATGTTTAATGAAAAAACAAAAATTTGAAACGAAGAGAAAATAGAAACTTTTCCATTTTTTCTTTTTATTTTATTGAGACAACTTTCATTTTCTAATTGTACTGAACATTTTTAATTTAAATTAAATTCATAATTAAATATTCATATTTTCATAGCCGTATGTTGTCGAACAATTATCCGCTCAACAATAGAACGACAATTTCTAATTGATATATAAATGTACATAAAGTCAAAGCAGATACACACCTGTCTTACCAATTACGCTGGAACAAAGAATTTATTGTTTTACAAATGTATAGTTTATTTTTTGGTAAATATGTCTTTCTCAAAGCTGACAATTTGCTTAGTCTGCACCATCATACAGTTAGCGTCTGCTAAAATAGCAACACGAGTAAGCGATCGATAAGTTTACGTCGAGATTTTAATTAACTGTGTCTTGTAGGCGCTATAGGTCTCTCGACATAGGTGAGTATCATCTCGGACCAGTCCGGAATCAAGAATAAGTGCACACAATTATTTTATACTTATGAACAGAATCGCGAAGGAGTTCGCATTGTCTCACGAATTAAGACGTACCTATTTGATTTTTTTTCTATCACACTACATGATATAGCATACTGATGCATTGAATCAGTACACTGAATCCTGAAAAAAAATCATGAAACCTGTAATGTAATGTTATCGCTACGATAATGAACATTAAGACTGTTTAATGGTTTTGAACGCACTCATATTTCATACATGTAATACTTATTTATTAGTGGTTTACGCAACTTATGAAAATATAAGTAGCTAATTGTGTGACGCACAGGTTTGTCACACACACACACGAATAAAAGATTATTATTATATAATATATATAATAATTGTTCGGAAGATTCTTACAAATCCTTTTATATAGAAAACTATATATAGTATATTATATATATATCTTCCTTTTATCCGGATCATAACATATTCAAATTAAGTTGTACGAATAATTTCAAATTAATTTGTAATATATACTTACTCTTATGTTTACATATATACTCTTTAATATTATCTATTATTTCATATGATCTAAAATAATGCTTATTAATTTTAAATGTATGCGAAAAGATAAGGATAGAAAAAAATTACGATCGATCAATAAAAAAAATGTATAAAAGTTACTGGCAGTATTTGATAGTCAAGTTGTAACTAGATGGAAAAATTCAAAAGAGAAGAGACAATACGAGGATATAAACATAATAAAATAAGGCCAATATTGAAATTTGATAAATAACCCGGATAAAATTTGGAGAAAAATAAGTCATATTTTAATAGGATATATAAAAGAAATGGAATGAAGATACTAGCAAAGTTTTAAATGTTTTATACAATGAAAGGAAATATACTTTGTTTGATAGAGAAGAAAACGATTTATTAATTGTACAATAATGATAGATAATGTTATAGGAATCAATGTAACAAATGGGATAATATAATAAAAAAGGAAAAGTAATGTTAAATCACAAATAATATCATTATATTAAAATATCTGAAACAAAATTGATAATATAATAATTTAAATATGATTTTTTTAATATCTATAAAATATTAAGCAATATTTAATTATTAATGAATAAAAAATCTATCACTGAATTTACTTTTTCTCTCTATCTATTACTATAAAGTACCGACTGGGAAGTGGCACGATGATTTAAAAAACAGTGTAATTTTTAAAACAATCGCTTATTTATCTGCGGTGTTCTTATTCGATTGACGTATCGAAAAGAAAAGTTGCCCTTTCGCTATAAACCCTCCTATTTATCCTTTTCTGTTGAGCCTTAATAATGCAGAATTTTTCTGTTGCTCGTGATGGCCGCACTTTTTCTTTTCTTACTCATCTCTTACCACAAAAAAAGGACAAGCTCATAAAGTAACCACTTAAGCGTTATTGTACATAAAATGAAAATTTTCAAATTTACAACGAGTAACAGAATTCTTTCCGGATGTCAATTTTCCATTCGTTCGCGTGTTCGGGCGACAATATTTTTATTACAGGAGATATCTGGAAAGGACTGGATTTCGGCGACGTTTACAGCGGTAAACACTTTATATTTTGCATTTTTTCTTTCTTTTTTTCCCTAATTTTTCATCGCAAACTATTCTAGTAAAAGGGCATCGTACTCTTAACGTAAACTAATTACAACATATTATATTACTATATAAATCACTCGGTAATCGTCAGTTATACGTTCTGCTCGTAACAAACATTTTTGCATTTCCCTAAGCTTGGAAAAAAACTTACGGCTTGTTGGCGGAGGAAAAAAGGCCTTTACAAGTTCTAAAGTCGAACGGGACTTCGTCGCAAGTTTTTACAATTTTTCTTCGTGCTTATATCTATCGTTCGTCTGACCGGCCAAGGCTTCGAGGTTCTGCCCTTTCTGCTCCAAGCGGTCCGCGTTTCCGCGTCTGTCCACTGCTCGAAATTGTGTTGTGTCAGAGTCGCGACACTCCCACGATGTCGATATTCATTTGTGGGGGGCCGCACTTACGGTGAATCCCCAATTGCGATACCCGACTCCGACCGCAGGTTTACTCCTCCAATGCGAGCTGGATGACAGTGAAAATATAGGAACGAGAAGGAGGGTCCTTTGGGACTGTTATATATGCAAGAGTTTACTTATCGCGTTTCAATGCACCCTTTGGTCACGGATTGATGCCGAGTAATCGGCATCTATCGGGCCCTTTTGTACGTAACTTGTCTTCCCGCGTTAGCGAGTGATCATGTCACGAAACATCAATTAACCCCCGATGTTTGAGTGAGGGAGAGCGGGAGGGATAGAGGTGGAAAGCCGTGGTGTAAGATGGTAGTCAGCGCGTGAGTGTGAGAGAGAGAGAGAGATGAATCGAGAGTCTAGCACAAGAGCTCGTAGTATGAGGAAGCGTAAGAGCGAGAGAGAGGGAGAGAGGGTCTGACTGAGTGAGCGAGTAGTAGGATAGCGCGTGAGAGTGAGAGATAAAGAGATAGACTCCGGAAGGGGAAATTCCGTAGCGTGTTACTGATTCACATTGGAGCGCTGTGCCTGAACCCAACGGGATGTGCCTGCCTCCGTTAGAATGGCTGTCGTGATATACTCTCACAAGAAAAATATTTTCCCAAAATTAAATTTCTAGGTGTTGCCGCTCTCATGCTTGTCGAATTTTCGGCTTATCTTGGACTACTTTTCCTGAAACTGGCCTTTCGTTCTTGGTCCGAGTTGACCACTCATTTACTTCGTATAGGTTTGTTTACCCTTCTCCCTATTCTTGCAAGTTTGTAGTTTTTATCGCTGTATAATATGCTAAATCTAAAAACGGGTTATTTAACAAATAGCGCTATCTTTAAGACAGAAACGACTAATTTCATAGGAAAAGTATGAAACACGACAGCTCTTGAGCGCTCTATTCGGGATTTTATACATTTATTCGCCCCTGACTTAGTATTATTGAAATTTCTGACAATTCAATCAACGATCATTTAAATTTTCGAATTAAGACGATCAACGATTATTTATCTTTCGCACTCAGTCGTCTGTTCGTAGGATAAAAATCTCGCTGTGTTTCACGAGAGGAGGGAAAAGTTTTTGCACATTAAATTTTCCTATCTTCGGTAACGTAAGGTGAGAGGAAGAGAGAGAAAGAGAGACAAAGGGACAGAGAGATACAGAGATTAGTAATATAGAAATAAGTATAATAGGCAGACAGTGAGAAAGAGAGAGTGCAGACATAAATGAGGGAAAAAGCTCGTATTACCCCGCATCAGGTGTTCGGAACAGAGAGAAGGAAAGAGAGAGAGAGAGAGCGAGAGAAAGAGTATAAGTAGACGTTAGAGAGAGAGAGAGAGAGAGAGAGAGAGAGAGAGAACGAGAAAAAGGGTATAAGTAGACATTAGAGAGAGAGAGAGAGAGAGAGAGAGAGCAAGAGAGTAGAGTGCAAGAGGCAAAAAGAAAAAGGGTATAAGAGTGAGAGTAAGAGCTACAGATAGCGAGTAGGAGAAAACTACATAATTTTTCGGACTTAATGACGTAGTTGAAATAGTGAAGGAAAGAAGGCTTACGTCTATAGAATGCTGGGTAAATACGATTTATTGCACCAAGCGCAATTTTTATTCTTAATAAATATTAGCTTGTGATGCTACGTGAATATAATCGTTTCTTTTTAAATATTTGTTATGACTTGTTGCGACGGTGAATTCATTTCACCATTAACAATATCTTATCTTTTTATTTTATGATCTCTATCTGCTTTTTCTTTCCATGATACTTTTATTTTTTTTTAAAATCCTCATTTATTCTGTAATATCCTTTGTTATTGTTCCAAATCTTCCAAATCTTTCTCACACCTTGTAAATGCCACTTATGTTTTCCTCTCTCTTTATCCTTTTTTAACCATCTTATTCGGAGAGAAATACCTTTTCTTTTCTCCGTCTTTAAAATTTTAACTCTATTTTCCTCTTCCTTATTTTTTTTGTTTAAATTTGTTTTTATTTTTTTTTTGTATTATCTGTTATTTTTTAATGCAAAAACTGAGCTCAAACTTACTTTTTGTTATATGAACACTAATACTATGGTCTGCTTCTACTGCATTATACCTTTTTGCTAGTTTATAAAGACTGTTATAAATTTAAATATTATATACAATATATATATAAACAATATTGATATATAATTTATTTTTTACTTTTTAGTAAAAAATCTTTAAAAATTTTAAATAAAAGATCGAGCTGTATGTAAAATTCATTTTATTGTTTATGACAATCTGATAAGAAGATATTGGTTTCATGAATTTAAACTTATCCATACATCATTTTGAAGAGCTCTTAGATCGTCCGAAAAACCTTTGTGGCGACGGAAAGTCGAGTGGAGTACCGGGAAGACTGCGGCGCTGTTTAGTCTATACGCCGAGAAGAAATCATAGATTCAAACAGCAAACCGGTCGAACTCGATACCATCCTACACTTTTCTCACCATTAATACTTTGAAATAACGAGAATCTAAAAACAATAATAATTTTAAATAATACGTTATATCTTTACACATAAAATAGTCAGTCGTTTCTCGTCACTCAATGAACGAGCATTGAACGAACATTATAAGTTAAAATCAAACGAAATAAATTACATTAAATACTTTTTTAATGTATGTTTTTTAATTTCTCTGCATAAATATTATAACCAGTATCCATTTATATTATTTCATTGTAGTTTCTTTCTTGTTCCCTTTTTTAATACAGCAATAACAATTTCAATTTTTTTTTTGCCGCATTCTTTTTCCATTTATAATCTTTACTATGCTTATCAGACATACTGAAATATCTTTAACAACGTGTTGCCATACTTCATTTGTGATTGAATTCTCTTCTGGATTCCTTTTCCATTTGGTTTTGCTAACTACTGAAATTATCTTTCTGTTTCTATCTTCTCTATTTTCAGAGTGATCGCTCAAAGTTTTTCCTTCGTTCTCCTCAGAGTCATCATTCAAACTTTTTACTTCATTTTCCACATCTTTTGAAGTATTTTTATTATATAATATTTGGGATTTCTATATTAATAGTTATCTTATATTAATTATATACTATATATATACTAATATCTATATTGCTTCTGAAATCTTTCATTTTGCAATTTGTATGTCTAATGTTGGAATTTTTATATAAAATACTTACATTTTTATACAAATTTTACATAAAATATAACACACAGTTTATTTGTAAGATTATTTATGTGTATTTTAAATATATGAAAGTATTACACAAGTTATAAGCTAAGCTTTAGCTGTATGATCTTTCGCGTTTGTGCCGAATAAAAGACTGCAAGTCTCAGGCACTTTGTTATACTAATTTTCATATTATCCCAACAATGGGTCATATCGGTTAACTATAATAAAAACTAACGCGTAGAAGTAACGCGAAGCCACTGTCCCTTGCTTCAGTCACTCAAATTTTTGGTTATTTATGATGGCTGAAATATAAGTAAACCTTACAATTAAATACATCTAGAATTCTACAGAATTACAAAATCTATTTTTTTACCTCTCTATTTTACTTTTTTCCTACGCGTTTTTTTATTAATTCTAGCCTTCTCTATTTCTGTTTCATTATCTTTATTTTTTTGTATTTTATTAATTCTCTGTATATTTTCTTTCCTTCGATCTGTATCTTCTTATCCTCTTCTCTATTTTTATCCTTCTTTTTTATCCTTTTGTCCCACCATGTAACTCTTTTATTACATTTTCCAAATATTTCCTTTATTTAGAACGCATTTTTCATTTTTTTTTTCATTTCTATACCGGGTTTTATTTTATTTTCAACTCATATTTTTCCATTATTTTTTCTGTCCATATATTTCTTAATAAATTACTTTTATCAATTATATTAATTTAAATTTTTTCTAAATTTTTTCAAATTGATTCTTGTATACTATCTATGTACCGAGGCGCCCTCTGTCGCATCGCTATGATATATTTTTCTTTGCGCTAAAACTTTGTAACTCTGAAATTTGAACTCACTTTTAGACCTTTTACTTTTTGCACTGTTACCTGATTTTACTTTATTTTTATCTAACTTGTTTCTACTGATTTCTTTAGAATTTATTTCTTTTTCTACTCATTTTTTAACCATATTCTGCTCTATTCTTGTCTGATGCAAATTTTCTTTCCTGCTTTATACATGTGACGCGTCTTTCACAAAGTCCCCCGTCTAATTCTTTTTGATAAAGTATTTATAGTCTTTTTCATTCTTTTTATTCAATCTCGAGCTCTCTTTTCTTTATTCAATTTTTTTTATTTACATCTTTTTCGAAAACTGTTGTATTCAATTTGCAAAATTACTATTTTAGAGACTCCTGATTCCAGGACTCTTAAAAACTTAGTGAAGCCGGTGAAACTTCGAGCATCTTTTTGGTATCTGTTATCTTGATTGCCACCACTTCCTCGTATAGAGACCTAGTAAGCTTTGTACACTAAGTTCAATTAAGTCAAAGTTAAATAAAGAAAATCATAGAGTCTTATGCTTATTCGATGAGTTGACCTTGCTTTAACCCATTAAAATATTCATTTAGAGAAAGAAAAGTAATCGAGTAGTTATTGAGGTTTACTTGGGACAAAATCAATTGGGACTATTTAGAACGCTTGTCTTCCTGTGAATTAACTCAATAAATAGTATATTATTTACTATATATTACAATTATATAATAAAAATAAATACCATAATATATAATTATTATGCAAGTATACATACACACACACATATATATACACACATACACACACAAT